>CM061554.1:187115461-188315461 GCA_030864225.1 Capsicum baccatum var. pendulum
CAAACTAAAAAAGTCAGTTAAAGATCAAAAGGTAGAGGTTTTTTCCCAAAGGGGAGATGGTGTATTAAGATACCATAGTAGGTTAGGTGTTCCATATGTTGATGATTTATGGTAGCGGATTATGGAGGAAGCACATGGTGCATGTTATTCTATCTATCCATGAGCCACCAAAATGTACCGCAACTTACGAGAAATCTATTGGTGGAGTGGTATGAAAAGAGATATAGCAGAGTTCATAGCTAAGTGTGCAACCTTTCAATAGATTAAGGAAGAACACCAAACACCTGGTGGTGCATTGCAAGAGTTTGGCATCCCCACTTGGAAGTAGGAAGAGGTGAATATGGATTTTATGAATGGTTTACCCCATTCGCATCGTCTGCATGACTTGATTTAGGTTATTGTAGACAGATTGACTAAGTCAGCATATTTCTTACCAGTTCACACGTATTACACAGCTAAATATTATACTAAGTTATATATCCGAGATATGGTTAGATTGCGTGGAGTTCCTTTATCTATCATATCCGATAGGGGTACTCAGTTTACCTCTTAGTTTTGGAGAGCCTTTCAGAAGGGTCTTGGTACCCAAGTTTATCTTAGTTCAGCTTTTCATCCACAGACAAATGGTTAGGCAGAGCAGACCATTCAAACTTTAGAGGATATGTTGAGGGCATGTGTTTTCGATTTATAGGTAGTTGGGATGAGCATTTGACATTTATTGAGATTGCTTATAATAATAGTTATCATATTAGTATTCAAATGGCTCTGTTTGAAGCACTTTATGGATGAAGATGTAGATCACCAATTGGTTGGTTAGAAGTGGGTGAGGCCGCCTTGATTAGGCCATACATGGCGTATGAGACCATGGAGAAAGTTTAGTTGATCAGAGAAAGATTAAAAGCAGCCCAGATTCCTCAGAAATCCTATGCCGACGTGAGATGAAGAAGCTTGAGTTTAAGGTTTATGATCTTGTTTATTTAAAAGTTTCACCCATGAAAGGGTGAATAGGTTTGGAAAAAAAGGGAACCCATTATATAGGTCCCTTCTATATTTTGAGTCGTGTTGGGAAGGTGGCATATGATCTTGAGCTACCAACAGATTTATCCTCAGTTCATCCAGTGTTTCATGTGTACTTGTTGAAAAAGTCCATGGATGATTCAGTTGTTATAGTTCCTCTAGAAAGTACTGATAATCAGAATAGGCTTTCTTACAAAGAAGTACCAATGGAGATTCCTGATCATCAAATTCGTAGGCTAAGGAACAAAGAATTTCCTTTGGTAAAAGTTTTGTGGCGAAATCAGTCCATTGAGGGTGTAACTTGGGAAGCAGAAGCAGACATACATATCAAGTATCCTCATCTCTTCTCCACGAACTCAGATTCAGCTGCAGGTAATAATTTTTCTTCAATCAGTTCTTTTCCAGTTTCAGATTTAGCTATATAGTTATCTTCATAAGAATTTATGCACTTGCAGATCAGTTCAGTAGCTCATTTTGATTGAGATGCAGTTATTCAGTTTATTTTAGTTGTGCATGATAGATTATAGCCTCAAATTCCTCAGTATTTTCTTCTTATCTAGTCATATTCGAGAATGAATATTCCCAAGGGGGAGATATTGTGTAATACCCCGCACTTTTCCTAGCTTAAATTCATTCATAGAATGTAAAAAAATAGCTTCCAAAATGAAGAATAATTATGTCGTGTGTAATTTTTCAGTTTTGGACCTCCCATTGTGTGGGAAATTGAATATGCTTTCCATCGATACCAAATTTGCCAAATTCCGACACTCACAGAGAAGGGTAAAATGATGATTGTCAAATTCCAGTGGCCCTCCGTGATAGCTCCGCATCACGGAGAAGCCCAAATTCCCAATTGTCCCATTTCAGTAGATCGATGCGATATTGGCGCATCACAGAGAGGGACAATTTCCCAATTTTTGATTTCCAGTAGCTTAACTCAATATTAGTGCATCGTTCCACTGGCCAAAATAGCATTTCAAAGGGGTACTGAGATGGTGGCGCATCGCAGAGAATATCCTGTTCCCACTCGTCCATTTTCCAGTAAGCCACCGTGATGGTGGCGTGCGTGGTGGCCACCCAAATCGAAAAAAGGTTATGTTTTTAGTTCCGTCCAGATATTTAAAGACGGCATTTGGTCAATTCCCAAGGCCCCAATTCATCCAAAACATGGAATTAAACCCATTGTAAGCACTTTATGCCCAATTTCATCCATTCTCTACCAAAGAAAAAAACTAAAAGTCCAAAGCTTTTTCTCTAAGAAATCAAAATCCTCCATAGATTCTCCAAGAAATCTCTAATTTGAGGATACCAAGGAAAAATAATCAAGAACTCATCCCCAAGAACTCAAATAGAAATCCATAATTCAAGAATCTTCATCCAATCATCAATCAAGGTATGTGGGGTTTATGAACAAGGATCTTTTTCCATCTTTGTAACCAAAACCAAGTTTGAACTACAAATTCATATGATTTTGAATGTTTATACATGAATTTTAATAAGGGTTCATACCCATTATTGCTATTTGCAAAATTATGAGTTTTTGAGAGATTTTAAAGATGAATTACATGTCTATTTTCATATTTTCATGCCTATTACAGAAATTTTAAGATTTTGACATGAATTATCATTGTTTTCATTATCAAGCATGATTATTATGATGTTCTGACATGAGATTAATGCATGGGTTACTACCCTAAGGATTGAATATTATTATTTAAAGAAAGATGATGCTTTAAGCATCTTATGGTTAGATTATTTATAGATTTATAGTAAAGCTTTGATCTTTTGATCCTCAGTTTAGCTATGGAATCCACTTTACAGATTATTATAGTTTACAAAACTCAAAACAGCTTTATTTACAGATTTAATCAGAGAAGTGCATAATTGGTTTAGATAAACCCTTATACTAGTTTTAAAGAGGATTTCCAACAGAATGAGCGTAGCAAATAAAAGGGAATAGTATTTAGCACTGAGCAGGAAGCGTGGGATTAGCATGCCCTATCTTCCACTGAACTACGTAGCCAATGTAGGAACAAATTATTAGATTATTCCCACTTCTATGTGGATGCTAGTTACAAATATGATCACTTAGCTCAGGTTATACTCCTTGTCAAGAGTATTACTCCTCACCCCAACGTAAGGTTTCTTCTTTAGAAGGATGAGACGTTTGGCTAAATGTAGCTCGAATGGTTTATATCGGTTAGAAGAACCTCCCTTACAGATAAGATTTTGAAAAAGTATTTCCCTTGCAGAACAGTTTTTAAAAAAATTCCTTGCTAGTTAACGTAAAAGATTTATAGAAAAGCTTTTAAGAAACTATGCGTAAAGGCTCACAAATTTATTCTGACTATGCTTTAGAAAAAGACTTTAGCTACAGTTGTCATCTTTCATATCTCAGATTTAAAAGTGAGTCTTTTCTACACGAAGATAGTACAATTTAAAGAGAGAATATAAGTACAACTTTTAGAACTATATGTTATGGCTCACGAGTTTTATGCAGTGTGTTTTACTACTTACTGCTACATATTTTAGTATTTCAGATATTCCAGCTTATGTGAGTCATTTACATTACCATGCATTGTTTTATAAATGATGATTATGAGATAAAGTTTTGCGTATGCATTCCATATACTCAGTACATCCTCAAAGTACTGATCCACATATACGTCTATGTGCTATATTGTCTCATAATGTAGGTTCGGGTGCTCAATATCAGCTGCATGAGTAGTTCGAGTATCTTTATCTACATCCGACAGTTTGTGAGTACTTAGAGTTCGGGGACCTATTACCCAGATTTTATAGTTTATCAGTTTATGAGATTTCTAACAGTTTGAGTTAGCTGGGGGTTTGTCCCAGTGACTCTCTAGTATTAGTAGTAGAGGCTTGTCAGACTACCAATTTTGATTCAAATTATTCAGTGTTGATGTTTTAGATATTATTCCCAGATAATATAGACAGTTTTCACATTCTTGTATGACTTTTATATCTATACTTCCATCATTATAAGATTTAAGCTCAGTAGTATGCAGATAGGGTTAGCTTAAGTCTATTCATAGTCTTAAGCACCGAGTGATATCTCAGAACCAGGTTTTGGGGCGGTACATTTATGCACCTTAGTGTTGTTATCTACACTTACTTAGTTTAATTTTGAGGACATATTTAGTGGATTTTTGTGTAAATGAGAATCTAAGTGTTTAGGTATGAGTTTGTAGTGTTTAAGTTGTTTTCATAGTGATTTTTTAGTCAAAACACCTAGTTAAATTTCAAACACGAAAACTAGCACTCTTAGCTTGAGCTATGTTCCTTACTAGTTCATCACGTTGGATTCAATGTATTTTTGAGCTCTAATTCATGGTGTGTATTGTTATAGGAATCTTGCGTTTATCAAGATGATCTATTGTTATATTCAAGCTGGAAAACAAGAGGAAAAGCCACCATAAAGCTTGGACTTAAGGGACAAACGCATGGAGTATACATTGTATAAAGCTAGAACTTATGCATAAATTAGCGTGCTAGGTTGCCTAGGTGGCACCACTAAGCCATGGAACACCTTTGGTTGAAACTCAAATGGCAATTTCCAGTATATATGCATGATATTGGCATGCCACATCCCCTATCCTCTACGATAATGGCGTGGCACAAAGGCTATGTTCAATCTAGAAATTTGGCCCTAGTATAAATAGGATAGTTGATAATTGTTGTACACATCTCAGATGACCTTATGTCATGAACATATGTTGTAGAAGGCTAAAATAGGGTTTTTATTCCTTTATTTAGTTATTTATGGATTTTAACATGGATTATTTCACTACAGTTCTTATTTCATTTTTGAGTGGCTAAACACCCTTTTTTAGGGTTAAGTCCAAGAACATGATTACTCTTGTTGTGTATTGACAAGGTTTTCGTTATTTATAATTTATGGTTGTTTATTTATCCTTGTGTTAACTATTTTAAGGATTATCAACCCTAGGAATACATGCATAACTCTATTGTGAACCCAAAAGGATAAATGATTGGGTAGAACGTGGGATAGATAGAATACAATCGTAATCTCAATTGAATGATGTTATGATTTGACTTTAGGATAGGAATATACCTAAATTCCCTATTTGTTTCAATTACGTGACAGAATATGAATGAATTTAACTTAGTTCTCTCATCCCCGCTCAACGATGTAATTGTGGGGCTAAGTTAGGTAATTGACTATCAGTTTAGAAGGTTGTAATCATAATATCTACCCCATGAACCAACAACCAAGATAATTAACCTAACAAAAAAATATACATAGATTAGTATAATTGTTTGCAAAGCCTTAACCATGGGTTTCTCTCTATTTCTATCCAAGAACTTTACTTAACCGCGTTGTTTTAGCTTACACTTAAGTATAACTTTCAAACATATTGTGTTTAGATTTGTACTTGCTTAATCTTAATGGGTGAACTCAAATTGGATAGTTCTTAAAACTAGTCCTTGTGGGATCAATACTTTGCTTTCTTTAAGGACACTATATTACTTGGGTGGACAACGAACACTTGTGTATGAACTTGGTAGAAATATTGAGAAGTATATTATGGAGTTTTTTTCCTTTCAACTACAAAACAAAGCCAAGTAACAATGAATGAGATTAATAAAGTGCATGGTTCCCTTACCTCTACTTACTTAGGCTCAATTTTAGAATTTATTCCTTAGGAAATATGTCTGCACCTATCATGATCATAATAAGGGTGACTTTCTGCGATTAAAGTAGGGTAACATGTTTGTGGCAGTCTATGAGGCTATGTTTCATGTATTATCTTGATACGTACTACAACTGATCATTTTAGGTGTGGAGTTAATTGGATACTTTTTACAGGGATTGAACTATGGAGTTCATTTGTCTACATTATCAGTGGCTATTTTTGGAAAGTCCTTTTGGCAGGTACATAGTTGAATTTGCTAAGATGGATGAGGCACTTGAAAAGATAAAAAAGTAAAGGCAAAAGAGATGAAGGCCTAGACCTTAAGCAAATTCAGCGGCACTTTCTCATAGGGATGTAGTTCTTCTAAGCTTTACCATTTAGCTATGCCAATGTCTATAGGGAAACCATCTTAGTTCAGTTTTAAGACTTCTTGGATTGACAACTATACACTTTTATCATCTTTCATTAAGAGGAATAAGGTTCCATAAGTGTGGAGGATTGGGTCATATAAAAAAAAACTTCCCTAATTTCTTATATTGAAGATAGTTGACTCAACAACCAGCTCTACTACAATAGTTGTGATAGTTCATGGTAGTTGAGGACATAGTATGGGATGTCCACAAGATGGGTATGACTTCCAATTTAAGGGTGGCAATTAATCAAAGCAAGGTAGAGAATAGGTTGGTAGAAATGGTGCTCAAGCTGGTAGAGGTAGTAGTTAGGGTGGTGATAGGTACATCTTTATGTTGTTTTGAGCTGTGTAAAGTAGAAACTTTTTATGTTGTGATCACAAGTACTATTCTTATATGTAAACATATTGCTATTGAATTTTTCGATTTTTCTTCTACTTTCTCTTATGTGTTTGTGAAATTTGCAATGGGTTGGGACTTATATTTTAAATAACTTGATACTCCTGTTCATGTATCCATGCTAGTTTGGGTATATGTATGTGTTGATCAAGTATACCGTGCATTTCCTATGATATTAATGAAGTTTAGGACCCTGTCACACCTAGTCATTCTAGATATGAGGAGTTTTGTGTTATATTGAGAATGAGTTGGTTATCTCTTTATCATGTCATCCTTGATTGTTATGCAAATCCATAATTGTAGCAATGCCCTAGATGGATAAGTTAGAGTTGGAGGGTACTTTTAAGCGTGATACTGTGAGGTTGTGTTAGCAATTCATTCCCAAAAGTTGGTATAAAGGGGTGTAGGGCATTTTGGCCAATTTTAGTAAACATAAATCTGTATTTTATCGTATAGCATCAGTATTAATGGTATGTGAGTTCTTGAAAGTTATTTTAGATGATCTCTTAGGTATGCCTACCAACCAAGAAAATTGAATTTTATAAAGATATAGATTAGGGACATGGCCTATCTCTATCCCTACTTATCAAAAGGCTGCAACAAATTTGAGATAGTTAAAGTCTCGGTTATAAGAGTCATTAGAGAGGGGTTTTATTTTCCTGAGTATTTCTCCCTGGAGTGTGTTGGTTTTGTTTATGAAAACTATCCATAATAAATATCCATTATCTAGGATAGATGACCTATTTAACCAGTTGCAAGAGGTCTCTATATGATTCAAAATTAAATTATGGTCGAGTTACTATCAACTAATGATTAGGGGAGGAGGATATCCCAAAGACTGGATTCCAAACTCATTCCGGGAACTATGGATTCTTAATGATATCCTTTCGTATGACCAAAGTCCCAATTGCTTTCATGGGCCTGATGAATGGAGTTGTTAATTCAATTTTAGATTCATTTGTTTTAGTTTTCATTAATAACATATTGTCTTATTCTAAAAGTAAAAAAGAGTATGAAGCCATTTATGTATGGTGTTGGGGTTAATCAAAGAGAAGCAACTATATACTAAATATTCTAAGTATGAGTTCTAGCTTTCTCTAATGTCCTTCTTAGGGAACATGGTTTCTATAAAATGAGGTATTTAGACTTGTAGAAGGTTGAAGTTGTTAAGAATTAGGCTTGATCAATAACTATGACAAAAATTTAGAGTTTTTGGGGTTGTCTAGTTAGTGTCGTTGATTTATTAAAGGATTTGATAATATTGCTTCACATATGGGCTACTTTACTTAGAAGAAAGTTCCATTTTTGTTGGATGAAAAGAGTGAAGGGAACTTTCAAAAGCTCAAAAATTTGTTTAACTTAACCCCATTTCTCACATTACCTATTAAGGGTAAGGGTTTCAATTTATATTTTTATACCTTACAGTTAGGTTTAAGTTCTATTTTGATGCAGGGTCAATACATGATTGCTTACAATTTGAAGAAAATTGAAGGATTATAAGAAAAAAACCCTAGACATGATATAGAATTGGTAGTTGTGGTGTTTCTCTTACAATTTTGGAGGCATTATCTCTATGGGATGAATTATAATTATTCACGGCCACTACAACCTACAACATTTGTTCACCTAGAGGGATTTGAATCTAAGTCAAGAAAGATGGATGGAGATGATTAAAGACTTTGACATATCAAATATATATCACCTAGGTAAAGCCAATGTATTGGCAGATGCACTAAGCTAGAAACCAGAGAACATAGAAAGTTTAGAATAACTAGAGTTGTCCAGTCTCCCATTGTCGAGATAAGTATAGTCTTTGTCTAATGGTTTTCTGAGATTGCGATTTGTCAAGGAAGGGTCTTAGCATATACAAAGATCGGATCCATTTTCTATGATAAAATTAAAAGCAGATAACTGAAGGAAAAAATTAAATAGCCTTAGAGAATAGGTTTTATAGGAAGAAGCAAGAGAGTCCATCCTTGATAATAAGGGAGCATTGATAATCCAGGGAGCTTCTTCCTACCCTGAGTAGGCAATTTAGTTTCGACTATTCTAGCAAAAGTTCATAGTCCTAAGTACTCTATACATTCGGGTGCCAATAAAAAGTATAGGGACTTGAGATAACATTATTGGTATTGAAGAATAATATGAGAGATTGTAGATTTTGCAACCAAGTGTTAGAGTTGCCAATAGGTTAAGTATGACACCAGAAGCCTGGTGGTACATTTCAAAGAATTCCTATTCCAAAATGGAAATAGGAAAGGATAATAATGGATTTTGTAGTTGGGCTTCCAAAAACACTAAGGAAGTGAGACGCTATATGGGTTGTTATAGATAGGTTGACTAATTTGGCTCATTTTATCCCAATAAGAGTAGACTAAAATGCAGCTAAGTTGGACAAGACTTATGTGAAGTAGATTGTAAGGTTACACAGTGTACCAATTTTAATTATGTCAGATAAAAGTACTCAGCTCAACTTTATTTATTGGAGGAATCCAGTTAGCATTGTGATCAAGGTTGGACCTAAGTACAACTTTCCATCCATAAAAATAGTCATAGGTACCATAGTGGTGGACCTCTATTTTAAGGTGTGAACCATTGTAGTGGAACTTTAACCATTGTAGCAGTAATAGATATAATTTGGCAGTTTTTAAGAACCAAAAAATATTTTCACCCTATTTTCTCAATCATCTTCTTGGTTTAATTCTTGTTCTCCTCCCTTATTGTTGGTTCCAACTAAAGGCATGATTTTATACAATATTTTCATGGATTAATTATTATATGGTTTGGGTTTTCAAATATATATTAGGGATTTTGGTTATAAATGCTAGGTTATGGTTTTCCTATAATTTAATTATGTTTTTATATACTTTAATGGTGGTTTTGGATAATTGGTTCATGGGAATGGTTATTTGGTAATGGATTTTGGTTTTTGTAATACTATGCCCCCAATGTGTTTGATAAAATGCCTATTAGAATGTTTTCACTACATGGTTGGATTTTAATGAAACTATTACATAGTTTAAACTTGGTAATGGAACCCTAAATGGATAAATGGTTTGTAATGGATCAAATGGAATGGTTTAGTGGTTATGGTTACGGTTAATAAAACTCCTTGTGGGGTACAAAGGAATGCCCCAAGTAAACATGGTAATAAATAACATATGGGGTACATGGGACTCCTTCAAGAGAATATAATGGGATACTTGTGGGTTACACAGGACTTTCCCAAGTTAACTTGGTAAATGGGTACATAGGAATTGTTTTACCTTAAAAGTTTTGGCTAAGCATAATACTTGCAAGTTATAGTAGGTATGACGATACCACTATTAATAGCATTGGTAAATAATAAATTGAATAATAGATTGGTTGGTTAGAAATAGTTTTAATAAGGCAATAATGGTGGGGTGCAATAGCTAACCATGAAGGTGGGAGTTCACTAAATGAACACTGGAAACTCATGTTTGCTGATATGAGCTGTAGGAAATGGTGACCCTTTTATGATACTACGAGGTACACAAGAATCCTCTAAGTACATTGTGCATATGTATCAAGGAGGGTAAGGTACTTAGGAATCCCTTACTCTAATGGTATCTTCGGTTCGTGTGGCTACACGTATCAGGGCTCGTTCAGGAGGTTACTTGTATGCATATGAGTGGTTTACTTGGTTTTACTACTTTGCATTATTTTATCCTTATCCCGAATTCATACTAGCATTCATTTCCTAATACATCCCTAAGGGCTGGTGGGTTCTATCAGGAAATGAAATTTCTAGAATAAAAATGGGAGGTAATCAATATGGATTTTGTCATCGGTCCTCCTCGATCTTGGAACCAATTTGATTCAATTTAGGTCATCATGGATAGGATAACAAAGTTTGCTCACTTCTTTCTAGTATGGACTAACTTTTTAGTGGAGGATTATGCGAGGTTGTATCTTCGTGAGATTGTAAAGCTGCATGGGGAACCTATTTTGATTATCTCTGATCATGGTACATAGTTTTGGTCTCACTTATAGCAGTCTTTTTAGAAGGGTTTGGGGACTAAGATGAGTCTGAGTAGTGTTTTTCATCTGCAGATGAATGGGCAAGTAGAAAAGATTATTCAGACATTGGAGGATATTATTCATGCATGTATGATTGATTATGGTGGTAATTGAGTTCAGCATCTACCTTTTGTAGAGTTTTCTTATAATAATAGTTACCATTCTAGTATTAGAATAACGCCTTTTGAAGCATTGTATGGTAGAAGGTGTAGATTTCCTATTGGGTGGTTCGAGGTTGGTAAGGTAGAAATATTTTGTCATAATTTGGTTTATCAGGCCATGGAAAAGTTTAAGGTGATTTTGGATAAGCTTAAGGCTGCCCAAAGTCCTGAAAAGTCCTATGGAGATATAAGGCATAGATACTTGGAGTTTGAGATTGGGGATAAGGTGTTTCTTAGGGTATCTCCCATGAAGGGAGTAATGTGGTTTGGTATTAAAGGGAAGTTGAATCTCCTATATATTAGTTCTTATGAGGTTATGTGTAGGGTTTGTAATATGGCATATGAATTGGAGTTGCCTTCTAGTTTGAACTCCATTCATGCGGTATTCCATGTGTCTAGTCGAGGAAGTGTCTTGGTGATCCTTCTTTGGTAGTTCGTTTTGAGGGCTTGGGTATCCCAGATTCTCTGTCTTATGAAGAGGTCCCAATTGAGATCTTGGATCGGTTGGGTCGTCAGTTATGGACCAAAGATGTGGCCTGGATTAAGGTTCTATGGAGAAACTACAAGGTGGAAAAGGCTACATGGGAAACAGAGGTGGACATAAAGTCCAAGTATTCACATTTGTTCTCGGCTTTGGATATTCGTGCGAAAGGCATGTGTTATTGATTTATAATTTGATAATGCAAATGACTCTACTAGAATTCCTTGCATCTGTGTTAAAGGTAAGAGTAAGGGAATATAAAGGGTGTAAGTCATGTTTGTAACCTACCTTCTTCGTCATTCAAGGACAAATGTTCCTAGTAGGGGAGACTGAAAAACCTGGGGTTTGGGACCCTAGAAAATTTCTCAAATTTCTAGTCTCTAGGCAATATACGATTAAGGGAAATGACTCGTACACTAGGATACGAGTAGTATGGGTCAGTCGTATGCTGACCAGTGTTGGTTGGTGGGTTGGATTTGTTTCTGGAATGGACATGACTTTAGTTGTATTAGTCATATTGGTGGATACGGGTTGGTTAGT
Organism: Capsicum baccatum var. pendulum; assembly: GCA_030864225.1. NCBI lineage: Eukaryota > Viridiplantae > Streptophyta > Magnoliopsida > Solanales > Solanaceae > Capsicum > Capsicum baccatum. The sequence continues at coordinate 187,127,190 of CM061554.1, forward strand.
TACTTCACTTAATCTTAGGCTTGGTAGGCTAAGTTGGATCTGAGTATGAGTGACTAACCATGATCTATAAGCCAGGGTATGAGTCGTACCATGGACTCGTATGGTGGGCAATGTTCAATCCTCTTGGGAATTCTATTCTTTCAAGGGTTTAAATCATGGGTACGAGTCGTATAGTGTAGATACAACATGGTTAGGGTAATTTGTACCTTGGATAGTGCTGAGTCCAAGGGAGATAGCCTTGGGTACGAGTTGTGGGTACCACTCGTATTGGAGGGTATGACTTGTATGGATAGTCGTACCCACCTGACGGGATTTTTGGGAGTTTAAGTGAGGGAAATCTTGACATTTCTCGACTTAACCTAATAAGTCCCCAGGACTCATATTACTAATGGGGGTATATTTACCCTATTGTTCAATTAATTAACACTTAGAAACTTCTCTTAAAGACTTTACAATTCTCTCAAGAGGTTTTGGGCAAGGGCAGCTGGGTTTCATCTTAAGGGATGATTTGGAGATTTTGTTTGTGATTTTTGTCCATCATCTTCTTGGTTTAAGGCATTTTCTCTTCCCACAGTGTAAGTTCCAACTAAAGGCATAGTTTTATACAATATTTTCATGGTTTGATTATTGTATAGTTTTGAGTTTTCAAATATAAATTAGGGATTTTTGTTATAAATATTTGGTTATGGTTTTCCCATGTTTTTATTATTCTTTTATAGGATTTACTGGTGGTTTTGGATAATTGATTTCATAGGAATGGTTGTTTGGTAATGGATTTTAGTCTTGGTAATACTATGCCCCCAATGTATTTGATAAAATGCATATTAGAATGTTTTCACTACATGGTTGGATTTTAGTAGAACTATTGCATGGTTTAAACTTGGTAATGGAACCCTAAATGGCTAAATAGTTTGGAATGGCTTAAATGAAATGGTTTGGTGGTTATGGTTATGGTTAATTAAACTCCTTGTGGAGTACAATGGAATCTCCCAAGAAAATATACTAATGAACAACTTGTGGGGTATATGGGATCCCCCAAGAGAGTATAATGGGATACTTGTAGGGTACACCGGACTCCCCTAAGTTAACTTGGTAAATGGGTACATGGGAATTCCTTTACCTTAAAAGTTTTGGCTAAGGACAATACTTGCAAGTTATAGTCGGTATGACGATACCACTATTAATAGCCTTGGTAAATAATAAATAGAATAATGGATTGGTTGGCTGGAAATGGTTTTAATTAGGAAATAATGGCGGGGTGTGATAGCTAACCGTGAAGGTGAGAGTTCACTGAACGAATATTGGAAACTTATGTTTCCCGACATGAGGGCTAGGGCATGGTGACCCTTTTATGTTATTACGAGGTATACGGGAATCCTCTAAGTACATTTTGCATATCTTCCATAGAGGGTAAAGGTACTTGGAATTTCTTACTCTAATGGTATCTCCGATTCGTGCAGCTACACATATAGGGGCATGTTTAGGGTTTACACTGGACCATGGGTGGTTAAAGACAATTAAGCTACACATTCTCAGGTTAATTGATGGTTTTAAATGCTGCTAAACTCGGTTCCCTTTCCCGACATAGTTATATATATATATATATATATATATATATATATATAAATGTATGGTTTGTATGCATATGGATGGTTTAGTTGGTTTTGCTACTTGAATTTATTTTATTCTTATCCTGAGTTCATGCTAGCATTCGAGCGGTTGTATCCCCAAATGATGTAGGAATTAGCCATTCTACTCCTCCTACGTAGCATTCAAATTTGGGATCAACACTTGGATTGAAGTGGTGAGCTTTCGTCTTTTCGAAAAGCTCCATTTCATGTTATAGATATTTTCATACACTTTGATTATTTTTGGATATTGGTTTTGGCTATGGTTGGCGGCATATCCAAATAGGATATTGGTTATCTTTTTATTTGAGGGTTGTGTGAAATATCTATGGGTTGGCATGGGCGAAATCGATATTGGTGTCGGCCTTAGTATTGGCATTGGTATTGGGACTGACACCCTTGGAAAAAATTGCTCACTATTCTACCCTATTATGTTATGTTATAGAACTTGGTTTGGTTATTTCTTTTGCTTTGATTTAGGGTTTGGTTATGGCTATTGGTTGGTTTGGGATTGTTGGACTCGATTGGGTTAATCATGGTTATAAACCTATCCCAGAGTCTTGGATTATGCAATACCGCTATCTTATTATATCTTCAAAATTCATCCGACGTGGGGTATCTATTAAACAGTTGGGTTAGGTATTTGGGGATGGTCCCCGATTCTAGTTGGACTTGGGATACCCATTACGATAAGGCCCCCGATTAGGTCCTATCAGTTTATGACTAAAATGAGTGGATTTTGATCCCTAGCAGTTAAATGTGGGTAAATTATTAAAATAGATATATATTCTTGTTGTTATAGATCAAGAACAAGTTGAATAAAAATAAAAAGACAAAAATATGGCTTAAAGGTGACTTAAGCAAGGAATTAAGGTAGGCTATGATTTTGTTGTCATACTTAGACTTTGTTGGATTTGTGCCTCTTTGTAAGCTAAAGATTTCTGATTGCTTTCTAGCATGACTTGCAATTTATGGAATACATTTCATTAAATATGTATGGTGATAATGTTGAGTAATTAAGGATTGGTACCACACTGGTATAAATATGGTATGCTATGATAAAGGATTGGGTATCACGTGGGTATTATATGATGTTTTTGATGATAAGAAGAGTAAGAAATGACGCACACATATGTATACATGTATTTACTCATATGCATTGAGTGTCTTTATATTGATTATATGTGATGATAAGTTGTTGTTGCAAGTGACTACGTATAAAAGCTTATGGAATTAAACTTGTGAATTATCTCTATATGATATATTTCATTGTTGATTTATTTGATAATGAGTTTTGTTACGATCAATTTTATACATGTTTGGCTTGCTTACTTGTACATTATTGAGTTAGTCATCTTATGAAGCTTACAGTACTTGTTGATGTACTGATGTTGCTTGTATTCTTCTTTTGTTGATTGTAGAACATTGTTAAGTGGCTGACACCCTACCTAAGCTCTAGATAGAGGTTCATACTTGATTTAGAGGGTGAGCGCCATGACCGGGCAAACTTTGAATTTTTCAATTGATGTTGATGTCTTTTATTTTGAGACTAAGACTATTCAGCTATTGTTAGTTGTTTCAGACTTGTTTTCTTCTTTGATTTTTATGAACAGTGACTTTGGGCTCAGGGATATAATAAGTAGAGGTTTTCGCATGTTATTGGCATTGAATAATTATTTTGGTTTGATGTGTAGATTGACTTATTTGAAAAACTTCCTTTTTGCATTCGTTTAAAACTGGGAATCAATATAAGGTGAATATGAGAGTAACACTTGAGTTAGTAAGGGTGAGATTAGAATGGTTCTCCCATCATAAGTTAGGGTTAATGCCAATCATCACTGGTTGTGATGTAAAAATCAGTAAGAGTACGACACTCCTTAAGGAAGAAAAATACTCAATTTTATTGCTAACCTTGTTTTATTTTTATAGGTACTTGTGAGTTCAATTATTTTTAGAATGTCCCAAAAGAAGACAAAAAAATAATAAATCTTGAAAAATGCAACACTGTATACATGATAATCAAGCAAACGAACATTTTGAAAAGTTCTAATTAAATAGATTCGTTATTCAACTACCATATCACACTCAGATATACAACTATTAATGAGAAGTATACATGAGTAAAATGTTGATGCATAACTATAGAAATCTTCTAAATTTTAAAGTTATATGGGTTAGTTAATAGTAGCACACACCTGGTGACAGCATAGAGGTTTTTAAAGTGGTACGAACCCAAGACTCAGAAATCGTAAGTTGTTTGTTTGACTGATTCTAGCTCCTTTTGCATGCTCCACGAATCTAGTTACCCAAAAATTTTCCTCAATCTCATAAATTGTATAAGCAATGTAAGAATTAGTTTTTCTATTCAAAGGTATGAGATATAGTTGGTGGTATTAATTTCCTTATGGCATTCAATGCATCAAATATTAGACTAGAGAAGGAGATCTAATTTAAATAGAATGCTTATAAATGCTTACCAGGAGATCAATTCAATAGCAAGGAAATCGATGATGAAGATTTACCGTAAGGTTTCCTTTGATTTGATAAATACATAAGAGTTAGTCTTTAACTTAAGGTTCGACAACATGTGTTATACAAGATAAGTATTTTTGTTTATTAGGTGACGAGCTCCATTGATTTTGGTGATTTTCGGTGGAGTCAAGTTTTTCTCTTGTCCAGAAGCTTCTTGTTGCTTCACTTTACCCTTTTTGTTAGTTTTATTTTATTTTCTTTTTTGATTTTGTTTCATTTATGGTTGTTTTGCTCCTTTGTATTTATTTCTTCATGTACTTCGGCCATTTGGTCCAGTTTGATCCTTTACATGGACTTGGCAATTTCTTCAATTTCCTAAAAATTATTGTTACACTGAAAATAGAAAGTGAAAACTTGGTCAATTTTACTTATGATATTACTTATAAATTCATGGATGGGCTAATCTTAGGCAGATTTTTAGGGCGTACTACTCTAGGAAGATCTGGAATTAATGTGAGTATTGATGGTGAGCTGTAGTTAACTTTTTGATAGATAATCAAATTAGAAAACCATAGCAACTTTCGACACTTAAAAATAAAGTTACAAAACTCCGGTTATAGAGTTTATTGTAGAGGTGTTGGTTAGCGATGTCATATTTCGAGTAAATTATTGTAAAATGGGCATAACTTAAGAGAGGCCTTGATATTCTGCCTCAAGACCGCTGTAGCAAAAAATGGTACCACCACTTCGGAAGCCAATATAATGTTACAAACCACTGCAACGCTAATTTAACTATTATAGTGGTAACACAAAGTATTTGATTGATTTAAGAACTCAAAAAATATTTTTTATTTCCACTTTTCAGAAAATGAGTATGGGCTTTGCAAGAGCCGATTTATGCAGAACTCTTAAGATTTTCATCTTTGGAGGTAAGTTTTTTATATTATAGACTTGAATTACTTCTTAGAATCCATAGAAACCATTAGTAAACATATTCATAATGGAATTTGTGAGCTTAGTCATAGTTAATGAAATTGATAAATTGGTGTAAATGGGTATAAAATTAATAGATAATTATCCTAGGATATTGGAAAATACAAATGGAAGTAGAATCTTAGTTTTTCATTCTAAATAATGTAGGGTCCATTGGGCTTAAGTAGGGAAAAAGAAATCCTAAAATGATAATTTAACATAACTTTTTGATTAATAGTTAGTTATCAATCCCTAGAGGTTAAAGAAGGATAAATTTATTAAAATAGGTGTATAATCTTATTGTCATAGATCAAGAGCAAGTTGAATGGGAAACAAAAGGCATGCTTGGGGGCTAGAAGTATTATTGAGCAAGGAATCAAGGTAGTTTACAGTTTATTATAGAAATTAGACTTATTTGACTTTGTACTTTTATATATATATCCACCTATTTGATCAAGGAATAAAGGTAGTTTACGGTTTATTATAGTTATTAGGCTTGCTTGACTTTGTACTTATATGTGAATAGATGCTTGTGATGGATTTTGAGCACACTTGTGATTATTGACTGGATTGCATATTCATACATAGTGATGTTGTTGAGTTGATGATTATGATGATGACATTAGGTTGATTATTATGATGATTATAACATACAACTCATGATACTCATGATCTTGATAATTATTGTGATGTTATTGAGATAATAACATGGATGAGAAAGTGAAGAAAAAGGGATAATACACATATCTTGTATTCATATATTCATACATGTGCATTGAATGTCCAGTTATAATTTTAAGTTGTGATGCAACTCATTGTTGTATTTAGCTAATTTTGAACACACAAGAGTATGATTACGCATTCACTCTAAAGTGAATGTCATGATTATGCATTTGACTTTAATTATAAGTTCTGTATTGATCGTTTTGCATCTATTTAATTTACATATGTGTATGGAGTCAAGCTGAGTCGTCCTATGATGTACTGATGCTACATTTGCTCTTCTTTTTGTTTAGTGCAGAGTGTGTTTCAGCATTTGAGACAGGTCCTCGACTTTAGCTAGCAGTTTTAAACTAAGTTTCAAGGGTGAGCAGCATGATTAGGAGCCCTTTGGATATTCTTATCATTGTTCGTGTCCCGTGTATCGAGACTAAGACATTTCTTTTTTTATTTCTTACTGTGGATAATAATTTACCTTTAATACTTGATTTTCTTTAGATTTTCTAGTACAGTGACTTTAGGTCCTATGGTGTAACAAATAAAGGATTCCACACTCTATTAGTTTATGATGATGTTGACATCAGTTAACAATTTACTTAATGCTTGAATGAAGCTTATTTAGAACTTGTTTGAAAATATGGTTAACATTATATTAGTATGAAAGTATACTTAAGTTAGTGAAGGTTGAGTGTAGTTTGGTTCTTCCTCCATAGGTTAGGCTGGGTGTCAATCTTAACCGTTTGGGTCGTAACAAGAAGTTTAAATAGTAGGCAAAAAGATAATAAATCTTGACAAGTGTAACACATACATGAGAATTAAGTAGATAGATATTCAAAAAAGTTTTAATTTGATAAATTCATTTTTCAACTACCAAACCACACTCCGATATACAAGTATCAATGAGAAGCATAAATGAGTAAATATTTGATGCATAACTATAGCAAATTTCTAAATTCTAAGTTATTTTGATTGGTTAATAGTATCACACATCTGATCAGAGTGTAGAGGTGTCTAAAGTGGTACAAAACAAGGTTCCAGAGGTTGTAAGTTGTGTATGTGACTAATTCAAGCTCCTTTTAGATCCTCCATAGATCCAATTCCCTAGAAGCTTTCTTTAGTCCCATAAATCATAAAAGCAAAGTAATTTGGGTTTCTATTAAAATTTATAAGATTAACATTATGATGTTAATACCCTTTCTAGATTCAATCATTCAAAGATTAGACTAGAAAAAAAGAAAATCTAATTCATATAGAATGCTTTTAAATGCGTACCTTGAGATCTTTTCAACAACAAGGAAATCAAAGATTAAAATTCAACTTATGTTTCCTTTTAATTTGACTGAGATAAAAGAGTCAATCTTTGAGTAAAGGATCGACAACATATGGAATTTAATAGAAATATTTTCCTTCGTCGTTGGTGACGACCTTGATTCCGATGGTCTTTGCCGGATTCAAGATCGCCTCTTGTTAGAATCTTCTATTGTTTCTTCACTTTTCTTCTTTTCTTAATTGATTTTTTACTAATTTTCTATTTGGATTTTTTTTCTTTTGTTTCTTTTTTTTTTTTGCTCATTTATCTTTGTTTCTTGGTGGACTTTGGTTATTTGGGCCAGTCTGATCTTGTACATGGACTTTTTTTGTTTAAATAAAGATTTTTTTCTTGGATTTTAATTAAAAAATGTAAATTGTCATTATTATTTGAGTGAAAAGTGCACTACCATAAAGTGACAAACTTTGTTTTCCTATCCTTGATACAGTATTTCAATTTGCAGTTACTTAAATTGCAGGGTCTTTTTTTCTTTCCTATTGAAATATTGAAGCCCCATTAAATTATTTTGATATTTCAATAATGAGACTTTCTTTAAGTTAAGAATTAAATAGTTTTTTAGTGAATAGGATTTCACTATTAAGATCCTGAATAAAGTGTTAATATCGTTAAGAGATATTTGGTAGGAAATTTAACCATCACTCTGTTCACAACCATTAGCTACCACTAGGAACCACCTCTTACATTACATCTACCACTCTTGTTTAACAGTCCAAATCATCTTTACGTTATAATAAGAGGTAAAAGTTTTGCCAATTCCTTCCTTAAATAATTTTTAAGAAATATAGGGCTAGCCTAGTGTTGGATGAATTTTGAGGGTGTTAGGAAATTTGGTATTAATGTGAGTACTGATGGAATTTTTTAACTTATTTTTTTATAGATGATGAGTTTAGGAATTCATAGCAACTTTCAACACATAAAACAGAGTTATAGAACTTTGGTTATAGATTTTACCATAGACAGGTCAGTTTGAAATATCATATATTGAGGAATGTGTTGTAAAATAGGCATAACTAGAGAGAGACCTAGAGATTCTACCTCAGAACAGCTGTAGCAAAAAAGTGAACTGTTATAGTGGAAAAAGTACCCGTGAAGTGGTAGCCGATAATAGTCGTGAATTGCAACAGTGGTAGATTAACTGTTGTTTGGTGTAGTTGATGCATATTGTTTGTGATTTCAAACCTATCTTATTGTTAAATGTGGTATGTTTCAGTATTTGAAATTTTCCCAGATGTTATTCGTTAAACAAGGTTCGTATACACTTGTTTCTTGAATTTAGTACATCAATGAAGATTATCCTTTGAAGGTCATGGTTATAGGGTGGATGTATTACCCATAGATTGTATGTACGAGGGTCAGGTGAATTTCATGATTCCATGAGTAAATATTCAGAAAAAGCAGCAAAACAAGAGAGGTTCAGCAGCTCGAAGTTGATCTCAATCAAGTCCTACCGTCAGGTCACTCACTCGCTTGAGTCGGACTCAATAACTCTTTGAGTTTGGAGGATCATTTAGAGAATATATCTATATGGTTGATAAAGGTTTAACTTCTTGACTTGTTTTAACTTGGCTTAACTGAACTTAGCTTGGTAATAATATGTTGACTTATTATTTAAAATACTAAACTACTTATTTGATAAATAATGTTTTTAGTGTATGATCGTTTTTTTAGCATAGATAAACTTATTGTACTATACTTTGGATATGTGTTTATATTCTCATCTTAGGTCGGACAAATGACACACTGGTACACTGTTGTTTTCTCTATACCTGCTCTTACTTTTGTGAGTACAACACATATTTCGATGGCTATATGATACCTCACTTGTGATTCCAACAGTTAACTTCAGATTCAAGGGGAGCAATATATTTTAGGGTATAAAGAATCTTTCTTGGATAATAGAGTCTTACTTTTGGACTTAAGTTTTTAATTTTAGTATTGGAGTGGTTTCCCCTTATTGACAATCTTTAGTAGTTTGGTATGAGACCTCATAAAAATTCAACGATTTTATTTTTGACTTTTCCGCGTGCATAATGTCAATTTTTGAATTAAATTATTTTAGGGTTGTTAAAAGGGTATTTTAGAAAATTTTCAAAACTTTTAGAAGGGGTTCGGGGTCATTTTGGGACCTCGAGATAGTGAAGGACCGCGATAGTGGTATGCCACAGAGGTTAGCCTCAACAATAAAGGTGTAAAATGGAGGCTACTCATTGTGATAGCAGTATGCCATGCTGTTATTTTGATTTCATCCAGCTTTTGGTTTTTTCACTTGGGGTGAGGGGTTTTCTATCGTTTTACCCCTTGAACGGATTATAAACATAAAATAATCCCTTTTTCTTTAGTTTTAAAACATCAAACACCCTTCTTCTTCTCTCTAACTTAAAAACCAAGAACATTCAAGGGTTTTACAAGAAATCACTGCTCTGGGCTCAAAACTTCGATTTCTCTTTAAATTCCTTTGTATTTAAGGCTTGTTGCTCATCCCTAACTTGTACTCTTACATTGTGATATTTATTTAATCATTATGCATATTATTTTAATTGTTGGGTTTGAAATTGGGTTGAGGGCTTTTGATGGTTATCACATGAATTTCTTTTCCTATGTTTTATACTATTTATTTATGCTTCAATTCATGGTTATAAGGGCTGAATTGGTGCATTTTTTTATAATTGGAATGAGGTACATGGGTTTCCCAAAATTGATGGAATTTTAGCTTGATAATTGCATTAACCTCAACCCAATTTATAATCTTGATTTTAAATATGGATAATGTATGGTTTAACTTGTTTTGAACCCATTGCTTTGAATTAAAGGATAAATAAATGAATATAATTTTGGAATGGCCTTGGTGGGAATGGATTGGATTTTAAATGAAACTTGGGAGTCAATTTGGTTACATATACTGGTTTGGCATAACTGAATTAGCTTGCAAGCATGTTAGTGGGATAATACCATATGGTAAATGCCTTAATGAATGATTCATAGGTTAACTGTTGGTTACATGCAAATTATTTTAATTTGGGATTAAAGGGAATTTGTGTAGCTCATCGTGAAAGTGTAGATCTTTGACAGGAGGGGGAGGGGGTCAACACTGTAAACCACGTTTAACAGCGTGGGAGGTTGCAATATCCCACACTTTTCTTAGTACCATTTAGCTCCTAGTGTATCAAGGGTCAACTTTAAAAGTAAATAACTCTCGATATGTGTATAATTTTTTCATATCTAGACCTACCAAATTGTAGAGAATTGAATCAGCTTTCCAAGAATACCAATTTCGCCTAAATTCGATACCCGATTGAGAAGTTATGACACTTTTAGTAAGAAATAGTGCGCCAATGCAATAGCACCGCATTGCGGTCGAGGGCAGATTCACAATTGTCCTCTTTCCAGTGAAGCACCGTGATTATGTCGTATTGTGGTAAACACAAAAATCCCATTCGTCCCTTTCCTATAGCTCACCATAATTGGCCAGTGTCACGACAGAAATCACAGTGGAGTGCAAAATAGCACTCATCCTTTTATAGTGATGCAACAGGATTACGCCATGTAGCACCAACGCCCAAAATGGCACTCGTTCCTTTTCCAGTAAGCCACTGCAATGGCGCCATGGTGCAAAATTGGGATTTCCAGTTCTGAACTTATTTTTTCAAAGGGCAATTTTGTCATTTCCCAAGCCCCAATTCGTGAAAACAAATGATTTAACCTATTAAGAGCATATTATAAGGATTCTTTCACCAAAATTTCCCTCAAAGAAACCCTAGAACTTCAAATTTCAAACCTCAAGAAATCCAAATTCCACCATTTTTTCTCCAAGATAACCCAAAATTCAAGGTATGTGGAGTTTTCAACAAGGATAATTCTTTCATCCTTCTGTCCAAAACTAGTTTTTCAAGTTAATTTCAAATGAATTTACATGAGTTTCAAATTAGGATTCACACCCAAATATTATTATTTGAAGATTATGATCTTACAAGTGATTTAGATGTTGAATTGCATGTCTAATTTTATATTTTATGCATAAAACATTAATTTCCAAATTTAGAATTGAATTATCAATACTTTCATTACTAACCATGAACTTTATGATAATTTGACATGAATTTGATACATGGGTTATTAAGCCCTAACTAAATATTGATGTTTCAAGACTAACAATGCTTTAAGCACCGTATGATTAGTTATTTTAGATTTTGAACAAGATTTGATCATTTAATCCTCAGCTTGGATATGGAATCCACTTAACAGTTTTAACTATAGTTTACAGTAAACAGATAGACAAGTGGTTTTCATTATAAACCCTTATATCAGTTTTAAAAGTGGATTTCCTACAGAATGAGAATACAGATTAAAGGGAGTAGTATTTAGCACCGAGTTGGGTATGTTCACATGCCCTAGAACTACGAGCCAACATAGGTAAAGATTCAAATTATTATCATTTCTGTATGGATGACAGTTGCAGATGTGATTACTTAACTTAGGTTATACTCCTTGGCAAGAGTATGACCCCTCTCACCAACATGAGATTTTTCCATAAAAGAATGAGACGTTGGATACTATGATAGCTCACATAGTTTATATCAGTTAGAAGAACCTCTCCACAGAAAAGTGTAACCCTAACAAAAAGGAATAACAGAAAAGTTTCTAGAAGAAAAACCCTAAGTCCTAAAATAGAATAATAGAACAACTTTTAGAAACTAAGTGTAAAGTCTCATGATTTTATTCAGATATTATTTTACATAACTCATTAGGCATGAGATTTTAGCTTTTAGTTTACAGATACAAAGGTGAGTCCTTTTACACTTAGCCTGCATGATTTGAAAACAGACTTTAGTTCTGCTTGGTCCACCGGGAAAAAGAGTAAACGTATAGCTTTTAGAAATAAGTATTATGTCTCACAAGATTTATAAAGTATTATTTATTATTTATTATTCATGATTTTCAGCGTTTAGTTATTCCAGCCAATGTGAGTCATGTATACTTAGCATGCATTATTTTTTTACAAGTTTATGTGAACATTGAGATATTGTTTTACTTATGCATTCACCCCCATATGCTCAGTACATTCCAAAAGTACTGATCCACATATATTTCTATGTGTTACATTGTTTAATAACGTAGGTACCAGTTTAGTTATAGTCAATATATCACGACCAGAGAGTTGCAAATTCAAGCCAATAGATGATGAGTCCTCCTACTTTGGGGACTCCAGTTAGATGTTATTTAAGTATTTTACTTTCATACTCATATGTATTAATTAGTAGTAGTTGGAGTCGTATCCCAGCTATGTATAGTCGTATAGTAGAGGTTTTATAGATATCAGTCAGAGTCAGTCATGTAATTTTAGTTTCGCTCTTCAGTTTTATAAAAATGTAAAATTGCATCAGTATTGTTTTTTTCTCAGATTTCATCATGATTTTATTTCTGCATAGTAAACTCTGTCATTTTATACATATTTAAATCAATTGCTTAATAGTATGCCAGTACAAGGGTTGGCTTGGGATCACTTATGGTCCTAAGCACCGTGTGACGACTAGGGGGTAGTCTTGGATTGTTAGAAACATGATATCAGCTCTTAGAGTTCAAGTGTTCTAGGGTGTCTATGAAGTCATGTCAAGTAGAGTCTTGAGGAATGGTACGGAGACATTTGTACTTTTCTTCGAGAGGCTACAGGGCATTTTAGAAATATCTCTTTTCTTTCATATCCAGATCGTGTAGTAAAGTTGTTCTCTCAAAAACTCCTGTAGATTCGTGTATTACCCTAAAATTCTCAATCTATGACTTTGCGAGATAACATCAGTACTAGATTCCAATTTATCCCAAGATGATGCTCTCAGATTTACTATCAGTAACATCAGAAGTCACACAAGGGGCATGAAAAGACATCGCTAGCGTGTTACAAGTTTCTTAAGTTGAAAACTTATGTCCTCATTATATGAGTTTTGTAGTGAAGATAGAATACGTTATGTATTTTTATTCGTCATTAAATTTTTTTTATCCAGATAGTGCTCATGAGAGGAGATTGTGTCAGCCCAAAGTGTTAAATAGAGTTTTCATTTAAGGGATGTTATGACCTTGAGTGTTATGATTTATAAGTAGTATCCCCTTCTTGTAATCGCAAGTATAGGTTTAGAAGTGCAGCAATAAGAAATTTGAAATGACGATTGATAGAAAGTATAGAGGTAAACTTATGCATGCTAGATTGTGTTATGGTGATATGTCTTGGTGTTAGTTTAGTGGAAGGTGGAGAAGAAGTTATTAGTTAATGTGAATTATTGTTTGCTTGTAGTAGAAAAAGAGTTATTTATGGTAGTTATAGTGTTATAAAGTTATAGGATGTTAATGAAGTATTTTGTGGTTGAGTATTGATTATTTAGGCTTCTCTTGAGGTTGCAAAAAGGGAGTTTAGATTAAAATTATAGACCTATGCAAGTAATTTAAATATATAGATAGATAAGAACTAGAGATGTGTGGAAGGGGGATGTGCTAATGGATTATAATAAGATAGACCATAAAGTCATAATCAATTATTATTATTATGAGGCTCTAGTGGACTAGTGTTTCTTGATGTCTTGTTTATAGCTTCTAAGTGAGAATAATATGTGAGATTAGGTTGTAAATTATGTTTAGCACTAGACATTAAGTTTAAACAGTGGATGATCATCAAGGTGGAAATAATGATTTCTTGGCTAGTATGGCTAGTTGTATAGAAGTGATCTATTAGGCTCAAATAGTGTGCACAAGAGTTTAAGTTTGGGTTTTCATAATTGAGTATGGTGTTGTAAGTATAATGTAGTGGGATGCCCAAGGTGATACGTGGCTGCATTAATTTCGAAGGTTATTAAGTGTTGTATGTTGTTAATAGTACCCTTTAGTGGTTAAGTAGAAGAAGGCTAGCTATATAGTGCATGGTGTTCCTAATAGCTAAGTTGAGGAGTTATGATTGATAATGTTGAGTCTTTTTATATGATCTTGATTCTCATGGATCAGGGAAAATATGAGTTTAGAGATGTGATATTTAGTAGGCTATGACGGAAGTAGTATGGTTCATTAAAGGTTTCAGGATATCCATGTTAAGTGTTAGAATCTAATATTAAAACTTTGAGGATTGAGCAAATAGTAATAAGAGTTCAATCTCTAGATAGTGTGAACTCAGTATATGGTGATACTCATGAAGATTCTAAGCTATAAGTGTTTAAGTTATTATATGATGACTATTGGGCTATAAAAAGATAGAGTTGTATCTCAGAAGGAAGTATTAGAAGTGGGTTTTACACTTTCAGGTGTAGTCTTTTAGAGTAAGTTTATTATTTATGTGTATAGTTGTATCTCAGACTCCAGAGTACAGTGATTGTAGTCCAGTTTATAGTTTAGTAAAGGTTTCCACAGACTTAGAATGATGGCTTAAAGATAAGAAGGATGATGCCCAACCCATTATTATTTCAGTATTTGTACTCCTATTATCACAATATCTACTCATTCCTTACATATCAGTTGTATGATCATAGTTCATGTTCATGCACATAATAGAAAATCATGCACTCCCATAGTTCCTAGTATTAGGGATTCCAGTTCATTCAATAGTCGGAATCACATTCCATAAGTTATGAACTCCAAATTCAGGTCATGCAGCTCACGACTCATGTTCTCATGTTTTACAGTATGTTAAGTTTTAATACTCATGCAGCACTCTTAACGATCAGCGAAATTCATATTTATATCATGTACGTCCTTAGATTAGATCTCCATAATGAATCCATACCTTTTACACTCTATTCCTCAGGCCTCAGTAAAGTGTCAAGTTATGCTTAGTATCCTTTCATGTTTCAGGTCCTGATATTCCAACCTTTTAGTGACCTCCCCTTAGGTCAATATAGTAATGATGAACAATTGTGTAGATGGGAGATAGTAAATGTGTTATGTTGGAAAAGATTATTGTATGCTTGTTTTATGTAAGTCTCTAAGTTGAAGGAATATTGAGGTGAAGTTTGAAGGAATGTGTATGACATGGTTAGTTGAGAATATCTTTTATGCATTTCTTCCTAAGAATAGTTCATAGAAGTTGTTATTGATAGAGGTATTAGACAATATGAGAAAGATTCTTTTATAGGTGTTTGTTTGGAAGTGCATATGTGGTTATGAAGACAGGTTTGAATGTCATGTTAGTGTATAAGTGGATGAATGTATTGTGCATCAGTAAATTCCTAGTAAGAGGTTGAATTACGTTGTTAAAGTGATAAGAAGAATTATCCTAGAGGTGAGCAGTTATGACAATGCTTGAGGTAATGAGTTCATAGTTTAGACTAGTATTATGGTGTTATGTGTAGTACCTTGTGAATTCGAGTTAGGCTTCACCATGATGAGAGAATTTAGTTTAGTTTAGACTTTATTAGACGGATTTATCAATGCCCATGTGAGAATTATAAGTTGAATCAAGTGAATATGGTATTTAAGGGGAATAGTATAATTGAGGGAGTATTTAAGAAGTGTTTCTAAGTTGTAGCAATGTTGTAATTCCTTATTCAAATGTCTTGTTCAGATCATGCCCTGAGTTCTTTGCTCCCTAACATCATTCTAACTTCCGAGAAGAGTGTTGAAGAAACACCATATTTGGGTTTGAGCATTCAGTATGATCCAGTCCATATAGTCTGTAATCCACTTTAGCAATCAAACATATAAGCTCCTATAGATTTCCAACTTTCCATCTAGTCGTACGAAACAAAAATTAGAAAGTAAGGCCATTCCATAAGGTAAAACTTTTACATTTGTGAAAATTACAAATTCATCTCAGTCCAGGCATCAGGCATCAGTTTCAGATTCAGATATTTAGTCATGATTCAGTTCATAAGTATTCAACTAATGATCTTAGTTTTCCAAGTATTCTAGCTAAGACAATGTTATACCTATTGTTTGATCTTAGCCTCATTATATCATGATTCGTGCCTACATAATTTATCACTTTACAATTCTATATGTATGAATGTATCAAGAACACTTCAAGAAAAATCTAAACTCTCATCATGAATCAACCCCTTATTGTAATTAAAGGCAAATAAGCTCAGAAATCAATTTCATGATAAAGGATTCTAATGTTCCATACTTAGTCATGCAGTTTTGTTTTAGTTGTGCATGCCTACACATATCCTTAGTTCCTCAGTAGCATCAGTATAACTAGTCTCATTCAAGGAAAAATGTTCCCAAGAGGGAAAATTGTAATACCCCACACTTTGCTTAGTCCCGTTTAGCTCCTAGTGTGTCAATGGTCAAATTTAAAAGTAAATAACTCTTGATACATATAGAATATTCAATCTATAGTCCCACCAAATAATAGATAATTGAATTATCTTTTCAACGATACCAATTTTGCCTAAATCTGAAACCTGATTGAGAATTTATGACACTTTTAGTGAGAAACAGTATGCCAACACGATAGCACCGCGTTGCGGTCGAGGGAAAATTCTCAATTGTCCTCATTCCGGTGAAGCACCATGATTACGCCGCATCACGGTGAACACCAAAATCCCATTCTCCTCTTTCTAGTAGCTCACTGTGATGGGACAGTGTCGCACCAGAAAGCGCGGTGGAGCATAGCACCGCATTGCGGTGAAGTGAAAAATGGCACTCGTCCTTTTCCAGTGGCGCAATGCAATTATGCCACGTCGCGCCAGAGCCTAAAGTGGAACTCGTCCCTTTTTCGGTAATACATCACAATGGTGTCGCATTGCTTCACTGTGAAAAATTGGGATTCCCATTTGAACTTATTTTTCCAAAGGGCAATTTAATCTTTTCCCAAGCCCCAATTCGTGAATACAAACGATTTAACCTATTCTTTCACCAAAATTTCTCTCAAATAAACCCTAGAACTTCAAATTTCAAACCTCAAGAAATCCAAATTCCACCATTCTTTCTCTAAGATAACCCAAAATTCAAGATTCCCAATTTAAGATCTTTAAGAAACAATCTTCAAGAGAACAAATGGGAACTCAAAATTCAAGCTTCTTCATTAATTTCATCAATTAAGGTATGTGGGGTTTTCAACAAGGATAATTCTTTCATCCTTGTGTCCAAAATTAGTTTTTGAAGTTAATTTCACATGAATTTACATGAGTTTCAAATTAGGATTCACACCCAAATATTGTTATTTGAAGATTATGATCTTACAAGTAATTTAGATGTTGAATTGCATGTCTACTTTCGTATTATATGCATAAGATATTAATTTCCAGATTTAGAATTGAATTATTAATACTTTCATTACTAAGCATGAACTTTATGATGATTTGACATGAATTTGATGCATGATTTATTAAGCCCTAACTTAATATTGATGTTTCAAGAATAACAATGCTTTAAGAACCGTATGATTAGTTATTTTCAGATTTTGAACAAGATTTTATCGTTTGATCCTCAGCTTAGATATGGAATCCACTTTACAGTTTGTTGTAAACAGATACACAAGTAGTTTTCATTATAAACCCATATATTAGTTTTAAAAGTGGATTTCCTACAGAATAAGCATACATATTAAAAGGAGTAGTATATTGCACCGAGTTGGGTATTGTAACGACCCGAGACTACACCCTAGTTGTCATATAGTGCTTATGATCCTAAGAGACCACAAGCTAACCCATGAGCTGGTACCTAGTCTAACACTAAATAATATAATCATGAACGTAGAACAATAACTGAAATGTCATAAGGTTTTAACAATGAAATAACTACTGAATTATGAATCTGATAAAAATACTAAAATCTAAATAGTCTGAATAGCTAACTGTAGTATTTGAAAAACCTCTAAATCGAATACTGTTAGTTGATGGGACAGACCCCCAATCACTCTGCTAACTACTGAGATAAAGACATAAAGTAATACAATTCGGCCCAGGATGATGAAAACTCACCACTGCTACTGAACTGCTGATGATCTGAGGGACTAAGTGAGATCCTTGAACTGAGTGTCAGAACCTATGATATAAGACATCATAGCGCAAAAGAAAAGGTATGCGATTAGTACTTTGAATGTACTGGTATGCTAAATAAGGTAGGTTGATATGCATGGTTTCATGAACAGAACAAATAATTAACTAGATATGCATGTAAAATATGGAGTACTGAGTATAGAGCATGGAGTCTGTAGATACTGATAATGCATTGGAATTTATAAATACTGAGGATGCATGACCAAGCAAATAACATAACTGAGTAAAATCTTTAAATTGAACTACTAAAATAAATGAAATCTATATGCTTTGGTCAAACAACACTAAGACTGAATAACTAGCTGGAACTATAACAGAGACTATATCTAAGACTGGGAGGTATCGTCTAACTGACATTCCCCAGTTTAAGCTAATCGGGGTCCAACCTATAACCCCAGTTGAAAGGGTATTAGTATCGGGCCACGATTACTAACAATGGCTGTGTGGATCCACTAAACTGATATAATGTCCAAAGGATTAAGTGTGTCAAACTTGAGCTGACGGGTGAACCCTGTGAGATATTAAAGCCGAATCTGATGGGTGACTACTCATAGCCTACGTTGTCTGCGTAGTTCTGGAGTATAGGGACAACTACTAATGACTTTGACTATCTGACGGGGAAGCCGCCATCCCTAAACTTGCTCGGTGCTAAATCCTACTCCCAACTAAAAGACACAGAGATACTAGACTATTCTGAGTTTAACTGACTGATATGTGACTATTCTGAAAATGCTCATAGTATAATCTAAAGTTATTCTGTAATGTACTGAGACTAGACTTAAATAAATAGCTACGGATTTTGGGTATTCGATATCCCCAATACTCAAGACACTAAAGCTTGAAGGCCAAAACATGAAGGCTTTTATTAAATAATTCACTCTTGTAGGCATTTTATCAAACACTTGTAGTTCATAGTTTAGTCAATTCATGGTAATTGTATAAAACTTTAAATAATAGCATGACTTCTACATTTACAACACTAAATCATGATCTAATTCGAAGAATGACAATATTAAACATAGGGGATTTGATAACAACGATAATTCCATTAAAGTATGGTATAAAATCAATATTCATGGAAGTTCATGGAGATTCATAGTTTTAAATCACAATTTAATATCATCAATCTTGAAAAGAAGATAGATTTATAATTAAAATGGATAATTGGACTACATGGATTAAAGGAATCTATGGATGAACATCTATTATACCTGGGATGATGAATTTGGAAGGATTGATGGAGATTTCTTTAGATCTGACCTTGATTCTTAAGAGCTAGGATTTCTTGTTCTTGAAAGAGAGGATTTTTAATTTGAGAGAAAGTGAATAATGATGAGTATTTAGGTCAATTAGGGGTTAAATTTCATGTTTAGGATGAGTTTAGTGCCTAGGAAAAAGACCCAAATACCCTTAAATGAATTTAAAAACACAAACTGGAAACTTAAATCCCAATTTTTTGCCTTGGCGCGGTGCGCCACTATCACACCAAGCCACTAGAAAAGGGTGGGACCTATAAAAACGCCGTGATACGCCACCATCGCGGTAAGCCTGTGGATGCCAATTTGGTCATCTCTGTGACTCTCCATGATTGCGGAGGCCCACTAGAAATTGACAAATGGGAAATTGGTCTGCTCCGCAATGTGCCATGATAGCGGATTCATAATGGAAATCAACAAATGTCATTTGGGATACCTATGCGATGCGCTAAGGGTTAAAATAACGGTGTTTAACGACTGGAATTTAAAATTTCCATAACTTTTTATCCGGTTATCGGATTAAGGTGAATTTTATATCGTTGGAAAGCTAATTGAATTTCCTACTCAATGAAAGGATCTAAACTAGAAAAAATAATGAGTGTTTCAAAATCTTATACATAAATACTCATATATTGGGACTTATATTATGCTAGGGAAATATGGGGTGTTACAATATCTCCCCCTTGGGATCATTCATCCCCAAATAAAATTGGTTAAGCTGAGGGAACTGATGGACTGACTTTACACACTGAATATGTATGTCTGATGCATGGAATACATGACCGGACTGGTTCATGAAAGGACAACTGACATGAACATGATGTGTGGCTAAAATTGAGCATGACAGAGAAAAGAAAATTGGTACCTTATACTGATTCTGGATTCGCAGAGAAGAGATGAGGGTAGTTGGTCCGCATATCTGCCTCTGCTTCCCAAGTGACTCCCTCAACAGAATGATTCTTCCAAAGAACTTTGACTAGTGGAACTTCTTTGTTCCTTAGTCTATGAACTTGATGATCAAGAATTTCAGCTAGTACTTCCTCAAAGGAAAGACTATTCTGAATATCTACACTTTCTAAGGGAACAACTACAGCTGGATCACCAATACACTTTTTAAACAATGAGACATGGAACACTAGGTGTACTGAGGCTAAATCTGAAGGCAAATCAAGCTCGTAAGCTACCTTTACGACACGACTGAGAATTCTAAAGAGACCGACATATCAGGGACTAAGTTTCCCTTTATTGCCGAATATCTTCACTCCCTTCATGGGAGAGATTTTCAAGTATAAGAAGTCACCGACCTCAAACTCGAGATCCTTTCTCCTTACATCTGCATATGATTTCTGTCAGCTTTGGGCAGCCCTAAGCCTTTCTCTGATCAACTGAAACTTTTCTAATGCATCAAACACTAAGACACGCCCTACTACTGTAGCCTCACCTACTTCAAACCAACCAATTAGAAATCTACATCTCCTACCATAGAGAGCCTCAAATGGAGCCACACAGATATTGGAATGATAGTTCTTATTGTATATGAATTCAATCAAAGGCAAATGGTCATCCAAAATACCCTTGAAATAAACAACTCATGCTCTCAGCATATCCTCAAGAGTCTAAATGGTCTTTTCTGCTTGACCGTCTTTCTGAGGGTGGAAGGGTTTACTGAGGTGGATTTGGGCACCAAGACCCTTTTGGAATGCTTTCCAGAAGTGAAAGGCAAACTGAGTACCTCAATTTGAAATGATAGATAAGGGAACACCGTGCAACCTAACTAACTCTCTGAGATAGAGATTGGCATAGTCCTCGGCTGAATAAGAGGTATGGACTGGCAAGAAATAAGCTAATTTGGTCATTCTATCTACGATAACCCAAATAGAGTCATGCTGATGGCGGGTACGAGGCAAACCTGTCATAAAGTCCATGTTCACTTCATCTTATTTCCATATAGGAATATTGAACTCCTGCATGGACTAACTAGGATTCTGGTTCTCAACCTTAAGTTGCTGACATGTAGAGTACTTAGCTACAAACTCTGCAATATCTCTCTTTATCCTACTCCACCAATGGATCTCCCTCAAGGCACGGTACATCTTAGTGGCCCCTTGATGAATAGAGTAACATGCCCCATGCACTTCTACAAGAATTCATTGCCTCAAATCATCTACACCAGGCAAACACAATCTACCCTGACAACGCAAAACACCATCTCCTTCTTTGGAGAAAACCTCCACTTTCTGATCTCTGACTGATTCTTTCAACTTAACTAGACTGGGATCTCTATCCTACTTTTCCTTCACCTTAGATACTAGAGATGAATCAGAGCTACTCTGCACCCATGCACTACCTTCTGCTGAATCGAGTAAGCAGACACCTAGTCGAGCAAGCTGATGAACTTCCTGAGCTAACTTCTTCTTACCATCCTTAACATGAGCTACACTACCCATAGACATTCTACTGAGAGAATCAACCACTACATTGGCCTTTCTTGGATGATATAGAACATCATGTCATAATCTTTCAATAAATCTAACCATCTTCTCTGATGCAAATTCAAATATTTCTGAGAGAAAGGGTTTTGTGATCTGTTAACACATCGACATGTACCCCATATAAGTAATGCCTCTAAATCTTTAAGGAAAACACTACAGCTTCTAGCTTAAGATCATGAGTCAGATAATTCTTTTCATGGGGTTTAAGCTGTCTGGAGGTGTAGGCTATGAACTTACCTCTCTGTATGAGGAAACAACCCAAACCTACTCTGGATATATCACAGTACACAACAAAACCATCTGAACCATCTGGTAGAGTCAAGACTAGGGTTGAGGTGAGTCGAGTCTTCAACTTGTAAAAACTCTTCTTGCATGAATCTGACCACTGAAACTTAACTTTCTCTGATTCAATCTGGACATAGAGGATGCAATATAAGAAAACCCTTCAACAAACCGAAGGTAATATCCAGCCAAACCTAAGAAACTCCTTATATCTAATGGAGAGGTAGGTCTAGGCCAGTTTCCCACCGCTTCAGTCTTTTAAGGATCAACTCTAATGCCATCACTGGAAATAACATGACCAAGAAATATTGCTTATCTTATCTAGAATTCACACTTACGGAATTTAGCGAACAACTGATTAGCTCTAAGAGTCTGAAGAACTATGTTGAGATGTCTACATGATCGCTTTCGCTATGAGAATAGACAAGAATGTTATCAATGAAGACTATGATGAACATGTCCAAGTACTACTTGACTATTCGGTTCATCAAGTCCATAAAAGTTGCTGGGGCATTTGTAAGACCAAAGGACATGACTAGAAATTGGAAGTGACCATATTGAGTTTGAAAAGCTATTTTTAGAATATCACATCTCTAACTCTAAGTTGATGATAGCCTGATCTAAGGTCTATCTTGGAAAAGTAGCTAGCATCCTGAAGTTGGTCAAACAAGTCATTGATTCTAAGAAGTAGACATTTATTCTTGACTGTGACCTTATTCAACTGATGGTAGTCAATACTTATTCTGAGAGAATCGTCTTTCTTATGCATGAATAGAATAGGTACGCCCCACGGGGAGATGCTAGGTCTGATGAAGCCCTTATCTAAGAGATCATTTAACTGTTCTTTCAGTTCTTTGAGTTCATCTGGATCCATTCTATATGGCAAAATAGATATAGGCTGAATATCTGGGAGAAGGTTTATTCTGAAGTCGATTTCCCTTTCAGGAGGAACGTCGGAAAAATCTTCAAGAATTGCATATATGAATTCATTTACTACTGGGACTGACTCAAGAGTAGGAGTTTCTGAGCTAGAGTTTTTGACTCATACAAGATGATAGACACACCCCTTGGATATCATCTTTTTGGCTCTGAGGTAAGAAATCAACTGACCCCTAGGATCTTTAGTACTACCTCTTCATTCGAGGACTGGTTCATTTGGAAACTGAAAATGAACTATTTTATTTCTATAATCAACTGAGGCGTAGCATGAGTGGAGCCAATCTATGTCAAAAATAATGTTAAAATCCATCATCTCTAACTCCACAAGATTAATTAAAGTAACATTTTGAGATATTATGACCAGATAGTTCCTATATACCTATCTTGCTACAATGAAAATGCCCACTGGGGTAGACACTGAAAAGGGCTATGCTAGATTTTCGGGACTGACTCTAAAATTGATAGCTATATATGGAGTTACAAAAGAAAGAAAAGCTCCAGGGTCTAGTAAAGCATCAACATATGTGAAAGACCTGTAACGTACCAGTAACTACATCAAGATAATTTTCTTGATCTTGGCGGAACTGAAGAGCATATAATCTATTCGAACACTAACCACTGGAAGCACGGGAAGTGGCACCCTGCTGAGTTGGGTGGCCTGTTGGAACTGATAATGATGGGATGGTCCCTATTGGTGCGCATCCCTACTTTTTCTAGCAACTACCTGACACTCCAAAATTTGATGTCCTAGCTTGTCATACCCAAATCTCACATCACTACCTACTCTACACTCACCTTGATGGTGTCTACCATATTTCTGACATAATGGATTCATACGAGCACTGCTAATACTGACTTGGGACTTAAAGACTGGTGCCCTATCCCTACTATCATTTCTGAATTTGGGTACTGGGCATTACCTGAAGACCTAAGATGAAACTGAGGACGGTTACTACCTTTTGACTTTGGCTGATTAAAACTAAAACTAGTTGTCCTAAACTTCTTGTTTCCTCTCTCTCTTTCCTTAATCTTCTTCTTCTCTATATGTTGAGCGTGAACCATTAACCTAGATAAGTGCATCTCACTAATCAGTATTGCGGTTCTGCATTCTTTGACCACACTATCAGATACACCAAACACAAACTTACTCATCTTGGACCTATTATCAACTACCACATGAGGAGCATACCTAGATAATTGAGTAATCTTTAGTGAATACACCCTCAAACTCATGCTTCCCTGTCTCAAATTAATAAATTCTAACACCTTGGACTCCTTCAACTCTAATAGAAAGAGTTTATCCAAAAAGTCGTGGGAAACTCTTCCCATTCTATAGGCCCTACATCAACACGTCTATTGACTTTCCAGTGCTTAAACTAAGTATGGGCTACATCCTGCAATTAATATGCATCCAACTCAGTACTCTAACTAGACGTTACCCCCACATCATCTATTACCTTCTAAACCATATCTAAGAATTCCTGTGTATTTTCTTCAAACTTTGACCCCATGAAGGAAGGAGGTTTCATCTGGGTGAAATCCTAAATTTTGGTTGCAGCTGTGCTGGCCACTGGGTTGGCCGAAATAGCAAC
Organism: Capsicum baccatum var. pendulum; assembly: GCA_030864225.1. Lineage (NCBI taxonomy): Eukaryota > Viridiplantae > Streptophyta > Magnoliopsida > Solanales > Solanaceae > Capsicum > Capsicum baccatum. The sequence goes on from CM061554.1 coordinate 187,151,846, forward strand.
TGGTCATTCATTCAGTGCTGCTACAGAGTTTTCTAGAGTAGTGAATGCATCCCTGAATTCTGTATGAGAGGTATGCTCATCCAGAGGATTTTCCTAGACAGGCTGAGGGACTGGGTGTGTTCCTGTTCTTCTTTCATTCTACTTGGGAGGCATATTCTGTAAACAGAAGGAAGAAACGAATTAGACAGGGAATTTAACTAGAGCTCATGCTCACTCACACCGCATGAATACTTAAAGAAAGGAAACTTTTCCTAAATGCCTTGTAGCCTCTCATCCATAAGTGTAGCACACTATACACCCATGCACAAGACTCTACTCGACGTATCTTTCAAACTTCTAAGGACACTTTAAAACCTTAGGCTCTGATACCAAATTTGTAACGATGCAAGACCACCCCCTAGTTGTTACACGGTGCTTATGGTCCCCAAAGACCACAAGCTAACCCATGAGCTGGTACCTGCTATGAGCACTAAATAATATAATCATGAACGTGGAAGAATAACTGAAATACCATAAGGTTTTAATAATAAAATAACTAGTGAATTATGAATCTGGTAAAAATATCAAAATTTGAATAGTTTGAATTGCTAATTGTAGTGTCGGAAAAGCCTCTAAACTGAACACTGTGAGTTAATGGGACAGACCCTAACTAACTCTGCTAACTACTAAGACATGAAGTATTATAATCTTCCCCTGGTTGATGAGAACTTACCACTGCTACTGAACTGTTGATGATCTGAGGGACTAAATGTGATTCAGGAACTAAGCGTCATCACCTATGATATGAGACATCATAGTGCAAAAGAAAAAGTATCGACCAGTACTTTGAATGTATTGGTATGCTAAATGACGTAGGTTGATATGTATGGTTTTATGAACAGAACAAATAATTAAATGGATATGCATATAAAGCATGGAGTACTAAGTGGATATCATAGAGTCTGTAGATATTGATAATGCATGGAAATTTTTAAATACTGAGGATGCATGACCAAACATATAACATAACTAAGTAAAATCTATAAATTGAAATACTGAAATAACTTAAATCTATATTCTTTGGTCAAACAACACTAAGACTGAATAACTAAGTTAGAACTGTAACTGAGACTATATCTGAGACTGTGGGAGGTATCATCTAACCGACATTCCCCAACTGAGCTAATCGGGGTTTAACCTGTAACCCCAGTTGGAAGGGTGTTAATATCATACCACGGGTACTAACAATGGTTGTGTAGATCCACTAAACTGATATAATGTCAAAAGGACTAAGGGTGTCAAGCCTGAACTGACGGGTGACCTCTGCGAGATCGTCAAGCCTAATCTGATCGGTGACTACTTATATTCTTCGTTGGCTATGTATTTCTGGATTATAGGGACTGTTACTAATGACTCTTAATATCTGACGGGGAAGCCTTCATCACTACACTCGCTCAGTGCTAAATCCTACTCCCAACTGAAAGACACTGAGATGCTAGACTATTCTGAGTTAACTGATATATGACTATTCTGAAAATGCTCATAGTATCATCTGAAGTTATTCTGTAATGTACTAAGACTATACTTAAATAAATAGCTATGGATTTTGGGTATTCAATACACCCAGGACTCAAAACAACAATACTAAAAAGACACTAAAGCTTGAAGGCCAAAACATGAAGGCTCTTATTAAATAATTCACTCTTGTAGGCATTTTATCAAACACTTGTAGTTCATAGTTTAGTCAATTCATGGTAATAATATAAAACTTTAAATAATAGCATGACTTCAACATTTACAACTCTAAATCATGATCTAATTCGAAGAATGACATTATTAAAACATAGGGGATTTTATAACAACGATAATTCCATTAAAGTATTGTATAAAATCAATATTCATGGAAGTTCATGGAGATTCATAGTTTTAAATCACAATTTAATATCATAAATCTTGAAAAGATGATAGACTTGTAATCAAAATGGATACTTTGACTCCATGGATTAAAGGAATCCATGGATGAACATCTGTTATACCTGGGATGATGAATTTGGAAGGATTGATGGAGATTTCTTTAGATCTGACCTTGATTCTTAAGAGCTAGGATTTCTTGTTCTTAAAAGAGAGGATTTTTAATTTGATAGAAGTGAATAATGATGAGTCTTCAATTCAATTAGGGGCTAAATTTCATGTCTAGGATGAGTTTAGGGCTTAGGAAAAAGACCCAAATACCTTTAAACAAATTTAAAAACACAAGCTGGAAACTGAAATCTCGATTTTTGGCCTTGGCGCGATGTGACCAAACAAGCGATGTTCTTAACACTCTGGAGTTTTTGGATATGATACAAAGAAATGTATCACTCTCAAGCATAAAATTTAGGATCTGATTGACAACAAGGTGATAACGCTTGAAGAAACTCTAGCTAATGTTAACAACAATCTATGCCCAATCACAAGAAGTATTCATTGGAATCATCAATCAGAAAAAGCATGAATTTTCCCTCAAAAGGTGCACTTTTGGTGTCCTTTATCCTATATTTAGAAGTTGTTGCATTTTTTTTGTAATCATACTTTCTCATTTTATTTTCTTGTAATTTCATTCAGTCGCTTTGTTTCCTTGTAATCACACTTTATTATTTGATTTCTTTGTAATTGTTCCCTTTTAGTTGTAATAAACTAAGTTCGACCTGATTTACCTTGTGGAATACGTAGGCATTCTGTATTGGCTTCGGCCATATTATCAAGAGTATCAAATATCCCTTTTGTATGTATGAACTATGTTTGACCTGAATTCCTAAGAATGGGATATATAGGAGGCCTACGTAGGCTTCGGTCAACCCTTTATAAAATATATCCTTTCATTATTTGTATGAGTTATGTTTGATCCGAATTCCCAGGAAAGGGATACATAGGCGGCCTATGTTGGCTTTAGTCAATCCCTTAGAAGATTTATCTTCCCGTTTTATGTTGGAAATACATTTCCTACCTCTATGGAATACGTGGGCGCCACACTGGCTTGGTCATATTTTCTGTAAAACATTCATAGAAACTATGGCAAAATTTTTTGAGAAGATGACATTGAAGCGTTCAACTGGGGCAGAAATTTTTGAGGTCTCAAAATTTTCTCAAAACGTGACATTTGCCACAAAGTTGAAGTTCAAACAACACTGAAGCTGAGATCGGAGAATAATTTTGAAGTTCTCTATACTAAAAGTACTCTACGTTAGAAACAACTCAAGTAGTTAGAATTTAGACTGGGTAGAATTTTGGAGAAGATCTCAAAAATTCCATACTCATAAATATCGCAGGTTATAAGAAGTTCGGGAGTTATATGTTATAGACTAGGACAAATTTTTTTAGGAAGATCCTCAAAAATTTCACAAAATCTGTATCAATGATCAACAAGGTGCATTAGGAGGGCAAGACAGTGCCAACACAGTCAGTCTCTCAAAACTAAGAATTTTTCCTTGGAAGTGAAAACAGTGAAGTCATAAAGTTGACAATGTTAATCATGACACAGGACATTATTAAACCCATTATGGCCTTGCCATAATAATCCAGACATTTTTTCTCCCTCATTTTTATCTTGATTTATGTTTCTATGATCTCTAACACTTCCTCTGATTTTATAGGGAAATGATTCAGCATAATGATGAAGATGCAGAGATATTTTTCTAACTACTATCTCTAAATCATCATGATTCAAACAACTTCATCTTTATTTTTAAAATTTATTTTCTGGCTTGGTTATAAAAAATTATTGTATTATTAATGTGTGTTGTTTAAGTTATATAGGTGACGTCATCCAAGATCGCCTCTAAGAAACAATGCAAAAGTATTATCTTAAAGTTTGAGGATCTAATCCAGAATCTCAGGCTATGCACAAGTCCTTTGACGGACTTCTTGATTCAAAGGATGAAGTTCATTATATTTTCGTCGTCCACCCATTAAAAAAACACATCTTATTTAGTTCAACCAGTCCTTCTAAAGGACATATCTTATTATATTTTCAGTCGTCACCCCATTCAAAATGAAATGGTGCATTCAAGAAAGGTTGTCTGCATATCAATGAGACACGTTGGATCGTCACACTGATCAAAGTGACATATTATACTCAAGGTAAGTTGTCCATCTTTCAATGAGACACATTATTTCGTCACCCCATTCAAGTGACATGTTACATTTAGGATAGGTCACCCGTCTTTCAATGAGGCATGTTGGGTCGTAACCCTAATCAAAGCAATATGTTATATTCAAGATAGGTCATCTGCCAGACACATTGGGTCGTCATCCCATTCAAAATGATATGTTATATACAATAATGGTCTTACGCCATTCAATGAGACACATTGGGTCGTCACCCCGTTCGAGTGACATGTTACATTCAAGTTAGGTCGTCCTCCTTTCAATAAGACATGTTGGGTCGTCACCCTGATCAAAGTGATATGTTATATTAAAGATAGGTCATTCTCATTTTAATGAGACACATTGGGTCATCACCCATTCAAAGTGATATGTTATATTCAATATTGGTAGTCCGCTTTTCAATGAGACATGTTGGGTCATCACCCTCATTCAAGTGGCACATTACATTTTAATGAGACACGTTGGACCATCACTCTTTTCAAAGTGGAGTATTACATTCAAAATTGGTCGTCCTCCTTTTAATCAGATGTGTTGGACCGTCACTCTATGCAAAGTAGTTGTGCAAATTAAATTAACTATCTCAGCATAGCATATTCAAATAGGTTTACACTAATTTATGTTTGTGTAATGATACATGTAAAACTAATTATTTGTTTGAATCGTTATCGAGAGCATCTAAAAGTATGAAATTCTCAAATTAAAACCACAAGTATGGACGACTCCAAAAAGAATGCAGCACAATGTGGAACTTTTTCTTAACAACGAACTGGGACATAATTTGGAGAGGAATATCAAACTCTTTGAACGTGAGCTAAAGGAAGACTTCCACCACCGTCAAACCATACCCCTATTAGAAGGCATATGGGATATTTTGGGATATTCTATTTTTAGTTTCACTTTCAGGATTCTTTCAAACTCATACTTGAAGTAGCCTTTTCTTTACTTCAAATTCAAGTGATAACGCACTCAGAGCTTTAAAAATTATGTCCAGGTAAATCCTTGCCTATAGATGTGAAGGATCCCACATTCATGTTTAAGATGTTACAAGCCTTTTTATCATAAGCTAAAATTACATATGACTCATCCCAAACCAAAGATCGTTTAACATAAAAGACTATCTTTTCCACTGATTGAGTCGAACTACAAGTAGTCTAATTTCCTTAATCATTGGGATATGTAGTCTGGGCTGTATGTAGAAAACTTGACTGCATGCAAACCTTCCCTCAATCTGCTTATTCCACAGCTTTTCGATTTCACTAAAATTCAAAATCGGTATAGGTCATGAATTCTTTGAAATTTGTGCTAAAAATCAAGCTTTATGAACTGCAAGTAGCCTGATTCTCATGTAACCTGAGATATTTAAGAAAACTAATATCGTGGACCGACCATAACTCCTGAAAACTCATGCAAAACCCAACTCCTTTCGAGAAATAAATTTATGGCCGGACAAAAATTAGGAACGTCAAACTTTCTTTGCCCAGGGTTACTTGCATCCATCCTACCCAAAGGGAAAGGTCAGTTGTTGACACCTAATTTTTACCCTCCACGACTAAGTTTAATTCTGAGTTTCTTCAATTTTAACTAAAATTTAAATATTTATTTTATCGGATAAATTCCTTCTAAAAATATTTATTTAGATAATTTTGTAATTTTAAGTAGCAGTTAGACATTTTGTATTTATAGAGATAGTATAATTTTGTTAATTAAATAACTACTTTACTAAAATCACATTTTAATCAAGGGTTATCCCAAAATTAGTTCAAATGGGGTAAAATTTTGATTTAAAAATGATTTGTCCTCAAAAATATTTATTTGAGAAAAAAAAATGTTTGATTTTATTAAATCAAGAAACTCAAAATTAAATTGGTATTAATTCGTACCGGATTACGGTTTAATTTGACCATAATTGAAATCAATTTGGCCATAATTACAATACGATTGGCCAAATTAATTTTCAATGTGATTAAAATTTAAACAAGTTGTTTTAAATTGTAACTCATGGCTATTTTAGCCAAAATTTCTACTCATTCCAACATAACAGCCGCCCAGGCCAATTTGTTTCAGCAATACCATCCGCCCACCAAGCCCAAAATTCCAATAGGCCCTTTCCATTTTTTTTTAAAACAATTGGGCCAACCTTTTCTTAGGCCTATTAATCTGCAACACAACCCAATTTTGCTTCAGCCTTACACTCCACATTATACAAACAAAAATCCAACTCCAGCCCATACCACCACCCTAACTCGACCCACCTCCTTTACTTTTCCATTCCTTCATCAAACACCCAACAGAAATAATACAACGACAACTCAGTATCAACCATGACAAACAAACGAAAACAACATCAACAACGCTAACAACCACCATAACAACGGTAGTAACACACAAACGGCGTACAAGTAACGGCAACACTGTTAACAATCAAAGCCCAAATCACCCCTTCATTTTACCAATTTATCCTCTCGGTACAGCAAAAAATGGCTAAAAAACAGACGGTTTTCATCTTGTTCAGCTATGCTTCACCATTTGAGGTAAAAAAATTAACTCCCAACATTTCTTTTCTTTGTCCTACTCAACTTTTCAAGAAAATAAATTTCAAAAATTTGGATTTGAAATCTATCCTTTCAAATCTGAAACCCTAACATCCCCCTCCCCCCGCCACACACACACAACTTTTTCTATAAATAGAGGCTGAGGGATAGGGGTCAGAGAAGGATTTTGGGAAAAAATTTGGGGGTTTTGGAGGCGCGTGCTTCTAACCTCACGGAACTAAAAATCTGGCAAAAACAGCTTTTGAAAATCAGTGCCGACTAGAATTGAATTCTAGCAGGTTTGAGTTGATATTTAGGTGGTGGTGGAAGTCCATCGTCAAATATCGTAATCCCCGTTCGCTGCCCAGAAAAAGGTAAACAAACCATTCTCTTTTAAATTTCCTTATTATCTATTCTTCTTCGTGTTACTCGTAAGCGTAGTAATATGGGATTTTCTGCTGTTGAAGTCTTGGAAAGCCATATTATTATTGTGATTGTTATCTAATTCTGTTGAACCAATGTCCTCGTAGTAGCGATTGGCTTACTAGCTTCGTGTTTCTTACTTTAGTTCTCTATTTATCCATGGTTCATGATGGTGATTGTTTGTCAATTCTTGGCTCGTTGTTTTCTTTTAACTTGAACTGGTGTTTGTTGTGTTTGAATCTATTATTTTTTCCTTTGGTGTTTCGTCAGTTTCTTTTGTTTTCTTGGGATAGTTCATTACTTCAGCATAATGTCCTCTTGTTCAACTTATGAGTTACTGTTTAGTGATAATGTTAATATTGCTTTGTGATTTTTTTTTGTTTGAAGATGGCTTGTTATTATTTTAATCCATTGTTCCACATTGATGTTTTTTTTGTCAATCTTTACTTCAATATTTACCTAGTTCTAAAACTATGAAAAAAATATATACACTTGTCTTAGAATTTAGGTTCAGGTAGTGTGATTATATAGGCCTTTAGAAGTTATTATCCTCATCTCTTGAAATTTATTACTTTGTTGCTCGGAATAATTATATTGTCAAAAGTTATTATCATCATCTCTTGAAATTTATTTGTTACTTCATTGCTTGGGATAATTATTTTGTTAGTGCCAAAAGAGATAATTGTTGGTGTTTCTTTTTTTTTTTATGGCATTCTTTAGGACAATTTAATTGCATTGGTTGAAAAAATATTTTGTTAAGTGATATGTTTTAACAAAAAGAATGTATATATGTTCGCCAAGTATATGCTTCGATAAAAATATAGCATAAGTTGCGTATTAATCCTTATGCCTTTTTTATGCATGTGACACCGACTTGAGTCTCAATGGGCCAAAGTGGCCTACATTTTCTACAAGTCCAGATGCCTTTATTTTTTACAGCAAAGAACTGAAAATGCACTGAAAAAATGCAAGCTTTACGCACAAAGGTACACACCAATGTGTGGTGTACATAAAGAAGGAAGGTCAACGTGCAAGCTTTACGCGCTGATAGATAGCGTGTATATAGAAAAAATGCAGAAAAAAACTGGGCTTGTATACATGTAGTGTATACTTTAGAATAACTGGCTGAAGTCCATAATTCAAAGCCCAAAACTGGGCAGTTTTATTAATGGGTCAATTAAGGGTCCAATTTCAATTCTTGTATTATTTGTATCTTATAATCATCTTTGTTTATGTGTACTAACATCCTAATCAATTAATCTAGACAAATTCCCTAAAGTGTGGTCATTTTATTTTAGGAGAAAGGACAAATATAGCACCTAAAACTAAAATAATTTCACAAAACTAGCACCTAAATTTAAAAACCCAGTAAATAGCTACCATCATAACCATTTATACGGTAGTAGTGTGGTTCAATATTCCTCGTCATTATATTGTGTACAAATTCCATTATTGAATTCCCTCTTCATATGTTAATCTTTTCATGTTGACATCTTTTAATTATTTTTTTCAACTCTTTCACGTTGAGTACAAAATTAAGGGAGGAAAAATAAACTACCTAGTCTGAACAATCATGATAAAACAAACCAATTATCTTAGTAATAATAGCTTTACACTATAATTTTTTATTTTATTTAAAAACTATTTTATTTAAATAGCCACTATCATAACCATTTATACGGTAGTAGTGAAATACACTTTACTGAAGTAGTAATACTGAAACTTGTTTGAATCTTCAACCCAGAACAAAGTCTCTCTCTTTATTTTAATTTTTTAGGCTAAACCCAAAATTCTCTCTCTCTGTCACCTTCTCTCTTCTTCTTCTGCTTCGTACATTACGCAATCTCTGCACCTTCAAAGTTACTTTCCTCTTCTATACATATATTCACTTTCTACAAGTCATCCTCTATTCCCTTCTTCGGATTTCCTCTATAAAATGTGTATTTATGTGGTATATATATTGTATCAATGTGGTATAAAAGTGTATCAATCTACTATAAAAGTGTATCAATGCGCTACAAAAGTGTATCAATGTTGTATAAAAGTGTATCAATATGATATAAAAGAGTATCAATTGGGTATAGGGACTGCACGTACTTGCATAGAATTTTCTTTCTCTTTTTTAAAAAGTGTATCAATGTGGCATAAAAGTGTGTCAATTGAGTATAGAGACTGCATGTGCCCAATTTGAGTCAAATTGCTAAAAAAAGGAAATTAATTTAGCCGACTGGCTACAGCATGTCCAACTTTTCAAATGTGGGCCATTTTTTTAAATGGTCAGCCTATGTCCTTTTTCCTTTATTTTATGGTAGTTTTCTTTATTTAAGTCATAATTTTTTCCACCTAATTTATCTCATCCAAAAACGGACTAAAATGGTTCCTTTAATTTTCCCCTTAAAACAAGTCCTTTAAAGATTAAGTATTTTATTCAAAATGACATTTGTTGAGTTCATACAACTAATAGTCTATTTGGATTAAAATAACTTTCTTCAAACTCAAGAAACTAAAATTCCTGATAAGTTTTAACTTTCCATAATTAATAAGATGCTTTTAATTTAATACTCTCTTAATATTTTTTTTCAAAAGTATTATCTATAACCTAATCAACTTTTTTATTTATAATAATTGATAATAAGAAAATCATTTCTCGATGCATAAATATATTCATTTTAATATTCTAAATAAATTATTTTTGTATTTACTATCAAATTAAGTCTTTGCGAAATTTAGCCACACTTAGTTAGTCAAATTAGTTATTTTTTGTAGACCGTTTTAAACGGATGCTCCTAAGTGCCTTAAAAAAACCTTCTTAGGGTGCTAACTGAACTCTTACCTAGTTTCTCTAGTTTTAAAGGTTTATTTCTGTTTTTGAACCTTTGAAAAACTCCTAAGTTTTTTCTTGACTTCTTCTATAAAAATCGAGTGGCGACTCTGTGAATTTTTTTAAAATAATTTTGCAATTTTCTTGAAATAGTTTTGAGAAGGTCAAAACCATTTTCTCGCGAAAAGAAATCCTGATTGAAAGGATAAAACAGGCATACCTCAGAGGTTAGCCTTCGCGATAAGGGCATGGCATGGAGTCTACCTTCTACGATAGCGGCGTGCCATGCTGCTGTTTTAATTTCGTCATGTATTTGATTTTTTCCCTAGGTGTGAGGGGCTTTTGGTATTTTTACCCCTTGTATGACTTATAAACATAAAATAACCCTTTTTCCTTTAGTTTTAAAAGATCAAACACTCTTCTCCTTCTCTCTAACTCAAAATCCAAGAACATTTAAGGATTCTTACAAAAAATCACTACTCCGGGCTCTAAATTTTGATTTCTTTTCAAATTCATTTGTATTTCTGGCATACTGCTCATCCCTAACTTGTACTCTTACATTGTGATATTTATTTAATAATTATACATGATATTCAATTGTTGGGTTTGAAATTGGGTTGAGGGTTTTTGATAGTTATTACATGAATTACTTTTCTCGCGTTTTGAATCATTCGTTTATGGTTTAATTCATGGTTATGGTGACTGAATTGATGCATTATTTTAATTGTTGGAATTGGAGACATATTGATGGAATTTTGGGTTGGTAATTGCATAACCTCAACCTACTTTATAATCTTGATTTTGAATATGCACAATTGCATGGTTTAACTTATTTTTGGACCCATTGCATTGAATTACAAGATAAACGAATGAATATGATTTTGGAATGGCCGTGGTGGCCATGAATTAGATTTTAAATTGAACTTGGGAGTTAATTTGGTTATATGGTTTTTTTGTCATAATTAAATTAGCTTGCAAGCATATTGGTACGATGATATCAAGTGGTAAATTCCTTAATAAATGACGCATGGGTTAACGGTTAGCTATATGCAAATTTTTTTAATTTGGTATTAAAGGAAATTGTGTAGCTCACCGTGAAGGTGTAGATCCCAAGAAGTCAACATTGTCACCACATTTGTTGATGTTGGGGGTCCATGTGACTGTTTTCTTGATTCACAATATATATATATATATATATATATATATATATATATATATATATATATATATATTGAGAGGGCTATGACCTTGATGTCTTTAGCCTTTTCTATAGTATTTACCCAGTTCGTGTGGCTAACACGCATTGGGGCCCTTCTAGTAAGAGGAGCCTGATCCATATAGCCCATGGGTACCTTTAGGATGGAGCAAGCTATACAGTGTAAGTTAGGTCTTTAAAATCACATATTCATGGCCTTTGTCTTATATATATATATATATATATATATATATATATATATATATGAATGTGCTGCATATGATTTATGACTAGATTTTTGTAATTGCATTATTTTATCTCTATCCCCTGAGTTACATGACAGTTCTCGCCTCACTGACCGTCCATAGATGCTATATCATTTTATGTTATAGGGTTCGAGGGCTTTTCTTTTGCTACTTTGTAGCGTTAGGTGGTTGAGTACTTCTGTTGATCGATTGTGAATTGGTGATCCTCTATCCTTCGAAAAGCCCTATTATTTCATTGTTCTTTCATTACATGTTTTAGTACTATAGATCTTTTTTGGTCATAGTCGAGGTCATGCCCTACTTAATTGTATTCTAGTTTTAGAGGCTTTTGTGGACAAGTGTGGGTTGGATTATTGGTTTTGACTCCTAGAACTCTTATTTGACTTATTTATCTTTTTATTACTATCTTGATTGGCTTTTGCTTTATTACTATTATTGTGGTCTTGAGGTTAGGCTAAGGGTGTTGTCTCCGTCCATGTGGACTTGATATACTTGTAACGACTAGGCCCTAGTTTGGGTCGTGGCATATGGTATAGACCACTTTCGAGTCCTATGGATGGTTTGGTGAAATATAATGTTCCATATTTTTATTGTACTTATGTTTTAATTTAGAATTTGATATCTCTATTGATTGATTTGATTTATTATCTCTTTAAGTGTTGACTTTAGAATGGTATTTTGGCTTAACTAGTTCACCCAGTGGTGAGTAATGTAGGTGCCACTCACGATGGGTTTGTATTGTACAAAAGTTAGTATCAGAGCCTTGGTTTATCAATCTCTCCATACTAGAATAGGACTATTAGAGTCTCATGAAATGGTACAAAGACATTTGTACATATCTTTGGAAGGCTATAGGGGTTTAGAAAATATGCCATTCTTGTTTATTTCATGCTAAAACTTGATTCCAATTGGTATCTAGCGATCCAAATTGGTATCTAATATTTTTTACTTTTTTGTCCATAGATGGTGAATACTTGATAAAAAAAAAACCAGTAGCCCCTGCACCGACTTCTCCAGCTGGAGAGCCATCCATAAGCAAATGATGAGTAAAAGGAAGAGGTAGAGGAAGGAGCAGAAAAGCTACACATAGTAAGGGTGAAGCTCAGGAAAGAGATGACTAGATACTTGAAAGGTCAGTATCACCTCCATCAACTAATGATCATTTTGACTAAAGGGAAGCAGTAGAGGAGAAAAAAAGTAGAGCTTTAGTTGGAGACACCAACTGGGGTTGCAGTTCTATCTCCTATGTTTGCTGAGGTTATTTAGAAGGTATTAGATATTTTAAGTGGATTAGCAAAAACTAGAGGCACACCCACAGTACAGGCTTTTTTGGCTCTGATTATTCACCCTATAGTTTCTACAGTTGCTGGAATAGATGAAGTTTCAAGGACTAATGTTTTTCCTCATCTGATTTTGTGTTCAATGATGACTGGTATAGAAAATGAGTTATTGACCAATGTTTTTAATATGAGACTATCTATACTTGAGGGTTCTGAGTCTGAAGATACATTTGAGTTCATCACTGGCTGTTATGGGAGGTTGCAGAAGATGGTAATTATTTTCCAACATGGAGTAGAGCTTGTGAATTTTCTATTAGAGAAGGATGTTAATCAATAGTGGCAGGCATACATTGAATATCGATCGTGAGTTTTACCTCCATTGACTTGGGAGAAGGTTCACGCCTTATTCTTAAAGTAGTATGTGGAACGAGCCCTCTAGTACCTTAAGAAGAATGATTTTTTGGCATTGAGGCCGGGTTATATGTTTGTTGCAGCTTATGAGGCTAAGTTCCATGCTTTGTCCTGCTATGCTACTCAGTTGTTGACTGCTAAGGAGGAGGATATTCGATTATATGTTAAGGGTTTAAATTATGATCTTTAGGTTTTGTTTGTGCATATGATTTCTGCAAGGAAGGGGTTCAATAAAGTGTTAGATTATTTGAATAAGTTGGAGTGGGTTATGAAAATAGGTCAAGCTAAGATGTTTTCTAAAAGGTCTATCAATGTTGGGAATTTTAATGGGTATTTATCTAAGGGCCACAATAAATAGGTGATCACGCTCAAAATACACTATTATTTGGGGGCAAGAAGATCATTGTTAATATAATAACCCAACTTGACTTAGGGTCGAATCCACAAGGAGTTTGACTAGTTTTAAAATCCTACGTATGTTGAAGGTTATTAAGTATTGGACCGTAATGCACACTTAAAGAAAGATAAAAATTAAATTGGGGGTTAACATTTGAAATTTTTTTGAACAAAATTATCTAGTGGAACTAAATAAAAGAAACAATTTTTTATTCCAGTCCAATGAGAGAAGAATCTTGGGGCTATGCTTTCCGAGGGCCAATTAGTGTCTGGGTGCACGAGAGTACAATTTCAATTCTAGTTAATGACTATATGGGTAGGATAGTTAGAGGTTATGGTGTTAGTCTTTCAACAAAACCCCCAAAATTTCACCTAAAGATTCTTTTGAATACCTCATTGGTGTGTAAAATTAATCAACCGAAAACCTTAATTTGGCTTCCCTATTTCTATGATGATGACGAAGAAAGAAAACCCACAAACCATCCTTATTTCTAAGACAATGTTAAAGAGTAAGCTATAATCTACTTTATTGTTCACTAATACTCATCACCCACACCCATCTTTCAAGGATAGTGTAGGATCTAAAGAAATACCTGGATCCCTCTTGTAAGGATGATATGGGGTTTAAGGAAATTGGGGCTTTCACCCATAAATTCCAATTTAACAATCATATATTTGTGAAACCCAACATTATTAGCTAAGAATCAAAACTAGTGATCATTACCCATACACATTAGCATCCTATTTCAACATAACCCCAAGAATACTAGTTAGCTACTTATGAAAATTGAGAAAAAAATTATACCCAAGTTGGCATTAAATGCCTCCATTGATTAAAAGCAAGAATAATACCAAATCCAATTCCAAATTGTAACTAAAATCTTTTGGAATGTCAACAATAATTGTTCTTTCCTAATTTAGAAGGGTTTTACACCATACAAAACATGAATTATAGTTAGAAGATGCCTCAAAAGTGTAAGGGTCTTGCCCTTTTGAGAGTTGGAACCAGCAGTGTAAATATTTATGAATCTGTCCTTGAAAGAATTCTACAAACATCGTGATCATCGGTAGCTGATTGTTATCGCGAATTCCGTAATTTTAGTAAGCCTATAAAGATCATGATGCCTTGAACAGGATTTGACTGGTCGCAATCGCGGCCCTCAAACTGCGATTGCGGTAAATGAGGTCGATCCTTGCTCTAGATTTTTCAAATTTTGCACTAACTTTTTCCTTTTTGTTCTCTTTCCATCTCACTTCACTTGTTTTCTTTTAATTACCTGTAAACCTACAAAACATGGGAATCAGTGCAACAAATGGCAATTTGCCTCATTTATACAATTTAACCATAGTAGTGTGCATGGTTTAGATGTCAATGAGTGGTAAATCATCAATGCCCTGAACTTAAACCTTTACTTGTTCTCAAGCAACACTACTTCTTATTGAATGAGACTATGCAATTATAAGCTCATTCATACAACCAAATGATCACAATGATTTCGAACATGGTTTGCACCAACAAGTAGATCTCGAGCATGGGAAAAACTATTCTCACAACTCCACTCAAACTAAACCATACTTTCAAGGATGCAAAAAACTTTAAAGAAGTGACATCCTGGTCAAGGATGCAAAAAACTTTAAAAAGAGTCCTAACTCTCTAGAAGTGACTCTTCATGGATAGCGACTTGACTACACTCTTTTACCTTATTTTTTGGAAGATGACAACTTCACCCGCCTCAATTAGTCTACATGCCTCCTCACAAAAAGAAATCCCAAATACTAAAGTATCTATCATGCAATAAGAGATTTAAGTGATATCACTCACTCTCATAAAGAATCTCACAATGCGAACAAGTATCATACCAGATGCTTGCCCTTATTTTCGCCACTACATTGAGTACTCTTGATTGGAGATCTTGAAGGATTTTTTCAAGATTCTAATGTAGGCTCGGAGAAAGATATCATATCATTTGGTAACAAAGTGACTACACTCTCCTTGAACATCTACATCACACTATTCAATCAAAATTTGGACCATGGACCACTTCATATATGTGCCTACTTTCACTACCTTGATTCACCCATTTTTTTGAAATAATTTTCTTCTTATTTATTTCTTTTGTGAAATCTATGCTTTTCTCCTTTTTTGATGGTTTTTTTATTTTTCACTTTTATACTTTCTTAGCTTTTAGTCATCCACTTACAATACCATGGCCCATGGTCACCACTTCCAAGACTTACCACCCCTAACTCAGGTTCTTGGCCTCATGCTGCATTTTCAAGTTTAAGGAGGGTAGGGTTCAAAAGATTGGTAAAATTCAAATGGTTCAAGGCTTGTAATGAGATTGCCAAAGAAAGGTTCAAAGGCTCAAAATGGGTGATTAGGGATACTATTCTATGTACGGGTAGGCTCTTTAGGCTAAAATATATTCCTATGTTTACAAAGAAGGCCTAAGATAATTTCACCAACCAAACAAAATCACAATTAGCCTTGAGAGACTAACGGGGCAAGTTCTAGATGATATAAGTTAGCATGAGAGTTAAAATACTATGCTCAGTATACATGAAATGTAAATTTTTTAAGGAGGCTCAATTACATTTTCTACTAGAGACAAAAGGAGGTATTTACCATATACTACGAACTAAGGACTTTGGAGTCACAAAAAGAGGAAAAGCATCGTTACAAAATTATTTATGTCCATGCCCTTGGTTTTCAAAAAATATTTTTTTGATGGAGGGGGTGCTTGTTTTGCATTCACGCCATGCAAAATTTGTGTAATACCCCAAATTTTTCTTAGTTCATTTAAGCTTATAGTGCATTCTTAAGGGGCTTAGAACCTAAAAATCTTAGCTAAGTGTTGAAGACTTAGTGTTATTTTTAGCTTCGTAACTTTGAGGATTTTTAAGTTGACCTTACGGGACCCGAGACGATGGTTTTTGAGTTGATTCAAGTTCAAGGGTGTAGGTAGCATGTCTCGGATAAGTTTTTGGGTTTTTGGGTGAGGTTTGGACCACGTTTGGATTTCAATTCTAGCAGCTCAATGCGATTCCACCTCGTCCAATGTTTGATGTTCTATTCTACAAGGGTCAACTTTGAAACTGAACAACTTTTTATGTATGTAGAATTTTTCATCTCAAGACCCACCAAATTGTAGATAATTGAGTTAGCTTTTCAACTATACCAATTTTTCCTTAATCCGATATGCAGGTGAAAAGTTATTGCATTTTTTGTGTGAGGCAGTAACCCACCGCGATTACACCGCATCATAGTGAGCCTTCAAAATGCAATCGACATTATGAATTTTTGGCTTAAATAATAGAGGGGCAATAGGGTCTTTTCCCAACTCAACCAAGTCATAAAAACACGATCTAAGCTTTAATTGGGGCATTATTTTCCCTCATTCTCCAATTTTTCTCCCAAAGAACATACCCTAATCATCCCTCCCAAAGATCATCCATTCCATCATCTTCTCTTCAAGAAAGATCAAGATTTTAAGTTCCCTAATCCAATAATCTCAAGAATTCTTTCAAGAAAATCTCTGTGGCTTTCAAGGGCAAGATTTCATCTATCAAATCAAATCTATTAAGGTATATGTGGTTATGAACAATGATATTCCTTTCATTTTTGTGCCCGAAACTAGCTTTTAAAGGTGAATTAATATGATTTGCAATTTAGGGTTCATACCCAATTATCATTATTTGAAGATTATGATGTTACAAGTGATTTAAATGTTGAATTGCATGTCTACTTCCACATCTTCTTGCATGTGACTTGCTTTTACAAATTGAGAGTTGAATTTCATTATCTTGACTAGAATTGTTAAAGAATTTCAAGATTTGTATTGTTGTTATCTTGACTAGAATTGAACTTTGTGATTTGACATAAGTTTCAAGAATCTTTTTGAAGCCCCAAGTTTAATTCTTGATATTTCAAGAAAGATTATGTTAAAGTATGATTTGATCTTTTGATCCTCAGCTAATATATGGAATCCACATTACAATTTTGATCACAGTTTAAAGTAAATAGATGCATAATTGGTCTTCATTCTAAACCCTTATGCTAGTTTTAAAGTGGATTTCCGACAGAATGATCATACAAATTAAAGGGAGTAGCATTTAGCACCAAGTTGGGTATGCGTCCTAGTTTACATGCCCCAGAACTACGATACCATGTATGTTCAGATTATCAGATTATTCTCATTTATATGGATGCAGATACAGATTGTGATCATTTAGCTCAAGTTATACTCCTTGACAAGAGTATGACACTTCTCCCCAATGTGAGATTTTCCTTTTTGGGGAACTAGACTATGGACACTATGACAGCTGACATAGTGTATGTCAGTTAGAAGAACCTCCCTAATATAAAATACTAATAAAAAAGGATAACAAAATAACTTTTAGAAACTATGTGTACAGGCTAACATTTTTATTCTGATATTATTTTACATAAGAGATTTTCTATGAGATTTAAGCTTTGAGTTTTCAAATGATAAATGTGAGCCCTTTTTACACTTAGCCTGCATGATTTAAAAGTTGACTTAACTTCAGTCCTACTTATTCAACGAATAGAAAGAGTAAAAGTGTAGCTTTTAGAACTAAGTGTTATGGCTCACAAGATTTATATAGTATGCTTTATTATTCATGATTTATGATTTTCAAATTTTAGTTATTCAAGCCAATGTGAGTCATTTACACTTAGCATGCATTCTTTTATAAGTTTATTTAAACATTGAGATATTATTTTATTTACTCATTCACCCTCACATGCTCAGTACATTCCAAAAGTACTGATCCACATATACATCTATGTGCTACATTGTTTAATAATGTAGGTACAAGTTGTAGCATGCACAATCATAATCAGATAGTTGCAGCTTCCAATCAGCAGGTGATGAGCCCTTTTGATTCTAGGGTTCTAGTCAGTTATAGTTCGAGTAGCCTTTTTCTTTCTTTATTTAGTCGTATTGATTCAGGATAGTTGGGGGTCATGTCCCAACTACCTATAGTCAATACTTGTAGAGGCTTCATAGACAGTAAGTAGAGTTAATGTATTTGATTCCGATTTTGTCTTGTATAATCAGAGTTGTTATCATGTTAATATAGTTTGTATTGATCATATTAAAAAAATATTTATCTTCTGCTTATTTCTTCAAGATTTATGTATTTCATTCAGTTGCTCATGAGTTATGCCTGTACAAGGGTTAGCTTGGGATCACTTGTAGTCCTAAGCACCGTGTGACATCCAGGGGGTAGTTTCGAGGCATTACAATTTGCTATTGATGGAACCAAACCAAGCTATCATCACCCATTTTATCTCTCATAAGGGTGAACCATATGGCTACTCAGACTTCACCATAGGCGTAAGGGCGATCCCAAAGATCCAATGTTATAGGTAATTAGACTTCCTTATCATCTATGGCTCCAAAGCCAAACACGATAATTTTCCCTTATGAATATCGTCACTCAATCAACCATAGGGAAAGGATCGTCCGACATCATCATGAACAAAATAATAATAAAAAAATCTAAGAATGAAATTAGACAACTAATCCATGAAATGTAAGCACCATTAAGGTGCCCAAATATTACAACCTAAAATTGAAAAAATCATCCAAAAACAAAATAAAAGCATCCAAGCTGATATTAAGATAATACAAATAAATCAAATAAGTACGGCTACTAAAGAGACGAGAACCTCCAACTGAAAGCTTACAGTGACCTCAGTGCACATTATCAAAGCTAAAAAGAGTAAAGGGTGCTCCCTTTTTCCACATCAAGGACTTTCGTCGCACTCAGTCATAGCATCATCTGAATCTAACCATGTATCTAGTATCTCATCATCATCATCATCATCATCTCAGAGTGAAAGAAGTCTGTCTTTGGGTTTTAGGACCTTCTATAGGCCTTTCACTCTCTTTCATATATTCATAAAGAACTTATCTCTCTTTTTATTCTTTCTCTTCTTTATCTTATCATGAGACTTCTTAATCTACCCATCCGACTATGCTAAAGATGAGTATGCCCTCTCAAGCTTAGAAATGATAGCCCCCTACTCATGATGATATGCAAGAAATCGCTCATAGTAGGTTTGAGCAACATAAGAATGATGAGTGGTAGACTGCCCTCCTGGTCCTGTAGCAACCTAGATACAAGATCCTTGATTTCCCTCATCTTAATTGAGATATCCTTAAATGAGCCTGCTGTGGATTGCCTTTAAGAGTCTACCTCATTTGTCAACTTGCCTAAGTCGATCTTCCTCTTCTAGCTCTTACCATGTGCACCTTTACCCCAAATCTTAAGAGGGTAACGGGGTTCTTTGGATGCACCCAAGTCTCTGTGGGATACTCTTTAACCTCGACTCTCATTCATATCTTTGTAATCAAATAAAGGAATAAGAGTAGCGAGCCACCTCGATTCTTTAAATACCTCATATCTGAAAGCGAACATTTAATGAAATATTGTTTAGGATACATGCAACCATCCGAGCTAGCATATCTAGAACATAAGTTATGTGAGTATATGGGGAAACCTAGCTACAAATGATAGCTAACCATATCCTCACCTCAGCTGTTAAATCATGCAATGATATCCCCATCTTGGTGATAGCCCAAGGGACCTCTCTATCCGGACACAACTTTTCAACTAACCAATTTATTAGTTCACACTCATTTTCCTTAAATTGGTCTGTGTCCTCATCCAGTAGCCTAAATAGGTCATTTATCGGCTCGTCCATGATGTGAACATTCTTTCCTCGAACTCTTACAACTGGTTTACAAAGATACTATGCTGAGTTTAGCATAGAACTCCCTCACATAATGTTTATTCTCCTGACATGGATTCGGGGAGAAACATCCACCCGGTGGCCACTAATCTATCATAGAATGCCGGGAGATTTTCCTGCACCTTACCCAAACATATGCCCTTCTCTGGAAGTATCTTTGTCTTTGATAGGTCAGCATCGTACAAGGTTTAGAACTCTGAGTCCATAAAGCGGGTTTGGCCAAAATCTCCAATATTTAGCTTTAAAAAGTTAAGAACAACCCAAAAGCATTAATTATCAACATTTACATGTGAAAACTAAGTTATGTTATTTACTTAAGCTAATGGGATGATGTCTTGTATTTCTAGGACAGAAATGGACTTGCAAGATTTTTGGTCTTTATTGAAAATTAGTCGTAGATGTCGTGATCGTGGACTATTAAGCCACAATTGCATTATCACGATCTTTCTCCTGTGACTGCGGTCGCGGTAACTGAAGCATGTCAGACCAAAATTCTCAAAACTCAAAACTTCCAATTTTAATGTCAATTTGTGTTCCAAATAAAAATTTTGCATAAAGATCAAGAAACATAGTCCCTAGATACTCAATCATACCCTTAGAACATGGGAAAACTACTAAAGAATTTGTTTGGGCATTTAATCGAACACTTGGTGTGCACCTGCTATTTTTATAAATTTTGAATGATTTTGGGTATTCAAGACTTCCCCAATTGTGTGCACACCAATAACAACGACCAACCACACCAAACAAATAAAATTGAACAAGAATTTATCATGAAAATCATAATTTTAGGCCATTCCTAAGACATGAGTTCTAAGGCCTACACACAAGCATAAAAAGGAAGAATTTTAAGCATATACTATATTAAGAGATGCATCAGGGATGCTTATGCACTCATGGATGCCCAAAACACAATCAAATACGGGTGTAATTGAGAGTAATTTTATAGGGATTGTGGGGGATAATATGGGTCGACTGTTCACTTAACCCAACCATGACCACGATCACGATCAATGTTCCGCAATCTCGGTTACACGATGATTGAAATTGCGATAATACAGGTACCGCGATTGCAATAACAGAGGACTATTTTAGGCCCTCTATTTTTCCTTCATCAACCCACTACTCAAATTCACCTCACTTTCCCTTAATCAACATCATTCAAAACACCTTATAGCGCTATAATTTCATGGATTAATCATAAACAAAAATGAAACCTGCTCTGACAATAAAAATTCAAAGGATACGAGCTACTTTTGTGGCATTGATGGGTTGCTCCCACCAAGAGCCTAATTTGTTATTGTGGATGATGTTATTAAATCTTCATGTTGGATCCTTAAGGGACCGTTCACCCAATTTCATGTCCACCTCATCAATGACGGATACCACTTGTAGTTTCATTGGTTGTTTCTCAGTTTTATGCATCCAAAAGAAAACCTTATCATTTTGTACCCAAAATGTTATCCCATATTGCTTCATATCAATAATTTCTCTACGGGTTGCCCAAAAGTATCTCACTTGAATAATAGATATTTCTTTGTTGATTTCACAATCAAGGATAATAAAGTCCACCGACAAAATGAAATGATCGACCTTTAACAAGACATCATACAAGATTCCAACCAATTTCTTAATAGAGTAATGCCATTAAGAGACTCATTATTGTTGAGTAGGAGTGCCTAAAACAAGTCTTCGATAGATTGAATATGGCATTAGATTGATTCTTTCACCAAGGTCACACAAGGTTTTCTCAAATTTGTGTGTCCAAATGGTGCAAGGGATTATGAAGGCTCCTGGGTCTTCTTTCTTTTCCACCATAGCACTAATCATGATAGCGCTACAACTATGGGTAACTTTAATGGTTTCTCTATCCACAAGGAGATTTTATTACATCAATGTCTTTATTACCTTAGCATATCCCCGAATTTCTTGAATGGATTCTAGCGATGGGATATTGATTTAAAGATTGCTAAGCTTGGCTAGGAACATCTTGAATTTGACATTCTTTTTTTTTCTTGAGTCTTTGATGGAATGGATGAGAGATTATTATGGGAGAAAAGGGGCCATGTTGCGGTTCATCATTTTCAACTACCTTAGGAATTCCCTCCTCATCAACCATCTCTTCAACTATCATTAGTTCTTCATCATCCCCTTCTTGAGACTTTAGAGACTCATCATTAGACTCATCCAAGTGGTACTTCTTTGTGTTCATTTGATCATCAAGAGACTTTTCTTTGACCTCGACCTATTGTGCACAGAGTTCTTTACCACTTTGCATAACAATTGCTAAGACATGAGCATTGTTTTTAGGATCTACCACTGTATCACTAGGGAGGCTACCCTTAGGCCTAGTATTAAGTGTGATCGAGATTTAGCCAATTTGGGCCTTCAATTGATTGATTGAAGTAGAGTGTGATACAACCGTTTGGTTGATTTGAGAAAAGTCTCCTTTCAATTCCCAGACCATCTTATCTGTCTCTTCCACTCTCATTAATATTCTAGTAAGCACATCCTTGTCTTTGAATATTTTGGGATACACGGGATTTGACTCCTTGCTCTTCACTCAATCATGGAGGGCACATATCTATCATACTCCATTTTTATCCCTTTAATCTTGATCCTTATATCTATTATGCCATTCTCTTTCTCAATCACGATTGTTCCAATTGTGTCATTATTTTTTCTATATTTTCATCCCTCTCTTCTTCTTTCTTTGCTCCTTGTTCACAATCAAGGCAACAGGAGAAATCTTGGATACCTTGGTATCCTGAGTATGCCATCCCTATTTTTCTTTGTAATTTTCTTAAGAAAATCACTCGTTACAGAGAATAGAAAGAGGTATAACCATATGGATCCTTATGAAATATGTGCAATGTCGAATGGGACACATACCTCTACAAAATTTTTCAAATGTAGATTCGGGTTTTCATGAGCTTGACCCCCAAAGAGACCCTTAATTTCTAACATGTATAACATCATACTTATGACATGGAATACCCCATTCCCTTCATTTGGTGGGATGTGGATGGCACTAGAATGCCCCACATCATGGAGGTGGTCCTCCTCAATAAGGGGACCATCAAAGGTCTTAGCATTGCTTCCATGATATCTCATTGTGTTGTAGATACTATTGAAATCTCCTAAAAAGAAACAAAACCAACAACAAAGTAAATAACAAACACTACGGGTGAACCCAAAGTTACTATCAACACTACATAATCAAAAACTAAGTTTCACTCCCCGACAATGGTGCCATATTGATCACCCTCAACGTACACTATTATTTTAGGGCAGGATGATCATTGTAAATAAATAACCCAACTTGTGTTGGGGTAGAATCCATGAGGAGTGTGACTAGTTTTTGAATCCTATATATTTTGAAAGTTACTAAGTATTGACCTATAATACACGCTTAAAGAAATACATAAATTTAAGTGGTAGGGGGGGTAAGATTTGAAATGTGTTTGAACAATTATCTTGTGAAACTAAATAAGAACAATAATTTTTTATTATAATCCAATGAGAGAAGAGTCTTCGGAATATGCTTTCCTTGGAGAAATTAGTTTATGGGTACATGGGAGTTCAATTTCAATTCTAGTTAATGATGATATGGGTAGGCTAGGTAAGAGGTTATAGTGTTAGTCTTTAGAAAAAACACCAAATATTAAACCCATAGATTCTTTCAAATACCTCATGGGTGTGTCAAAATAATCAACCCAAAACCTGAATTCGGTATACCTATTTCTAGGATAATGCCCAAGACATAGCAAGCCCACAAACCATCCTTATTTCGAAGACAATGTTAAGGAGTAAGATACAATCTACTTTATTATTCTCTAATACTCATCACTGATACCTCTATTTCAAGGATGGTGTGGGGTCTAAGGAAATACCCACATCCCTCTTGCAAGAATGATGTGGGGTTTAAGAAAATTGGGGAATTCACCCACAAATTCCAATTTAACAATCAAATATTAGTGAAATCCAACAACACTAACTATGTATAGTAACTAGCAATCATTAGCCTTACATATTAGCACCTTATTTTAACATAAGAATACTATTTAGCTACAAATGAAAATTAACAAATGAATTATACCCAAGTTATGATTCCATTAATGCAAAGCAAGAATAATATCAAATCCAATTCAAAATTGCAACTAAAATCTCTTGGAATATCAACAAAATGGTTCTTTTCCAATTTAGAAGGGTTTTACATTATACAAAACTTAGATTCTAGTTAGAAGATGCCTCAAAAGTGTAAGGGTATTGCCCTTTTGGGAGTTGGAACCAGTAGTGTGAATTTACAAATCTATCCCTAAAAAATTTTTGCAACAATGCAATCGCCAGTACCAAATCGTTATCCTGAATCCCTTGATCGCAGTTAGCCTATCGCGATTGCCATGCCTTGACCGGGCTTTAACTGGTCACAATCGCGGTAATTAGGGTCGATTATTGCTCCAAATTTTATAGCTTTTGCACTAACTTACTCATTTTTTTCCCTATTTAGCTCAATTCACTTGTTTTCTTCCAATTACCTATAAACCTGCAAACCACAAGAATTAGTGCATTTAAATGGACATTTCTCCTCATTTACACAATTTAACCATTGTAGTGTGCATGAATTTAGATGTCAATGAGTGGTAAATTTACCACTCATCAATAGGACTACTCATCCTTTCTGATTCAGTCAGCTTTACCTACATCTATTGTGGTTTAAAATAAGGTTTCATATTAGGCACAAGTTGTTAGGGGCTACGGGGCTTATTACTCTTCTACCGGTCGATCTCTTGAGCAAGGTTTTTATTATTGTGGTATTGTTGAACACTTTAAGAAGGAGTGTCCTTTAGACGAGCACACACCTAGGCACAACATCAGACTGGGCTATAGTTCTAGAGGGTAAATAAGGAGCAAGTAATGGTAAAGGTCATCCAAAGAGTGGATGGGGAAAAAGTGGTCAGGGTTGTTGAGAAAGTTGCAGCGTGGGGAGAGAAGCATAGCTTGAGAAGGAGTTAGCTCATATTAATGATGTTTCTTACTGCTATACATTTCTGAGAATGACTAATACAAATGCTTATGATGTAGTGATCATAGGTACTATTTTAGTTTGTGATGCATGTCTTTTATTTTATTTTATCTAGGATCTATTTATTCTTATATATCTATTCAATTTGTGGTGGGTTTGAATCTGGTTTGTGATGTACTTGGTTACACTATTTATATGTCTACCCTGGTTGGTAAGACCATGGCAGTAACTCATGTTTATCGTGACTATTTTGTGTTGTTTGTGATTTTCCAAATTTGGGTAGACTTGATTATTCTAGATAAGTTGGACTTTGATATAATTCTGGGTATGACCTAGTTATTTCTATATCACTCTATTTTAAACTGTAATTCTATGACATTGTCTTTAGCAATGCTAGAAATGGATAAACTATAGTAGGAGTGAGTGTATATGGCCGGTCCAGTGAGAATTATATTATTTATATGAGTTAGGCGGTTCATAGGGAAGTTGTGTTTAGTGTTTTAGCTCATTATGTAATGTGAGGGTGGAGACCCCTTCTATAGAGTCAGGTTTAGCAGTTTCTGAGTTCCAAGATGTGTTTTCTTCTGACCTGTGATGGATGCCTATATATATATTGATTTCTTTATTGACTTAAAGCTGGGCACTCACCTTATATCAATTCCTCCATATTGAATGACTCCAACAGAGTTGAGGGAGCTTAAAACTCAATTACCAAAACTTCTTGACAATGGTTTTATTCATCCAAGAGTTTCACCTTAGGGTACACCATTCATTTTTGTTAAGAAGAAGGATGTAGTATAAGGATGTGCATTGATTATAGATAACTGATTAAGGTTACTATTAGAAATTGATATCCCTTACCTCTCATAGATAACTTGTTTGACCACTTAAAGAAAGTACAATGTTTTCTAAAATTGATTTATGGTCGGGTTATCATCAAATGAAATTAGACTGACGGATATACCAAAGATAGGTTTTAGGACTTGTTATAGTTATTATGAGCTTTTGGTCATGTCTTTTTAGCTAACCAATCCCCTTATCGCCTTTATGATCTTGGTAAATGGTATCTTTAAGTCGTTCTTGGATTATCTTGTTATCATGTTTTTTTATGATAATCTAGTCTACTCTAAGAGTAAGGGGGAGCATGTAGGTCATCTTCTCATAGATCAGGGATTCTAAAAGAGAAGCAACTATTTTCCAAATTTTCAAATTGTAAATTCTGGTTGTCTTCAGTAGCCTTTTTTGGGCATGTGTTATCCAAAAAAAAGGCTTATGGTGGACCTTCATAAGACTGGGATAGTAAAAAGATTAGATTTTTCCTAGTTCAATTATTGAAGTAAAGAGCTTAGTGGATCTTACAAGTTATTACCATGGGTTTATCAAGAAATTTTCATCCATTATATTGCACTTGACAAGGTTGAATCAAAAGGAAGTGCTATTTGTCCAATCATATAAATGTGAAGAGATATTTCAAAATCTCAAAACATTCTTGACTAGGACTCCTATCCTTTCATTACCTATTGAAGGTAAAGACTATATACTGTGCTTTATGATGCTTCTCTTTTTGTGTTGGATATTCTGTTAATGTGGGGTTAGAATGTCATTACTTATGCTTCAAGGCTAATAAAGGCTTATAAAAGACTACCCAACCTATGACTTAGATTGGGTAGTAGTGGTATTTACATTAAAGATTTGGGGACACTATCTTTATGGTGTCAAATGTGAGATCTTCAAATACTATCATAGCCTATAGCATATTCTTACTCAACGGAAATTGAATCTAAAGAAGAAAAGATGGATAGAATTATTGAATGATTATGATGTGGCTATTCAGTACCATCTGAGTAAGCCAATATGGTGTCATACGCATTGAGCCAAAAAGTTATAAGTATGGGTAAATTATCAATCTTGGGGCTATCCTAGAAAATTTAGCTACAGAGTTTCAAATTCTAGCATCTCGAGGCAGGCAGTCTAGTGTCTCAGACAGGGGTAGAGTATTGGCTAGTGTTGACATAAATTTTATACTTGTTGTGTATATTAAGTCTAAGCAAACTTATGATAAGCGGTTTAGTGCTCTCCAGAATAAAGTGGTATGTGGGAGGTGGAGGATGCATAGTTGACATGTATAAGACCAGTAAAATTACAATGATTTTATTTTTGACCCTTCTATATGTGTAATATCAATTTTTGATGTGAATTGTGTTTAGGGATGTTAAAAGGGTGTTTTAGAATTCTTAGAAGGGTTTTGGGGTCATTTTGTAACCCTGAGGCATGATAGTGGTGTGCTATAGATGTTAGTCTCTGCAAAAGGGTGTGGCAGGGAAGCTATCCTCCACGATAGCAGCGTGCCACACCGTTATGTTAATTTTGTCTAGTTTTATTTTTTTCCACTTTGGGTGAAGGGATTTTTGTATTCCTTAAATGACTTTTAAACATAAAATAACCCTTTTCCCTTTATTTTTTAAAGATCAAACTCCACTCTTTTTCTCTTTAACTCAAAACTCAAGAAAGCTTAAGTGTTTCATAGAGAATTCAACATTCAAGCTCCAAACTTTTATTTCTCTTGAATTCCTTTATATTTAAGGAATGTTTCTCATCCCTAACTTGTATGTTTACATTATGGCATAAATTGATTGGATTTTAATGTGATTTAAATTGTGGGTTTGAAATTGGGTTGAGGGATTTTTGTTATTATTGTTTGAATTACTTGTCCCATGTTTTAATTTGATTATTCATACTTTAAATTTATGATTTTAGGACTGAATTGATGCATTATTCAAATGGTTGGAATGAAGTGACACGGATTCACCAAATTTGATGGAATTTTTATTTGATAATGGCATTAACCTCAACTCACTATGAAAATTGGATTTTAAATACTAAAATTGCATAATTTAACTTGTCTTTTAAACCTATTGAATTTCATTAAAGGATAAATGGATAATAATGGATTTTTATGGCCTTGGTGTCAATGGTTTGGATTTAAATAGAACTTGGGAATCAAATGGTTATATGGTTTTGGTTTGTCATAATTAGAATAGCTTGCAAGTATATTTGTATGACGATACCAAATTGGTAAATAACTTAATGAAAGACTCTTGGGTTACTTGTTGAATTATGTGCAACTACTTTAACTAGGGCTTAAAGGGAATTGTGTAGCTCACTGTGAAGGTGTGGATCCCGGGGGATCAATACTGGAAACCACATTTGTTAGTGTTGAGGCTCCATATGACTATTTTCTTTGTGTACACATTATACATACACACACACACACATATATATTGAAAGGGCTATTGGCCTGTACGTCTTTATCCTTTTCGCCATTTTTCCTAGGTTCATGTGGCTAACCCGTACTAAGGTGCTTCTAGCAGAGGGAGCTGGACCCACATAGCCTATGGGTGCCTTTAGGACAGAGCAAGATACACAGTTCAGGCTGAAGGTATAAACTTTCATGATTGTGGTGTTGTATCTTGTTTTAATGATGAGCAACTAACTTTAAAGGACCAGGACCCTGGATGTTCAAAGCTACAGTACAACTGGCACACGTCTGCAGTATTTTGTCCTCTAATATAACAAACTATGTAGGTAATGCATGTACTTTTTAGGACACTTGGTCCAATGGCATTTCAATCCTAATAATTACTTATCTATAAATGGAAAATGATGTTTTATTATCAAGTAGTTTTTTCAAATCAGGAAAGTTGAAGAGAGAAAAGGCAAAAACTCTATATTCAACAGTGCTCAAGTTTTTATTTCTTGTGTGTACTGAAATAGATAGTGTTCTTGAGTGAGTCCTGAATTGTAACTGAATTACTCAAGTTATAAGAGTAATGTTCTTTTTTTTTTTATTTGAGAGTGCTTAGATAGAGTTGCCTAAGCTTGATACTAGATAGATTTAATCAGTGTTGAGGGAGCCTTGACAGAGTTTTCAATATGAAGTTGTAGTAGAGTTCCTACAAGTAGAAGGATCCTAGAGTTAGGCTTAAGTTTGAGTCGGTAATCAAGAGGTTGATTATAGTAAAGTTTTGAGAGCTTGTGAGGACAAACCCTGGTTTTTCCACACTTGAGCAAGGGGTTTTCTATGCTAAATCTTATGTTCTTTAACTTCCCGGCATTCTGTTGTATTCCTACTTAAATTACTGTTTTATTGCCTATGACTGATTTTAAGGGACCTGGTCCCTCATAGTGTGGTGCAACTTCCAATGTTTCAACAATTGGTATTAGAGCCAGAACATTATAAAAGGTTCACACCTGGAGTGATTTTGTTAGCACTACTGCTCTACCTATCCTAGAAGAAGGGTAGTCTACCACCAGGACACTTAGATTTAATTGGCAGTACTATGGGTGGTGGAAAACCAGGATGTTTGACTTTATTATGGCTAAGGATAGTCAGCTTATGGATATAATTCTTGATGCTCCTCGTGTTCTTAGTATAAAAGTCAAAGAAGGAGAAGTAACAAGGATGGTTGTCAAAATAAGGAGAGAATATAATAATGAAGATAGAAAGAAAGCTGAAAAGAACTACAAGGGAAAGAAATTGCTAGTGTGTGGTATTCGACCTGAAGAATATAATAGGATCTCAGCCTGTGAAAATGCCAAGGAGATATGTGATTTCTTGAGGACTACTCATAAAGGTACCACTGATGTGAAATATTTAAAAGTAGACATGTTGACTACTCAGTATGAAACCTTACTATGAAAGAAGGAGAAACCATCCAAGAAATGCATAAAAGATTTACTTTTATCATAAATGAGCTTCACGGCTTAGGAGAAGTGATTCAACTGTATAATCAAGTAAGAAATATTCTTGGTGTTTTTACTAAGTCTTGGGAAAGCAAAATGGATACGATAACTAAAGCAAGAAACCTTAAAGATCATTAGATCCTCAGATCCGACTTTCATTAGCTCAAAGTCAAAGAATATGACATTCTAAAAATTGCCTTTCGTACTCGGTATGGTCACTTCGAATTCTTGGTCATGTCTTTTGGTCTTACCAATGCCCCAGCAGCTTTCGTTGACTTGATGAACTACGTGTTCAAGCAGTACTTGGACATGTTTGTTATAGATTACATAGATGATATCCTTATTTACTCCCGTAGTGAGCAGGATCATACAGACCATCTCAGAATTGTGCTTCAGACCCTCAAAGATCATCAACTGTTCGCCAAATTTAGTAAGTGTGAATTGTTTCTAAGGTCAGTGGCATTCCTTGGTCATATTTTTTCCGGTGATGAAATTAGGGTTGATCCTCAAGAGACCGAAGCAGTAAGAAACTAGCCTAGACCTATCTCTCCATTAGATATCAGGAGTTTCTTGGGTTTTGATGGCTATTAAAGATGGTTTGTTGAGGGATTTTCTTCTATTGCATCACCTATATCCAAATTGACTCAAAATAAATTTCAGTGGTCAGATCCTTGCGAGAAAAGTTTTTAGGAATTAAAGACTCGACTCACCTCAGCTCCAGTCTTAGCTCTTCCAGATGGTTCAGATGGGTTCTTAGTGTATTGTGATGCATCAAGAGTAGGTTTGGGTTGTTTCCTCATGCAGCATGGTAAGTTCATTACCTACACCTCCAGGCAACTTAAACCCCATGAGAAGAATTATCCGACTCATGATCTTAAGTTAGCAGCCGTAGTATTTTCCTTGAAGATTTGGAGGCATTATCTATATGGAGTTCATGTAGATGTGTTCACAGATCATAAGAGCCTTCAGTGTGTCTTTTCTCAGAAAGATCTCAGTCTTTGTCAGAGAAGGTGGTTAGAGCTCTGGAAAGATTTTGACATGAGTGTTCTTTATCATTGGGGAAAGCCAACGTTATGGCTGATGCTCTCAGTAGATCGACTGTCTATAGGTAGTGTTTCTCATGTTGAGGTCAGTAAGAAGAAGTTAGCTTAGGAAATCTATCAGCTTGCCAGAATAGGTGTTCGCTTAGTCGATATAGAAGAGGGTGACATATGGGTTCAGAGTAGTTCAAAATAATCTCAAGTTTCTGAGATGAACGAAAAGCAAGATAGAGATCCAGTCTAGTCAAGTTAAAAGAGTTAGTCAAGGATCAGAAAATAGAGGTTTTCTTCTAAGAAGGACATTATATTTTGGGTTGTCAGGGTAGTCTGTATGTTCAAGGTGTAGACAACTTAAGGCAGCGAATTATTGCAGAAGCGAATGGTGCACGCTACTCTATTCATCCAGGGGCCACAAAATCCTAGACTATCAGACTCATAGACTAAGGAACAAAGAAGTCCCTCAAGTCAAAGTTCTTTAGCCGGAATCAGACCGTTGAAGGGGCTGCTTAGGAAGGAAAAGTAGACATTTATACCAAGTATCCTCACCTCTTCTATGCTAAGTAAGATATGGATCAAGGTAACAGTTCTTTTTAAGCTTTTTAGTTTCATGTTCAGCTTTCAGTTACAAGCTTAGTATTCAGTTCATGTTCAGAATTCCATTATAAACTTGGTATTAAATACCATTGCATATTCAGTCATGCATTCACGCACCAGTTCAGTCATATATTCATGCATTAAATATGCATTCTCATTGTGAGAAACTTAGTTCCTCAGAACACTCAGTCATGCATTCAGGAATTAGTTACTCATACATCAGATATGCATGTTCAGCATGATATATATTCAGTTATCAGTCATGTCAGTCATCAAATCATGTTTTGGTTGTTCATGTTCAATATGTATGTCAGTTTATCTTCTGTCCTCTCAGTCATTCTCATCCAAGGATGAATGTTTTCAAGGGGGAGATATTGTAATACCCCGTACCTCTACCTAGCTTGAGATCATACCAAGAATGTTAGAAACTCACTTTGAAAAATGAATCCACTTTGTACACGTGGAATGTTTTTGAGATTTTAACTTTTCATTATATGGGAAATTGAATTATCTTTCCAACGATATCAGTTTTATCAAAATCCGGTATCAGGGTAGAAAGTTATGGTTGTTTTACAGAAAGCAGTCAAAACTGCCCAGGTTCGATGATGAGGGCTGACAGACCGTCGAGCTAGCGACGGACCATCGCCTAAACTATCGCAACAGAGGAAGTGAGACCACCTTCTTCCTAAGGGCAATGGCTTAAACCCATGGACCGTTGAGCTAGAGATGGACCATCGCCCAAGACATCACAGCAGATGCAGTGAACCCCTATTCTGCCCAGGTGTGATGGTCAGGACCGATGGACTATCGACCTAGCAATGAACCATCGCACCCACCATTGCATAGTTCGTTCAGTTATTTTAGAGTCATTTATATAATGGTATTTAGGTCTTTTCAACCCATTCTAACCCCTAATTATATTAGACCAAGGCTCATAAGTTCATTATCCATCTACAACATCAAATTAGGGTTTTCTCTCAAAGATAATCCCCAAGATCAAGATCCAAATCCTCCTTCAAGAACTAAGAAATTTTAGTTTTTAAAGTCTAAGAACTTCAAGAAACTCACAACATTCATGAGTCTCTTTCACCCATGAAGCTCAAGAATCTCTTTTCAAAAATCCAAGATTTGTGTATTTATGAATGTTCATGATTTAAATTGAATTGAAATTCATGTTCATGATGTTGTGGGGTTTTGATTCATGTTTGAAACTACATATTCCAATGATTGACCTAGGATGTGGCGATTTGCATAATAATCATGATAAACCCTTAAATTTACATGTTGATTGATGTATCTATGATTATTAGATGTGTTGATGATTGTAAAATCAAAGCATGCTCCCCATGTATTTTATTAAATGCCTATGTGAAAGAAACATGCCATGCTAGTATGATAATATGAAATACCCATTTATGTACAAGTTTATGCATGTCCAGTGTTTGATGAAATGTCTTAGTCAATGAATTATGGATATATATGCAGCCATTATGGTGCTTTAGAACTTGTACTTCATGAAATCTCTAACTTATTATATTATGGATTATTGATGTTGGTCATGTATTCAAGAAAGTCATGCTTAGTCTATTTCTTCTCATCGAGTCCTTGGGGTACTTGTACGTGAAAATTCAGATGTGTGCCTAGAATCAGTGTCATATTTTCAAGATACTCTCCGTCAAGCTATGATCCATAGAATTCAGTCAATCTCATGACTCATAAAAAAACTAAGTAAGCTCAGTAGTACTCCATCAATCAATGAAAATTACTTAATTTAGTTTAGTCCAATTCAGTTAATCATGTTCGATGTCTATTAAGTTGGGAGTAGGAATTAGCACCGAGTGAACCCAAGGATCGGAACACACACTGTTAGATGAGGGTGTGATTCTTAGAAGTCATTCTTGCATTCCAGAACTATGTAGCCAGCATAGGTTGGGACACCAACACTGTCAGATGAGGGTTGATGAGGTGGTAAGCACTATCAGATGAGGGGCCCACCATTCTCTTTTGAGGACACTGTCAAATAAGGGTTTCCGATAGCTTGTCCTTACCAGTGGCACTGTATTGACACCCTTCCAATTGGGGTTACAAATTGGACCCCACCTCAGCTATATTTCTTTATTTGGGGCATGTCGTTTAATATGACAAAATCATTCTTTCTAACAATTTCACAAACAGGTTAAGGGTATGCCATTATCAAAGTCAAAATCATCAAATTTAGGGCTCAACCATGAATCCTTAACTAAATCGCCATTCTCATGCACCCACATGTGGAAAATCATAATCAAAACATGAAAAATGAAAATTAGATTATGCAAAACATTATTCATGCATAAGTAACAAAAACCTCTAACCTTTTTTTCAATTCCATTAAAACCATACATTAAAACATATGCCTTTATCAAAATAAAAATAAAGGAAGAGTCACATACCTGAATTACAAAAATTCATTGAGAGAAATTGATCCTTAAGACCTTAGATGACCACTTTGGAGAAACCCTACCCAATTTTGCTTGAGAGTATTTTGAGAGAGTAAAGAGGATGTTCATCTTGTAAAGGATGGAATGAATGAACAAAAAATATTACAAGGACATAGGGTCTTAAGGGTTTTGAGTAGAAAATATCCAAAGTGCCCCCAGCTAAGAACTACAAAAGGACTGTAGGTGGTTATGAGTCGACTCCGTTGACTCGTGACCACAATATATGACTCGTACCTTTGAGTTGTCACTAAGACAATGAGTTGAACACCCATACACTATCCAGTATACAACCCCATGACCCCACTCATTACCAAACCATATGACTCATATGGTCTTATAATATCTAAGATAGAATCCAAGGGATTGGATAGTAGACAAGTGTAATACCCCCATACTATTCTTAGCTCAATTCATCTTTTAGTTGCACGGATAAGGCTCTTAAGGCCTGAATATTTCACTAGGCATTGGCTAATTAGTTATTTTTAAGGCCTCTAAAATTTGAGGATTTCAATTTGGTCTTCCCGACCCTGAGATGTTGGTTTTGAGTTAATTCATGTTTAGGGGTGTAGAGAGCATATCTCGGAGAAGTTTTGGATTTTTTTAGATAAGGTTTAGGGAATGTTTGGATCATGAAACTGTAGGCTTATCATGATAATCCCACTTCGCGGTGTTATTCCTGTTGACATGCAGACCGCGTTGTGGTAGGGGAAATAAACAACCATAATTGGACCGCATCGTGGTAAGCCTGTCACGTCCAATTTTGAATTTAAATGCTTGAGGGGAAACTAGGTATTTTCCCCTTAATCCAATCATTCATAACATGAATTGGGCATCAGTTAGGGGATAATTTTGCCCTTCTTCTTTAATTTTCCTCCCAAGAAAGCTATTTCCTTTCCCTAAGAACACAAATTCAATCTCTTTCTCCCCAAGAAATCAAGAATTCAAGTTCCCAAAGTTCATGAACCTTCAAGAAAGTATCAAGATTTGTGTTTCTCTTTTAATTTAAAGGTTTAAGGTATGTGGGATGTTCATTCATGGGTTTCTTTCACCCTTGTAGCCCAAAAACACTTTTTAAATTAAAGATTGAATTTTTCTATCATTATTGTATTTTGTATTACTTAAGATGGGTTTGATTCATGTTTCCATGGTAATTTAAATGTAATTCAGTCCATGTGTGATCCCATGTAAGATTCATTTTCCCAATGAACCATTCATTGAATAAAGGGGTAGTACCTCTGTGCTTAGGGGTCAGATCATTTCTTATCTTAAGGCAAGAAAAATGATATCTAAAGGGTGTGTTTACCATTTTGTTCAAGTCAAGGACTCTAGTTCTGAGACTCTAAGTCTCGAGTCAGTTTCTGTAGAAGGGAATTTCAAGATGTTTCTCCCAAAAGGGAGTTTAACTTTGGAATAGATCTTTTTCCAAATACCCAGCCTATCTCTATTTTTTCCTACAGAATGGCTCCAGCTAAGCTTATGTAATTGAAAAAACATTTGAAAGATCTCTCAGATAAGGGATTTATTAGGCCCAGATCTTCCCTATGGGGCACTCTAATCTTGTTCGTGTGTAAAAAAGATGGTTCTCTCAGAATGTGCATCGATTATCGTCAGTTGAAAAAAGTCACAATCAAGAATAAGTATCCACTCCCCAGGATTGATGACTATTTCAACCAACCTCAAGGTGTTAGTTATTTCCCTAAGATAGGCGTCAAATCTAACTATCACCATCTTAGAGTCAGAGAATATGGCTAGAGTTATTAAAAGATTATGATATGGATGTTTTGTATCATTCGGGCAAGGCCAATGTAGTGGCAGATGCCTTTAGTAGATTGTATATGGGTAGTGTTACTCATGTTGAGAATGATAAGAAAAAGATAGTTAGAGAAGTTCTTCAGCTTGCTAGATTAGGTGTTTGGTTGGTTGATTTAGGTGAAGGTAGTATATAGGTTCAGACTGGTTTGGAATCTTCTTTGGTTGCCAAAGTAAAGGAAAATCAAGATAGAGATACCAGTTTGGCTAGGTTGAAGGAAACAGTTAGAGACCAAAAAGTAGAGGTTTTCTCTCAAGGGGGAGATGGTGTGCTTTATTGTCAGGGTAGGTTATCTGTTCCATATGTTGATGGCTTGAGGCAAGGAATTTTCGTAGAATCACATGGTACACGATATTTCATTCATCCAGGAGCCACCAAGATGTACCATGACTTGCAGGAAATCTATTAGTGGAACGGTATGAAGAAGGATATTGTAGAGTTTGTTGCTAAGTGTTCAAATTGTCAACAGGTTAAAGTTGAGCACCAGAGGCCTAGTGGGGCATTTTAGGAGTTCAACATCTGCACTTGGAAGTTATAAGTGGTGAACATAGATTTTGTGATGGGTTTACCACGTACTTGTCGTCATCATGATTCAATATGGGTCATTAGGGATAAAATGACTAAATCAACTCATTTTTTGCCAGTTCATACTTCATATTCAGCTGAGAATTATGCCAGGATTTATATTAGGGCGTTGGTTAAGTTGCATGGAGTTCCATTATTTATCATATCAGATAGAGGTACCCATTTTACCTCTCACTTTCTGAAGGATTTTTAGAAGGGTTTTGGTACCCAAGTTCATCCATGTACAGCTTTTCAACCTTTGAAAGATGGTCAGACAGAAAGGACCATTTAAACCTTAGAGGACATGTTAAGAGAAAGTGTTATTGATTTTAAAGAAAGTTGGGATTATCACTTTCCTTTGATTGAGTGTGCCTATAATAACAGTTATCACTCAAGTATTTATATGGATCTGCTTGAGGCTCTCTATGGGAGGAGATGTAGGTCTCCTATTGGTTGGTTTGAAGTAGGTGAGGCTACTTTGATAGGGCCAAATTTAGTGTTTGATGAAATGGAGAAAGTTTAGTTGATTTAGGAGAGGCTGATGAAAGCCCAAAGTCACCAGAAATCTTATGCACATGTAAGGAGGAGAGACCTTGAGTTTTATGTTGGTGACTTAGTCTACTTGAAAATCTCGCCCATGA
Source organism: Capsicum baccatum var. pendulum (assembly GCA_030864225.1). Classification (NCBI taxonomy): domain Eukaryota; kingdom Viridiplantae; phylum Streptophyta; class Magnoliopsida; order Solanales; family Solanaceae; genus Capsicum; species Capsicum baccatum. Next base: position 187,188,970 of record CM061554.1, read on the forward strand.
AGGGAGTGAAGGCATTTGGTAAGAAGGAGGAGCTCATTCCCTACTATATTAGTCCTTATAGAATTTTGAACTATTTTAGAAAGGTAGCTTATGAGCTATAGTTGCCTACAAATTTAGTATCAGTGCATTCGGTGTTTCATGTTTCTTTGTTAAAGAAATGTATTGGCGATTCATCTATTGTACTTCCTTTAGAAAGTACAGGTGTTCAGGATAGCCTTTCTTTTGAAGAAATTCCAATTGAGATCCTAGATTGTCAGATCAGTAGAATAAGGAACAAAAAAGTTCCATTGGTTAAAGTTATATGGCAGAATTAGTCCGTTGAGGGAGCTACTTAGGAAGCAGAAGCAGATATGCGCACCAAGTACCCTCATCTTTTCTCCACAAACTCATAATCAGCTTGATGTAATAGTTTTCCTTAGAATGACTCTTTCCTATTCTCAGTCCCTACTTTTAATCATTCTAATGTAATTTCATGAATTCACAAAATCAATCCAGTTTGTGTATCATATTTTAGACTCAGTTATGTATTCATATTCCTAGTCATGCATGTTCAGTGTGTGATTTCAGTTTTTTTAGTACAGTACTATCAGTCTAACCAGTCTCATTCAAGGATGAATGTTCCCAAAGGGGAGATATCATAATACCTTGTACAATTCTTAAATCAGTTCAGCTTCTTGTTGCATGTATAAGGGGCTTAAGGCCTGAAAATTTCAAAAATTATTATGGACTTAGTCATTTTTAAGGCCTCTAAACTTTGAGGATTTTCAATTTGGTCTTCCCGACCTCGAGATGTTGGTTTTTGAGTTAATTCTTGTTTTTGGGTGTAAGGAGCATATCTTGGAGATTTTTTGGATTTTTTGAATGAGGTTTGGGGCATGTTTGGATCATGAAACTAGAGGGTTAGCGCGATAAGCTCGCATCGCGGTATTATTCCTATTATCATATAGACTGCATCGTGTTTACGGAAATGAACAACCGCGATAGGACCGCATCACGGTAGGCCTGTCGCATCCAGTTTTGAATTTAAATTCCTAAGGAGAAATTGGGTCTTTTCCCCCTCAACCCAATCGTTATAACACTATTTAGGAATCAGTTGGGCAAAATTTTGCCCTTCTTCTCCAATTTTCCTCCCAAGAAAGCCATTTCCTTTACCCAATAACACAAATTCAATCCCTTTCTCCCCAAGAAATCAAGAATTCAAGTTCCCCAAGTTCAATAAACTTTAAGAAAGCATCAAGATTGGTGTTTCTTATTCAAGTTAAAGGTTTGAGGTATGTGGGATGTTCATTCTTGGGTTTCTTTCACCCATGGAGCCCAAAACCCTCTTTTCTATTAAAGAATGAATTTTTCTATCATTATTGTATTTTCTATTGCTTAGGATGGGTTTAATTCATGTTTCCATGGTAATTTAAATGCAATTCAGTCCATGTATGATCCTATGCAAGATTTTGAATTCCTCGGGCTATGAGTTTTAGTTTCCCATGCTTTATTCAAGTAAATTTTGTGATTCTTAGCAAGAATTTCCATTTTAAATTCATGATCCCCACATGTATGATGAAATGCCTATGATTATGGGTTTTGAACCATGATCCTTTACTATAGTTTTAAGCTTGTTATAACATTTAGTGATTATTCAATATTGGTCGGTTATGAGCACCCGATACCTATGTATTTTACATGATTTTTAGATTTTCAAGTATGATTTAGTTAAACCATGATTAATCCTAATTATTCAGTTATTATGATCACAATGAGCACTATCAATCGTGAAATAATGTTCAATGAAACTCAGACCAGTTTCAGTTCAAGTGTCATTCAGTTGGGAGTAGGATTTAGCACCGATCCAACCCAAGGATGGGGGATCACCTACCAGTAGAGGGCGTGACCCTTAGTTCCCGAGTTCTAGAACTACATAGCTAACGTGGGCTAGAGATAGCTACCTTCTAGTTGAGGGTTGAAAAAGTGTTTACCTACCAGCTGAGGGAGACATATATCTCATTAGAGCACCTGCCATTTGAGGGTGACTCATTAGTCCTTCAGGACACCAGTTTAGTGGATCCACATAGCCAGTGTTAGTACCCATGGAATGGTACTAACACCCTTCCAACTAGGTTATAGGTTGGACCCCAAATAGCTTAGATTGGGGCATGTCGGTTAAATGATACCTCCCACAATCTCAATACAGTATTCAGTGTATATTTAGTTCAGGTTTGCTTGTCCAAAGCATACAGATTTATAGTTATTTAGTTATAAAGATTTCAGTCTTTCAGATTATAGATTATTTTAGAAATATATATATGCTTGGACTTGCATTCTCAGATATTACAGTTTTTATGCATTCATTCTTAGTTATTTCATGTTGTTAAATTAGTCCTTATCTCATGTGCATAATACCCAATGCATTTTAGCTAGACCTTATCTCATTAACCAGTACATTAAAAGTACTGACCGCATACTCTTCTTTGTTTTATGATGTGTTATATAATAGGTTCGGACGCTCATTATCCTGATCACGCTTAGACAGTTCCGCATACCCAACAGCAATAGTGGTGAGTCCTCATCCATTAAGGAAAGTATTGTTTATTTTAGTTATTTTAGTTGTTTCATATTTTTAATCAGTCGGAGTTAGTAGGGGGTTTGTCCCATCAACTCCTCAGTCAGTCAGTTAGATGTTTTTTAGACAATCAGAAAAGCAGACGGTCAGTTAGACACTTATGCAGTTTATGTATCATTTCATTATTATCAGTTATTTTAAACTGACAGTTAGATTTCAGTACTTCATCATATATTTCAGACTTGTGGTTGAACCACATTTTCAGTGTTCAGATTAGTATTACATTCAGCATACAATTTTCCTTACGCATGTACTATTGTTACTTTGTTCAGTGGTCACAGCAGGTACCAGCTCATGGGTTATCTTATGGTCACTTGTAACCGTAAGAATCATTAGTAGACACGGAATTTAGTCCCTCCCTGAAAATCAATTCAACTTAATTACCTTATCACATAACCCATCCACGTAGTAATTTTCCCACAAGAAAAACAAATTAAAAACCATCTCGGCATTTCTAATCTTTATCCAAAATAAAAAAATTATAACAAATTTATAACAGCTTGGACACCTCATAATATTCTAACCACCCCAACTTCCTACCCCACCCTTACATGTACCTATATACCCCTTAACCCTACCCCTACCTCTTTATTCACGTATCTGGGTCCTTTAATATATTCACACACCATAACTCTTATGGACAAAATATACACACTTACACACGCTACAATAGACACAGATCCTCACTATTAGAATTGCAGAACACAATACACTCAATGGAATAGATCTAAACAGACCATATACGCACACAACTCACAATGACACACACTAATATACACACCTACACACACCGGTTAGAGAGATAGAGAATCGGGAGAGGTAGAGGGAGAGATTTCATGAGAAAATAGTGAGATAATTAATCATAGAGAGGTAGAATATGAGACAAGGGGATGACTAGTTTGATTTTTTGGCGAATTTCACACCAGAATCGGTGTCCCCTTACCTGAATCTGATCCCTCGCAGCCCTAAAATCCCCAAATTTTATTTTGCTTTTAGTTTTCCAGGGAAATCTCATCGAGAAAAACATTATTTCATTAACTGTCAGCGAATATTGGAGCTCTAACGAGACGTAAGCCATGACTCTAGCTATACTTTGCTCGAAAGATTCACTAGGAAAACTCTAAAAGAAGTCCATCCTAGCTCAAGGACGTACCAGTTGTGATTGGGTTTTTGTCAAAAACAGAGTTCAGAGTTGAATTTGATATTGATTTGGTGATTTGAGGTTCTTTCGGGTCCGGTTCTGTCTCCCAATTACATAATTTGCACAATAAAAGCTTGATCGGAGGTGCAATTTCATATCTTCTCATTTATATTTCATTATACGAGACTGATTTGTGTGAACCATGATATGATATGAATTTTTGATGATTTTTATTTTTCATTTGATTTTATTGATCATGGTTGTGGATTGATAAAAAAAGTAATCGTGAATTGTTACATTGAAACCTTGAGTTGAATATGGGGCGGAAATTGAAAAATTAAAAATTGTTAAAGTTGAATATTAGTTATTTTGATTCATTGATAATTGTTTAATTCAGAATAAGTATTGATGTTGTTAAACACAATAGTATCATGATAGGTTGAAATTTGTAGGCAAAAGGTAGGCTCGGGTAGGAAAATTTAAAACTTGTGGATTGTGGAATGTTTGGAATATTTGTTGAATGGTTTCATTTTATCGCATTTGGAGAAATTGTACTTATTTGGCCAGGTGATTCCCCGAAGTATTATGTATGCAAAGGAGGTTCGTAATCAAGGTCTGAGGCCCCGGGTGGAGCGTAGTTTAGGATAAGTGTAGGTTTATATTTTAGTACCTTTTTATTTTGGATTAATAATAAATTTGAGTGGACACTATTTTTTGAGTTTTGAACTATTTGGTTGTTTGTTTTCTTTTTTATGTGTTTTGTTTGTTTATACATTCCATGGTGTTATCCTAGACGATATACTCTACAGAGAGACCGTGGTCGAACCATGGGAACGAGAGATGCCAACACCTTTCCCTCAGTCAATAGAATTCCTTAACTGGAATCTCTATTTGCGGATCAATTTAAAAGAGTCAAAATAATTTTGAAAAAGGATTTCCAGAGGTGACTTGGCACATCATATTTATGCCAAATGGCGACTCTTAGTTTTAATTGAAAAGGAATCCTTTTCGAAATAAATTCTATATTTTGTCACTTAATAATAAAAACTCTTTCAAACTTAAAATCTAATTTTTTTCATTTAAAAGGGGGGTGTGACAGCTCTGGCGACTCTGCTGGGAATTTTTCAGAATTTGAGCTTATTTTTTTGAGTTGTATCAGCTTAGTTTTGCACTATAGGTGTATAAACATTTTATTTATGTTGTTGTATACGTTATGGTAATATCATTGTTGATTAAATACGTGCTATATGTTTAGAGTTTTTCTTATGTGTTACCGTTTTATATCTGTCATCATGTGTATAACCCGAGTCATTTCTTTTGCAATAAGTTTCATAGTACACGTGTGTACATGACCTCTAGTTAAGTCACCCTTATTTTAGGAGAGAGAGACGTCGAGTGTATGAAGTAGGTGGAAAGCTCTCGCAGCCACTATCAACCATACGCTCCTCCGAACAACCTTGTTAGTGGACCCCAGCCTAGGTCAGCCATTAGGTCATGTCTATCTGTATCATATTGAGATCTAGCGGGACCCACTTCATCCTTTGTAGGATACTCACCCCTAAATCATCCTTACGTGCTGATCATTGCATTTTTTAGGGTAACAGAGTCATTTAACAAACTGATTTGGGGAAAGTATGTGCTAGAACTAAAAGAAAGTGTGTAGGCAAGGAAAAGTTTGAGAAAAAGGAGAAATAAAAAAAAGTGAGTCAAAAAACGAGTTTTGTAGTTTTTTAGAGTTCTTTATGGCTTTTATTCTTCACAATTCAAAAAATTCAAAAAGATTTTTACCTATTTCACTCATTTCTCTAAAACAAAAACATCAAAAAGATTTTCCCTTTGTTTCCTTTAGCAAGCATTCATAATTCGAAAATTTTAAAAAGATTTTTTTCAATGGGAGCTTTTTATAAAAGAAAAAAATGCAAGAAGAAGTTGGTAGAATTTTTGTACATTTCATATAACGGAGATACCAAAAAGATTTTCATTTCATAGTTGTTGGTGTCATTGTTATGTGAAGTGTCAAATTAAAAACGTAGAAAGATTTTATTGACGTTGTTCATCGTTTGTCTTTAGTTGTGTCTCTTAAGTTAAGGTCAATCTGTTAGTTAATTATTAATTGTCTAATCTGGACGAACTACGCACACCTAATTCTCCTCTTTCGGGAGTGAGATACGTAGCAGCCCTTCTAGAATTCGGTGATCTTATTTCAAAAATCCAAACAAAAATCTTCACTCTTTATTAGATTAGGTGTTTCATAGACATCTTTAAAAGAAAACTACAAAAAGATTTTTCTTTAATAGTTTCAAGTTTCATTTTCGCATGAAATTTAAAATTGAAAACCCAAAAAGATTTTCTTTGGTAATCATAGGTTTCATTTTGTATAGAAAGCTGAAAAATTCACAAAGATTTTCATCAATTATTTTGACAAGATGTTATTTTTGGTTATTCTTAAAGTTTCAAGAAAAAAGAAAAAGACAGAGTTTGATTGGCTATTTTGTGGTCGAACTGAACGAACTATGCACACCTGAATCTCTTCTCTTGGAAGTGAGATACGTAGGTACCCTTCTAGGGTTTGGTGATCTTTTAAAAAAAAAGAGGTTTTGAAAAAATATTGAACTCTAACACATTTGTTATCTCTTGTTTAGTTATTTTAAGGTGGTTGATTTGTGGCATTCTGGCTGATCCTCCATATCATACTAAGTCTAAGGAAGAGTTAGTCATGTCCAACAAGGATATAGAGAGTGACATCATGGATCAGACAAAGAGTCGAGAAAATAAGAGTTTAAAGAAAGACGTTTTGAAATTGAGGAAAAAAATAACGAAAATGCACCGATCTTAGACCAGCGGGTTTCCTCCTCCTCCATTTACCGTTGTTGATCATACAAATACCTTGAGTTTTCCACCAAAATAACAAATTCAGTTTCCTACTGTTGTTGATGCACCACAACATGCCTCAAAATTTATTCCACGTCAACTGCATCCCAATACTTCCACCTCTCTTTCTCTAGATCCTCAACATAAGCCTACTACATTCACAACACCACATGTCATCTGTGATTTTGTTGCTCAATCCTCTACCGAGGCTTCCACATTGGCTATCCACCCAATGGTTGTGCCTGCCCATGATGCTAGTATAACCAGGCTCAATACTCTTTGTGATCATTGCTATACTCCTGAGCTTACGTTTAAGTTAACTGGACCATTAAAATTTCTTATCAAGAACGCTACTGTGCCATAAGTGCCAGAGAAAATGGTTGAAAAAATAAAGAATGCAGAAAATGCTATGAAAAGTTCCTTAGGACTTGCAGGTAAATATGATGTTTCATCTCAAACTGGGGCATGTTTTCAAGTTTTAACCTTCCTCTTAGCCTTGAGATATCAAAATTTGAGAAGCAATATGGACATGAGGAATCCGTGAAATATTTGGGATAATGTTGCAATCAATTAAGGAAAACCGGAGGGAAAGAGAATGAGAAAGACACAGTTGCTATTGTAGTTAGACAAAGGGCACATCCAAGAAGACGACGTTGTCGTTAACCTCGGTCACAAGATTAATTTCATACCCAAGCTCCATATAATCACTCTCAAAATCCATTATACTTCATTTCCCTACCTCCATACCCAATATATAGCGCACAACCATATGTTCAACTGCTTTCTTACTCACAATGGTGTACACCAACTCCTCACAGTCATTATTTAACTCCACAAACATATCAAGCCCTTCTAAGACCGATGTTCGATCCAAGTTAAACAATGAAAAGAGGCATAAGCCTAGGGATAGTTTTATGCCAATTGGAGAATCATATGCCAGTTTGTTCCAGAGATTAGTAAAATGGGGCATGATCACTTCTCTCCTTGGGTATACTCCTGACCCGCATTGAAAAATTTTAATCCTCATGTACAATATGCATATCATTATGACTTTCAAGGTCATAATATTGAGGATTGTCGTGCTTTGAAAAGAAAAATAGAAAGGATGATTCAAGAAAAATTAATTGTAGTGCAAGACATTGACACTACGAGTGTCACACATAATTCTTCACCAACGCACGGTAATTCACCACACGTGGAAAGAAATGAGTTAAGAATGGGTATCCAGAACTTATTTATTGAAGAAAATGTGTTGGACAGCGGTAAGAGCTCTAGTCATGCTAATATACAAACCAGTGGCTAAGATCTCAAGCTCAACAATTAAGAAGTAACTCCTTTCCTTACTTGGAAGGATTGTTAGTAGTTTGTTTTGTTTTTCTTTCTATTTTTTGAATTATCTTAGGGTTATAGTTTGGAATCTATCTTGTTTTGTTTCTCTATTGTCTTTGTTGAAACCCTTCTATCTTTCTTTCAATGAAATGTGGTGTCCCTTGATTGTTTTGTATTATTTTACGTTATTTGATTGTCTTCTTTATACAATACATTTTATGTTGGATTCTAGTGTTATGACATACTTGAAAATTTTTCAGCCAGATCTTAAAATTCAGTTTTAATCATGAAAAATTAAATCAGAGGGTTAAAGTTAGAAAAATATAGCATCTAAGAAAATAGGTTGAGTGTTGAGGCATTTGGTGATCAAGTAGAAGCCTTTTTTAATAATCAAGGCAATTATTTTAAGAATCACAAGAATAAGTTGATCATCATATCTCAATTAGGTAAACAATGGATGCGCAATCCTAAGTCAAGAGGAACAGAATGAAAATCAGCTCCACAAAATTATGAGTCATTCAATATGAGGAATGTACAATAAAAGTAGAGTTGTATGTTGAACAAACGTAGAAAAAGTAGTGATACGCATGCTCAATTAAAGTTAGTATGGTAAAATGTCACAAATGATCTTCATCTTTCACTTCATATTGCATGATATGTACTTGCATTTTCAAGGATTGATATGACGAAGGAATTTCATTCTGCTATCTAAACATTGTGTCACCCTTTGTTTACCCCGTTTGAGATTTAGTTTTATTTTCTTTCACACCCCTCTTTTGGGATCAATATAGGGACAGCAAAGTTCAACAAAAAAGTTTCAACCAAAAATAAAGTCAGAAAAGTTCCAAAAAAAGTCCAAAAAGAAAAAAAATGTCAAGAAAAATAGATGCAAAAAGGTCCCAAAGAGAAAAAAAGTCAATAAAAGAAAAGAGAAAAGAAATTAGAATCAAGAAAAGGAACAAGTTGTCGGAACTACGTGTGACCTGATTATCCTCTCTCGGGGGTGAGGTACATAGGTTGTCCTACTCTGGGCTCAGTCGAACCAAATAAACAATCTAGAATTACCCAGTTAAGGAAACTGGGGCATGGGTTAATTTCCATTGTTTTAGTCGATTCCAAAATTTGTAAGTCCCACCCCACTTCAAGTGTCGTTTGGGCCTCATGTCATCCTTTCTTTCTGACCTTATCCAAAATCCAAGTTACAACCAAAGAAAGACCTTCAGATCAATTTTTGAGAATGTTAAGGCTAATCATGCAATGCATATTATGATGTATTTTTGGAACTACTTGTCTTCCTTATCATAAGGAATCAAGAGAGAAATAAAAATGAGAGAGTCTTATCGGCGAAAACCCTCATGAACACCATAAGACAATTTTGAGTTGGGAGAAATAAAAATAAAAGATCCTCATAGGAGAAAACCCTCACGGACACTATAGGGAAATGGTGAGATGAGAGAAAGAAAATGAGAAAGTCTTATAGACAAAGCCCTTCAAGGCATCACTAGTCAAATGGGGTCTCTAAATGTAATTGGCCCAAGGAAGTAACTCAGTCTCAAGGCCATTAACTTAACAACAATTGGTAAAAAGTCTGTATTAAAAGATCAAGCAACTTAATTCAAAATGCATGGCATAATCATTATAATTGATTGTCATTTTCAAACAAAATTTTTCTTTTCTTTATTTTTAAAAAGGGGCAAACATTGTCTTTTCTCTCCTCTCTATATTTCTATTTTTGTCCTTTAGAGTCTGTTATTCAAACAAAAAATATTTTTTTCATGTCTTTGAGTCAAGTCCATGTCAAAACAAGTGAGAAAGGATTTCAAAACCCTCTACCAACTTCTTCAAGTGCACAGTGCAAGATAAAAATTCAGCACATGAAAGAAACATAATTGTAAGTCAAAACAAGACAATTAGAAAGTTTTGTCAGAAACAAGTTTGGAGAATCAAGGAAATACCAAGGTTCGAAAGATTTATCAGACAGATATAGCAAAATGGAGATATTGTGCTTACTTCTGAGTCACTTTTAATGATCTAAGTTTGGGTCAATCGTGTAGCAAGACAGTGATATGCCATTAGTTCACATCAAACATAATGGGACAATTGCAAGACAAATCGCCTCAAAAGCCAAAGTCGCAAGACAACCACCCTATTTTAAACTCATAAGTTTTCGTTGTATGAAACAGGAACAATTGCCACCTTCAAATCAAATGCTTCAAAATGCAAATATCCAGAGGTGCAATTCCTCGTTTCTGCAAATGCAAGAGCAGTGTTGCTGTACAAGTTTGGTAATCACAATTATAGTCAAACTCATCATCTTGTACCCTTAAGAGACACACTCTTTAATTTGGGTATTTCATGTATCATGGCTAGGAGGTGCATATCCTAATTTGAGCCTTTAATCCTAAAAGATGCACTTTTTGTAAGAATTTTTCTCTTTCACTCTTAAGAGGGGACTTGTAGGTCTCATCCATTCAATTTCACCCTCAAAAGGGTGCATTTGTTAATCAGAATCATAATTCATCTTTGCATTATACATCGTTGCAAGTAGTTTACTAGGTTTGACACCCGCAAAAGCTTTTGATGATAAACTGGGGAAAAAAGAAAATCTAATTCCTGTTATTTGAAACTTCACTTTAGGACCCTCTTAGAAAATAAGACTTTATTTTTCTGGAAAATGAAATCTTTCTTTATCATAATCTTTGTGTAGGATAATTTTGTTTTAGTTTTGATTTTGATTTCAAAAGTCCACCTGGAGAATAGGGTGATGAAATTGAAAATCTGGAGCCCGCCTGAAAAATAGGGTGATGAAATTGAAAATCAGGAGTCCGCCTAAAGAACAGGGTAATGAAATTAAAGTTAAGAGCCCGCCTGAAGAATAAGGTGATGAAATTCAAAGTCAGGAGCCCGCCTGAAGAATAGGGTGATGAAATTGAAAGTCAGGAACCCGCTGGAAAACAAGGTGATGAAATTGCAAATCAGGAGCCTGCCTAAAGTACAAGGTGATGAAATCACAAGTCAGGAGTCCACCTAAATAATAGGGTGATAAAATTGTAAGTTAAGATCCCACCTGAAGAACAGGGTGATGAAAATTGTAAGTCAGGAGCCTTCCTGAAGAACAGAGTCATGAAAATTGCAAGCCACGAGCCCGCCTGAAGAACAGGGTAATGAAATTGAAAGTCAGGAGTCTGCCTGAAGAACAGGGTGATAAAATTACAATTCAGGAACCCGCCTGAAGAACAGGATGATGAAATTGTAAGTCAGGAGCCCGCCTAAAGAACAGGGTAATGAAATGGTATGTCAGGAGCCCACCTGAAGAACAGGGTTATAAAATTGCAAGTCAGAAACCCACCTAAAGAATAGGGTGATGAAATTGCAAGTCAGGAGTCCGCCTGAAGAATGAGGTGATGAAATGGTAAGTCAAGAGCCCGTCTGAAGAATAAGGTGATGAAATTGCAAGTCAGGAACCCACCTATAGAACTAGCTGATGAAATTGCAAATCGAGAGATGACCTGGAGAATAGGGTAATAAAATGGCAAGTCAAGAGCCTTTCTAAACAATAGAGTGATGAAATGACAAGTCAGGAGCCAACCTGAAGAATAGGGTGATAAAATTGCAAGTAAGGAGCCCTCCTGAAGAACAAGCTGATAAAATGGCATGTTAGAAGCCCGCCTGAAGAACAGGGTGATAAAATTTCAAGTCAGGAGCTTATCTAAAGAACAGGATAATGAAATGGAAAGTTAGGATCCCACCTAAAGAACAGGGTGATAAAATTAAAAATTGGGAGTTCGCCCGAGAATAAAGTGAAGAAACCGCAAGTCAGGAGCCCGCCTAAAGAATAGGGTGATAAGGTTACAAGTCAGGAGCCTGCTTGAAGAACAAGGTGATAAAATGTCAAGACAGGAGCTCGCCTGAAGAATAGGGTGATGAAATTATAAGTCAGGAGGACGCCTGAAGAACAGTGTGATGAAATTGCAAGTTAGGATCCTGCCTGAAGAACAAGTTAAATAAATTGAAAGTAAAGCAACAAGGTTAAGAGATTGAAACTCAAGCAACAAGGTGAATCAATTGAAAGTCAATAAAGTGAGAAAATTCTAAGTCATGAACCCACCTGGAGAATAAGGTGATGATATTGAATGTCAAGCAACAAGTTGATAAAATTTTATGTTAGGAGCTCGCCTAAAGAATAGGGTGAAGATTTTCAAATTCAGGATTAAGGTTCAGAAGTACCACCAATAGAACATGGTCAATTTGTGAGTTCATATCTAACATCAAATTTTGTATGGAGAAAGAATATATTCTCAAATTCAACCCAAAGAAGATCGAATCTTTTGTCAATTTTGAAAGCATAAAAAAAAAAAATCAAGAGTCCAAAAGAAGTTGCATAAATAGGACTTTTGTAATTTTTGTTATCTTATGACTTGTAATTTTCATTTTTTGATGTAATGACAGAGCCACAGACCGAAACCTCGATGGGACCTCACTCGGCTCTCCAACTCAGTATAGTCCCTCTTCTTCCAACCCTTTAAGATACCTATGTCTTGAATCTCACATTACTTGAGACAAGTAGAATTCCCTATAATACCCGTACTTTTCCTAGCTTGAAATTTTTCCCCAAGAATGTTAGAAGCTTTCTTTAAAAGATGAATCCTCTTTTATAGATTTGGTATTTTTAAGATTTTCACCTTTTGTCATATGGGAAATTCCATAAGATTTCCATCAATACCAAATTTGCCCAAATCCAACACCTGGGTGAAGAGTTAGAGCCTTTTTAGTGAGACAGTGTATCACCTAAGCCTTCAGCACGTCGCGGAGAAAGCTCAAATGGCAATTGTCAATTTCCAGTGTTGCTCCATGATAGTGGCGCATCTGGCCAAACTTCTAGGTTGTAGATAATGTGGCAACACGATAGCTCCACGTCGTGCCACTATGCAATTTCCCATTTGTCATTTTCCAGTGTCTTGGCGCGATAGTGGCGCGTGATGCCAAGGATGAAAATAGAAAAATTTTCTCAGAAATTAAACACGTGTCCTAGGATTAAAAGGGTCAATTTACCACCCTATATAAGCCTTATAACACGAGATTTGGCCATAATTCAGGAGCTTATACTCAATTACTCTAAAAAACTCTCAAGAACAAGCCCTAGGGTTTTCATAGAAGGTTTAATTCCAAGGAAATTCACCGTCAAATTTCAAGAATCCCTCTGTCAATCTTCATAGAATCACAATTTAAGGTATGCGTAGTGTTTATTCATGGACTCTTTCCGTCCATGAAGCCCAAGAATCTCATTTCCAACTTCAAGTTTATGGATTTCTTTATGAGTTTCATGTTAGCTTTGTTTTGTTTATGTTGAGAATGATTAATTGAATTCTAATCCATGTTGGGTGATCAATTTTGTTTGGAATTGATTAGTATAGATGTATATTCATGTGAACTTACGATTAAACCCTATAATGATGAAATTAGAATTGAACCATGCTGTCTAATTATTGTACGATGTTGTTTACATGTACTATGCCTACCATATGTTTGATTGAATTCCTATATGACGGAAAAGTTTCCAACTAGCATGATATTATGAAATACCTATTTATGTACAAGTTTATGCATATCACATGTTTGATGAAGTGCTTCAATATATGAATTATGAATTGTGTTGTTAGTCATGTGTTCGAGTAAGTCATGTTATGTCAGTTTCTTTCCATCGAGTCCTAGGGTACTTGTACCTGACAACTTAGTTGTGTGCCTAGAGCCATTTCATGTTTTTTACGATATTCTCAGACAAGACATGATCCATAGAACTCAGTCAGTCATGTGACTTAGGAAATCTCAGTAATCTCAATAGTTCAGTAACCTCCATGATCTTAGTATTTCCAATAAGTCTCAGTAACTTCAGTACTCTCAGTCAGTCCTTAGATCTTAGTAGCATTTCGTAGGTCAACAGAACTCAGTAAATTTATTTTTAGCTCCACTAAACTATATCATCAGTTAATTAGTTCAGTTTAATTAATCAGTTCAGTGTCTTTCAGATGGGAGTAGGATTCAGCACCAAGCGAGCCTAGGGATGGGGACTCACCCGCTAGATAGAACTGAGATCCCTAGAAGTAATCCCTAAGTTCAATAACTACGTAGCCAGCGTAGGTATGAGATGTCACCCATTAGATAGGACTGACATACTCGTGGATCACCCGTTAGCGAATTTAAATGTATAGGAATGATCCCAGGGGTCACCTACTAGATTAGGACTAACTCCACAGCAGTTGTCTTTACTAGTGGCGCGGTACTGACACCCATCCAGCTGGGGTTACAGGTTGGACCCCAGTTAGCTAAGTATGGGGCATGTCGGTTAGATAAATACATTCCATAGTTTCAGTTATAGAAATTAGAACTATCAGATACAGTCAACCAGACCAGTTTTTCATAATCAGAACTGTTAGACACAGTTATCCATGTATCAGTAATATAGTATCAGTCCCTCGGTATTCAATAATATAGTATTCAGTCCCAACACCATCTCAGTTACAGTTACGTAGTCATGCATATATTCTCACGTTCATGTTAGTCAGTCAGTTATATTTGTTCATGCATATGAACCCCATACATTTAGCCTACCTTAATTGCATACCAGTATATTCAAAGTACTGAAGAATTCGCGCTATGGTGTCTTATACCATAGGTTTAGAGGAACGAGCTCCAGATCAGCAGTAGATTCCAGTCTCAGCAGTCAGAGTTAGAAGTGAGTCCTCATCTTTCAAGGACATGATGATTACATTACTATTTTAGTTTCCAGTTTATTTCAATAGATGGAGTTAGTTGGGGACATGTCCCATCAACTCCTTATTCAGACAATTTAGAGGCTTTCAGACTACAGTATGTTAGGCACTTATTTTAGATTTGTTTTGGTATTGTTATACCATTTTCAGACATTATGTTATCAGATGTTTGTTCAGTATTGAACCTTATGGCCTTTTAGTTCATATTTCCACATTATCATGTTATATTATGCAGTGTACAGGTACATATATCAGTCATGGATTAGCTTGTGGTCCTTCGGGGTCATGAGCATCGTGTAGTGTTCCGGTTCAGAAAAATTGGGGCGTTATAGCCCGATATCAAGATTCGGTTACCCTTCTCCCTCCTATTTTATTCTTTTGAATAATGGTGGAGATAAAATTCTGTCTCGTTGTCTACTTCTTAGTCTAAAAACACTTTGTGTTTACATCTAAAGAGGGGCATGATGTAGACACCTAATTTTGTCCCTCCCTAAAAATTAATTCAACTCAATTACCTTATCACGTAACCCATCCACGTGGTAATTTTCCCACAAGAAAAATAAAATAAAAACCATCTCATCATTTTTTTATCTTTATTCCAACAAAAAAATTATAACAAATTCATAACAACTTGGACACCTCACATTATTCTAACCACCCCAACTTCCTACCCCACCCGCTACCCATACCCGCATACCCCTACCCCTACCCCTATCCATTTCTTCACATTTTTAGGTCGTTTAATAGATTCACACACCATCACTCTCATGGATAGAATATACACACTCACTCACCCCATAATAGACACGGATCCTCACCATTAGAATAGTAGAACACAATACACTCACTGGAATAGATCTGAATAGAACATATACGCACACAGCTCACAACGCCATGCACTCACATACTAATATACATCCCTACACACACACCGATTATAGAGATAGATAATCAAGAGAGATAAAGGTAGAGATTACGCAACAAAAAAGTGAGAGAATTTATTAGAGAGAGAGGGAATAAAAGAGAAGGGGATGACTTGTTTGGTTTTTTGGCAAATTTCTTGATAGAATTGGTGTGCCCTCACCTGAATCCGACCCTCCGCAACCCCAAAATCCCTAAATTTTATTCTATTCCTGGTTTGTTGGAGAAATCTCATCAAGAAAATATTATTTTGTTAACTACTAGGGAATATAGGAGCTCCAATGAGACATAAGCTGTGACTTCGGCTATACTTTTCTCAAAATTTTCATCGGAAAAAAATTGACAGCAGTCCATCCTAGCTCTAAGACGTACCCGTTGTAATTGAATTTTTGGAAAAAACAAAGTTTGGAGTTGAATTCAATATTGAGTTGGTGATTTGAAGTTCTTCAAGTCTGGTTCTGTCTCCGAATTGCATAATTTTACACAATAGGAGCTTGATCGAAGGTCCAATTCTATCTCTTCTCATTTTATTTCATTATATGTGATTAATTTATGTAAAGCATGATATGATATAAATGTTCGACGATTTTAATTTGTCGTTTGATTTCATTGATCATGGTTGTGGATTGATAAAAAGAGTAATAGTGAATTATTACATTGGAACTTTGAGTTGAATTTGGGGTGCGAATTGAAAAATCAAAAATTGATAAAGTGAATATTGGTTATTTTGATCCATTGAAGATTGTTTAATTCGAAATAAGTATTGGTGTTGTTAAACACAATAGTATCATGATAGGTTGAAATTGGTAGGCAAATGGTAGGCTCAGGCAAGCAAATTTAAAACTTGTGGATTGTGGAATGTTTGGAATATTTGTTGAATGGTTTAGTCTTATCACATTTGGAGCAATTATACTTATTTGGCCGGGAAATGCCCCGAAGCATATTGTACTTATTCACCGGGGAATGCCCCAAAGTATCAGGTACGCAAAGGAGGTTCATGATCAAGCCCTGAGGCATCGGGTGGAGCGTAGTTTAAGATTAGTGTAGGTTAGTGTAGGTTTACATTTCAGTACCTTTTATTTTGGGTCTGTAATAAATTGGAGTGGACACTATTTTTTTAGTTTTGAACTATTTGGTTGTTTGTTTTCTTTTTTATGTGTTTTGTTGGTTTATACATTCCATAGTGTTATCCTAACCGATATACTCTACGGAGTGACTTTGGTCAAACCATGGGACTGAGGATGTCAGAAACCTTCACGCGGTCAATAGAATTCCTTAAATGGAATCTCTATTTGCAGATCAGTTTAAAAGAGTCAAAATCATTTTGAAAAAGGATTTCCAAAGGTGACTTGGCACACCAGATTTATGCAAAGTGGCGACTCTATATTTTGATTGAAAAAGAATACTTTTCGAAATAAATTCTATCTTTTGTCACTTAATAATAAAAACCCTTTCAAACTTGAAATCTAATCTTTTTGGTTAAAAAGGGGTTGTGATATCGTTGTCATGACTAGGGATTGCCTCGGGTCATGAAAACAACACATGACTCAACCCTGACACTCGTAACCTATCCTCACATCTCTTAGTGAGCCACTCGTACTCAGAGCCAAGTCAAGTCACTAAGTTTTTCATTTGATTAAGGATCATCCTAATGACCCGGCACCACCCTTAACGACCCGTACCACTAAATCGTTACCAATATCGATAACTTAACCCCCATCCATTGGACATTCAACGAATAGGGTCACCTGACCTGTACCCACACCATACGACTAGTATGGTTTATTCATCAATAGGACAGTGAGAACAAAACTCAGGAAATTTCAAAGGGCCAAAACCCAGGGTGTTTCAGAACCGTAATCTATTACGACTCCTACTGAAACTACCCTGGTATTGTGGCCTTTTATCACTGCCCCTTGGGCCTCGTGATGCATCTCCTCCAAAACCTGAGCATGATAGAAACCCCAGGAAAAGATCTACCTGCGGTAACTAAACACTCTGTATACATGTGAAGACGAAGTATCAGTCCCCAAATAAAGAAACAAACCCTCTGATACTCCATAATTGAAGTAGAATGCCTAGACAACTCATGAAATTTAGCCTCATACCTCACAACATTCATGTATACTTTCTCCAACATTTAGCACTTATCCCTCAAATAATTCTTAAGAATGTGAGGCATATACTTCTCCAAGAAGACCTCGGTGAACTGAGTCCATGTCAATGAAGGTAATCCAGCTGACCTGGAATTAAGATGACCTCTACACCACTGTTGAGCTGCCAACTCCTGCTATAAAGTAGTTTAATACATACCAAGAGTCTCAACTAGGCCCAAATTACGGAGCCTATCCTCACAAGCAATCAGAACTCATACACATCATCTCCTAGTGCACCAAAAAACCAAGGGGGAGAAAATCTCAAGAATCTACCTAACATCTTTTAATATTTAACTGACATATCAAATTGGGAAACTATCAACTGAGCAACTACTGATGTAGGAGGGACCTCAATTATGGGAGCCACAGCTACAGGCTACACCTCTGTCACAGTACATCTTTGATTGACAGACTTTGCACCATCAGACGATATACCACCAACTGATCCCGAGCCAATCCATCCATGGGCACTAAAGAAAAAATAAACCCTGGTGGAGCTTGGTCTGGTCCCTGTCCTGCTGGCTGGGGTAGAGAAATCTCTGAATTAGAAGAAGGAATAATGTCTGGTGATTGCCCCCTATTTGGGCCCCTAGTAGTGTCAGTACAACAGCTACTATAATCAACCTTAAGTTCTGAAGTAGTTAGATACGATCTATTTCAAAAACTAAAATACTAGACATGGATAATACAAGGGAAAAGGGGAAACTCCAACTCCGAGAGATCACCCTATCTCTGAAATCCAACACAGCACGATCATCACGTTAGCAGCGAATACTAGTACTCGAATCTTCATCAAAAAGGTACAGAACTATAGATAAATATGATAAAATGCGAGATAAATAAGTTAAGTCAAGGTAAAAGGGAAAACCTGAAAATAATCTCCAACACTATTGTACATAAATAAATAAATAAACAAGAATTATAACATGAAGATCACGCAACTATATCTACTAAATTGGGCCCCATAAGCCAATAAGTGGGTAAAACTAAATAACTTAATGCAAGCCCCCATAAGCCTGGAGGGTGCAACCAAAGAAAAGTAAATAACTGAAGAATCATAATTTTACCAAATATCATGCCATAATCGAGAATCCATCTTTACCATATCACATCATAAATAATTCTCCATGTCGGACTCGAATCAAAACTCAATAGCATCATCATTATTATCATCATTTGTTATACCCGGATCAAAACTCATAATATCAACATCATCATCAATTTTTATACTTGAAATAAAACTCACACTATTAATATTATCATCAATCATTGGATTTGAACTCGAACTTACATTATCAATATCATCATTAATCACCAAACTTGAATCGAAACTTGTATTATCAATAAGCTACCGAATTTTACCGAAATTAGCATCAATTTTGAAATATCATACCATCATAACCATTAAGTATCTAATCTCCTCAAAGTCTCATAATAAGAATTTTGAAATGTACAACAAGTGTATAAAGGTCTACAAGAGATAACACAAGTCTGGCCTAAAGTGGGCTTTAATTCTAGATGTTTATTTTAAGGCAATTTCTACCCTGGACTAGGCTAAGGAATCTAAATCCACTTATAGATATTAAATAAGCCATAATTAGCCCTGAGATAGAAATTCTACCTAAAACATGAGCAATTAAGTCAATAAAGCCTAAATTAAGGATTCGAGAAAGCCTAAATGGTCTAACTAACCCAAATATTGTCATTCATACCACCAACACCTAAATCACATCCCAAATCTAGCATAATATCATAATCATACTACGAAATAGCTTAATCTATGAAGAGGGTAAACCTAGCCTTCCTGGACACTGAAGAAAAGCTTGAAGAATTCTCTTAACCAATGATTTTTCCTTTCAAAATCACAATCTATTTATTAAAATGAGAACAATAATACCCATAGTGAACTATTTTGCTCCGGGCACAAAATCACACAAAAATATCATGTGGAGCCTGTTTATGAAATCACATATTCAAAATCAATACAACGTCCCTCTATGCTTAAGGAATATTTATCCTAAAAAATGAGTAAGTTCAAAGCTATAATGATGGTATAATCAAGCCATGAAGATTCCAAGGATTTTAGAAAAAGATGGAGAATTCCATCAAGAAATTAATGAAAGTTTTCTATAATTTCAAAGAAGAAACGCGTAAATTAACTTCACCCAAGCTCCAAAATTACCCACAATTGATTCTCCTAAGTTGTCCCACTTTTAGGGTTCTAATATCTTGAGAATGGATGAAAATGAGGAAAATGGGGCTAAGTGGGGTATTTATACCCTTCTCAGGTATTTTGGTGCCACTTAAGCAACCAAGTGTCCCTTAAGCGGCATCTGATAGCCTGCTCAGGTTCCACTTAAGCAGTATCTTACCGCTTTAGTGGCTACCACTTAATCGGTAAGGGTTCCGCTTAAGCAGACATCTGGATCAACTCGGTCGCTTAAGCGATGGGCTGGCTAATTTAGCGGCCCCTTCGCTTAAGCGATCCAAAATGGGGCTTAAGCGGTGCACGTGTACTAGATCCAAATCTCTGCCAAACCCTTGAGATTTATTTGGAATTCTGTATATGAAAACAAACTATGTTACCCTATCAAATTCGATGTTTCAGACTCAATTGTGAAGTCGATATTTTCATCCAAGATTGTTTCGATTAAAAGTGAGTCCCACACCTATTTGTCATTTTTCATAACTTCTGATCAATAGCCCAAAATGAGTTTGGGATCCTAGTAGAGACCTATACCAAGGTTCTCCGTAGCCTAAAATCAACATTCTAAAGCTACCTTCCTAGCCTAAAATCAACATTTCAAAGTTGTTTAAACTATGAGAATTGGCATAAGAGATCGTTTGATTGAAGTTTTATCCGATAACCAATTTGAATTAGCAAAGACTTCAAAATAGAGAATTGACTCTGAAAACCAACAAACTATCCGGTAACCAAACTATCAGTTTTAGAAAGTCATAAATGACTTGAGACAGCTATAAAAAATCTCTAAATGGTGAAAATGAGCAACAATACAGAAAATCACATGAACGGTCATTACATATTGGTGGCCTAAAGCAAAAGTTTGATGAGAGACCTTGATACTTTATTTTTCAAAAAAAAAGATATAATATATAATTTTCTACTTAAAAAATATTTCTCTAACTTTTTAAAGATGCAAAAATATGAATAATCTTCTTATAATGAATTTTATTCAAATAATTCTCTTCAATTGATATATAACTAATATATTCAATCTCATTTAAGACATTGTTGGTCTTAAGAAAGAGTTAATCAATTTTAGTTTTGACTATATTATAAAAGAACAATATATGCCAATGTAATAAAAATATCAATAAAAATAATTTTTAATTAAAAAATAATATTTAAAAATTAAAATAACAAAACTTGATTTAATACTCGATCTAAGAATAAGAATTCTTGTTTTATGAGCTATCAATAACGCTTCATAACCAAGAAAAAGTAAATCCATGGGAAGGCGAGCAAAAGCTTCGATTTCAACTGCTAAATTGGGGGAAAAGAACATGGGCAAGCTTACTACCTCAGTAAGTGGTGATGATAGAGGTGAGGAACAACTTGTGAGGGTTGTTGGCAAGATAACAGTAACTAATAGCATATCAAAAGGGGAAAGTGTAGCTGAGAGTTCAAAAATGGAATCGGGAAAGGCGGAAGTAATGCTAAAGGGAGTATTGCTGATTGTGAAAGCTCAAAAAGTAATACAGAGAGGGAAAGAGTGAATCATGAAACTAGAAGAAGCAAGGTAAGAAGAACAAGCGCAGAGCAGGGTAGTGCCAAAAAATAGTCGAAAGCTCAAAATGCGAGTGACAATATCTAGGAATGGTATACCATCACTTTATCCCCATTTTCATAGGCTGATGAAGTAGAGGCAGTGTCTATGGTAAGAAATGGGAGATCAGGGAAGAAATTGGATGAAGCTAGAGCATCAATTTGGGACAAATTTGATGTTAGAAAGCTAAAGGATGCTGGATTTAAGCTTGAGTACGTGTCCCTAATTAAAACAGGTGAGGAACTGATGGTTGAAATAGACGACGATGACATTAGCTCAAAAGTGGAATACTAGAAGAATGCTATTATGTGCTATGTTCTAGGTGCATACCCCCCCTTCAACGTATTGAATGGTTACGTTGAAAGGAAATGGGGGAAATTAGGTATCAGTAAAGTGGCTAGAATAAAGAATGGCGTCCTTTTGATCAGGTTCAATACTGAAGAACGTAAGGAGGAGGTGCTGGATGGCGGCATATACCATTTTGACAATAAACTGCTAATCGTGAAAGCTTAAAATTCAGAGATAGATTTATCCAAGGATGAATTACGGTCGGTACCTATTTGGATTAAGCTCCAAGGTCTAGACTTCACATATTGGAGTGCAAAAAGCCTGAGTAAGATCGGTATTTTAATTAGCAAGCCATTGATGGTGGATAGGAACACAGAGCAAAGGATGGGATTAAGGTTTGCAAAAATCTTAGTGGAGGTGCAGATAGGGAAAGCACTACCTGATACAATTCAGTTTAGAAATGAAAAGGGTCAAGTAATAGACCAAAGAATCACGTATGACTGGAAGCCTACCATCTGTGATAAATTCCACAAGTATGGGCATAGCACTGAGGAATGCAGAAAGAATAAACCAAAAGAATTTGAAAAGATCACTGTGGCCGCAACACCTTATGAGGAAGGAGTCAAGGGAGTTACCATAAATACTGTAGCAGATGAACTAAGGGCTAAAGGGGAGGGAAAGATAGCTGAGAAACAACAAATTGAGCAGATTGAAGCAACCAAGAAGAATGATAAAATATAGCATACTGGGTGGTTCAAACTGTTGGGAGGGCACTCATCCCTCTAACGAATATCTTCCAAAAGCTTGGAGAAACATCAAAATCGAATATTCAAACCTCTAAAGCTGGTGCAGGGGGGACAAGAATGCCCCCAAGTGGACATGGTTAAGCTGTTATGTTAGAACACTAGAGTCCTTAATGGCCTCAATAAGCAGAAGGAGGTCAAACTCCTCTGCAGTAGTTTAGGGGTAGGTCAAATATATTTTCTTAAAACGAGGATAAAAGTAAATAAGGTAGCTTATATAGCTGATAACTTGTTTGGAGGATGGTCATACTACAGTAACCATGGGCATGGAATTCTGATATGAGTTGGCAGTGAATTCTGAAAGTGTGCAAGCTGTCACTTGCCACATCAAATTTACCCCTCTTCAATTGGAAGTTGAAGCTACATTTGTGTACGCTTTCAATATGAGGGAGGAATGCATGGAACTCTGAAACTACCTAAGAAGGGTGAAGACAGGAAGCACACTCCAATGGATGATCCTTGGGGATTTTAATGTAGTCCTACATCGAAATGACAGAATAGGGGGAACCCAGTGACATACGCAGAAGTAGCAGATTTCCAACAATGTGTGGAAGATTGTCAAGTTGAGGAAATGCTGAGTACAGAAGCTAAGTACAATTGGAATGAAAAACAAGATGAAAGAATTTACTCAAAAATTGACTGGGTATTTATTAATGGGGAATGGATGGATAACATGCCAGGAATAAAAAGCCATGTACTACCTGAGGGTGTCAGTGATCATTGTCCCATAATGATAAAGATGGAGGAGGAAGAGCAAAGACCCGAAGCAGCTTTCAAATACTGCAATGCTTGGGGTACTCACCATTTATTCCACACAATGGTGCAGTAATCATGGGATATCCATATCCCTGGGTACAACATGCTCAAAATGGTACAGAGAATGAAAAAGCTAAAGCGTAGGCTAAGGAACTTACACAAAAAAGAGTATCATAATATGATCGAGCAGGTAAATATAGCTAGAGAGGATCTCAGGATGGCACAAGTGCAACTGCACGCACACCCAATGGATACTAACTTGCAGCAAGAAGAGAAAAGTCTTAGGCAGGAGTTTTACAAAATTCCATATACAGCTGAGGTAATGTTGATGCAAAGAAGCAAGGCTACATGGTTGAGGCTAGGGGATGAAAACATCAAATACTTCTTCTCCATGATAAAGAGAAGAACAATGAACCAATCAATCACACAAATCAAAGATGATTCTATCCAAATGCAACATGAGCAAACTCAAATTGCCAGTATTTTTGTGGCATACTATAAAGAACTGCTGGGTACTAATGGAGAACCAAGAACTAAGTCAAGTGGAATGATTTATGATCAAGAGATGAAGCTTAATAAGGAGAAACAATGTCATCTATTGGAACCTGTCACTAATGCAGAGGTGAAGAAAGTGATATGGAGCATGAATATAAACAAAAGCCCAGGACCAGATGGGTATGGAAGTGGATTTTTTTTAGATGCGTAGAGTATAATTGGTATGGATGTTTGTTCTACTGTGCATGAGTTTTTTCAAACAAGGGAGTTGTTGAAACAGATCAATACAACTATGATAACACTCTTCCCAAAGACTGACAAGCCTGAAACTACCAGTCAATTCAGGCCCATTTCCTACTGCAACACTATTTACAAATGCATCTCTAAGTTACTTTGTAAAAGGTTGAAGAAGGTATTGCCTAATCTTATTAATCCCACTCAGGCTGCGATTGTTCAAGATAGGTCCCTTACACAAAATGTACTAATTTGCCATGATATACTAAGGCACTACAAGAGAAGGACTTCACCTACATACCTCATGAAAATAGACTTGAGAAAGGCCTATGACATGGTCAGATGGGAATTTATAGAGGAGATATTGCATGGATATAGATTTCCCCCAAAGTTTATTCAGCTAATCATAGTATGTGTGACAACTACCACGTCCACAGTGAAGGTTAATAGTGTTGGGTATGGATTTTTCATGGGAAAAGAGGACTGAGACAAGGGGACCTCATCTCTCCCTTGATATTTATCCTAGTCATGGAGTATTTCTCAAGAGTACTCAGTAAAATGAGCAAGGTACCTGACTTCAGATTCCACCCCATGTGTAAGGGTCACCAGCAAACCCATATTACCTTTGCAGATGATTTTATAATCTTCTGTAAAGGAACTGAACCTTCAGTATAAAAAATTATGGAGGCCATTAAACACTTCTCTGAAACTACGGGGTTGTCTACAGACTCTGAGAAGTCCAATATCTATATTACAAGTGTGAATGCAGGGACACGTAGAAGGTTACTTGAGATGACAGGATTCAAAGTAGGTGAACTCTCTTTTAGGTACTTAGGATTACGACTGTCCACCAAGAAGTGGTCTAAATTGGATTGCCAACAGCTCAGCTACAAAATCACTGCTAAACTAAAGGCTACCTCAAACGAACACCTTTCCTATGCAGGCAGGATCCAAGTGGTGAACTCGATTGTGTTTTCATTACAAAATTTTTGAAGTGCTGCATTACTGCTCCCATAGAATGTAGTGAAACTTGTAGAAGTAAAGTGCGGGAAGTTTCTATGGGGCAGCGCAGAAGACAAGAAGAAAGTTGTACTATTTAAATGGTGTGATATATGTTGCTCAAAGGCACAAAGAGGTCTCAATATCAAGAGTTGCAAGTCATGGAATGTGGTTGCTGTTGGGAAATTTATCTAGTGGCTATTTTAGAGAAAGAAAATTCTACGGGTACAATGGGTTCACAACATCTATATGAAGGATGAAGCAAACTTCTGGACCCACAACCCCCCTCAGGATTGTAGTTGGTACTGGAAACAACTGAATAAGATCAAGATGAGCATGAGATCATGGTATATCGCAGATAAATATCAACTTACCAAGTCAGGTGTGTACTCCATATCCATGAGCTACCTTGCTCTCCAAAGACAACGACCTACTTAGAGAGGACACGAACTAGTATGGAGTCGTGTGGTACTACCAAAACACAGGGTCCTCTTATGGCTTACAATGCAAGGAAAATTACTCACTAAGGAAAGAATGATAAGATTTGGGTGATAGTGTGAGAACAATGCTTGTGTCATCTGTCATCAAATGCAACTGGAGTAAGTCACATATCTTTTTGCTACGTGTGACACCGCAAAGAGTATGTGGGCTCAACTATCTTGGTGGCTAAGAGTGAACTTACAAATCCAGGAGGTCTGAACTACCATCTTGATGATAAAAAAAGAAGTGGAAGAAGTTTAAGAAAGAGATTGTAGCGGCTATGTATGGTGTCATGATATATACTATATGGATAGCTAGGAATAGCAGAATTTTCAAGAACCATACCATTAGCATTGAGTTCTTAGTCCAAAGTGTTATATCAGTTGTTAAGGAGAGAGTTACTATGTTACAGAGTACCAAGAATGCTAGGCAGTGTGTAGGATTTGCTGAGAAAATATGTAAATAGAGAAGGTGAGGCTTAGCAGGTAATGTAACCATCTTGGATGGTGGCATTGATGTTGAGGGCTCTTTAGGTGTAAATGAATTTTGATGGTATGGTAATATTTACATTTTATTGCCAAAAAAAAAAAGATTTTTGAAGTCTTGAAGAAATAAAGATTGAAGATGATAAAGAAGGATGAACTATGTAAATAGATATAAATATAAAAAAAATGAGTGGATATTATATAACCCTATTAAGGAAATGAAATATGTTATTTTAATTGAATAGGTGCAAAAAATAATAATAATTCTTTCCTTTCATTAATTTTTTTATTTATATATGTTACGATGCTTCGTCTCAGGCTTTGCTTTTGTCGAGTCAAAGTCCAAAAAGTAACTTTCCTACCAGTGAATAGATATAATAGTAATTTAAATGGGAAAAAGACAGGAAATTCCGTATAATAGACCCAAATATGGGTGGCTTTAGATATTTGACCCCAATATGAAATGTCTTTAAAGAATAACTTTCTTTACTTTTTAAGTATAGTACAAGTACCATTTTGCCCCTCTACATATCAAATATATTTTTTAAACTTTCCATACTTATTTGTCTCTCAAATTTTATTTTTATTATTTTCACTTTTTATATTTTGCATTAATTTTATTATTCTATTTTTTATTTTTTTGTTTTTTCCTTTAATTTTATTATTCTATTTTTTATTATTTTCACTTTTTATTATTTTCTTTAATTTTATTTTCATATTTTAATTCATTTGTCTCAACCTTTATTTTTTTTCTCTGTTTTCTTTTTTCTCAAGCATTATCTATTTCGTTTTTTCCTTTTTTTTAATTCATTTGTCTTTAACCTTTGTTTTTCTTTTATTTTTGGTTTTTATCAGTTCTCTTTTTTTCCTCATTTTTCTCAAACTTTTTTTTTATTTTTTCCTCTCATTTTTTATTTTCTCAATTTTTTTAATTCTTCATTTTTTTCGTAATCTTTATTTTTTTTCTTGCCTTTTTTTTTTCTCACTCTCTTTTTTTAATTTGTCTATTTTGTTTGATCGTTTTTTTCTTTTTTCAGTTCTCTTTATTTCCCTCATTTTTCTCAGACTTTATTTTTATTTCACCTCTAATTTTTATTTTTCTCAAGTTTTTTAATTCTTCATTTTTTTCTTGATCTTTATTTTTTTGTTTTCTTTTTTCCTCAGCCTTTTTTTAATTTCTCTGGGGTTTTTTTAACATTTTTTTCCTCAACTTCTATTATATTTTGCTAATAAATAAAAAATTAGATAATCTGCAAAGGTATCTTCTTTTTTTGACATTAAAGCAAATTTAAGGGCATGAATTGTTGTTGCAAAGTTCTTTGAAAATTCTTGAGATAAGTCGTATCTCTAAGGTGAGAGTTGTAGAATATCTCATAAATAAAGACATAATGTGGTAGTGTCAACTCTTGCCCGTGAGGCATAATTTATTATTTGAAACTCCTTGAGCTAAGTCTTGCCTCTAAGCCAAGAGTTGTAGAACATTCCATAAATGAAGACATAATGTGGTAGTGTCAACTCTTGCCTGAGAGGCATAATTTGTAGTTTGAAAGTCTTTGAGCTAAGTCTTTCCTCTAAGTCAAGAGTTTTAGAACATCTCATAAATGAAGACATAACGTGGTAGTGTCAACTCTTGTCCGCGGGGCTTAATTTATAGTTTGAAAGTCCTTGAGCTAAGTATTGCCTCTAAGGCAATAGTTGTATAACATCTTATAAATGAAAATATAACGTGGCAGAGTGAAATCTTGCTCGTGGGGCATAATTTGTAGTTTCAAAGTCCTTGAGCTAATTAAGTCTTGCCTCTAAAACAAGAGTTGTAGTAAATCTCGTAAATAAAAATATAACGTGGTAGTGTCAACTCTTTTCTGTGGGGCATAATTTGTAGTTTGAAAGTCCTTAAGCTAAGTCTTGCCTCTAATGAAATAGTTGTAGAACATCTCATAAGTAAAAACATAACGTGGTAGAGTCAACTCTTTCCCGTGGGGCATAATTTGTAGTTTGAAAGTCCTTGAGCTAATTAAGTCTTACCTCTAAGACAAGAGTTGTAGAATTTCTCATAAATAAAAATATAATGTGGTAGTGTCAACTCTTGTCCGTGGGGCATAATTTGTAGTTTGAAAGTCTTTGAGCTAAGTCTTGTTTCTAAGGCAACAGTTGTAGAATATCTCATAAATAAAAATATAAAGTCATAGAGTCAACTCTTGCCCGTGGGACGTAATTTATAGTTTGAAAGTCCTTGAGCTAATTAAGTCTTGTCTCTAAAGCAATAGTTGTAGAACATCTCATAAATGAAAACATAACGTGGTAAAGTCAACTTTTTTCCATGGGGCATAATTTGTAGTTTGAAAGTCCTTGAGCCAAGTCTTGCCTCTAAGACAATAGTTGTAGAACATCTCATAAATGAAAATATAACGTGGTAGAGTTAAATCTTGCCCGTAGGGCATAATTTATAGTTTGAAAGTCCTTGATTCAAGTCTTGCCTCTAAGGTAAGAGTTGTAGAACATCTTATAACTTAAAACATAATGTGGTAGAGTCAACTATTGCCAATGGGGCATAATTTGTTGTTTGAAAGTCCTTGAGCTAAGTCTTGCCTCTAAGGCAGTAGTTGTAGAATATCTCATAAATGAAAAAAAATAATGTGGTAGAGTCAACTCTTACCCGTGGGGCATAATTTGTTATTTGAAAGTTGTTGAGCGAAGTCTTTCCTCTAAGGCTATAGTTGTAGAACATCTCATAAATGAAAACATAACATGGTAGAGTCAACTCTTGCCCGTGGGGTATAATTTATAGTTTGAAAGTCCTTGAGTGAAGTCTTGCCTCTAAGGCAAGAGTTGTAGAACATCTCATAACTGAAAACATAATGTGGTAGAGTCAATTCTTGCCCATAGGGCATAATTTATTGTTTGAAAGTCCATGAGCTAAGTCTTTCCTCTAAGACAATAGTTACAGAGCATCTCATAAATAAAAATATAACGTGGTAGAGTCAACTCTTTCCTGTGGGGCATAATTTGTTATTTGAAAGTCCTTAAGCTAAGTCTTGTCTCTAAGGAAACAGTTGTAGAACATCTCATAAATGAAAACATAACGTGGTAAAGTCAACTCTTGCCAGTGGGACATAACTTATTGTTTGGAAGTCCTTGAGCTAAGTCTTGCCTCTAAGGCAATAGTTGTAGAACATCTCATAAATAAAAACATAACGTGGTAGAGTCCACTCTTGCTCGTGGAGAATAATTTGTTGTTTGAAAGTCCTTGAGCTAAGTCTTGCCTCTAAGGCAATAGTTGTAGAATATTTCATAAATGAAAACGTAATGTGGTAGAGTCAACGCTTGGCCATGGTACATAATTTGTTGTTTGAAAGTCCTTGAGCTAAGTCTTTCCTCTAAGGCAATAGTTGTAGAACATATCTTAAATGAAGATATAACGTGGTAGAGTCAAGTCTTGCCCGTGGGGAATAATTTATTGTTTGAAAGTCCTTGAGCTAAGTCTTTCCTCTAAGGCAATAGTTGTAGAACATTTCATAAATGAGAACATAACGTGGTAGAGTCAACTCTTGCCCATGGGGTATAATTTGTTGTTTGAAAGTCCCTGAGCTAAGTCTTCCTCTAAGGTAAGAGTTATAAAACATCTCATAAATTGAAATACAATGTGGTAGTGTTGACTCTTGCCCATGAAACATAGTTTGTTGTTTGAAAGTCACAAGTCTTGCCTCTACAAGGTAGTAGTGTCAACTTTTGCCCATGAAATGTAGCTTATTGTTCAAAAGTGATAAGTCTTACCTGTGTAATGTGATAGTGTCAACTCTTGCTCATGAAATGTAACTTGAATAGAAGAAATCAAAGAAAAGAATAAAAATAATAAAAATTACAGAAAAAGAAGAAAATGATGAAAAATATTAAACAAACAAAAATCAAAGAAAATGTAGATGTTGAGAGAGAATAGGGAAAAAAACAAAGGTTGATAAAAAAAAAGATGAAATAAAAACAAAGGTCGAGAAAAATTTAAAGAGAAAAAAATCAAAGAAAAATAAAAAAATACTTTTTTTAATAAAAGTAGACATTGAAAGGTGTAAAGAAAAAAAGTAAGGACTGGAAAAAACTAAAAAGAACAAAAAAAGAAGAGGAAAGAAAAAAAAAAGAAGTTGAGAGGAAAAGGGAAAAAAAGTAAGGGTGGAGAAAATTTAAAATAAAAAGAGAAAAAAATAAAAATTAAAGTAAAATTAAAAAGAGGAAAAAAAAATAGAAGTTGAAAGATATAAATATGGAGTTGTTATCCATTATGAGGATCATTTATGTAATTACTCCATTGATCAAGGACAATTTTGTCCAAAAGAATATTAATTAAGAGGTAAAGGCTATTTTAAGAAAAAAATTTATTTGGGGCTAAAATTTGAAAGCCACCCCAATTTTGGTCTATTTTTTAGATTTACTCGTATAGTACAAGTACAATTTTGCTTATTTACACCTCAAATATTTTTAAACTTTCCATACTCATTTATCTCTCAAATTATATTTTTATTTTATTATTTTCACCTTTTTATTATTTTTTTAATTTTATTTCCATATTTTAATTCATTTGTATCAAACTTTATTTTTTTCACTTTTTTTTTCTCAAACATTATCTATTTTTCATTTCTTTTTATTATTTATCTGTCCCAACCTTTATTTTTATTTTTATTTTGGTTTTTATGATTTCTATTTTTTTCCTTATTTTTCTCAAACTTTATTTTTATTATTTTCCTCGCATTTTTGTTTATCTCAATTTTTTTAATTTTTTGCTTTTTTCTCAATCTTTGTTTTTTCTTGCCTTTTTTTCTCAATCTCTCTTTTTTATTTCTATATTTTGTTTGATATCTTTTTTTTTGTTCTAAACTTTTATTATATTTTTCTCATAAATAAAAAATTGAATAATTCGCACAGGGATTTTCTTTTTTTGACATCAAAGCAAATTTAAGGGCATGAATTGTGGTTAGGAATTTCTTTGGGATAAGTTTTTCCTCTTAGGAAAAAATTATAGAACAACTCATAAATCAAGGAACAATGTAGTAGTGTCAATTCTTGTTTGTGGAGCATAACTTGTTGTCTGAAAATCCTTCAGTTAAGTCTTGCTTCTAAGGCAAGAGTTATAGAACATCTCATAAATCAAAAAATAATGTGGTTATGTCAACACTTATTCATTGGGCATAACTTGTTCTTTTGGGAGGTTCTTGGGCTAAGTTTTGTCTTAGAGGCAAGACTAATAAAGCATCACATAAATCAAGATACAATATAATAGTGTCAAGTCTTGTTCATGGGGTGTGTCTTGTAGGCTAAGTCTTGCCTCTAAAGTAAGAGTTATAGAATATCTCATAAATTAAGATAGGATGTGGTAGTGTCAACTCTTGCCCATGGAGCGTAAATTGTTGTTTGAAAGTCCTTGGACTAATTCCAGCCTCTAAGGCAAGAGTTATAGAGCATCCCACAAATCAAGACATAATGTGGTAGTGTCAACTCTTATCCATGGGGCATAACTTGTTTAAAAGTCCTTGATTTATAAAATATCTCATAAATCAAGACACAATGTAGTAGTGTCAAATCTTGTCCGTGGAGCGTAACTTATTGTTTAAAAGTCTTTGGACTAAGTCTTGTAAGTTATAGAATATCTCATAAATCAAAACATAATGTGATAGTATCAACTTTTACCTATGGTCATAACTTGTTATTTGAAAGTCTTTGGGTTAAGTCTTGCCTCTAAGGCAAGGATTATAGAATATTTCATAAATTAAAACACAATGTGGTAATGTCAACTCTTGCCCATAGGGCACAACTTGTTCCTTGAAATTCATTGATCTAATCTTGCCTTTAAGGGAAGAGTTATAAAATATCTTATAAATCAATATATAATATAGTGGTGTCAACTCTTGTCAGTGGGGCATAACTTGTTGTTTGATGGTCCTTAGGTTGGTCTTACCTCTAAGACAAGAGCTATAGAGCATTTCATAAGTAAAAAAACACAATGTGTTAGTGTTGAATCTTGCCCAATATATGTAACTTGCTTGAAAATTCTTGGGATAAGTCGTGCCTCTAAGGCAACATTTAAAGAACATCTCATAAATAAAGACATAATGTGGTAGTGTCAACTCTTGCCCGTAGGGTATAATTTATTATTTAAAAGTCCTTGAGCTAAGTCTTGCCTCTAAGGCAAAATTTCTAAAACTTCTCATAAATGAAGATATAACGTGGTACTATCAACTCTTGCCCATGGGGCATAATTGTATTTTGAAAGTCTTTGAGCTAAGTCTTGCCTCTAAGACAAGATTTGTAGAATGTCTTATAAATAAAGATATAACGTGGCAGAGTCAACTCTTGTCTGAGGGACATATTTTGTTGTTTGAAAGTCCTTGAGCTAAGTCTTGACTCTAAGGTAAGACGTATAAAACATCTCATAAATCAAAACATAATGTGGTAGTGTCAACTCTTTCCCATGAAACATAACTTGTTGTTTGAAAGTCATAAGTCTTGCCTCTACAATGTGGTAGTGTCAGCTTTTGCCCATGAACGTAGCTTGTTGTTTGAAAGTCGTAAGTCTTGTCTTTATAATGTGATAGTATCAACTCTTTCTCATGAGATGTAACTTGATTGGAAGAAATCAAAGAAAACAAAAAAAAAAATAAAAATTGCGGAAAAAGAAGAAAATGAAGAAAAATATTAAAAAATAAAAATAAAAGAAAATGTAGAAGTTGAGAGAGAACGGAATAAAAATTGATAAAAATAAGAAATATAAAATAAAAATAAAAGCTGAGAAAAAAATAAAAGAAAATAAAACTCAAAGAAATTTTTTTATATAAAAGTACACGTTGAGAGGAGTAAAGGAAAAAAAATATTAGGGTTGAAAAAAACTAAAATAACCAAAAAAAAAAAGAGGAAAGAAAAAATAGAAAATCAAAGCAAAATAAAAAAGAAGTTGAGAGGAAAAAAGTAAGGGTTGAGGAAAATGAAAAAGAAAGGAAAAAATAAAAATCAAAGTAAAATTAAAAAGAGAAAAAAATAAAAATTGAAATATGAATAAATATGGATTTGTTATCCATTACGAGGATCATTTATGTAATTTACTCCATTAGTTAGCGAAAATTTATCTGAAAATATATCACTTAATAACTGAAAGCTATTTTATGAAGCCTTTTTATTTGGGGTTAAAATTTGAAAGCCAACTTATTTTGGGCAAATTCCTGTAGTTTCCACCATAATTTCGATTTCTAAAGAAATTATGTTATACTGCACATAAATTTAAGGGAAAAGGACATGGCATGGCTATTTTTAAAAAAATGGCCCACATGTGAAAAGGTAGACATGCTGTAGCCAGTCGGCTAAACTAATTTTCCTTTTTAGCCATTTGGCCCAATTGGGCACATGCTGTCTCCATACTCAATTAATACACTTTTATACCAAATTTATACACTTTTATACTATATTGATACACTATTTAAAAAAGAGAAAGAAAATTCTATGCAAACACATGCAACCCCTATACCCAATTGATACTCTTTTATACCACATTAATACACTTTTATATTGCATTGATACACTTTTATACTACACTGATACACTTTTATACTAGATTGATACGCTTTTATACCATGTTGCTATAGTATATATACCATATAAATACACTTTTTATAGAGAAAAATTGTGCAAGCATATACAGTAATTCGTTATTCGTGAATTTGTTAACTTAACCTAAAATTTTGTGAAAATTTGTGCAAGCATATACAAAATTTGAATCCTCATTAATTCCATTAATGGAAATCAAATGACCATAACTATTACAATGAATCAAACCATGCAAAACATGACTGCCAATTTCAAATGAATTACTTTCCAATGTCTTTTTCCAGTTCTCATTTTTTGGTATTATTAAATGGTACTTTCTTTTCGACACATAATGGTGCCCCCATCCTTCAACAACAACAATAAAAAAAATACTCCATAACAATAAACAAAAAAAAGTACCACAAAAACTGAGTGTTCATTTTGCTTTATCAGTGAATTTGCAGTGATTGTAGAAAGGATGGAGAGAAAGTTGAGTAGTTTATTCAATGGTGTAGAGTGGAAAAACCGCACCAGTGGAATTGGAAATCAACCAAGTAGACCAAATTGGAAAACCAGAGAGTGTGTAATCTTCTATAGTAGCAAATTCTCGGAGGAACATTCCAATGTTATCACATATTTTTTGCTAAAAAATCTGTGTATCTGTAGATTTTGGTGATGGGTTTTTCTGGTTTTTTTTTATTTTTCTGTTAATTTTTTGTTGAATTTGGTGAATATTTAAATTTTGGTATTTGAGATTGGGAATTGGGGTGAAATTGGTAGAATTTTGGTGGGTTGAATTTTTTTTTTTTCTAATTTCTATGTGAAATCCATTATATGATTGGAATGGAGAAAAGAGTAGAGAAGAAGATGAAATGATACACTGTTTATACTGGGAGTGGCTATTTAGTGGGTATTTAATTGTGGGTACTATTTTTGTGGTATTATTTTAGTTTTAGGTGTCATTTTTGTCCATTCTCCTAAATTTAATAACTAAACCAAAGATTAGCCCATTTGAAGGGCCAAAATAAAAAACCAGTCCAATATAAAGAGTAAAACTTACAATCACTATATATATATATATATATATATATATATATATATATATATATTAAAGGTATGTTGATGTGGCATGCCTCTAAATCCAGCATTCCTATTTATCTAATTTCTGATTTTTTTTTAGCTTTCTCTCTATTTTAATTCATTTCTTTTAATTTTTTTCATTTGTTTTCTTACTTAGTAAACCCAATAATTGTCATTTACTGTTACCACTCACACATAGCACCAGAAACAGTAACTCTTGCCGTTTCAAAAAAAAAATCCTTTAACTTTCCCTTCTTTCCTCTTCAACCACTGTTAACCCTTTTTCTCAAGCCAACAAGTTAAAAACTCAAATGAATGAATGAAGAAATTTTATTGTTAAGCAAGTCAACCTTCTCCAGCAGTAATACATCCTCCTATTTTAAGTTATTTATTATGTTTTGTTTTCTGAGAATCAAAGTATGTTAATTTTGACTATTTTTTTATCATATCGATATGAGAAATATTGCAATTTATAGTACTTTTAACAGTATTCTATCTTTAGAGATTGAAAGTCTTAGCTTTTGGAGATTTCAGAGTGAGGCTCATAGGGTATTGTTCAGAAGATTTTTCATTCCTTCTCTTTTATCGCTGCATATGTTTAATTAACTAGAATGTTTAGTCAAGAGTTCTGAACGTTTGTCTTATTTTGCAGATTCATTGATTATTTCGTGCCAATTTGGTAGTATTCAATGGTATTAAGAGGAACTGAATGACAATAGAAGGGGTTTGGACAAATTTCATCACTTGTATTGATTTTATTTTAGAGATTACTTCCCTCGACAGAAGCGACAAGCATTATATTCTCCACGGAAGACTATGGATTCATTCAATGTACTCTTCACTCCAAGATAGATCTTATCTTTTTCTATTTGAGATTCTTAGGTTTTGTTTCATGTTATTTTGGATGTTTCATACATCTTTATAAAACTAGACCACCCAATTCAATTGAACAATAGTAGATATATTAGATCCTTGGAAACCATCAAAGGTACGACCGGTGTATATATTTTTGAACAAAAAAACCATTTTGATGTCACATTTTTTTCACTGAGATGATTAGAACATTATAATGTTTTAGTAGGACAAATATGACACCGTGGAGAACAAGGACACCGCCTCCAGATTAGAATGAAAAAATTGTAGAAGAAAAGTAGAAAAAGGATGAAAAGCTTACTTTACCGAACTTGATTTTAAGGATGTACAAATGTCCAAAGTCTATTATGCAGAACTACCTGTTTTGTGGAGAAATGACTTTTTGAGTTTATTCACAAGTTCTAATACTTTCGAAAAAGTTTTAAAACTTGAGAATAGAGTCGCCACTTAATTAATTTAGGAAAATCAAGAAAATCTTTATAAATTACTTAAATGATTCAAAACAAAAAAATCATTTATGTTTTAAAATCTAGGTAAGCGGTTCCTATTAATACTCTTGGAAGATTATTAAGGCACTAAGAGTATTCTCTAACTTGAGGTTATCCGGACTATTAGAAAATAATTCTTTTGACTAACTTTAAAAAGAAAAATTGATTATTGAAAAGAAAATTGTTTGAGAAAATATTTTTTGAGGTTTATACAAAGTCAGTTTTTTAAAGACTTAGCAGGAAATTTAACTAGGTTCGAAAGAGCATATAGAAAATAAATATAGAAAAATAGAAGGGGGAGAAATAAGTAATTTAGGCTCTTAAACCCAAATCCATCAACCCTGTCCGAATCTAATTGGGCTTTCAGGCTATCTTCACCTATCCTAATCTAAATATTGGACTTTGTCCCATAACCTATCCTAAACTATCTTTTTGGACCTTTGGGGCCCAAAATCTTCTTCACCTATATTTGATTACAACATTGGCATCGAGGCCTCAAATGAATGAATAAATAAATAATTAAATGAATAAATAAAAATAAGACAATGATAAAAATTGAGACTTTTCAAGTCTCTTAGCGACCTCATCAATGAATTTTGACCCATTTTCCTTCTTCATCTATCTTTTTGCACCTGCAAGTCATATAATCGACTTTTAGACTTAATCTTCGAAGAGGTAGGCCTCATTGGCCACTTATGACACGCAAGGGAGAAAGGAGTCTATTTGGATTCCAAAGCAGATTCATGCAAATAAAAATATACGAAAATTAATATGTATTGGAAAATTTTGCACTTGATAGATAAATGATGAAATGAAAAAATAGCATTCTCAAACATAAGGAAATAGTAAACTACGATATCAAAACAAATTGAATTATCCAACGAAAAGGAAATTAACCCATATAATAAAGAAGAAGGTGGAGGCTAACTTTAAAGAAAGGAAATCCTTAAACTAGACCCAGCTTAGTAAAAACTTGCTACGAATATGGATTACTTAGTACCGTATATACCACAGACGGAACTGAGATATCTACTATACCCGAGATATATGAAGCATTTACCATATTTAAAAGAATAACCAAAGGTACTTTATTTTTTATAAAGATCTACACGGCACCAGCAGAGATATTATTTGACGAAGTTAAAAAACCTATACAAGTTGTAAAAATAGGAATGACAAGAGATATGATTATACCGCAAGATATTGGTACACAGCCAGAGATACCCAGAATCGAGATACCAAAATTTTACGCGAATAAAAGAGTTATCGGACTATCTATGATTTTACAAGAACTAGCAAATACATATTGTAATCAAAATCCTATATGGAGTTATTATTCAAGAAACCATGTATTGATATATTCAAACTCAAAAGAACTACGAGAAACAGATATGGAAACAATTAGGCAATGGATTATGACGTTGCTTAAACCAGAGACAGAACCTATCGCCAGAGCTATTAAAGAAAAATTTATTTCAGAAGAGTTATTGACCAGATATTGCAAAACTATTGGACACAAATACCCAGACCACAGATGTTCAAAATGTAACGGAGGAGATAATGACGTCCCAGCAGTACAGTTAGAATAAAAGAAGATAAGGACGACAGCTGGAAAGATAAAGACAGAGCAATAATGGAGATATAGCAGAAATGACAAAATAGACGGAAGACTTATTTGCAGATATGACAGAAGACTTATTTTAAGTTACGTAAGAATTAGAAATTTTATATGATGTAAAGACTCTTTTTTTCTTTAGTAGTTAATAGGGAAATAAATGTAAAGTAGGTAGGTGAAGACTTTAGGAAGTAGGTAGGTAAAGACATTTTAGAGTTTAGTTTTTTTTAAGTCTTTTTAAAATACGGATGTATACACTTTTCAGTCTATAAATAAGAATTCAGAAGGCATTGCAAAGGCAGGCCTTAAAACATTCAGCAAAAATACTCTCTCCATTCCAATTCAAAAATATTTAGTCCAGTTAATTAAATATATACACCGCAATGGAAAAAGCTATGGAACAACAAACCTCAGAAATATCAAAGCTACCGGAACAGGTATATCTATTTACGATTATGAATAGCTAAATTCATAATTCCCGACAATCATGATATGATAAAATAAATTCATATTAGTTACTTTATAGTAGAATTATTCGAAAAATAATATGTTAAGAAGTTTACTAGCAAAGTGGAAACGGAGAAAAATCCCAAGGAACTATGCCATCCTAAAGGTGAAACCAATGAGGCAAGAAGCCGTGGCGGGAAGTAACCAAAGTCGAGGCGCTGTTTAAGGGAGAATATCCGAATTACCATGCTAGTAGTGACCGAAGAACATGTTATTTAAGAATAATCTAGTATATAGTAATCTGAGATGACTATATTTTATTATATATATGATTGCAGGGAATATTTTGAAAAAGCAATTTTATGATAATGAATGATAATATATCTGATGTCATGGTAGATAAATTTAAGATACTTGTTTTGTATGCACTTAGAGATATAGATGTTGCAGATATAAGAAAAGTTATATTAGAAAAAGCATATGGAAAAAATTATACGGATAGAATAAATTATATACCACACATACCTAACTACTCTTATAAATATTTATTATGTTAAAATTACGTAGGACTTTTAAAGATACGCAAAAATTACAGTTACTAGAAAAACAGATAAAAATAAATATAGACAAATACATGGAAAATAAAAAATATATAAAATCTCTTAATAAAAATAAATAGCTATAAAATATCAATCTTAAAAAATAGCCCATTTAGACTACCTTAGAATTTTAGTCTTATATATACTTAAAGATATAGAAATAATAGATATTAAGAAAATAATATTAGAAGAAGTAATAAACTATGAAATAAACTATGAAATAGAAATGATAAATGCCACAGCACAAATATACGAAGACATTTACCCAGAAGGATATTATTCAGACCAAGATTGTGGATGCTAGAATATATTAGAAAAACTAGAGAAAACCAAGATAATTTAAATAACGAAATTAATTACAGAAACCGAATTAGAAAAATAATGGAAGATCTAAAAGAAAAGTTAATATGGATAGAAAAAACCTTAGAAAATCTAGAAAAAAGTACATGTAACAGTTTATATAATATAAAAAACTCACTACGAGAAGAACAACACAAAATAATAAATGACATAGAAAATCTAGAATTAGATATACACTACAGTACAGAAAGAATAAGTTATTACACAGAAATTTGTAACTCAGCAGTTACTACAGGATAAAATAGTAAACTAAAAATTAATGAATACATCTAACAAAAAGAATGACTTATTAAAACAAAACCTAAAAAATAACCACGCACAAAAAAAGAATAGATTCATCAGTTATAATAAATCTATTTATAAATCTATTTACCAGCTCAGTTATCCGCACCCCCCTCCAAGAGCTGGTAAATAGATTTATAAATAGATTCATTTGGAGGGGGGTGCGGATAACTGAGCTGGTAAATAGATTTATAAATAGATTTATTATAACTGATGAATCTATTCTTTTTTTGTGCGTGGTTATTTTTTAGGTTTTGTTTTAATAAGTCATTCTTTTTGTTAGATGTATTCATTAATTTTTAGTTTACTATTTTATCCTGTAGTAACTGCTGAGTTACAAATTTCTGTGTAATAACTTATTCTTTCTGTACTGTAGTGTATATCTAATTCTAGATTTTCTATGTCATTTATTATTTTGTGTTGTTCTTCTCGTAGTGAGTTTTTTATATTATATAAACTGTTACATGTACTTTTTTCTAGATTTTCTAAGGTTTTTTCTATCCATATTAACTTTTCTTTTAGATCTTCCATTATTTTTCTAATTCGGTTTCTGTAATTAATTTCGTTATTTAAATTATCTTGGTTTTCTCTAGTTTTTCTAATATATTCTAGCATCCACAATCTTGGTCTGAATAATATCCTTCTGGGTAAATGTCTTCGTATATTTGTGCTGTGGCATTTATCATTTCTATTTCATAGTTTATTTCATAGTTTATTACTTCTTCTAATATTATTTTCTTAATATCTATTATTTCTATATCTTTAAGTATATATAAGACTAAAATTCTAAGGTAGTCTAAATGGGCTATTTTTTAAGATTGATATTTTATAGCTATTTATTTTTATTAAGAGATTTTATATATTTTTTATTTTCCATGTATTTGTCTATATTTATTTTTATCTGTTTTTCTAGTAACTGTAATTTTTGCGTATCTTTAAAAGTCCTACGTAATTTTAACATAATAAATATTTATAAGAGTAGTTAGGTATGTGTGGTATATAATTTATTCTATCCGTATAATTTTTTCCATATGCTTTTTCTAATATAACTTTTCTTATATCTGCAACATCTATATCTCTAAGTGCATACAAAACAAGTATCTTAAATTTATCTACCATGACATCAGATATATTATCATTCATTATCATAAAATTGCTTTTTCAAAATATTCCCTGCAATCATATATATAATAAAATATAGTCATCTCAGATTACTATATACTAGATTATTCTTAAATAACATGTTCTTCGGTCACTACTAGCATGGTAATTCGGATATTCTCCCTTAAACAGCGCCTCGACTTTGGTTACTTCCCGCCACGGCTTCTTGCCTCATTGGTTTCACCTTTAGGATGGCATAGTTCCTTGGGATTTTTCTCCGTTTCCACTTTGCTAGTAAACTTCTTAACATATTATTTTTCGAATAATTCTACTATAAAGTAACTAATATGAATTTATTTTATCATATCATGATTGTCGGGAATTATGAATTTAGCTATTCATAATCGTAAATAGATATACCTGTTCCGGTAGCTTTGATATTTCTGAGGTTTGTTGTTCCATAGCCTTTTCCATTGCGGTGTATATATTTAATTAACTGGACTAAATATTTTTGAATTGGAATGGAGAGAGTATTTTTGCTGAATGTTTTAAGGCCTGCCTTTGCAATGCCTTCTGAATTCTTATTTATAGACTGAAAAGTGTATACATTCGTATTTTAAAAAGACTTAAAAAAAACTAAACTCTAAAATGTCTTTACCTACCTACTTCCTAAAGTCTTCACCTACCTACTTTACATTTATTTCCCTATTAACTACTAAAGAAAAAAAGAGTCTTTACATCATATAAAATTTCTAATTCTTACGTAACTTGAAATAAGTCTTCTGTCATATCTGCAAATAAGTCTTCCGTCTATTTTGTCATTTCTGCTATATCTCCATTATTGCTCTGTCTTTATCTTTCCAGCTGTCGTCCTTATCTTCTTTTATTCTAACTGTACTGCTGGGACGTCATTATCTCCTCCGTTACATTTTGAACATCTGTGGTCTGGGTATTTGTGTCCAATAGTTTTGCAATATCTGGTCAATAACTCTTCTGAAATAAATTTTTCTTTAATAGCTCTGGCGATAGGTTCTGTCTCTGGTTTAAGCAATGTCATAATCCATTGCCTAATTGTTTCCATATCTGTTTCTCGTAGTTCTTTTGAGTTTGAATATATCAATACATGGTTTCTTGAATAATAACTCCATATAGGATTTTGATTACAATATGTATTTGCTAGTTCTTGTAAAATCGTAGATAGTCCGATAACTCTTTTATTCGCGTAAAATTTTGGTATCTCGATTCTGGGTATCTCTGGCTGTGTACCAATATCTTGCGGTATAATCATATCTCTTGTCATTCCTATTTTTACAACTTGTATAGGTTTTTTAACTTCGTCAAATAATATCTCTGCTGGTGCCGTGTAGATCTTTATAAAAAATAAAGTACCTTTGGTTATTCTTTTAAATATGGTAAATGCTTCATATATCTCGGGTATAGTAGATATCTCAGTTCCGTCTGTGGTATATACGGTACTAAGTAATCCATATTCGTAGCAAGTTTTTACTAAGCTGGGTCTAGTTTTGGGTAAGGCAATTAGCTTGTTGTATCCGGTTAATTTCTGGGTTATGTAGTTCGTATCTGGTTCTTGGATATTTGTAGCTTTTGGGTTGCTATTTAAGAAAGTTTGTACGTTGTAGATATTTTCTATATATGTGCGGGCTGTGTAGTTATATGTCTTTTTGTCTTGATTTAGGCTTTCTCGATATGTGGTAACTTGTGGGGGTGTAAACATAGGGTCTTTTGGTATATTTGGTGTATATGGTTTGTCAAATAGCTTATTTAAGTTCATATTTTTTCTAACTCCTTTGCTTGTACCTGCAGAAGTAGATTGATAAGCGTTATGGGTTTTATGGAGTATCCCAACATCTCCTTCTATCTCTGGAATTTTATTGTCTTCCGATCGACATAGCTCTGCACATTGCTGAGTTAGCTGATTCATAGCTATAGACTTCAGATTATCTTCACTAGTCTTTAGCTTTAGCTTTTCTATCTCAGTACCCATACTGTCTACTTTCAATGAAAGCATAGTCAGGGCGTTGAGTATCTTTTCATGTATATTTTCTTCTATCATTTCAGTTTGCGTAGCTTTGTCTTGATATGTAATCTGCAATAACATTTTTGTTAGTACTGATTACTTCTATTATAAATGTAAAATTTAATATATTTAAAACTAGTCTCTGAATCTCTTTTGTTGTAACTGAATTTTGTATTTTCTTTGTTAGCCACCAGCGTACCTGTGTATTATCTGTC
This sequence comes from Capsicum baccatum var. pendulum, assembly GCA_030864225.1. Classification (NCBI taxonomy): domain Eukaryota; kingdom Viridiplantae; phylum Streptophyta; class Magnoliopsida; order Solanales; family Solanaceae; genus Capsicum; species Capsicum baccatum. Next base: position 187,231,761 of record CM061554.1, read on the forward strand.
CGCACAATAAATTTGTTATATACAATATATGGCTCAAATGCTAATAAACATTTATATAATGAACATAATTCTTTCCTATTTATTTCCCATTTTATTTCTGTCTCGTTGAACGTACCTGAGTAGTATCTACAATGGTGTTCTATTTTTTCTGCTTCATATCTATATTTAAGTACTCCTCCATAACTGTATTCACTGGCATCTGCTTCTACTATATATGTAAATTTTCTATTTTCATCCGGAAATTGTAATTTTGGTAAATCCTTGCAAAGTAATTTTATTTTTTGAACTTGTTTTTTATCCTCTTCATTATAATTATATTCTATATCCTTTTTTTAATTTTTTCTGTAGGGGTTTTAGGTTTTCTGCTAATTTTGGAATATATTCTCTTACTTAGTTTACTAATCCTAAAAATGATTGTAATTTCTTTTTTGTATCTAATTCTTCTTTCGAATTTATTATTTTTTGTACTATATGTTGTTGCATTTTTACTCCACTTTTATCTATTTGTATTCCTAAAAATTCTATCTGGTTTTTCATAATTTCAGCTTTCTTTTCACTTAGACTTATTCCTGAATTTTCTATTATATCTGTAAATTGTTCTAATAATTTTATATGTTCTTCCTTAGTTTTTGTATATAATAATATATCATCTATGTATACTATGCAATTAGGTAATTGTTTAAAATAATTATCCATAAAATGTTGATATCTACCTGGTGCATTTTTATATCCAAATGGTAATACATTCCATTCGTAAAATCCTTGTGGTACCGTAAATGCGGTTAATTCTTTAGATTCTTCTTCTAACTTTAGATGGTAAAATCCTGATTTACAATCAAATTTACTAAAATAATTATATCCTTGGATTTGTCTTATTTTTAATATCTTATTTGGTATCGGGTAATTATATGTTATAGTTTTTGCATTTAAATTTCTATAATCAATAACCATTCTACTTTTTCCTCTTTTTTGTTCACTATGTTTATTCACTATAAATGTTGGACTATTATGCTTACTATTACTTTTTTGTATATATTGTTTTTCTAATAATTCATCTATATGCATTTTAAATTCTTTTAAATCGTCAAAATTATATGTTAATGGTTTTTGGGTTATTATACTGTTTTTATCTATTAATTCAATTTGTATGGTAGTTTTATGTTTTTTCCATCCTTTTAATGGATCTTCGCTATATAATTGTTCTAATTTTTTCTTAACTATTTCTATCTTATTTATTGAAAATATAGTTATTTCTGTTTTATTTATTGAAAATACTACTAATTCTATTGTATCTTCAGCAGTTTTTATATTTTCTAACTTTTGTGTAATTTTTTCACTTCCTTTGATCCAGTCAGTTTTCTTTCTTATTTTATTATTAACTCTTTTTGCTCTTACTTTTTGTTTACATGGTGTTGTGAACCACCAATCATTTCTAGTTATTATATGTGGGTAAAGTTTATCTAAAAATGGCATTCCTAAAAGTATATCTTTTGATGTTAGTTCATAATTATAAATTTCTTCTATTGTCAATATCTTATCCCATATTTGTGCTTTTACATTCCTAGCTTTGTAAGTAATTAAGCTTCCTTCATTATTAAATCCTTTAACTATTATTGGTATTTTTAATTTATCCCATTTACTTTCTGGTAGGCAATTATATCTACATAAATTAGCTTCTGCTCCTGTATCTATCATAGGCGTATAATATCTACTATAATATCCTTCCACTACTATCTTCATTAATACATATATTTTCATTTTATATTAAGGCTCTTCTTAGAAATAATCTTTCCCTATTATGTGTTATGGCTAATTGTGTATGTTCTATATTATATGGTTTTACTTGTTCTAACCATTTTATTCCTAATATTATATCTGCTTTTTGCATTTCCTCTTTTACCTCAAATTCTATTTTTATTTTTCTAATTCCTCCTATTATTATTTCTTTTTCTGCTATATTTTTATTATTTATTAAACTTCTCGGTAGATCTGGGCATATATCATTATCAGTTTTTATTTCTTCATTTTTTACTAGATATTTTGCTATATAATTTTCTTCTTGTCCTGTGTTTAATAATATTAAATGTTCTTTTTCATTTATTTTTCCTGTTATGTAATATTGATTTAAATTACTTATTGAATTTGTTTCATAACTCATTCTTTTTGATGAGCTCGATGACTCTGGTTTTTCATTAGTTATTCTTTTCGTTGTACTTATTCTATCATTTACTATTTCTAAATTTTCTTCTATATCTATGTCTCTATAGCTATAGTCATTATAATCTATTGTTTTTACAATTTGCTCAAATGGGCTATCTATTTGTATTTTATTAATCTTATTTTTTCCTGTTATTTTATGTTTTGTTGTTAACACATATAAATTTTTACATCTCGCTGTAAATATTTTACTTCCTGGGGTTAATTCTATTCCTGATATCTTCCAATATAATACTAATGATTTATCTATATTTCTATCTGTTACTGCTACTGAATAATTTGCACTTATTATAAATTTAAATTTTTGGTATATTAAATTTCCTTTCACGGCAGTTATTATGCTTTTTTCTATAGGTTTTATAATTCTATCATCTGCTAAATATAATTCTATCGGGGTATCTATTCCTTCTCTAAAACATGCTTTTATTAATATTTCTGTACCTCCGAGGTGTACGTATTTTATTGGATCTCCTTTACTTTTTATATCATTTATTTCTTTATTAATTATCCTTTTTGTTACTAGTGGTATACTAGCTTTTCCTTTTGCATATCTACAGTCTATTACATGTTCTTTTTGACATACTACATAATATTCATCTTTTTTCCTGCTAAAAATATTTTTTATTGTTGGTATTTTAAATATTTTTTCTACGCTTAAATCTAACTCTTTTCCTCTTATTTCATCAAATATATTACTGTCAAATATTATCTTTTGTTCCGTTCCTTCGTCATTTAAATATTCTTCCTTTGTTATTATTTTTATATCTTCTTCAGTCATTTGATTCATCTATCTCACTATCTATTTCAGTATCTGTGTCGTTTTCTGAAATTTCATATATACTATCTTCACTTTCTAATTCATAATCTATATAATCTATTTGCATATATTCTGTATTTTCTATTTTTATTTCGGATATTTGTTTATTTTTTGGATTTTTAGGTAATTTACAATCTCTAGCTAAATGTCCTAACTTTCCACAATTATAACATGTACATTCTTTTATAGATTTTTTCTTTCTATATGGTCTTTTATTTTTATAATTTTTAACATAATATCTTTTTCTTGGTTTCTTATACTTATATTTTGATTTTTTATATTTCTTATATTTCTTATGTCTTTTTCTTTTCTTATAATATCTTTCTTCGCATCCAAATTGAGGTGCTATTTTATTTTTGCAACATGCTAAATTTCTTATTAATGTTTTTTCCATTTTTAATTCTTCTCTATATTTTTCACATAACTTTCTATACCATTGTTGTAAAAATTTTATTCTAGCTCCTAATGTATCTACTATTTTTGCTTCTTCCCAACTTTTTATTATTTTTGAACTAAATGGTTCGGGTAATTTATTAAAATACAATTTTCTTATTTCTTTACTTTCTTCTATACTATATGCTCCTTTATAATAATATTCTTTAAATGCGCAAGTATATTCATCTATATAACACATATTACATATTGTTAATTTTATCATTAAATTCCTATTTGTATCTTTTTCTTCGTCTTGTTCTTCTTCTAATGTTGTCATACTACCAAATTCATCTTTTATAGCTGTTTCATATTTTTTTAATAATTCGATAGGTGTTAATTTTGTTGTTGTTGATGCTGCTCCTTCCATAGGTTTATTAGCTCTTAATACTTTCTTACTATTTTCAGTTAAATTTGTAAACCATAATTTTACTGATCCTATTAGAGTTTTTTCTATGTATTCTGGTGCATCTGTTATGTTTATATTATTGTCTAATAATTGTTTTGTCATATATCCTATCCATAATTGTATTGTTTTTTCTGTATCTATTACACAGTCTAGATCTAAAAAGTTATAATTTTTATTAACTATTTGTTTTGGTGTCCATTTGTCATATTCATTATATCTTTTAAATTTATTTTTATAATATATAGGTTTTCTTATTTCTGTTGTTTTGGGTATTAGATTTTCATCTTCTTTTTTGTCAAGAGTATTTATTTCTGTATTATTATTTTCTAAGTTTTCTTGATTAATTCTTTCTTGTTTTTCGTTAATTTCTAAATCTTTTATATTTATTAATATTTCCGTATATGTTTCACTATCTTCTGAATCATAATTATCCGTTTCTTCTACCTCTATATTATTTATTTCTAGTTTTTCCTTAAATTGATTTATCTCGCTTATTAATTTTTGTTCTTTATCTATTTCTTCTTTTTCTTTTTGTCTTTGTTCGTATAAATCTTTTAACATTTGTAATTCTTTTTCTAATTCAGCAATTCCACTATTTTTAGTTTCTTCTATTTTTCGTATTTCTTCCGTAGATTGTTGTTTAATTTTTTCTATTTCCTTTTTTCTATCTATCTCTTCATTTTCTTTTTCTATTCTTACCATTGCTGTTAATTTATCTTCTAATTTTAATTCTTCTTTTTCTAACATTAAATATAAATGTTCTCCTATTTTCTTATACCTTCTTCCTAGATTAGAAAATACTATTTTTATTTTTGTACCTTCGTGATTTTCGTATATTTTTTCATCTATTATAAATTCTTCTTTATTCATTTTATTGTGAATAGTTCGTGTTGACATATATATTCTAAACTATCTATTTGTGATTCTAATTTTGATATTTCATCTTTTTGTATTTTTATTGAATTTTTACTAACTCCGGCAAATATATTATAATGTAATCTTTCTTTTCTTATTTTTAATTCTTTACGTTTTTCAGAGATAAATTGTTTTAATTCTTTGTATTTTCGCTCTTTATTCATCTGAATTATATTTATAATATTTTGGTGGATATCTAAATCTAATTTTATCATAATTAGGTGGTATATGTCTCATTCTTCTAGATTTTAAATGGATTATTAATTTTGCTTCAATACTAGATATTAATGTAATTAAATAGGCTAATCTTTGTGGATTTTCTTTTGTTTTATTTAAACTTATATATTCTGAATAATTGCTAACTAGCGATTCTTTTATTTTTCTAAAAGCTTCTCTATTTTTAAATGGTCTTCTCATAATTAATTTAATAAATAACTAAATCTAATTTTAACTAAATTTAAATCTAACTTAACTAATTCTTCTAACACGTATGTCACTTCCGTATCTTTTAAATTACTGTGCTCTGATACCATTTGGAGGGGGGTGCGGATAACTGAGCTGGTAAATAGATTTATAAATAGATTTACTAAGGCGACATTAACGATGATTCATACATCCAAATTATGGCCAACTTTAGGAAAAACATGTAACGACCTATAATTTATCTTTCTAAGACATCGTTGATTCTCTTTTGATATTATGAATCAAAGAGAGATACAAACAAAGTCTTTACACACACGAAGAGCGCATAGAATAATCCGAAGGAAATAGAAAAATTAGAATAAAAGATTAACATATCTAAAAGTAAAATATCGTTCAACAAATACACTATGCATTACTCGTAAATATCTAAATAATTCTATTTGGCCATGAAAATTCAAACTTTCTCATGATTTTGACAAAACAACATGCGAAAAAAAAAAAAGAAATAAACATCTTGGATGAAAAATAAAGCTAGCACTTCATCTCTCATATGGGAAATTTGAAATTCATTAAAATAATTAGCAAGCAAATGACAGTTCTTGACTTAACCAATTACTATTGTATTAAGGCAAAACAAACAATAGTAACTATTATTTTTCGACATAAAGAAAACAATTTTACATGCTAAAAATAAATATATCTACCAACAATGAATTTAAACAAAGCATAAGTACGTCTTTTAAGCAAAGATTGAAATTCTATCCATAATAATCAAAGAATAAAATCAAAAAGGAGAAACAATTAATATTAACTATTCTTTTCAACAAAAAGAAAACAACTTTACATGCTAAAAACAAACATATCCATCAACAATGAATTTAAACAAAACATAAGTACATCTTTTAAGCAAAGATTAAAACTTTATCTATAATAATCAAAGAATAAAGTCAAAAGGGAGAAACAATCAATATTAACTTTTTCTTTCAACATAAAAGAAACAACTTTACATGCTAAAAACAAACATATCTACCAACAATGTATTTAAACAAAGCATAAGTACATCTTTTAATCAAAGATTGAAACATTATCTATAATAATCAAAGAATAAAGTCAAAAAGGATTAAAAAAAACAATATTAACTATTCTTTTCAACATAAAGCAAACAAAATTACATGCTAAAAACAAACTTATCCATCAACAATGAATTTAAATAAAGCATACGTACATCTTTTAAGCAAAGATTAAAACTTTATCTATAATAATCAAAGAATAAAATCAAAATGGAGAAACAAGCATATCCACAACAATGAATTTAAACAAAGAATAAGTATATCTTTTAAGTAAAGATTGAAACTTTATATATAATAATCAAAGAATAAAGTCAAAAAGGAAAGTTCAACTATTGATATCTCATTTTTATACCATGAACATGGAAATAAATATAATATCAATACCACAATGTCCTATGGCTTTCAAGGTCGTCTACAACAAACAATCTCAGCTAGCAAAATTACAACTACGAACTACGAAAAAGAAAAAAAATAAAGAAGAAAATGATAATAAAACTAAAAATGGGAAGGGTGTGTTTACCTCTTTGGGGGGTAGAAAAATAGGACTACAAGCTTTCTTCGGAGTCCTTATCACCACCAAAAAATGTTCAACTCGAAAACTTCGATTAGCCCACTAATTTCACGGAACAGGAAAAATTTTTACCAAAATAAAAAACTTTTCTTTGCTCAAAGTTTTTTTTTTCAACCTTGAGACTTGGTCTTTCTACCAAAATAGTGATAGTATTTATAGGAAATGATGGAGATTCCATTATTTCATCCACCAATGTGGGAGAAAGAATTTAAGGGTGTTTTTGAAATTTTTAAATTGAAGATAAGGTGAGATGGAAGATAGGGCAGGGAGAAATCGTACAATGTAGTACAATTTAAATTGAAAGAAAAAACAAGTTTGAGGGGAAATTGTACAATGTAGTACAATTTTGAATTTCAAAAATTTAAATTTGGAAAAAGTTGAGGGGGAATTGTACAATATAGTACAAATTTTGAAATTCAAATTTGAAAAAGGACAGGGTTGAGGGGGAATTGTACAATATAGTACAAATTTTGAAATTCAAATTTGAAAAAGGACAAAGTTGAGAGGGAATTGTACAGTCTAGTATAAATTTTGGAATTCAAATTTAAAAAAGGACAATGTTGAGGGGAAATTGTACAATCTAGTAGAAATTTTGAATTTCAAATTTGAATTTAGAGATTCAAAATTATTTATTGTGGGAATTGGGTAAAAGTTATGAGATTTTTGGGAAATTTTGAGGTCATTTAAAATAGAACCCCAATTGAGATTTAAAATTTAGCCAAATTTATTTAATTTTGACCAAATTAAAAATCAATTGGTGGATTGCATTGCAATTATGGTCATTTTGATTTCAATTATTGCCAAATCTAATAGATTAGCTAAACTAAATTGAAATTCGATACAAATTAATACTTTCTTTAATTCCTAGCTTCTTGATTTAATAAAATTAAACACATGTTTATCCAAATAAATTATTTTTGAGAGTAAATTATATTTAAATCAAGACTTTATCCGTTTGAATTAATTTTCAAGCTTGATCAGTAAAAGTCTAATTTTTATAAAATTGTTCATTTAAGTAACAAAATTTATACAATTTCGTATATATAAATAAAAAATGTATAATCATCAATTAAATTATAAAATTATCTCAAATAAATATTTTAGAGCGCATTTATCCAGATGAAATAAATATTTTAATTTTATTAAAAATTAAAAAACTCAGGGTCAAATTTAGTCGTCGAGGGTAAAAATTAGGTGTCAACAATTGCTCTCTCGCTTTGGGTAAGGTGGATGGAAGTAACCTTGGGCAAAGAGAGTTTGAAATTCCTAATTTTTGTCCTACCACAAATTCGTTTCCGAAAGAGACTAATTTTTTCACAAGTTTATGGAGTTATGGCCGGACCACGGTATCGAGTTTCCTACATATCTCATATTATATGTGAATCCGGATAATTTGTAGTTCATAAAGCATGATTTTTAAAAAAATTTATAAGTTATCTTAATTTTGGAGTTTTTGATGAAACCGAAAAGGTGGAGACTAAAGGGATTTGGGGGGGAGGGTAGAATGTAGGAGAGTTTTCAACAAGGAGCCCAGCCTACATATCCTCAAGACTCACAAAATTAGACTGCTTGTAGTTCGACTCGATTGGTAGAAAAGATAGTCTTTTATTTTTGACGTTCTTTGACTCGGGATGATTGACAAGTTGTTCGAGTTATGGAAAAAGGCTTGTAACATATTAACCATGATTATGGAGATCTTCACATCTATAGATAAGAATTTACATGGACATAATTTTTAAAACTCTAGGTGTCTCTATTACTTGAATTTAGAAAAAAGATAAGGTTACCCTCAGTATGAGTTTAGAAATATCTTGAAGGTGAAGATGAAACCGAAATATCCCAAAGTACCCACATGCCTTCTAATAGGGGTGTGATTTGCTGGTTGTAGCGATCATTCTTTTAGATCACGTCAAAAGATTTTGATGTTCCTCTCTAGATTATGTCCCGTTTTGTTGCTAATAAAAACTTTCACATTGTACTGTGTCCTTTTTGGAGTCGTCCACACCTATGGTTTTGATTTGAGATTTTCATCCTCTCGGATGCTCTCGACAATATCTCAAACAAAAATCATTAGTAATAAGCACAATTTATGAAAGAGGTGTATAGTTTTTTACTATATCTCTATGTGTGTTGTTACTTAAAAAGTGAAGTCATCCTCTCATGTACCTATTTGGAAGGATATATTTTCAATAACAGACACAAAAACCCTCTTGGTTATTGTATAGTTACCTCATTTATCGATTGACTATGTCTTCAAAATGGGGTGACCCTTTTGGACACCGACGATACTTTATGAAGAATGGTCCCTGAAATCGTGTAATCTTATGATGATGCGGCAAGCCTTTTGGTCACCTATAATGCTTGTTGTATGTGGAATAATAACCTCTTTAGTTATTGCCAACGATTCTTTGCATATGACCTTAGGTATGTCCTGTGTATCTTTTATATCGATATGACTTATAGATTTCCCTTGAATTGCCAATCTTTAGATAATTTTATGCATTATTTGATGTTGGATATGATGAAACTTATAGATATCCTTTGAATTGCTAGCTTTCAGGTAATCCCGCACATTATCTAACCTTAGTAAGAGAGCTTACAAATATCCCTCCAATCTCTAGCTCTCAGGTATTCCCGCACATCATCCGACCTTGGATACAATATGACTTATATATATCTCTCAAATTGCTTATCTTTAGGTAATACAACATATACTCGATCTTTGGATATGACGCGGCTTATAGAGAACCCTTGGACTTATTAATTTGATAATCTTGCATATTCTCCAATAAGGATTTAGTTATGACTTATGGATAACCATCAGATTATCAATTTTTAGGTAAACTTGCACACTATTCGGTTAGGATGTTGTTGTGGATTACGGATGTCCTATGGGCTATCAACTCATAGGTAATTTTGTACACTATCCTATTTCAAATAATATGACTTATAGATGACCCTCAAATTGTAAATTTCTAGGAAATCTCATATATCATCCATCTTCAGATAGTGACATAAAGGCGTCCCTTCAAATTATATGCTCTTGATGCATTCAGATGTTGATTCATAAAATAATAAGATATCTTCGATGCCAGAGTATTTTATCTTCACGTGTCAACAGATATTAAATGCCATAATATCCTGGACGCCAGTGTTTGTGTCTCCCATGTCAATAGATATTAAATGCTGATGATATCCTCGATGCCATCATTTGTGTCTTGATTGTTAATAGATATTAAATATTTATGATATCCTCGATGCCAGCATTTGTGTCTCGTGTGTCAACAAATATTAAATGTTGATGATAGACTTGATGTCAACATTTGTGTCTCGCGTGTCAACAGATATTAAATGCTGATAATACCCTCAATGCCAGTATTTGTGTCTCGCGTGTCAATAGATATTAAATGCTGATGATATCCTCAACACTAGCAGTTGTGCCTTGCGTGTCACTAGATATTAAATGCTGATGATATCGTCGATGTCAGTGTTTGTATCTCGTGTGTCAACAGATATTAAATACTGATGATATCCTCAACGGAAGTGTTTGTGTCTCGTGTATCAACAAATATTAAATGCTGATGATATTCTCGATGCCAGCATTTGTGTCTCACGTGTCAATAGATATTGGTGCTCTAAAGCATCTTCCAAGGCCAAACCTTATCGTCTTGCATGGCAAGTAATTATGGAGACTTAGTTGAATAACATGATAGCCTTCTTGGTGATGAAATGATATGAAATGGCCCTCTTGGGAATGAAATGAAATGAAATGGCGCTCTAAAAAATGATATGAAATGGCCCTCTCGACAATGGCATGAAATGGCCCTTTCGACAATGATATAAAATAGCAAAGATGATATGAAATGGCCCTCTCAGCAATGGAATAAAATAAAATGGCCCTCTCGATAATGGCATGAAATGGCCCTCTCAGAAATGAGTTGATATAAAATAGCCCTCTCGATAATGGCATGAAATATCCCTCTCGGTGATGATATGAAATGACCCATTCGGCATGGCATGAAATGACCCTCTCGGCAATGAGATGATATGAAATAGCTCTTTCGATGATTTGAAAACAGTTTTACCTGAGTCTGTTTGTCTGTGTTTTGCTTTCTACATGTACCTGTACTTAAGGTAGACAATTAGTAGACACAGTGTCACTCTCACTGACGACCACAGTTAAGCTTTATGATAGTTTAATGACAAATACTAAGCATCAGAATTTGAATGACTTATTCCACTATTGATCTTCTCTTTTTGAAGAAATAATTAAATAGTAAATCCACCGGATGCAAGTAAATAGAGCAAAATCCTTGTTTGGAAATTACTCAAATACAGTTTTCTTTGCTTCAAGGCAAATTTTGAGGATGACTTTCTGCTCTTTCTTTAATTGAATGATCTTTTTTTATTGCTGTATTTACTCTACCAACTTCCTTGAATGCACCTGCGCTCAAGGTAAATATTTATTATACACAAAGTCTTTTTTTCTAGCAACTATCTTTTAGGAAAATTCTAAATACAATATTCATAAAGAAGATAAGGCACCTTTGTTTGTCCTTCATGGTCTCAAGAAATGAGATAAACAATTCAAAGGGTCCTCAATAAATGGGTATTAAACCCATTTTTGGGGATACCCAAAAATACCATTCTTGATCATTATGTTGATGTGGCTCGCAACTAGCTTGGAGTTTTTCGAAAAAGATTCCCAACTTTGTGTAGTGATCTCTGCATCCATAGAAAAATAGTTAGTTTTGAGTGAAACTACTCCGTGTCAACCTCCGTCGATCCTTGGTTTGCTACTCGCCATATTTTGGGGGATCCGTTATGTTGGGGCATCCACCCTGACTCCCCATTCCAATAAATGCCTAGGCAATCACTAAGTAAAAATATTTGTGTAGATTTTTTAAAGTAGTCTTAATTTTAAAAACTAGTTTCAAAAACTTCTGTAAAAGCTTTTAGAAAATCTCTGCCAGTCATGTCTTGAATTAGCTTAACGAATGCGTTTTCTCGGTTCTGACTATATCTGACATTTGACGGAGGATTTTCATGAATTCATCATTATCACTGAGGTTTTCTACCTAAAGCTCTATTATAGCCGGAGATTTAGTCTACCTAGACTTGGTCGCATCTAGCAATTTCCCAAAACTTGACTTCGATCTCTGGTGCTAGGTGATTTGAAATATATTCCAGTGTTTAGTTACAATTTTGAGGCCTTCCTTAAAATTTTTGTCCGAGTTTAATGTTGTATGAGCTCAGCTCGCGAGGATTCAAAGTCTTTGTTGGTCTTCATTCTCTTTGTTTGATGATGATCTTTCTCTTGTGAATTTTTGAGATTCCTTCTCAAAAATTCTGCCTCAGTTTTCATTTTTTGGAGTTAAATGATTGAGCCATTGGGGCGCCAATGTATCCCGTTGAATTGGAAATCAGGTCATCACATAGCTCATTCATAAAAGGAAAGAGTAAATTCTTCTAAGGGGTTGGTCGAAGCCGATATAGGCCACCTACGTATCCCTTTCTTGGGAATTCAGGGCAAACATAGTTTGTACATAATAGGTAAGGGATTCTAGGCAATTACACATCATAAAATAAATAGTATCATAAAGGCGATTATAAATAAACTAAAACTAAGACATCCTTTAAACATAATATCTCTTTACCGCATCAGAGTTGATTGATTTGGTCCACTCTTGACCATTCATCTCGGATAGAGTTAGGGCTCCTCCATATTTTACCTTGTGAACTATGTATGGTCCCTGCCAATTTTGAGCAAACTTGCCTTTGTACAATTCTTAATGAGGAAACATGCGTTTGAGAACCAGTTGCCCAGCTTCAAATATTGGAGATCTTACTTTTTTATTGAAGGCAAGGATCATCCTGTGTTGATACAACTGACCATCATACACGACAATCATTCTCTTCTCATCAATCAACATCAGTTGTACATAGTGAGCGTGAACCCATTCTTCATTACTTAAACCGTCTTCTTGAATTATCCTAAAGGAAGGTATCTCAACCTCGACAGGTATCACAACCTTATTCCCATAAAAAAGTAGATAAGGAGTTCCCCCGGTAGAGGTTTGAACTATTGTACGATATCCTAGTAGAGCGTAGGGCAATATCTCATGCCATGATCTATCATTTTTTACCATCTTCCTTAAGATCTTCTTGATGTTCTTATTGGCAGCTTCCACGGCTCCATTCATCGATAGATGATATACGGTTGAGTTGTGATGAATAATTTTGAACCAATCACAAATCTCATTCATCAAGTAATTGTTCAAGTTTTCCCCATTATCAGTAATGATCAATCCGGGCACTTCAAATCAGAAAATCAAGTTATTCCTAACAAAATCTGCAACCACTTTCTTGGTGACGGCTCTATATGAAGCAGTTTCGGCCTACTTAGTAAAGTAATCAACATAAACCAAAATGAATCTATGCCTATTTGATGATGGTGGTGGTTCTATTAGTCTGATAATATCCATACCCCAAGCTATGAAAGACCAGGGTGAACTCATCGCATAAAGCACATGTGGAGGCATTCGAATCAAATCTCTGTGTATCTAACATTTTGGGCTTTTCTAAACATACTTGCTATAATTATATTCCATAGTCATCTAGAAGAAGTAACCAGTTATCAGGATCTTTCTAGCAAGGGAAAACCCATTCATATGGGCTCATAGACTCCGGCATGTACTTCCTTTAATAATTTCATAGCTTCTGCGGCATCGACACGTCTTAAGAATCCTTAGTCTGAAGTCCTCCTAATGATTTCCCCACTTAGAAAATAATTCTTTGCCAAATGCAGGATTGTCTTCCTCTGATTGTTGCTGGCCTCTTCAGGATATATTCCAAATTCTAAATAACTTTTAATATCATAGTACCATGGCTTTCCATCAGGCTTCTCTTCGACATGTGTACAATGTGCGGGTTGTTCCTTCAAACTTATTTTCGAAGGATCAATGTAACTCTGATCTGGGTGCTGAATTATGGGCAATATAGTAGCCAAAGCATCAGCAAACTCATTCTGTATCCTTGGGATATGTCTGAAATTGACTTCTTTGAATCTTCCAAACAAATCTTGTACCAGCCCTACATAAGGAATAATCTTGGAGTTCTTTACCGCCCATTCCCCCCATACCTGGTGAATCAACAAATTTGAGTCCTTGATGACTTGCAATTTATAAACACTTATATCTAGTACCAACTAGAGACCTAAGATGCAAGCCTTATATTCGGCCATGTTATTTGTAACACCCCAGAAAATGGGTTTCGGAGTGTCACACGGTGCTTGAGGCTACGAGTATCCCCAAGCTAACCCTTTGAGCCATTTTCATTCAGTTCAACACAAATCAACGGAGTTTCTATAAATAACCCTCAAATATCAACAGAGTAATCATCATCCAAGAATAAAAGAATTTCAGAAAGATAACAAAATACGACTTATTGTTCAACTCCCAACATCTATACTAGTCTAACAAGCCTCTAAGAAAATCAATAAAACCAACGAGCCACTGAGACATGCCCCAACTGACTCATACTCAGTTATCAAATGTAAACAATTCCGTGCAACCAACATCAGACATCACATCCTCGGAACATAAGGACTCACCACAATAGAGGATGTAGAACAGCGTGCCCGAAGAATCATTGTCGAACCTGGATCAGAGCATCTTAACCTACATACCGAGAAAATACAGCCCACATCCGAAGATGTGGGTCAGTACCATGGAAAGGAACTGAGTATATAGGGGTGTACGCAGTTGTATAAACATCATTATCATAAATATTTATAAGAAATATGCAGGATGTATGAAAGACTCACATAGCCCGAAGAAAATCATTATAATCATGAGAGGATGAAATAAGTACAATAACACATGTGAGTCATCACATAATTTATCAATCACTTTCAGTTCATCAAGAATATCAATTCTCATAATGTAAATATCATTTAAATCTTTTGAACGAATAACTTTCACAATTCCACTTTCAAATCACTTCATCATTCACCATAGACACAAGAAAACACACACACTGGCAGATCCTATAACCGACATAAACCATGTGAGCTACATGAAGTCCAACGTACAACCCACGTTGGGGAGAGCCGTCCTATCCTTGCCATCGGAGTAGGACTATCCATATCAAATCCACACAAACTAGTGATCACTATATAAATCAACCTCAGGCTCACTCCTACGGGGGCACGTAGTTCTAAGGAAGTAACGTCGCTTGATACCTTCCACTCAGTGCTAAAGATTTCTCCCATACTTAGCTCAGATCATTTCAAAGACAATCCACAACAAAACAATTTCAGTAATATATAAATATACATCGGGAGCCATCATGCTTCCCATCTATCAAAATCAACCACGTTGTGGATTTCTTTCACACTCGAGTTCAAAACAACTCCATTAAGACCAAAAGGTCAAATCATTCAAAATATCTAAAATATTCAACATCTACGTGCTTATAACACATACCTTCTCAAAAAAACATAATTTTCAATGGGGATTCACGACCCAAATATCAAAATCATGATAAATATCGTTCAAGATTCATGCTTTATATCTCCACACATGTAAATTCATCTTTCAAAATCATAAACATCAAGATTTCAAAATAATCATCATCAGATATGGGTTCATACTTCAAATTCGTAAAAATCAAATTAAAATTATGCCTTTGTAAAGAAAATTACTTTCGGGCACAAGAATGAAAGAGAGTTCTTGTTGAAAAACTCCACATACCTTGAATGATGAACTTTAGATCGATACTCATTTTTGAGATGTTAATCGTGCCTTTGAATGATGGTTCTTGGAGTTCTTGACCTAGGAACTTGGAATCTTGAATAAATTTGTAGAATTAATGGTGACTTTAGAGGTTCTTGAAGTTGGATGTAGGAGCTTAGGGTTTTCTTTTTAAGGGAATTTGAAGAAATATAACATATAATGCTTCTAATAGGCTTTCATATAGGGTTTGACGGATTTTGGGTGAGGGAGAATGACCAAAACGCCCCTAAAAATCAAAAAAAATTCTTGAATCTGTCCTTTGGTGGACTATTTTGATAGTCTGAAGTAGATCAACCATAACATTTTACTCTGATATCTAAATTGGATGAAACTAATTTCATTAGAAAGAGGACTCTCATATCTTTCTGTTGATATATAGTATCTCACCCAGATCATTGTGTACGAGGAGTTATGATCATTTGAAGTTAACCCAAAAATTCACTTTGATAGGCTGAAGTAGATCGACCATAACTTTTTGCTCCGATAGACAAATTAGATGAAACTAATTTCATTGGAAAGAGGACTCGCAGAGTTTCTGTTGATATATAGTAGATCACCCAGATCATTATGTTCGATCGAAATGTTCATAACTCGTCGCTCGGGTGTCCGTTATGGATAATCCACATATCGTTGGAAAGATTATTCGATACTCTATGCAATGGTGGGTCATAATCTGAGACATTCCGCACGGAAAATTTATAATTCATTCTAGAAGATAGAACCCAACACATTTACGCACTAAATTTCAATGAAAAATTTTCCAGGGTATTACATCATCCCCCTCTTGGAAACATTCGTCCTCGAATGACGCTAGACATGACAAGATTAGATAGGGAATAGAGGATACAGCTAAAACCATTCGTTTAACTCATCACCACATCGTTTCTCACTCCAAATGCAACATAGAATGCATAAATTCAAGAAACTACAGCTGAACACATAATAAATGACAGCTGAATTGCTGTAACTTTTATCAAAAGTGCATGATTTAGGAAAAAACGGTCCCTTCGTCTTAATCGGAGTTCGCAGAAAATAGGTGCGGATACTTGGATCGCATATCCGCCTTAGCTCCCCAAGTTGCTCCCTCAACAGATTGGTTTCGCCACAACACCTTGACCAAGGGAACTCATTTGTTCCTTAGTCTTCGGACACTGAAATCAAGAATCTCAATAGGAATCTCATCAAAAGAAAGATTTTCTTGAATGTCAGCACTCACAGAGGAATCCACTACCACAGCATCGCTAATATGCTTTCTAAGCATGGAGACATAGAATATTGGATGAACAGAGGACAACTCGAAAGGCAACTCGACCTCATAAGCTACATTACTAACACGGCTAAGAATTTTGTAAGGACCAACATAACGGGGACTAAGCTTCCCCTTCTTTCAGAATATCTTCACCCCCCTCATGGGTGAAATTTTCAGATACACTAGGTCACCAACTTCAAACTCAAGGTCTCTCCTTCTAACATCCGCATATGACTTCTGACGACTCTGCACAGTTTTCAACCTTTCCCTAATCAACTTAACTTTTTCCATAGCCTCAAATACCGAATCAGAACCACTCACAGCCGCTTCACCCACCTCAAACCAACCTATGGGTGATCTACACTTCCTCCCATATAAGGATTCAAACAGAGCCATGCCAATACTAGAGTGGAAAATATTATTGTAAGAAAACTCTATCAACGGTAAGTGATCATCCCAACTTCCCTTAAAGTCAAGTGCACAAGCTCTCAACATATCCTCTAAGTATTGGATGGTCCGCTCAGCCTGACCATCGGTCTATAGATGAAAAACAGAACTCAAAAGCACTTGGGTACCAAGACCCTTCTGAAAAGCTTTCCAAAGTTGCAAAGTGAACTGAGTACCCCTATCTGAAATGATAGACAAGGGAACTCCATGCAGTCTAACTAGCTCTCGGATATATAATCTAGCGTAATCCTCAGCTGTATATAAAGTATGAACAGGCAAGAAATAAGCATACTTAGTCAACCTATCAACCACAACCCAAATGGAATCATGATGGCGTCGGGAAGGAGGTAAACCAATCACAAAGTCCATATTTATCTCTTCCCACTTCCAGGTGGGAATACTAAACTCTTGCATCATACCACCAGGTCTTTGGTGTTCAACCTTAACCTGTTGGCATGTTGCACACTTAGCTACAAACGCTGCTATATCTTTGTTCATGCCACTCTACCAATAATTTCTCGTAAGTCTCGGTACATCTTGGTGGCACCAGGATGAATAGAATATCGTACACCGTACACTTCAGCCATAATCCTCTGTCTCAGATCATCAACATTCAGAACACACAATCTATCCAGCAATCTCAACACACCATCTCCCCCTTGGGAGAAAACCTCTACTTTTTGGTCCTTGACTGACTCTTTCAGTCTGACCAAACTAGCATCTAAGTATTGTTTTTCCTTCACTTTCGAAACCAAGGAGGATTCAGAACTACTCTGAACCCCTATACTATCTTCAGCAGAGTCAAACAACCTAACCCCCAATCTAGCCAAACGATGTACATCACGAGCCAACTCTTTCTTACCTTCTATCACATGCGAAACACTACCCATGGACACTCTACCCACAATATTGGCCTTGCCCGAATGGTACAGCACACTCATATCATATTTCTTTAACGATTCTAACCATCGTCTCTGCCTAAGATTCAATTCTCTTTGGGTAAACACATACTGCAGACTCTTATGATCAGTGAAAACATCAACATGGACACCATACAAATAGTGTCTCCAGATTTTCAAAGAAAACACAACAGCAGCCAACTCAAGGTCATGGGTGGGGTAATTTTTCTCATGGGGTTTCAACTGTCTAGAAGCATAAGCTATCACCATACCTTTCTGCATCAATACGCAACCCAACCCAACTCTCGAAGCATCATAGTATACCATAAAACCATCAACACCATTAGGCAAAGTCAAAACAGGGGCTGAAGTGAGTCGAGTCTTCAACTCCTGAAAACTCTTCTCACAAGATTCGAACCATAAGAACTTCACTTTCTTTTAGGTCAACCGAGTCATAGGAGACGCTATAGAGGAGAAACCCTTAACAAAACGGCGGTAATAGCCATTTAAACCCAAGAAACTTTGTATATCAGTCGGAGAAATAGGTCTAGGCCAATTTCTAACAGCTTCGATCTTTTGGGGATCAACTTTAATACCCTCGGAAGAAATGGTATGACCAAGAAAAGCAACTGAGCTTAGCCAAAACTCACACTTACTGAACTTGGAAAATAACTTGTAATCTCTAAGGGTTTGCAAGACAGTTCGAAGATGATCATAATGTTCATCCTCACTATGGGAGTACACCAGTATATCATCGATGAACACTATGACAAACATATCCAGATATGGTCTGAACATTCGATTCATGAGGTCCATGAAAGCTGCTGGGGCATTAGTTAACCCAAAAGACATAACAAGAAACTTAAAATGGCCATAACGAGTTCAAAAAGTGGTTTTTGGGATGTTACACTCCCTAACTTTGAGTTGATGATAGGAATGAAGGTCTATCTTTGAGAAATAACTTGCACCTTGCAATTGGTCAAATAAATCATCTATTCTCGGAAGGGGGTACTTATTTTTTATGGTGACTTTATTCAGTTGGCGGTAATCAATGCACATACGCAAAGAGCCATCTTTCTTTCTCACAAACAACATAGGAGCACCCCAAGGAGAAACATTGGGCCTTATGAAACCCTTATCTAGTAGATCTTTGAGTTGCTCTTTCAACTCCTTAAGTTCTGCAGGGGCCATACAGTAAGGAGGAATAGAAATGGGCTGAGTATCGGGAAGAAGATCAATCTCGAACTCTATCTCTCTATTAGGACGTATCCCTGGGAGATCATCCGGAAAGACATCAGAAAACTCATTGACGACGTTAACAGACTGAAGAGTTGGAGTCTCAGACTTAGTGTCTTTGACTCTAACCAAATGGTAAATACACCCCTTGGAAATAAGCTTTCTAGCTTTGAGGTAAGAGATAAAATGACTGTTGGGTGACACAAAATTCTCAGACCACTAAAACACGGATGCACCCGAAAATTAAAACTTGACCACTCGGGTCCGACAATCAATAGAGGCATAAGAAGAATACAGCCAATCCATACCCAGAATTACATCAAAATCTACCACGTCTAACTCAATTAGATTAGCCAACAAGACTCTATGAAGAACAGTAACAGGACACTTTTTATACACTTTCTGGGCAACAATCGAATCATCCACTGGGGTAGAAACTAGGATAGGCTCAAGAATAATCTCAGGACTCATTTCAAAATTCATAGCAATCAAAGGTGTAACATATAAGAAACTGGATCCAAGATCCAACAAAGCATACACATCAAACTAAAGTATACGAAGCATTCCAGTAACAACATCGGGAGAGTCCTCCTGTTCTTGGTGGGACGGTAAAGCATAGAATCTATTCTGGCGTTGCCCGCTAGTATTGATAGAAGAGGCGCCTTGAGCTAGGGCTGGGCGAGTCGCTGGAACTGGAGCACTAACAGTCTGAGTCTGGGTTTGAGGGCGATAGTCACGACTCCCTTGTCCATCCTGTGGACAATCTCTAACTCTGTGACCCATGTCACCACACTAGAAACAACCCCTCTTCTCACCCCAATACTCATCCAAATGAGCCCTACCACACTTAGGACACAGGGGACTATTTGGCTTACTGCCAACACTGTACTGGGACCTGGATGCATATGACCTGCTACCTTGCTCCTGCCTACCTCTAGGCATGGGAGCACTAGCAGATGATGGTGTTGGCATAAACGAATGATCCTGATACTGAGGGTGACTCCCTCCCTGCGATCTAGTATAACCCTGTCCGTGCTGCTCAGACCTAGCTCTCTTATTTCCTCTTATTCTATCTCTCTCCTTAATCTTATCTACCTCAATCTATTGGGCATAAGTCATCAGCCTAGAAAGATTCATCTAACTATTCAGCATAGCATACCTACACTCCTTAACCACATAACTAGACACTCCAGTCACAAACTTACTCATACTAGCCCAATTATCAGCCACTAAGTCAGGAGCATACTTGTCCAACTAATTGAAATTTAGACAGTACTCCCTAACAGTCATAGAGCCCTGTCGCAGGTTCATAAACTCTTCCACCTTCGCCTCCCTTATCTCCAAAGGGAAAAACTTATCCAGGAATGCATCCTGGAACTCTTTCCAAGTTGTAGGGAAAGCTCCCTCACCTCTACCTTTCCTCCAAGCAACAACCCAGTAATAAGAAAGGTCTTTCAACCTATACGCAAACAACTCCACACTATGTTCCTCAGATACATACATCACCTGAGTAATCTTCCGCACCTCCTCTAAAAATAACCATGGATCCTCATAAGACTTGGACCCATAGAATTTCTGCGAATTCATACGCATGAAGTCACTGATCCTGGCAGCAGCTGAATCATCTCCCTGCTGCTGTGGAGCCGGGGCCGGGTTAGCCTGAATATTCATAGTAACAGCTTGGGCCAGCACCTAAAAGGCTGCCTAAAATTCAGTATGAGACACGTTTTCATTCAATAGGTCAGCGGGTTGAGGTTTCTGACCATCATTATTTCTTCTCGCTCAACGTGGAGGCATATTTTTGAAAGAGGAGAGCACGAATCAATAGCAGAGAGAGACACTTTAAGCATGATAGATTTCTGAAAGAAAGAATCACTTAACGCGGCTTGTCAGACTCCTTAGGACACCTTAAAACCTAAGGCTTTGATACAAAGTTTGTAACGCCCCAGAAAACGGGTCCCAAAGCATCACACGGTGCTTGAGGCTACGAGTAGCCCCAAGCTAACCCTTTGAGCCATTTTTATTTAGTTTAACACAAATCAATGGGTTTTCATAAATAACCCTCAAATATCAACAGAGTAATCATCATCCAAGAATAAAAGAATTTCAGAAAGATAACAAAATACGACTTATTAGTCAACTCCCAACATCTATACTAGTCTGATAAGACTCTAAGAAAATCAATAAAACCAGCGAGCCATTAAGATATGCCTCAACTATCTCATACTCAGTTATCAAATGTAAACAATTCCGTGCAACTAACATCTGACATCACATCCTCGGAACATAAGGACTCACCACAACAGAGGATGTAGAACAGCGTGCTCGAAGAATCACTGTCGAGCCTGGATCAGAGCATCTTAACCTACATTCTGAGAAAATGCAGCCCACATCCCAAGATGTGGGTCAGTACCATGGAAAGGAACCGAGTATATGGGGGTGTATGCAGTTGTATAAACATCATCATCATAAATATTTATAAGAAATATGCAGGATGTATGAAAGACTCACAAAGCCCAAAAAAATCATCATAATCATGAAAGGATGAAATAAGTACAATAACACATGTGAGTCATCACATAATTTGTCAATCACTTTCAGTTCATCAAGAATATCAATTCTCATAATGTAAATATCATTTAAATCTTTTGAAAGAATAACTTTCACAATTCCACTTTCAAATCACTTCACCATTCACCATAGACACAAGGAAACACACACACAGGGAGATCCTATAACCAACATAAACTATGTGAGCTACATGGAGTCCAACATACAACCCACGCTGGGGAGAGTCTTCCTATCCTTGCCATCGATGTAGGACTATCGATATCAAATCTACACAAACTAGTGATCACTATATAAATCAGCCTCAGGCTCACTCCTAGGGGGGCACATAGTTCTAGGGAAGTAACGTTGCTTTATACCTTCCACTCGGTGCTAAAGATTTCTCCCATACTTAGCTCAGATCTTTTCAAAGACAATCCATAATAAAACAATTATAGTAATATATAAATATACATCAGGAGCCATCATGCTTTCCATCTATCAAAATCAACCACGTTGTGGATTTCTTTCACACTCGAGTTCAAAACAACTCCATTAAGACCAAAAGGTCAAATCATTCAAAATATCTCAAATATTCAACATCAACGTGCTTATAACACACACTTTCTCAAAAAAACACAATTTCCAATGGGGATTCAAGACCCCAAATATCAAAATCATGATAAATATCGTTCAAGATTCATGCTTTATATCTGCACACATGTAAATTCATCTTTCAAAATCATAAACATCAAGATTTCATAATAATCATCATAAGATATGGGTTCATGCTTCAAATTCGTAAAAATCAAATAAAAATCATGCCTTTGAAAAGAAAATACTTTTGGGCACAAGAATGAAAGAGAGTTCTTGTTGAAAACCCCCACATACCTTGAATGATGAACTTTAGATCGATACTTATTTTTGAGATGTTAATTGTGCCTTTGAATGATGGTTCTTGGAGTTCTTGAACTAGGAACTTGGAATCTTGAATAAATTTGCAGAATTAATGGTTAACTTTGGAGGTTCTTGAAATTGGATGTAGGAGCTTCAAGTTTTATTTTTGAGGGAATTTGATAAAATATAACATATAATGCTTCTAATAGGCTTTAATATAGGGCTTGGACAGATTTTGGGTGAGGTGGAATGACCAAAACGCCCCTAAAAATAAAAAAATTCTCGAATCTGTGATTTGGTGGACTGTTTTGGTAGTCTGAAGTAGATCAACCATAACATTTTACTTCGATATCTAAATTAGATAAAACCAATTTCATTAGAAAGAGGACTCTCATATCTTTCCGTTGATATATAGTATCTCACTCAGATCATTTTGTACGGGGAGTTATGATCGTTTGAAGTTGAACCAAAAATTCACTTTTGATAGGCTGAAGTAGATCGACCATAACTTTTTGCTCCGATAGACAAATTGAATGAAACCAATTTCATTGGAAAGAGGACTCGCAGAGCTTTCCATTGATATATAGTAGATCACCCATATAATTATGTACAAGGAATTATTATCATTTAAAGATGGAGAAAAAATACGCCAGGCCTCAGTACTTTTTCCTTCACATTTTACTGTTCACTACTATTCACGGTTCGATCGGAATATTCATAACTCGTCGCTCGGGTGTCCGTTTTGGATGATCCACATATCGCTAGAAAGATTATTCTATACTCTACGCAATGGTGGGTCATAATATAAGACATTCTACACGAAAAATTTATAATTCATTCTAGAAGATAGAACCCAACACGTTTATGCACAAAATTTCAACGAAAAATTTCCCGGGGTATTACATTATTGGTACACGGGAAGAGCCACTTAGAAGTTGTTGGATAGTGTTGTCCTATTTCTGATACCAAAGATGCTCCAATTCTTGAGCCTTTGAAGTTGATAGCTCCATTAAGGAACAGTCTCCATCCGAGGTAGATCTCTGCAATGTCTTCTCCCACGAATAAAATCCCCTCATTTGGGAAGTTGTTGGAAGTGTCTCGTACTCATTATAAATTGGATTATTATCTAAATGATACACTAAGTCTTTCCCTTTGATTGACACTTGGCTAACTTTCCCGTAGGCATGGCTTTCTGAAATATATACTTAAATGGATCCATTCTAGAAATGAGATATGTTTGTATGAGGATACATAATGCTCAACTTTTGTGCGTCCTATGTCAAAGTACAACATGTCCTTTATACTAGAGCGTACCGAGACTCATATGGCATGAAATTTTTACTCAAGTAGTAGATTGATTTTTCATTCTTACCGGTCTCATCATGTTTCCCGAGGACACATCTGAAAGTATTTTCTGAGACTGAAAGGTAAAGCAACAATGGAATTTCTTCCCATGGTAGAACAAAAATAGGAAGAGCAAACAGATTTAATTCTGTTAGAAGCCTTTTAACACTCTTCTTTCCACCCATTCAATGTATCTTTCTTCAACATCTTCAGAATTGGCTCACATATGACCTTTGATTGGGAAATGAACCTGCTAATGTAATTCGAACAATCCAAGAAACTCATAACCTCTTTCTTGGTTCTTGGCAGCGGTAAATCTTAAATTGTCTTGATCTTGGATGGGTCTAGCTCGATGCCCCTTTTATTGAATATGAACCCCAATAATTTATCGGTTGGCACACCAAAAGCATACTTAGCTGGATTCAACTTCAAGTTATACTTTCTTAGTCTGTTAAAGAATTTTTCCAAATAGGTCAGATGATCTGAACTCTTACGGGATTTGGTAATTACATCATCCACGTACACCTCAATCTCTTTATGAATCATATCATGAAAAATAATTGTCATATCCCTCATGTATGTTGCACCTATATTCTTGAGACCAAACGGTATCACCCTGTAATGATAAAAACCTCGAGGTGTAATGAAAGTCGTATTTTCTGCATCCTTCTCATCCATTAATATTTGATAATACCTGGTGAAATAATTTATGAAAAACTGCATTTCAAGCTTTGCACAATTATTAATGTGGATGTGGATGTGGATGTTGGGTAGCGAAAAATTATATTTAGGACTGGATCTGTTCAAATCTCTGTAGTCAACACAAATTTGGATCTTGCTATCTTTTTCAGGACTGGGACAATATTGGCCAGCCATGTTGGATATTTTGTGCCCTCCACAACCTTAGATTGAATTTGACTCATTACTTCTTCCTTGATTTTCAAACTTAGGTCCGGCTTGAATTTCTATATTTTTTGCTTAACTGGATCAAACTCGGTATTGATTGGTAACTTATGCGACACGATGTTGGTGCTCAATCCTAGCATATAATCACAGGACTAAGCAAATATGTCAATGTACTCCTGCAGCAAGCAAATATTTTTCCTTTTTTTTGTTCTTATGCTAAGTGAACACTAAAACTTATCTCCTTGACTTTATCGTGGTGGCCCAGGTTGAATATTTTAGTTTTCTCTAGGTTGAGCTTCTCCCTATTTTCAATTTCTTCTACATCTTCCACTAACCGCTCCTCATAATATTCTTTCCATTCATCATCATTCACCTCACTTTGTTCATCTAGCCCTTGACATGACATAACATTGGCAGGTTTAAAATTATTGTTACATTTTTTCTTTCCTGTAACAAAGTTATAGTCAAGAAGGGAATCTCTTATTTACTTTCTATTATTCACTTTGATCTAGTGTAGTAGGGACATTTTATGTCAACACAGAGTAGTTCCTATTATCTGCAGAGTAAGAATAACTCAAAGGCTGATGTGTTAGATTTCGTTACTAATAAACAAAGCAAAATGATAGGGTATGAAGTAAACACATAGAGTTATTTATCATCTCATGTGAATTGCTCTATGGAGCAATGATGTCTCAAGAATATCAATAAATAGGATTTTGCTCATTGATATGGATAGGTGGAATTTATCAGGAAGGCTCAATTTTTCTTCTTTCCGACCTTAATACTTCTTTAAAGGATGTGGAGAATAACATAATTTTTTAAGATAAGGGTCGAGTTGAAAGGCTGTCTATATATCCCTCGAAGGAGAAATCAGGACCTATGTAATTAGAAGATATAATGGGCTTCTTCTGAGTTCGTAGTCAATCTTCCTGAAAAAGGTAGCGAGCATTTAGGAAGTTTTAAGAATGATTATGGAATTTTCTGAGAGACTTGGGAGACTTGGAGTATATTTGGTCGGACTTTTATATAGTGGGCATATATTCCTGCTTAAAGGTGTTCTAAGAAATGGGATTGGATCAATTTATTTTTTATTCAAATCAACATAACACGTATAAACACATAAATATTTATATCACACAAACATATGGTAATAAACGTGCATCCTAATTGGGTGACCTTTTTGAGCCAAGGGTTGGCCTAACGTATTTGAAGGAAGTATATGCTTTTTAAAACCAATCCATTATCCCCCAAAAACCTCTATAGGTGTACATAAAGGGCATAAATTCTTACAAAAGTTGCACAAAAGGGATAAAATCTTTAGGGAAAGGGAAAATAACATGAGAAAAAGAACAATGTCCCACACAGGGGATAGGAAACACTAGTTCCTAGATGCTCTTCTATCGGCCTTCGTCCTCTTAGCTTTGTACACTTCTTTTTATAGGCGACATCTGTTAATGATCAAGAGATTCTTGTATAACTGGTCTCTAAACTCATAGATCGTTATACTAGGAAATCATGCAATCTTCCTAACTAATCAACCTCTTTCCTGACTCGCTTCAAATTTTTCCTCAATTAGTAGATGATTAAGGCGTCGTCACACGAAATCAAAAAAATTTAAACTTTCCCCTACCCCCAAAGGATAATGGATTGGATTAAATAACATGTATTTCTTTAACACATAAATATGATTCAACTATATCTGGCTTAGACGCATTGCAAGTTTTCTAATGGGCCCAATACCACCTCAAGTATTGAGTCGTCCTAAGCTCATGCCTAAAATAAGGTTTTAGTTTAGCTCTATCCTGGGTGTCTAGAGTGGGTTTGGATACAGGTTCCCAAGCGGACAACTTGGGTTTGGAAATACGAACAACATTCGACCGCCTAATGTGCTGGTAAACCGTCATATTCCCAATACTTGATTTGGAGTTGATCAACAAGAGCTGAGATATCCACGAAACCCCAAAATAGTTTAGTAATCATCATGTGGGATTACGCCATGAAATGCAACAGTTAAATTTCACAGAATTTAAACATATAAGCACATAAACAGTTTAAACACTATAACAGTTAGTCAAACGACAAATTCAAACATTTCGTTAGAACCTAAAATTTACCCAATAGAGTCGCCATTTCTATTTTTTGGAGAAATGACTTTTTGAGTTTTTTCACAAGTTCAAATACTTTTAAAAAAGTTTTTAAACCTGAGAATAGAGTCGCCACTTAATTTATTTAGGAAAATAAAAAAAAACTTTATAAATTACTTAAATGATTCAAAGTAGAAAAAATAATTTAAGTTTTAAAATTCTAGGTAAGTGGTTCTTATTAATACTCTTGGAAGGTTATTAAGGAACCAAGAGTATCCGCTAACTTGCGGTTATCCAGAATATTTGAAAATGATTCTTTTGACTAACTTTAAAAAGAAAAATTGATTATTGAAAAGAAAATTGATTGAGAAAATATTTTTTGAGGTTTATGCAAAGTCAGTTTTTTAACGACTTAGCAGGGGATTTAACAAGGTTCAAAGGAGCATATAGCAAATAAACATAGAAAAGGGAAAATGGGGAGAAAAAAGTGATTTAGGTTCTTAAGCCCAAATCCATCAACCCTGTCCTAATCTAATTGAGTTTTCAGCCCAGCTTCACCTATCCTAATCTAAATATTGGATTTTGGCTCATAACCTATCCTAAACTATCTTTTTGGAACTTTGGGACCCAAAATATGCTTCACCTATGTTTGATTACAACTTTGGCTCCGAGGCCCCAAATGAATGAATAAATAAATGAATAAATGATTAAATAAAATTAAGACAATGATAAAAATCAAGACTTTTCAAGTCTCTTAGCAACCTCATCAATCAATTTTGATCTGTTTTCCTTCTTCGTCTATCTTCTTGCACCCGCATGCCATATAATCGACTTTTGGACTTAATCCTCGAAGAGGTGGGCCTCATTGGCCCATTACGATATACAAGGGGGAAAGGAGTCCATTTAAACTCCAAAGCAGATTCATGCAAAGAAGTAAATACGAGAATTAATACGTATTCAAAAATTTTGCACTTGATATATAAATGATGAAATGGAAAAATAGCATTCTCAAGCATAAAGAAATAGTAAACTGAGATATCAAAACAAATTGAATTATCCAACGAAAAAAAAAATAACCCATATAATAGAGAAGAAGGTGGAGGCTAACTTTTAAGAAAAGAATCCTTAAACTCCAACTAAGGGGACATTAACGATGATTCATACATCCAAATTATGGCCAATTTTAGGAAAACATGTAACGATCAATGGTTTATCTTTCTAAGACATCATTGATTTTATTTTGATATTATGAATTAAAGAGAGACAAGAATCAAGTCTTTACAAACACGAAGAGCACATATAACAACCCAAAGAGAATAAGAAAATTAGAATACAAGTTTAGCATCTCTAAAAGTGAAATATTTTTCAACAATAATTCTATGCATGACTCGAAAGTATCTAAATAATTCTATTTAGCCACAAAAATTTGAACTTTCTCATTATTTTGACAAAACAACATGCGAAAAAATATAATAAACATCTTCGATTGAAAATAAAGTTAACACTTCATCTCTCATATGAAGATTTTGAAATTCATTAAAATAATTAGCAAGCAAGTGACAAGTTCTTGACTTAATCAATTACTATTTTATTAAGGCCAAACAAACAATAGTAACTATTATTTTCGACATAAAGAAAACAACTTTACATGCTAAAAACAAATATATTTGCCAACACTGAATTTAAACAAAGCATAAGTACATCTTTTCAGCAAAGATTGAAAATTTATCCATAATAATCAAAGAATAAAGTAAAAAAGGGAGAAACAATTAATATTAACTATTCTTTTCAACAAAAAGAAAATAACTTTACATGCTAAAAACAAACATATCCGCCAACAATGATTTAAACAAAACATAAGTACATCTTTTAAGCAAAGATTGAAACTTTATCTATAATAATCAAAGAATAAAGTCAAAAGGAAGAAACAATCAATATTAACTATTCCTTTCAACATAAAGGAAACAACTTTACATGCTAAAAACAAACATATCCGCCAACAATGAATTTAAACAAAACATAAGTATTTCTTTTAAGCAAAGAGTGAAATTTTTTCTATAATAATCAAAGAATAATGTAAAAAAGGAGAAATAATCAATATACACTATTCTTTTCAACATAAAGGAAACAACTTTACATTCTAAAAACAAACATATCTGCCAACAATGAATTTAAACTAAGCATAAGTACATTTTTTAAGGAAAAATTGAAACTTTATCTATAATAATAAAAGAATAAAGTCAAAAAGGAGTAACAATCAATATTAACTATTCTTTTCAACATAAAGGAAACAACATTACATGCTAAAAACAAACATATCCACCAACAAGAATGTAAATAAAGCATAATTACATCTTTTAAGCAAAAATTTAAACTTTATCTATAATAATCAAAGAATAAAGTCAAAAGGCACGTTCAACTATTGCTAGCTTATTTTTATACCATGAACATGAAAATAACTATAATATTGATACCATAAAGTCTTATGGCCTTCAAGACAGTCTACAACAAATAGTTCCATCAAGCAAAATTACAACTACAAACTACGAAAAAGAAAAAGATGAAGAAGAAAATGATAATAAAACTAAAATGGGGAAGGTGTGTTTACCTTTTAGGGGCAGTAAAATGGGACTAAAAGATTTCTTCAGAGTCCTTATCATCACCGGAAAGTGTTCAACTCGAGAACTCCGATTAGCCCATGAATTTCACAAAAAAGGGAATTTTTTTACTAAAATAAAAACTCTTCTTTGCTCAAAGCTTTTTTTTCAACCTTGAGACTTGGTCTTTCTACTAGAATAGTGATAGTATTTATAAGAAAGGATGAAGATTTTATTTTTTTCATCCACCAATGTGGGAGAATGAATTTAGGGGTGTTTGTGAAAATTTAAAATTGAAGACAAGGTGAGGTGGGAGATAAAGTGGGGGTGGGGGCGGAATTCTACAATGTAGTACAATTTTTTAATTTAAAATCAGAAAAAGAACAAGGTTGAGGAGGAATTGTACAATGTAGTATAATTTTTAAATTTTAAAAGTTTGAATTTGGAAAAAGTTTAGGGGGAATTGTACAATATAGTACAAATTTTGAAATTCAAATTTGATAAAGGACAAGATTGGAGGAGAATTATACAATCTAGTACAAATTTTGGAATTCAAATTTGAAACAGAACAAAGTTGAAAGGGAATTGTACAATATAGTACAATTTTGGAATTCAAATTTGAAAAAGGAAAGAGTTGAGGGGGAATTGTATAATCTAGTACAAATTTTGAATTTCAAATTTGATTTTGGGATTCGAAATTATTTTTTGTGGGAATTGGGTAGAAGTTATGAGAGTTTTTGAGAAGTTTGGGGATATTTAAATTATAACCCCAATTTGAGATTTAAAATTTTGTCAAATTTATTTATTTTTGACCAAATTAAAAATCAATTGACAGATTGCATTGCAATTATGACCAATTTGATTTCAATTATGACCAAATATAATAGATTGACTAAATTAAATTAAAATTTGATACGAATTAATATTTCCTTTAATCCCGAGCTTTTTGATTTACTAAAATCAAACAAATATTTATCCAAATAAATTATTTTTGAGAGTAACTTATATTTAAATCAAGACGTTATTCGTTCAAATTAATACTTAAGCTTGATCAGTGAAAGTCCATTTTTGATAAAAATATTCATTTAAGTAAAAAAAAAATTATACAATTTCGCATATATAAATATGAAAATGTATAATAGTCAATTAAATGACAAAATTAACCCAAATAAATATTTTAGAGTGCATTTATCCAAATGAAATAAATATTTTTATTTTATTAAAAATTTAAAAAACTCATAATTAAATTTAATCGTGGACGACAAAAGTTAGGTGTCAACACTACCTATCAATGTAAGTTTTCTCTATTACATTTGTTGGTCAACAACAACAACAACAGCAACAGCAACAGCTATGCCAATAAAAAGTACTCCCTCCGTCCCAAATTATGTGTCATCATTTCCTTTTTAGTCTGTCCTAAAATAAATGTTATCTTTCCTTATTTGACAACTTTTTAAAGATACAATTACCCTTTTACCCTTATTGGTCTCACTTAATTAAAAAAAAGTTAGTGACACATTTTTTGATAAAGGACAATTTGGTAAACTTTACCAATTCTTTCCTTATTTCTTAAATCTCGTGCCCGATCAAATGACGACATATAAAATGGAACGGAGGAAATATTAAACTTTTCTTTCTACTGGCATAAAAATATCTAACAGGCTAAGAGACACATAGAAAGCTAGACCTAAAGCAAATGTACTAACAATCCTAAAACATATTTCCAAATGGAGTGTCTCGTATGTCCCGTCTAAAGCTAAGAGAGATACAAATAATAAAGTATTAGACATTGAGTGTGTCACGTACTCATACCTGATAATGCAGTATTTTTAGTCATTCAACTTCGAACCAGTAATCTTTTATTTTTGGTCTAAAAGACAATACTAACTTCGTTTCATAATAAATGAATTATCGAATTTTGACACATACATTAAGGAAAAAATATTACAGACATAAATTTAACACAACTTTTTATTTTTACCTTAAAAAAAAAAGTTGACCTTATAATACCTTTTCAAAAGTTAATTGATTGTTAAATCATAAGGACAAATTTGAAAAAAAAATTTCAATAATTCATTTATTTTGAAATACCAATAAATATTTCAACAATTTACTTATTTCGAACGGAGGGAGTACCGGTTAAAACAACCTAGAATTTCCACAATATAGGAAAGAGAAATAGCAGAGCAACTACATTGAACAACCTTCATCATTTTCATCTCACAATCACAATGTTCTCATTGAATGGTACCACTTTTACGGTAATTACATTTCATGTCTCTTTCTTAAATCTCTCTTAACCATATGCAACACTCTTGCGGTGCTGTGTATGGTGGGAACTTTGGTGCACGAGGCTGACCTTTATTGAATTCTTGATCATGTTGTTGGGAATATGAATTTCTTTTATTCTTCCATTTTCCGACCCCATTTATGAAGAAAATGAGGAACATCCAGATTAGTCCTGAAAATGTTTTTGTTGTTTACAGAATAATTTGTTAGGTGGAATTCAAAGATGTTTGACTCAGTCAAAGAAAATAGTGTCAGTTCTTATGGTGGTGGTCAAACCATCACCCCTTAGACCTTCACTGTTGCTAGGTTTAAAAATTGTTTCTATTTTTGTTTCCAATTTGTGTTGATTTTCTAAAATTAAGTATTACAATCTGTTAAAGAATGATGTTTCTTTTTGTCGTGGTTGGTTCTTGTTTGTTTTATTTTTTAAAAACAATTGACACTTGATGGTAGTACTTTTTTGTAAAAAAATATTTTTATGTATATATGATAGATATTAAACCCTTTTGGCTTCTTCCGGTATTTATTTTTCATATCTTGAAATCCTTAGTGAAAATCTTGACTCCGCCACTTGCGGGGTTGGGGTGGGGGAAGTCGAATTGTATCCATCCAGTTAAGCTCATCTGTAAATGTTATAATAGAATGGAATGCTTGTTCATCTCCTAAACTTTTTTATTTTAAAAAAGATGGACATTATTGGTGAACCTAAGTAGTGTTCTTCATTTGTATGAATTATGAGAATGATTCTCTTCTTTGGTGAGCAGCGGATACTCATTGTTGTATGATCCACACTACAACAAAGGGCTAGCATTCAGTGAGAAAGAGAGGGATTCCCACTATTTGAGTGGTCTTCTTCTTTCTGTGGTTGTCGATTAGGAGCTTTAGGTCGTCCATGTTACTTCTTGCATATCCTGTTGGGTTCATAGTGTGTTGAATGAAAAATGGAGAAATCAAGTGAAGGGAAGGAGACACCCAAATTGAAAAGTGTACTTTTTAAATTAAAAAGTTTACTCTTCTCCCACATTGGTGGAAGAAGAGAACTTTAAAGTGTTTATAAATTGAAACACTTACTTCACATGGTAAGTGAGGCAAGGAAATAGAGATGCCTCGCGCCGTTGTTGTCGCTCGGCTCGACTTCGGATTTGGATTTGGTCGATCGATGAGATATATTTTTTGGACAAATTTTATTTGACGAAAACCTGATCTGAATATGTGTAAAATCGCAGGAAATATTTTCTATGGTTTGGACTCCATTTATATGCATGCAGTGAACTGTTGCAGAAACTTTAGAGAGTTGCAAAAAGCTTCAGCAGATGCAATGTTTCTAGAACTGATGCACTGTTTTACGAACAGATGCACTGTTTCACGAACGGATGCTGCAAAAAGTTGCGATTCTTCATGAAACAGCACACTATTTTATCTGAAATGGCATGACTATTCAAAACATACACATTATTTAGACGAATGGACATGGTTTCTCAGATAAGGTGCAACCTTTGGAATGAACATTTACCTCTTTTCGAAGAGGCATATGTTGACTATAAAAACCTGCTTTCTCCACAGGTTTTAAAACAGAAATTTTTAGATTACAAGCTTCTTCTTCTTGTCTTAAAAAATACTCTGAAGTGTGATCATTCAAACCATGAGTGTATTCGAAGAATCTGCCTATTTGAGGTACCGCTATAGTCAGATTGAAGGTCATTTTATCCTGGGAGGAAGATTCCACAACCTCGGGTACAGTGAGGGGAATTATTTCCTTAAGAAAAGTCCGTGAATTCGGACGACTTGACCTTAACAACTTTCTGTTTCATCTACTTTCAAAAAGAA
Organism: Capsicum baccatum var. pendulum; assembly: GCA_030864225.1. Lineage (NCBI taxonomy): Eukaryota > Viridiplantae > Streptophyta > Magnoliopsida > Solanales > Solanaceae > Capsicum > Capsicum baccatum. Next base: position 187,265,732 of record CM061554.1, read on the forward strand.
AAAATACACCTCTTTGAAAGATCATTTTGATCTTGTGTTGAGGGTATTTGTTCAACTTCTTTGTGTTCTTGTTCATACTTGAACTCAAGAGTTGAAGTTGTTATTCTATTATACAGATTCTACGTACCTGTGTTGTCGCAACTAACATATCCTTAATTATAACTCTCCCAATCTTCCTCTTCCTGACCAAACGGAAGCTCTCTGTGCTTAACTGCAGACTTGTGTCACTTCTTCTGTCAGGTTAAGAAAGTGATGAACGTTCTGCGTCAGTATGATGTACCACTGCAAAGGTACATGGCCATGATGGATCTTCAGGTAGTAGCATAAATGATTTTAATATCTCTGTGTGATGCCCGTGATTAGTTGCTGCTCTCTGTTAATATGTATTACGTCGAGCATTAACCAAATAGATCTTGCTTGGATCAAGTCCTTCTACGTCTTTATGCCCATTTTTATTAGCATCGTAATATAAAAAATTCTTGTCATATGTATCCTGGTGCAAGAGAGAAATGAGAGGCTATTCTACAAGCTTATTATGGAAAACGTAGAAGAGCTTCTCCCGGTAGTTTATACTCCAACAGTAGGTGAAGCATGCCATAAGTATGGTAGCATCTTCAAATGTCCTCAATGTCTTTTTATCAGCTTAAAATAAAAGTGTGTGTTTGGAATTCAACAGATAATTCTCAAATTTAGTGGCCCATGGGTTTCCTTAATACATTTAGATCTGAAATATGATAACCATTTGCAGAGGCAAAATTCTTCAGGTATTAAAGAATTGTCCTGAGAAGAAAATTCAAGTTATTGTTGCAACTGATGGAGAACAAATATTGGGCCTTGGCGATCTAGGTTGCCAGGTATGTTTTATATGAACTTCACCACACACTTTTTGGAATCAACATAGGTGATTCCCAAGGATAACAGAAAGCTAATTATCTGTCCATTTATCTGATGTTCCCAATTTTTCTATGCACCAATGTATGTTTTAACATGTCTGACCACATATTTCTGTCAGGTTTCTATAGCCATATTAATGACAATCAAAATTCATCTTGATAGGGAATGGGGAAACCAGTAGGGAAACTCTCTTTATACACCGCTCTTAGAGTCATTCGTCCTTCATTCGTCCTTCAGTTGTAAGTTTTTGTAGGAAATATGTAACAGTTGTTAGAAATGGACCTGATGTCTTTCTTTAACAATAGTATCGCATCTCATTTAAGTTTGGTAAACTCACTCAATTCTTACATTCACTAAAACGTTAAATAATCATACGATCTGAGACTCTCTGGCATCTCACTGTTTTCTGTATATTTTTTCGCATAGAAACCCGCAAAGAGCACATGGCTCTTGAAAAGCATAAGTTAGCATCATCAGTCACGCAGAGACATATCTGTTTGCTTTTTCCTTCCTAACCAATAAAGAAAATCGGTAGATTGATTATACTTTCTTCCTTGTCAGTGCTTGCCAGTAACCATTGATGTGGGTACAAACAGAGATGTGGAAATGTGTAATACCCCGTACGCTTCTAAGCTAGAAATCAGACCTTCGTTTTTATGAGTGCAAACTCTAGTCCCGTGATTCATACTTGGATTCATGTTTCATGATCATTAACCTAGTGTGAATAAAGATTATGAGGTGGGAAAGATATTCATAAGTGTCACTTAGAGCAAAGTGAGCTAAGAGTCCTTGATTCAGTCAATTTTTTGGTATTCGATTTCACAAGGATCATCTTTGAATGAGTATAAATTTATGTATATGTGGAATTTGGCATATTAAAATCCACCAAATTGTAGATAATCGAATTAGGTTTCCAACGATATGAATTTCGTCTTAATCCGACACCCGAGTGAAAAGTTATGGCTTTGCAAAGAGGTGTGCGTCGCCTAACAATGATAAACGTTCACTGGAAAGGGTTTGCCATAGGGCGTGCGATGCAAACCTTAAAGTTTTACATAGGGTGTGCGACGCAAACCTTAAAGTTTGCCATATCTTGTGCGACACAAACCCCATGGTACAACGACCTAGACATTTCGTTTTTGAGTTATTCCAAGGACATATAAGTCATTTGACACCTCTTAAACGTCCCTAAACATAACTACACGTGATTTATAGATCGTAAACACGTTTTAACCCTAATAACATCATCAGTTTATCATCTAAAACACAAGAGGAGAAAAACAACTAGGGTTTGCACAATCAAGCTCAAAGGTTCAATCTTTCTGCAATTTCTCCGTCGTTAAGGTATGTTAGATGGGTCCCTTTCACCCATGAATTTCAAGAATCCATTTTCAAGTTTAAAGGTTTGGTCTTTACATGTTATTAAGAATTATATTCATGAACTTCTATGAATCTCGACACTATATCAAGCTTATAAATTATTTTCGATGGAATTTGTCCATAAAACATTCGAAGGGTGATTTTTACATGTCACTTCCTTAACCCATGAATTTTAGTAGTGAAATTATGTTATTATCTCATGTTCAACTATTCCCATGCTTTAACTCTTGAACCCCATGTGTTTGATGAAATACCTAAATGATTGAGTTTTGAACAATGACTACTTATTACATGTTTACAATAAAATTACATGTTTACAATGAATTACCTCCATGAAACTCTTGTGAATTTCGATCATGTATTACGTTTTCAAGAGTTTGATAGAAATATCCCTTACACGTTTGAAAGTTGAAGTATGTTTATCTATACCTAGGTAATTTGGTTTCAAGTTATGATTTCATTTGTTTTCACATAGAATGCATTATAGTATGATTTAAATATTGTGGTTTCCATATCATGTTCATGCAATTTCAGAATAAAACCCTCAAGTTATGATTTGGTCATGTGATCGTGCTATCTTATCATGTTTAAAAACACCCCCATGTTAAAGTCTTGGCCCCTATGTGTTTGATGAAATGCTTAAGTGAATAATTGTGAAAAATAATTTCCTTCCATGGTTTCAAAGCTTTCATATGTCCCTGTCGTTATTGTTATCAAGTCCTGGGGGTTATGAATACCCAAAATTTAGTTGTTTACTTAGTCTCAGTATTTTCAGAATGGTTTCAGACAAGTATGAGGATTATCACTTCAATCAGTTATCGTGTCAGTCAAATTTAGACTAGTTCAGTAATATGAGTCAGTTTCTTCATTAATTAAACTTAGTTCAGTCCCGTAATCAGTGCCAGTTCAGTTGAGAGTAGGATTCAACACCGAACGAACACAGGGATGGGGGCATTCCTATTAGTATAGGGTTTGACCCTTAGTACCAATCCCTGAGTTACAGAACTACGTAGCCAGCGTAGATTTGAGATGTCTTCCTGATAGTTTAGGGTTGACACATATCTCATAAGTGTTCTTGTTAATTTGGGGTTGACAGTGTGTCTTCCTGCTTGTTTAGGGTTGACGCAGCCATTGTTAGTACCCATGGCACAGTACTAGCACCCTTCCAACTAGGGTCACTGGTTGGACCTCTATCAGCTCAGATTTGGGGCATGTCGGTTAGATGATACCCCCACAGTTTTAGTTTCAGTATTCAGTCCAGAACTCAGTTCAGTTTTGCTCGACCATAGCGTACAATTTATCAATTATTTAGTTATCAGATTTCAGTATTTCAGTTTATAGACTATTTCAGAATCATGTTATATGCTTGGTCATGCATTCTCATATTTTATAGCATTCACGCATGCATATCAATTATTCAGTTACCTTATGCTACTCATTCAGTCAGTCATAACTCATGCATAACCGCCTAACCTCATCTAGCATACCAGTACATTCAAAGTTCTGACCGCATACTCGTTTCTTGCACTATGATGTCTCATATCATAGATTCGGACGCTTAGGTTCCCGACCGCACTTAGACATTCCAACGCATCAACAGTAGCAATGGTGAGTCCTCATATTTTGAGGACCGATTATGTTTATTTCAGTGTTTTCAGTTCAGTAGTCAGTTGGAGTTAGTTGAGGCCTATCCCATCAACTTTTCCTCAGTCAGTTTTAGAGGCTTTCGGACACTTGAAACAACCAGTCAGTCAGTTTGTCATTACTATTATCAGTTTTCAAACAGTTGTTTTCTGTTGTTATTTTTAGACTTATGATTCAGAAATGTTTTAGTAGTTAAAACCTTATGGCTAATTCAGTTATTCCACACATGTGTACTTTGTTATTATTATTCAAGGCTCACAAAAGGTACCAGCTCATGGGTTAGCTTTTAGTCACTCGTGACCGTAAGCACCGTGTGGCGTCCAGGGTGTACCCCGGGGCATTACGAAATGGAATCACTGAACATGAGGAAGAAATAATTGAGGATATGCATCCTACCTTACAAGTTAACGCTCATAAATATAATTGATTCTAGCTTCGACTCCCATGAAGTGGAAGGAATGCAAAATGCCAGTAGTCTTGAAAGTTAAATTAATGTTGAGAATCAAGCTCAATTAGCGTGATTATAATGTTGATTTTAAAGGCGGTGTTGTAAATTACAGTGCCAACAACAATGATGTTAGCAAATATACCTGGTACAAGAGGTGGCTCAGTATCTAAGTTAATGGTGCTCGTGACTCGTGAAATAGCAAAGGCAATGTGGGATATCTCTAAAGCCAACAAATCTATTTATCTTTCTATCTCTTTTTTGGGCATCTTTTTGTTTCATTGCATTTTTTCTTTCATTTGTACATTTAACTAGCCATTAACTTCTGAATATTTAAATTCTATATCATCAATTACAAATTGATTATGTTAATCACTATAACTATCACAAATATCAATAATAAGGCTTAGTAACCTATAAATTAGTAGCAGAAATCATGAAGCAAGATTTATTGGCATAACAAAATCTTTTCTGGTTTACTTTGCCTCTTTATTATATACATCATATCAAATAAAAACACACACTGTCAAAAAGATGGATCGAAGGGTGAAATGAGAAAAATGTGATGAACAAATTGAACGAGGTGCATAAGAAGAAAGGAATATTAATTTCAGAGAGCAATAGAACATGACAACATTCAACCATTGATGGACAATGTTTTTCTTCTGTTTCAATTTTCTTAAAAGTTATAATAATAATCACTTGGCAATTTACTTTTGTATTGTTTTGCTAATAGAAAAACAAAAGAGATGGGTTCTTATAATTTCTGTTTGTTGGTGGTTATATGTTATGTATCATGCAATTTTGTATTTATCTAGGATTAAAGATAAAGTACATCATCATATTTAATGTATTCTAACAATGTTGGATTTGGAGAGAGCATAATGTGCGCATATTGTATCTTTACATTAGAGATGAGGTAAATATGTTGTTTCCGGATTCCCTGCTCAAGAAAAAAATATATTTTAATTTTTTTTTAGTTCTTAAGAAATTTTACGTCCCATTACTTTTAGTGTTCAAGTAATATTAAAGAACTTTCATAAATTTAATAAATATTCACGCGATCAAGTTACCTAGTATATAATACTCCCTCCGTTTCAAATTAAGTGAATTATTGGAGTATTTATTGGTGTTTCAAAATTAGTGAATCATTGAATTTTTTTTTAAATTTACCCTTATGATTGTACAACCAATTAACTTTTGAAAAGGTATTACGATGTCAGTTTTTCTTTTTTTGGGGGTGAAAATAGAAAGGTGTGTTAAATTTATGTCTAATGTTTTACCCTTAATCTGTGTGCCAAAATTCAACAATACATTTATTATAAAACGGATGGAGTAATAAAGAAGACTTTAGAGGAAGTGATGTGGCATGCTTCTAAAGCCAAGAATGATATTTATCTTTTTTCTAAATTTTTTGACATTTTTCATAGTTTTTCATATTAATGGGATCTATTAGAAACTGTAAAAATTATTTCTTAATTACATTTTATTAATTATCAATCAATTTTTCAGTTTAGATAATCAAGAGTTACTATCATCAATTTAGTAATTTAGTCATCATTAATCATTTATAATATAATAAAATAATACTATAATTTCATTATTTTCTTCTTTTAGCTACTCCGATCATTTTCTTTCTTTTGTTTAATTTAATTATTTTCTTCTTTTAGCTACTCCCATCGTTTCCTTCTTTCGTTTAATAGTTCAACTTTAATTTTTATACGTTTAACTACACATCATTATACCTTGATTATATTATCAATAAAAATGAAATTTTTTTACATTTATTTTGTTGCTATTTTTTTATTATCTTAATTTACTTTAAATTGTCATAACTCACAATTATTATTTTCATAATTTGTATTGATTATGTAACTTGAATACTCTTTAGATTCATAACCTCCAAAAAATTAATGTGAAATTCATAGCACTTTAAAGTATTCTTTATGTATACTTTATATAAATTCATGACATGCAGGGAGACTTGATAATCTTGCAAAGCAATATTTTCTATGGTGATCTTGAAAATGCATCGTTTCGAATATCAATGTTATGTAAGAAGACTTGGTAATATTTTCAGTTAGTTAATCTTTCTGAATCTTCTCATCATAGATGTTGCAGTTATATATATATCCACTATCATATCTTCTATCTAATTGCATATGTTTTTTATTGTTAGGTTATTAATTCAACTATCTTGCACACCATAATAAATTAATGTAAATATATAAGTAAAGTGTATGAAATAATAAAAAAAAGTTCACCTCATCAACAGAAAGCTTGATGAAAAAGATCTGGTGAATTTGTTTATTTTTTATTGAATCATCTTTCACGACTTAATAGATAATTTGATAAGTTAATTTTTTTCGTGTTTTAGAATATAGTTAACCAATATGTTAATTAATAGATTACGACAAATTAGATCGAATTTGTCATTTTTCTTTTACTGCATTACCTCGGCGTGACATCCTCATGTCATAGGGTGAATTTCAAAAGATATGAAAGATCTCCCACCAAGCCAATCATACGATTTTCACGAAGTCTTTAGTTAAATTTGTAAAATATTTAGTAGAATAAATGGTGAGTTTGTCTCAAGGATATCGAATAACTGAACGAGCATATATAGCATGATTTAGTAATTTTTGTTGAATTATCAAATATTCTATGAAATCTATTTTTTCAAACAAGGTTCATAGAAATGTAATTTGCATATAAGTAGAGATCTTTATATATAGTAAAATTATTTGTTTAGGTCTAAAGTTTCTTTATAATGAAAAGAAAATAATAAAACTTAAAGCAAGGCTATTTGAATTTAAAGACCAAAACCTCTTTGTATATATATCTAAAACACGAGAGTGAAAAATTAGTGTTCAATAATACCTTTTTTAATTGAAAGCACACATACTTTGTGTCACGACCCAAAAACGAGGGTCATGTGGCACTTGTCGCGGAGTAACTAGACAAGTAAGCCTATCACCCAAACTGATATGTAAAGAGGAAAAGATAGAAATATCCCAAGGTAAGTCTTCTAGAACAAAGCCGAACCATATAAGTAATCATAATAATGCGGAAAGAACTTATCCAAAATACTAATCATGCTCAAAACCAGGTATCAATAGTGTAAGAACTACTAATACAATCCAAGAGTCAAATACATCAAAAAAAATAACCACAACGGAATAATAACTGTCTCCGAATTCTAATAAAAGAAATAACTACTATAGAAAGATAGGGGTGAACTTCGGACGCATGAATGTCCAACTGCTACCTTGGAAGCTCCAAAAATCGCCCGAGTCAATCAAGTTGAGGCGCACTTGATCTAGGACCTACACCGAAAGGGCGCAGTAGGCATGAGTACGGTCCACTTGTACTCAGTAGGTATCATAGGCCGACCAAGCAAAGTAGTAAATAAAGCATACAAAATATACACTAAGGGCACGTCACCTACAATCAGAAAATGTCCCACAATGGTAGCCCATACCGCTTGTACTAATAGTTCTGATGTATCTCACATATATTGCAACATCACACCAAGATAGAATAAAAGTATGTATTATATCACATATAATAAAAACAAGGGGAACATGCACATATAAGATCATCAAATACAATTAAAAGAAGATATGACAAATACATAGATGACAAGTCAATATGCCAATACAACACAACATAACACAATAAAGTAAGTGCAATGTATATGATGATGATGATGATGACAATTATGATGCACGAGGTTGTCGCACAACCTCTGAGATCGTCGCACAATCCCCGTATACACCTACAGAGATAAAGCTTCCTGACGTAGGACCCATGGGGGTTTTGTCAAACTGTATACAATCCACATATCTCATATCACCTTTCCAGCACATCTCTCGTAAAGGGTTTTATAAGGTGTTACAATATCTCTTAAAAATGTGTTGCCTGTATTTCTCAGATGTTGCCACGGTGGTACCAGTGTTTCATGAATGAATATGAAATAAAGATGTAATGCTCACAACCAATCACAATGAGTATTTTCACAAACAACCACATGATATATTTACACAACCAACCACAATGATACATTTCCACAACCACATGAGCCAATATCCACTCATTATTCTCATATCATCCATGAATTTTCACATGTATCATTTGTCAATAAAGTATGAATATAATCACAATACACTAATGATACCACATTAAGAATTTTAACAATACAATACAATTATTCATATATATTCAAGGTTATCAATATCATATGGGACCCCACACGATCACACATATCATATAATATCTCAATTTCGATAATTACATCACATATAAGGCCCCACATGGGCACAACACATAGATAGTCATTTTTCTTGATTAGTTCTCACCATTAACATGTATTTTGTACCATCATTTATTACCTAGCCCAGCCTGATAGAATTAAGTCATAACCTACCTCGAAATCCGAAATCGGTCTGCTACACTTGAACCCGCGACCTTAATTTTCATGAATGATTCCGAAATTCACTAGAAATATCAAATATGAAATCTGCGCATCAAACCAAAACCAACGATACTCATATTGACTACTTTTGGTTCGGGGTCAAAACGGACTCCCGAAATGGATTTCTGAAAAAGAAAGGAAAAATCAAAACTTTACTTCAAAAATATGTTTCTTATATATTTAGAAACCTACAGCTGAAAATCCAAGTTAAATCAAGTCAGAAATGGGTTCAAATTGGAGAAAAACTATTTTTGAGCTTTATCGGGTAAAATCTTTGAAATCCGGGTGAAAATCAAGAATCAAAGTTGTTTTGAAGGTTAAATTGATGAAAAACTAGTAATTATAAAATAAAAATATTATTCAAGTGAAAAGGAGTGAAATTTGGGTTTATAATCATGCCCTAAGATTTTTGGGGTTTTAAGAAATTAATTAAGAAATTACTAAGAAAAGGGTGAATTCCTACCTTTAATCCGTAATAAAATCAAAAAAAAGGTGTTAATCTAGCTTTCCAAGCTCTCACAAACTTTACTTTTAAGCTCCCTCACTATTTTAGGGTTTAACTCCCAAGAGCCAAGATGAAAAATGAGCAAAATGGGCCAAAATAGTGAAAAAGTTATTTTTATAGCAAAAATCTGCTATTTGCACCAGATTTTATTTTTAAGTTCGATCCGAACTTCGACGGGATGCCCGAAATTCGTTCGGAGTCTGAAACACACAAACGAACTATACAACCATACTAAATTAGACATTGCAGACGCGTTGGCTAAGTCAGATTTTTGAAAAATCATCATTTTCAAAAAATTGAACCCCGAAATTCAAAATTACAATTTTCCAAATCGAGGGTCAAAATGATATTTAAAAGCCGTAAAATCATACCAAATATGCTAACACCCCAAAATTGACATTCCAGATCTGCTGGCGAAGTTGGATTTTCCATCTGAGGTTGTTTCGATCAAATGTGGATCCCACACCCATATTTCTAATTTTCTAACTTTCCGACCAATAGATCGAATGAGCTCGGGTGCTCTGGTAGCCAAAACAAAGGTCTACCTAGCCTAAAATCGATATTTCAGAGCTTCTGGCACAGTCCGTTCGGCCATCCGTCACACGAATCAAAAGATATCCACATAAGTCCAAAATAAAGCTCTCGAAGCCATCAAAAATCACAATATTGCATAAATGATACCAAAATGCACCAAAAATCATGCCAATCACTTCCACACCCCAGAAATAACATAATGCAACTACGGAGAGGGGTAAAATAGTCAAATCATACAAAATCACAAATATTACATATTTCATCAAATTTTTAGGTCATTATATCATCCACCACTAAAAATCTAGTTCGCCCTCGAACTAATGCAAGGAAATACCTGAATCAATGAAGAACCGAGGATAAGAACTACGTATATCAGACTCGACCTCCCAAGTAGCTTCATCTACAGGTTGATGTCGTCACTGGACCTTAACCACAGGGATCACTCTAGAGCGCAACTGCCTAACATCCCAAGACAAAATGAAAATCGGCTCCTCAACAAAGGACAATCGGTCATCTAACAGAACCAACTCCCAATGAATTGCATTAGACTCATCTATAATATAACGACGAAGCATATAAACATGAAAAACTGGATGAACAACTGATAGATCAAGGGGCAAAGCCAACTAATAATCCACATCACCAACAATCTGAAGAATCTCAAATGGACCAATATACCTGGGGCTAATCTTTCCCTTCTTCCCAAACCTTATCACACTCATCATGGGTGAAACTCAAAGGAAAATACGATCACCTACCCCAAATCTCAAGGCACGAAGTCTATGATTAGCATAGCACTTCTGCCTACTCTGAGCCGCTCTAAGTCTATCCTGAATCACCCAGACTCTATCCCAAGACTCACGAAGAAAGTCTGCACCTCGAGGTCTCATCTCTGAAACATCAAACCTATCCACTAAAGAGAAAAAACTCCTACCCTACGACGCCTCAAAAAAAACTATATCGATACTAAAATGGTAGCTATTATTATATGTAAACTCTGCTAAAGACAAATGCTGCTCCCACTGGCCACCAAAATTCATCACACACGCACGGAGGATATCTTCTCAAACCTGAGTAGTCCGCTCTGGCTGGCCATCAGTCTAGGGTGAAATGGTATGGTAAGATCAACCCAAGTACCCAACTCATCCTGAAACATCTTCCAAAAGTGAGATGTGAACACAGAACCTCGATCTGAAATAATGGACACTGGCATACCACGCAAATGCACAATCTCACGAATGTAAATACGGGACAATCTCTCAACACTGAATGAGACCCGAACTAGAATAAAATAAGATGACTTGGTCAATCAATCCACGATGACCCAAACACTATCAAAAATAAGAGATGTATGCGGAAAACCAGTCAGAAAGTCCATAGTGATCCGTTCCCACTTCCACTCAGGAATGGACAACCTCTAAAGCAATCCACCAGGTCTCATATGCTCGGATTTCACCTGCTGGAAATAAAGGCAAGGAGCTATAAAATCTTCTATATCTCGCCTCATACAACCACACCAGTAGTGCTGTCTCAAATCATGATACATCTTAGGCATCCCTAGATGGATAGAATATCTAAAACAATAGGTCTCCTCCAAGATCAACCTAATCCAATCACCACTCTCGATACACAAACTCATCCCCCAATCCTTAAAACTCTATCTAAATCAAGTGAGGCTTCCTTATCCTCCCCACTCAACATTTTATCGTGAATAAACCTCAATCCAGCATCATCAAACTAATGAGCTTGAATCTGTTCCATCAAAGAAGATCTAGCCTCCACAAATGGCAAAACACATCCGCATATCAAAATATCAACCCTAACCATCTGGTTAGATAAAAACTGAATCTCTAAGGCTAAAAGCCTCTCCTGGGTCAAAAGATGCGCCAAGCTACCCATGCTAGTCGACTTTCGGCTCAAGGCATCTGCAACCACATTACCCTTGCCCAAATGATAGAGAATAGTTAAGTCATAATCCCTAAGCAAATCAATCCAACGACGCTGCCTTATATGAAGATCTCACTGGTAAAGTAGTACTGAAGGTTATGATGATCTGAGAAGATCTCACAAAAAAATCCATACAAGTAGTGCCTCCACAACTTCAAGGCAAACATAACTATGCATAGCTCCAAATAATGGGTAAAATAATTTCTCTCACAACGCTTCAACTGAAGAGATGCATAAGCAATTAGCTTTACCTTCCATATCAACAAAACACCTAACCCAACACCTGAAGCATCAAAAAATATGGTAAAACCCACACCGTCCTTGGGCAAAGTCAAGAGAAAAGCTGAAGTCAACAAATCCCTGAGCTTTTGAAAGATCTCCCCACAAGCATCGGACCGTTGAAAAGAAATATTTTTTTGAGTCAACTTAGTAAATGGAGATGCAGTGGATGAAAAACCCTCAACAAAAAACAGATAATAACCTGCCAAGCCAACAAAACTCTGAATCTTGATAGGCGAAATAGGTTTAGTCCAATCACAAACCGTTGTAACCTTGGTTGGATCAACTATAATATCTTTCTTAATCACCACATGACCCAAGAAAGAAATAGACTCCAACCAAAACTCATATTTAGAGAACTTAGCATACAACTTCTCACCCCTTTAATCTTTAAAGCACAATCCACAAATGCTCTTTATGCTCAGCCTTACTCTTGGAATACGCCAATATGTAATCTATAAATAGCTATCAAAGAAGTCAAGATACGGTTGAAACACCTAGTTCATCAACTCCTTGAACGCAGAAGGGGCATTGGTTAACCCAAAGGATATGACCAAGAACTCATATTGACCATATCGAGTCCAAAAAATAGCTTTTAGAATATCCGAAGCTATAATCCTCAATTGGTGATAAATGAACCTCAAATCAATCTTTTAAAACACTGCCACACCCTAAAGTTGATCAAATAAATTATCGATGCGAGAAAGAGGATACTTATTCTTAATTATCACCTTATTCAACTGTTGATAGTTAATACACATCTGCATAGACCCATCCTTTTTCTTCACAAACAAAACAGGCATACCCCAAGGAGAAATACTAGGTTGGATAAATCCCTTATCCAACAACTCCTGCAACTGATCCGTCAGTTCTTTCAACTCTGCTGGGGCCATCCTATAAGAAAGAGTGGAAATGGGCTTGGTGCTCGGCTCAACATTAATACTAAAATCAATATCTTTATCCGGTGGAACACCAGATAAGTCCATAGGGAACACATCCATAAACTCACAGACAACAAGGACAAAATCTAAGAAAGGAGGCAAAACAACACTAGTGTTATGAATATAGGTCAAGTAAGATAAACATATCCTCTCAATCAATTTATGAGCCTAAACATAAGATATAATCCTCCTAGGACCCGAATAAAGTGTACCTTTCCAAGCTATTTTTGGCACACCCAGCGAAACTAAAGTCACAATCTTAGCAAAACAATCTAAGACAACATGATAAGGATCTAACTAATCCATAAACCCAAAATAATCATCAAAATCAACCATATCTAACACAAGCAAATCTACCAAAGTCTTATGCCCAACAAAAGTCACAATATAATATCAGTACACTCGATCCACTCTAAAGAATCACCTACCGGGTAGATACATGAATAGGCATCCCAAGAGGCTCACTAACAGAATCAAAACCCAAAGTAAAATATACCGACACATAGGAGAAAGTCTATTCGAGATTAAATAATACAGGTTCAGGTTTGAAATAAATGGAGACGATACCTGTAATCAAAATATCAGAAGTCTCTGCCTCAAGTCTGGATGGTATAGCATAACACTGTCCACAACTACCAACTGGCTGAGTATCCCCACGACCACCAACACGGGCTCTACCATCTCTACCTCTTTCACCTTTGCTAAGAACCCTACCTCTTACAGCTGAAATAGGAGTAGCTCGAATCACCCAGTGGGGACAGTCCTTGGTCACATAGCCAATCTCATCACCTATATAGAAACCTCTACGATAAGTCTTAACAAGAGAAAGTACAACTGAGCCTGAATGGCCACCTTGAACTGCTGAACTAGAAGATCTACCACCTAAACTTTATAAAGTCACCTACACTATCCTACCATGAAATCTATGAGAACCTCTAAAATCTCTGCCTCGAGAGGCCTGACTCCTGAACATACCAAAATATTGTGCCTTCTTGGTGCCTCCCTAAGATGCTCTAAAATACCCTCTGTCATCTTAGCATGATCCACAATACTCTAAGAGGAATCCCCAAACACAACCATCTGAGACGTAGCAAAATGAAGAGAGACATTCAAATTCTTTACAAACTTTTGTATCTGCTCAAACTTGGTGGAAATACTATCATAGGAATATCTAGACAAGGCATAGAAGCTTGCCTCATACTCAACAATTTTCATGGAGCCTTGCTCCAAGTGATCAAACTTATCTCGCAGACAGTCTCTCAAATAAAAAGGCATAAATATCTCTAGGAAAACCTCAGTGAACTGATCCCAAGTCATCTAGGGAGAATACCAGGGTCTATAACTGATAAGTGACCTCCACTAATTTCTTTATAAGACGTCATAAAGTCCTAGACTATTTTAGTCCTTTATAACATGCCAAAAGAGGTCCCAGAATTAGAAATTTTTAGTTAAGTGATAAAACTTAGAAGCATTATTAGCCTTCGTAATTGAATGATATTATTTTCGATCCTTACGACCTTAAAATATTAATTTTTAAGTTGATTCATGATCAGCGATGTTAATAGTTCATCTTGGGTAAGTTTGAAATTTTTTGGACATCGTTAGAGTTATGCTTGGATGACCAAAATAGCAAGCCAATGCGATCTTGATGCGTCGCATTAGCTATCGCATCGACAACATCAATACGACTCATTGGAAATTGTGTCGATACCATTGATGTGCCGCATTAGTCATCGCGTCACTGGGCATAGATTGTGTATTAAGTTATGGGTTGTGAGGGTAATTAAGTCATTTTTCTCCCACATTAAACCCTCATAACATGAAATTCATCCCCTCAATAGGAAAAATATATTCACTCATTCACAAAATCCTCTCAAGAAATAAACCCTAGTTTATTAAGCTCAAGATTAAGTTCTAAGAAATCCCCAACAATCTTTACGAATTTCGTCACTCAAGTATGTTAAGTGTTCATTCTTGGGTTTCCTTACACCCTTTGAGTTCAAGAACCTTTTCAAAACTTCAATTATGATTCCCATGTTATGAATTGAATTATGCTCATGTTTGTGTTGTTATTTGAGTTTCAAAGTTAAGAAAGTATGAGTTTCATGTAAAATAGATCAATAGGTATGTTGATTGATGTAGATCTCATATCAAACCCTTGAATTGTGAATTGATTGTTGTAGTCATGATGCATTAACATATTGTTCATTCCCATGTACAAAGTTATGTCTCGTAAGTGTTTGACAAAATGTCTAAGTGAATGAATTGTGCATTGTGATCTTTTGATGATTTTAATATTAAAATCATGCTATTACTATATGTTTAAACTATTGGAATGCTTAAGTTATGCCTTGCAATTATTTGATAAAATGTCCGTATGAGTATGATAACCTATTGTTGTGTTGTTTAAGTTGTGATATGAGTTTATCAATTATGCTATCGAATCCTGGGGGTATTTATTACCCGAAATCTAGTTGTTTACTCAGTTCCAGTAGTTATAGAATAGTCCCAGTAAAGGTCAAGAATAGTAGTACTCATTCTGTTAACAAAACTCAGTAAACTCAGTCCAGTTCAGTCAGTCAACATGATCAGGGTCAGTTCAGTCAAGCTTAGTATAATGTAGTGATCAGTGTCTTTTAGTTGGGAGTAGGATTCAGCACCGAACGAACCTAGGGATGGGGGCATTCCTGTTAGTTAGGGTTTGACCCTTAGTAGCAATCCTTGAGTTATATAACTACGTAGCCACCATAGGTTGAGATATCTTCCTGCCAGATAAGGGTTGACACAACTCATATGATTTTTCCTACCAGTGAGGGTTGACAGAATATCTTCCTTCCAGTTAAGGTGACTCATAGCTAGTGTTAGTACCCGTGGCACGGTACTAGCACCCTTTCAATTGGGGTGACAGGTTAGACCCTAATCAGTTTATATCAGGGTATATTGGTTAGATGAACACTCCCATAGTTACAGTTTCAGTCTTAGTATTCAGTATAAAACTAATACTATTTTATAGAACCATGGATATCAGTTATCAGTTACTCAGCCATTAGGATTTAGTACTCAGTTTCAATATAATCTCAGATACACGATGTATACCTATATGCAAAGTATTGCATATTCAGTATATTCAGTAGCTACAGTTTTGTATGTACTCTCATCCAGTTACTTCATGATATTAATTCAGTCAGTTATCATCTCATGCATATAAACCCATATATATTAGCCTTACCTCACTTAGCATACCAATACACTCCACATACTGATTGCATACTGTTTTTTGTGCTCTGATGTCTCATATCATAGGTTCAGACGCTCAGGTTCCTAACTGTACTTAGCAGCTCAGGCTATCAGCAATAGATATAGTGATGAGTCCTCATATTTCAAGGAAAGATTTTATCTATTCAGTATTCCAGTAGTTCAGTAGTTATTTCAATCAAAGTTAGTTGGGGATTTATCCCATCAACTGCATATTCAGACAGTTAGAGGTTTTCCTACTAGCATAGTCAGTTATTCAATTTTCAGATATTATTATCAGTTTTACTAAATTGTTATTTAAGCATTTTGAGAACCTTATAGCATTTTTAGATTTTTTCTACATATATATTCCAGTATTATATTTAGTACTCACAGTAGGTATCAGTCATGGGTTAGCTTGTAGTCCTTCAGGATTGTAAGCACCGTGTAATGCCTAGGGTGTAGTCTTAGGGTGTTATAAACTTGGTATCAGAGCCTAAGATTCTAAAGAGTCCTAGGGAGTCTGAAATCCATGTCAAGTAGAGTCTTGTGCATAGGTGTATAGCACGCTACACTTATGGACAAGACGCTATGAGGTATTTTTAGGAAAAGTTCCCTTCTTTCAGTGTTTATATTATGTGAGTCAGCAGAGCATGTGCTCAAGTTAAACTCTCTATCTAATTCCAATTTTCCTTTCATTTATAAAATATGCCTCCTAGAAAGACTAATGAAAAAAATGAGAATTAACCCGCACCTCCGCCAGTATAGAAAGATCACCTCAATTATCTTGTTTCTCATGCCAAATTTAGAGTTGGTTTCACTACCTTAGCTTGTTTAGTAGTTGTTCAGAATAATTTGTAGGTTATTTGCCTATCTAGGGTTTGAATTCATGCTTAGATGAGTGAGAAGGGGGTACATACGAAGAAAGAGAGAAAAAATAAGAGGGCCAGAACAAGTAGTTTTAAGCCTAGGTCAAGGGGTAGTAACCGCTCCCAATCCCAATAGAAATTATCAGCCCCAGCTTCGTCTTCAGCCAGTACGCCAGTGTGCCAGTGCCTAAGTTTAAGAATGATAGTCGAGATAGAGCACCAGGCTCTAAGTCATAAAGTAGTGGGAAGGGTGTTCATACTAATCCGCTTTACAAAAAATATGGTAAGAATAATAAGGATGTGTGCAGAGTCGTCAGTGATAGGTGTTTTGGGTGTGGAAAGCCAGGCCACAGAGTCAGAGATTTCCCAAAGAATGGCAGCAGGGTCGGTCCATTTGTCCCCCAGTTCAGTCTGATTGCCTGTCTCAGCAAGGTGCCGTTTCCAGTGCTAATAATGGTCAGCATCGGAACAGGTTATATGTAATTCATTCCTGACAGAAACAGAAAAGTTCTCTTGATGTGGTTACGGGTATGTTATCAGCCATTTATTTATATGTTTATGCCTTATTAGATCCTAGAGATTCTCTTTGTTTTGTAACCCCTGATGTAGTTGTCAAGTTCAGTGTCAGTCCCAAAACCTTAGCAGAGCCCTTGTCAGTGTCTACCCTAATGGGTATATCTATCCTAGCCAGACGGGTAATAAAAATTGCCCAGTTACAGTATCCCAGTAAATCACTTCAGTTGATTTCAGCAATAGAGTAGTTCAGTTTTAGCTTTTCAATGAACCAGCCAGTGAATAAAGGGGTAAAACCTCAGTGCTTAGGATTCAGACATAATTTTAGCTTCATTCTCAGAATCCTAGGACAGCACATGATCTAGAGTTAGAAGCATAAAACCAGGAGTTTAGCAACAGTAGTAGAGTTGGGATGGTGTTATATGAATTTGAGCAGATTATATATTACATGGGACTGGTCATGTGAAAAGTGAATCAGTAGGCTTGAAGTAGTGTATACAAAAATTAAAGTTGTTGATTTGAAACATGTGTTGTGGATATGATATTTATAGGCTATGATGAAAGTAGTATAGTTATTAAATAATTAGGGATATCCATGTTATGTGTTAGGATCTAAGTTTGAATCTTTGAAGGTTGAGATAATAGAAAGAAGAGTTGAAAATTCGAAGTTAGTCAATCTTAAGCTGTTACATGATGATTGTTGGGGCAATAGAGGGCTAAGAGTGGTATCTGGGAGAAGGTACTAGCAACGACTTTTATATTATCAGGTGTAGTCTTTTAAGGTGAGTTTACCAATTATGCATGTTATTATACCCCATATTCTAGAGTAAAGTGGTGGCAATTTAGTTTAGAGATGTTGATTAAGTAGTTCCCAGACCTAGAATGATGGTTTTAAGATAAGGAGGAGATGGTAGCATAAGTGACCAAGTCAGGCTCTCATATTCTATTAGCGATGCCAGTATACAGAGGTCTTATTTGAACCATGTCCAGGATTCCCTGCTCTCTAACATTATTAGAATCTCATAGAAAAAGCATTGAAGAAATGCTCTAGTTGAATGTGGCCATTTCAATGGGTAATCTATTCCCATTCATGTAAACTATGAATTCAGCTGAGTTCATACATTAGGAATCAGTTTCAAAATCTGAATATTCGATCATGGTTCAGTTCATAAGCGTTCTGTTCATCATCTTAGTTTTCCTAGTATTTCAGCCAAGTCAGTATCATTCCGGGGACGAACTATCCCAAGGGATAGATGTAATACCCCAAGTTTTTATGAACTAAATCTATCATTTTTTCCTCATGAGACCAGATCCATTCGGAGATTATGGTTACTCACAAGTTGACTCTCTCATTCCTATCTAAGCCTTATAACTATTCTCATGTCACTACATATGTTTAAGAAATCAATTCAGCTTATGATATTCAGTTAATGTATCATGTGTTAAACTTAGTTATGATCTCATATTACATTCATGCATGTTCAGTAAAGGAACTCAGATTCTTTGGTATTCATAACTTAAGGTAACAGTTTTCCTTAGATTTACTCTATTCCATGCTTAATTTCAGCTGCATATCATTCATGCATTCATGAATCAATTTAGTCATTGTCATGTCTCTAGAATTCAGTCATGCTTCAGTTATGCATGTCAGTGTAAGTACAATTCCTTAGTTCAGTCAGTCTCATTCAAGAATGAATGTTCCCAAGGGGGAGATATTGTAAGACCCCATAAAGTCCTAGCCAATTTCAGTCCTTTATAGCATGCCAAAAGAGGTCCCAGACTTAAAAAATTTCAGCAAAGTGTTAAAACTTAGAAGCATTTTTAGCCTTCATAATTGGATGATCTTATTTTCTATCCTTATGACCTTAGAATGTCATTTTTTAAGTTGATTCATGATCAGGATGTAAATAGGTCATCTTGGGTGAGTTTTGAATTTTTCGGACATAATTGGAGTCATGTTTTGATGACCAAAATAGCAAGACAATGTGATCTCGATGCGTTGCATTGGCTATCACGTCGACAGCATCGATGCAATGCATCATCAATCATATCGATACCATCAATGTGGGCATCATTCATCGCGTTGCTGGGCATAGATTGTGTATTAAGTTACGGGTTTGTAGGGGTAATTACGTAATTTTTCTTCCATATTAAACCTCTATAACACGAAATTTAGCCCCTCAATAGGCAAAATACATTCACTCATTCACAAAATCCTCTCAAGAAATACATCATAGTTTATCAATCTCAAGATCAAATTCCAAGAAATCCCCAACAATTTTCACAAATTCTGTCACTTAGGTATGTTAGGTGTTCATCCTTGGGTTTCCTTCCATCCTTGGAGTTCAAGAATCTTTTTCAAAACTTGAATTATGATTCTCATGTTATGAATTGAATTATGCTCATGTTTGTGTTATTATCTGTGTTTCGAAGCTAAGTAAATATGAGTTTCATGTAAAATAGATTAATGGGTATGTTGGTTGATGTAGATCTCAAGTCAAACCCTTGAATTGTGAATTGGTTATTGTAGCCATGATTCATTAATATGTTGTTCATTCCAATGTACAAGGTTATGCCTCCTAAATGTTTGACAAAATGTCTAAGTGAATGAATTGTGCATTGTGATCTTTTGGTGATTTAAGTATTGAAATCATGCTATTACTACATGTTCAAACTATTCCCATGCTTAAGCTATGCCTTGCAAGTGTTTGATAAAATGCTCATATGAGTAAATCATGCAGGGTAACCTATTGTTTTCTTGTTTAAGTTGTGATATGAATTTATCAATTATGCTGTCGAATCCTGGGGTATTTATTACCCAAAATATAGTGATTTACTTAGTTGCAGTAGTTATAGAATAGTCCCTGTAAAGGTCAAGAACAGTAGTACTCAACAGTTAACAGAACTCAGTGATCTCAATCCAGTTCAGTCAGTCAACAAAATCGGGGTCACTTCAGTCAAACTTAGTACAGTCTAGTGATCAGTGTCTTTCAGTTGAAAGTAGGATTCAGCACCGAGTGAACCTAGGGATGGGGGCATTCCTGTCAGTTAGGGTTTGACCTGAAGTAGCAATCTCTGAGTTACAGAACTATGTAGCTAGCGTAGGTTGAGATATCTTCCTGCCAGATAAGGGTTGACACATCTCATATGAGTTTTCCTGCCAATAAGGGTTGACAAAATGTCTTCCTGCCAGTTAGGGTGACTCATTCCCATTGTTAGTAGCCATGTCACGGTTATAGCACCTTTCCAACTGGGGTAACAGGATGGACCCCAAAACAGTTTATATCAGGGTATGCCGATTAGATGAACACTTCCATAGTTACAGTTTCAGTCTTAGTATTCAGTAAAGAACTAAGACAGTTCTACAGAACCATGGCTATCAGTTATCAGTTACTCAGCCATTAGGATTTAGTACTCAGTTTTAGTATAATCTTAGATACACAATATATACCTATATGCGCAGTATTGCATATTCAGTATGTTCAGTAGCTACAATTTTGCATGCACTCTCATCTAGTTACTTCATGATGTTCATGCATTCAGTTATCATCTCATGCATATGAACCCATGTATATCAGCCTTACCTCACTTAGCATACCAGTACATTCCACATACTAATCACATACTCTCTTTTGCGCTATGATATCTCATATCATAGATTCGGACGCTCAGGTTCCTAACTATACTTAGCAGATCAGGCTATCAACAACACATATAGTGGTGAGTCCTTATACTTTGAGGACAGAGTTTATCTATTTCTTTATTCCAGTAGTTCAGTACTTATTTCAGTCAGAGTTAGTTGGAGATTTGTCCTATCAACTCCATATTCAGACAGTTAGAGGCTTTTCGACTAGCATAGTCAGTTATTTAGTTTTCAGATGTTATTATGATTTTTACTCAGTTATTATTTCAGTATTTTGAGAACCTATGGCATTTTTAGATTTCTTCCGCATATATATTCTAGCATTATATTTAGTCTTCACAGTAGGTACAAATCATGGGTTAGCTTGTGGTCCTTTGGGATCGTAAGCATCGTGTGGTGCCCAGGTTATAGTCTCAAGATATTACACTCTCACTGCATCTCTCAATTGATAAGAGGTATAAGCAACTCCATTAGTGCAGAAAGAGTGAAATACAACTCAAAATATAAGGTATGAAAGAATTCACATGATAAGGAATAAAATGAGGAAAGTTTCCTAAAGACGTCCTATAACCTCTCGCAGATAGATACAAATGTCTATGTACCGATCCACAAGACTCTATTAGACATCTCATTCTTATATTGTTGAGACTAATGAAACCTGGCTGCTGTGATACCAATTTGTCACGACCCAAAAATGAGGGTCATGATGGCACTTGTCGCAACGTACCTTGAAAAGTAAGTCTATCACCCAAATTGATACGAAAAGAGAAAAAGACATAAATATCCCAAGTAAGGCTTCAAGAACGAAGCCGAACCATATAAGTAGTCATAACAATGCGGAAAGAACTAATCCAAAATACTAATCATGCTCAAAACCAGGTATCAATAGTGTAAGAATTACTAATACAATTCAAGAGTCAAATACATCAAAAAAATAACCACAAAGGAATAATAACAGTCTCTGAATACTAATAAAGGCATTACTACTATAGAAAGATAGAGGTGAACTTCGAACACATTAATGTCCAACCGCTACCTTGAAAGCTCCAAAAATCACCCGAGTCAATCAAGCTGAGGCACGCTTGATCTAGGACTTACACCGAAAGGGCGCAGTAGGCATGAGTACGGTCCACTTGTACTCGGTAGGTATCATAGGTCGTTCAAGCAAAGTAGTAAATAAAGCATACAAAATATACACTAATGGCACGTCACCTAAAATAAAAAAATATCCCACAACAGTATCCCACACCGTTTGCACTAATAGTTCTAATATATCTCACATATATTGCAACATCACACCAAAATAGAACAAAAGTATGTATTATATCACATATAAAAAGAACAAGGGGGAACATGCATATACAAGATCATCAAATACAAGTAAAAGAAGATATGACAAATACATATATGACAAGTCAATATCCCAATACAACACAATATAACACAATAAAGTAAGTGTAATGTATATGACAATGATGATGATGACGATGCACGAGGTCATCGTACAACCTCCGGGATCATCGCATAATCCCCATATACACCTACGGAGCTCAAGCTTCCCGACGTAGGACCCATGGGGGGTTTGTCAACCCATATACAATCCACATATCTCATATCTCCTTTTCGGCATATTCCTTGGAAAGGGTATTATAAGGTATTACAATATCTCTTAAAAATGTGCTGCTAGTATTTCTCAGATGTTGCCACGGTGACACTAATATTTCATGAATGAGTATGATATGAAGATATAATGCTCACAACCAATCACAATGAGTATTTCCATAAACAACCACGTGATATATTTTCACAATCAACCACAATGATAAATTTCCACAACCACATGAGTCAATATCCACTCATTATTTTTGTATCATCCATAAATTTTCACATGTCTCATTTGCCAATAAAGTATGAATATGATTACAATACAATAATGGTACCACATTAAGAATTTTAACAGTACAATATAATTATTCATATGTATTCAAGGCTATCAATATCACATAGGACCCCACATGGTCACAGATATCACTTATATCTTAATTTCGATAATTACATCACATATAAGCCCCCACACAAGCACAACATATGGATAGACATTTTTCATGATTAGTTCCCACCCTTAAGATAAATTTTATACCATCATTTACTACCCAGCCCAGTCTGAAAGAATTAAGCCATAACCTACCTTGTAAGTCGAAATCGGTCCTCTACACTTGAACCCGCTATCTTACTTTTCAGGAACAATGCCTAACGTCACTAGAAACATCAACTATGAAATCTACGCATCAAAATAAAATCAACAACACCCATATTGACTACTTTTGATTCGGGATCAAAACGGACCTCCAAAATGGGTTTTTCGAAAAAGAAGGGCAAAATTGAAACTTTACTTCAAAAATATGTTTTCCATATTTTTACGAACCTACATCTAAAAAACCAAATTAAATCTAGTCAAAAATGGGGTTCAAATAGAAGAAAAATCATTTTTGAGCTTTACCGAATAAAATCTTTAAAATTCGGGTTTAAATGAATCAAAGTTGTTTTGAAGGTTAAATTGATGAAAAACTAGTAATTATAAGATAAAAACATTATTCAAGTGAAAGAAGTGAAATTTGGGTTTAAAATTATGCCCTAAAATTTTTAGGATTTTGAGAAATTAATCAAGAAATTACTAACAAAAGATTGAATTCTTACATTTAATCCGTAATAAAACCAAGAAAAAGGTGTTAATCTAGCTTTCCAATCTCTCACAAACTTTACTTTTAAGCTCCCACACTATTTTAGAGTTTAATTCCCAAGAGCCAAGATGAAAAATGAGCAAAATGGGCCAAAAATAGTGAAAAGGCTGTTTTTATAGCAAAAATCTGCTATTTGCACCAGATTTTCATTTTTAAGTCCGATCCGGACTTTGATGGGGTGCCCGAAATTCGTTCGGAGTTCGAAACACGCAAACAAACTATACAACCATACTAAATTAGACGTTTCGGACACATTGGCGAAGTCAATTTTTTTTAAAAATATCATTTTTACAAAGTTGACCCCCGAAACCAGAAATCACAATTTTTTAAATCGAGGGTCGAAATGAGTTTTAAAAGTCGTAAAATCATACCAAATATGGTAACACTTGAAAATTGATATTTCAGATCTGCTAGCAAAGTTGAATTTTCTATCCGAGGTCGTTTTGATCAAATGTGGGTCCCACACCCATATTTCTAATTTTCTTACTTTCCGACCAATAGGTCGAAATAAGCACGGGCGTACCGAGACCCAAACCAAAGGTCTACCTAGCCTAAAATAGATATTCCAGAGTTGCTGACACAGTCTGTTCGGCTATCCGTTGCACGGATTAAAAGATATCCACATAAGTCCAAAATAAGGCTCTTGAAGCCATCAAAAACTACAATATTGCATAAATGATACCAAAATGCTTCAAAAATCATGTCAATCACTCCCACATCCCAAAAATATCATAATGCAACTATGGAGAGGGGTAAAATAGTTAAATCATACAAAATCACAAATATCACATATTTCATCAAATCTTTAGGTCGTTACACTTTGAGTACCTAGAATTATGTAAAATTGATGTCTCGAGCATATAAGTGATACAAAAGGTGTTGATGCACATAAAAAATATTTGTTTCAGTGATTTATTTGATTTATAAAATTAATTTTTATATTAATAATAGAAAAATCCATTTTCTATTGAATTAAATTACAAAAAATCTCTTACTATTTTAGAAAAGAAACACCGCACGAAGAACGGATAAAATTTTTAGTCTATATATAATAATGAAAGAAGAATCAAGAGAAGGTGATGTGGCACCTCTCTTTGTCCAAGGATCCTATTTATTTGTTTTTCTCTTTTTTTGGAGTTCTTTCTTCTTTTTTTTCAATTATTTTATTTTTAAAATAATTTTTATAACTCACAACTCTTTATGTTCATAATAAATTACACTCTTAATTAATATTAATAAAATTCATAACTCTAAAACCTTTTATATTCATAACCTTCAATTATTTAATTTTGCATTAAATTAATGACAATTTTTCTTCCTATAAATAAACGGAGAAATGGTCAATTTCAGTACTATTCGACATGGGACAACTTTGTACTCCTTTTTGTTTTTGGACTATAGTGTCCTCTCCATTAATCACATAGCTAAAGAATGTCTTCCTCGTATCGATTGCTCTATCTCGAATAGAAAAGGATCAGTTTTGCTTCGAGCTCGAACGCAAAATTTTAGTGTATTCCTTTTGAGGAAAAAGAGAAGATGAGGTTAATGTTTACTTTTATGCTGCCACCTTCTGTTTATATGGAATAATAACTTTAATTTTTAATACGTACATTGTGCAATTTTAATTTCTTGTATTACTATGCCTTTAAAGAATTTGATTTTTGAAATTTGGTAAACATTTTTCTCTATATTGTTTTACTCTCGGAGTGATATTTCTAAGTGTATTTTTCTCATTTTTCATTATATCATGCAAGATCTTTTTTCAATGATGCTTGAATTGATGGTCTATGCCTACTTTTTGCTTTGTAGTTATTATGAACTTGGATTGGATGATCCTCCTATTTCTGTCAAATTTTATGATTGCGGCAGAAGATCCTATAATATGTGCATTTCGAAAGTCGCTCTTCTAAGTTCCATTTATTTTTTTAGAGTAGATTTTTTTTATACTATGTATGATTTATCAATAAAGTTTTAAATTTTTGAAGAGCTATGCATTATTTTTTTTAGAGAAACTTTCTTTTATATTATGTGTAGTTCATTAATTAATTGTATTTCTTTTTACCCTAATTTCATTAAAAAAAAATTATCAATAAAAAGAAGATAACTACTATGATAGTTTTTCTTGCCCTCATCTCACTATAGGTAAGAGACATACCATATAGCAATAGAAAGAAAAAATCTTACTAGCCAAAATATAGTTTAAATTGCATTATTTTTTATATTTTCAATTTATGAAATTTCCTCTTCAACTGGTTTAACACTTTTAGTTAACAATTTGGTTGTCCTGCTTTTTCCTTTCATGCAACAATTAGTTTATTTTTTTTTATTTTTTTGCTCCCTGAAGGCTCAATTGACATGCAAATGAAGTAGGATATTGATATGACAAGAATCTAACTATTGTTCTTTAAAATTCTTTTGAGAAAAATTATTTGAATGCATAAGAAGAAGAATTGTCATTGAACATTTTAATGCAAAATTAAATAATTGGGGGTTATGAATATAAAAGGCTTTAGAGTTATGTGTTTTATTAATATTAATTAAGAGTGTAATTTATTATGAGCCTAAAGGGATGTGAGTTATGAAAATGATTTTAAAAATAAAATTTAAAAAATAAAAGAAAAACTCCCAAAAAATGAGAGAAAAAATAAATAGGATCCTTGGTCAAAGAGAGATGCCACATCACCTTATCTTGATTCTTCTTTATTATATATAGAGATAGATAGATTTACAAAATAACATTCTCAAAAGTTTATGTTTATCTGAATAACTATTTTTCTAGTTGTTTTCGTTTGTGAGGTTCACTTTTTTACGTGTGTCTAGACCAGAGTGTTTATTTTCTGAAGTAAAAGCAAGGGAAGGAGGAAAACATATACATGTGCTACTTGAGAAAGTATCTATGTATCATTCCGCAATTATATAGGTCAACTTTAGTAAATCTTTTGATAAAATATGAAAATGTAACATTAGTTTATAATTTTTAAATGACATTTTAATTCATAAGAAAGTTGTTTATTGTCGGTAAAATTGTAGTTCTTGATTTTTCACATTTTATAATTTTTTTTGTTAAACATTTTTGAAGATTGTTACTACTTTCTATTGTCTATTGGTTTGAACCTTTCAAACTCACAACTTAAGGAAAACCAAAAGTGTTGCTAAGATAACAATGATTTCATGAAGTT
Organism: Capsicum baccatum var. pendulum; assembly: GCA_030864225.1. Lineage (NCBI taxonomy): Eukaryota > Viridiplantae > Streptophyta > Magnoliopsida > Solanales > Solanaceae > Capsicum > Capsicum baccatum. The sequence continues at coordinate 187,292,954 of CM061554.1, forward strand.
GGTTGTATCTTTTTATTTCATTTTCTTGCCCAAGAGAGGAATCTTGATTCTTCTCTCAAATTTAAATAATCACTTATCAAAAAATAAATTTCCAAAGCTAATACAAATTTTATTTTTTTTCCATTATTTCAGACGCAGACAAAGTTATGCGACACCTCTCTATGATAAAAAATATTAATTATATTCTTTTACTAATATTTTGATATTTTCCTATATTTCTTTACTTATGATGAGCTATGTATTAAAAGAAAGTTACTTCTTAAAATAATTACTTTATACTAACTATCATTTATTACGTTTTTCTTTATTTAATAACCTTTAAGAGTTTTAGCTTATTACAAACTCATTTAAAACTGACTAATAATTAATTTATTAAATGAAAAAGACATTCCACAAAATGAAAGATGAAACTCCAATTTGCTAAATCTTTCGTTTTCTAAAATTGCATATATGTAGGGAAGTAAAGAAAGAAAAACGCACACACAAAAAAAATTATTAACGATAAATAATTTAAAGAGAAATAAAAAGGATAAAATAAGATAAAAAGAGAATATGATATTAATATAATTAAATTTATGTTCAATATATAAATAATAAACAAGTTTGAAACTTATTAAAAATATGCAAGGAAATAAATTCAGTATTATTTCGCTTAAATTATAATATATAAAAATTAAATATTTAAGAAGACTAAAATATGCGAGTGACGAAAATTTATAGAAAAATGCATGTATGATGTATATACTTAAGAGTGTATAATTGGTTAGAATTTGAAATAATTGAAAATTGAAAAGATCTCTTAAGAAACTTTCAGCACTTAAAAATCTAATTAATCTGTGCAAAGCGCAGATAAATTCACTAGTTTTATGTTAAAAAGGTTAGTTATCAGTGAGGCATGCGTGGAGAAAGATATCATAACGTATATAGTTATGGATATCATTATTTGAAAAAAAGGTATATCCTGAATTGCATGATTTATTAAGTTTAATAAGGAGTTAAGATGATCACTTATCAATAATATTATCTTTGTAGGAGTAGTCTATTCCTCACAAAACGAGTTGGTTAAGTTAAAGCGCCGATTTAAAATTTGATATTTATGAATTTGTATTTTAATCATTTAACCAATATATAGTACTCCCTCAATTCCACAATAATTGAATTGTTGGAGCATTTTTTATTGTTCAAAATAATTGAATTGTTCACTTATCAAGATAGATGCTGAAATTTTTTCAATTTTACCCCACATAATTAAATTAATTCAAGGATAGTTAGCATGATCATTATTAAGTTTTTGAAGTTTGGAAAGGGCAAAAATAAAAAAACATGACTAATTTATGTCTTTATTTTTTTCTTGATATATGTACCAAATTTTAACAACTCAATTATTGTGGAATGAAGAAAGTAATAACTAAGTTTGTCATAAAAAATTTAGTGAATTGCTTAACTAAGTTTGACCATGAAAAACGCTCTCACGGTATTAATTAGCAACTTGAAGAATTAGATCTTATCGCCTGTTGTGACTTATTTAATATTAAAAAGAAATTAGCAATAGACAAATTTTATAATTAAATAGAAAAATTTATTCGTAATCCTATTGTCACACTCTGAACCTACAACTTAGACGGGGCGGACAACAGATTTCATTGTTGGCCCGCATTATAACATGACATAAAATATCAGCATACAACTAAGCATGCGCAGAAACATAATTTAAAGGGAAAAAACATCGTTTTCATGTCAAACTATACCCAAAAAGTCAAAATCACACCTAAACTATACTAGTGACCTATTACACACCTAAACTATAAAAAAGTGAAACTATTTTGCACCCTGTCAGGCTACCACCAGTTGCATGTGGTGTAGTGTTTTACAAGCGCTGCCACGTTAGCACCACGTCAGTAAAAAGTATCATTTTTTTATAGTTAAGGTGAATAATAGGTCACTTATATAGTTTAGGTGTGGATTTGACTTTTCGACTATAGTTTGGGGTGGAAACGATGCCTTTTCCCTTAATGTTTTTAGCCGTTTACTTTTGTTATTTAATAGGCTGGACGCGCCTAAAATAAGTGTAGCACACGCGCCTTAGAATGAGGGTCGCAGGGAGGTAATAATATCACTTTTATATAGTTAAGGTGTGTAATAGATCACTTATATAATTTAGGTGTGGCTTAGACTTTTCTCGTATAGTATGAGATGAAAATGATGTCTTTTCCCTAATTTAAAAGCATTTGAAGAGGATGTATATATATATATATATATATATATATATATATATATATATATATATATATATATATATATATATATATATATATATATGCATATAAACACACATACATATATATTCAATGCTAAAATCCATGAATATGACACACAATCATTCAAACTAAATACATGACTGACTGTTTATGTAATGATCCTCGTATTTATTTTTAAAATTTTCTGAGTTTTGACCATTTTATCCCTTTTTGTGGTTTCTTTATCTCATTCACGAGTTATAAAAATGATTGGTATGGTCCCGAATGCGTGTGGAAGTGTTTTATTTGAGTTTGTGGTTTTGGATATCCTTAAAAAAATTAGTTTGACTTCGGTCAATATTTTGTGATCCAAGCATTGGATGATGATTCTGACATTTTCATTAGATCTAAAATGTCAAACTTGAATTAGTAGCGCATTGATTCGGGTTTAGAAACTTTATATTGCATTTCGATCCTCCATTTAAATGCTAGTTAAAATAGTCTATAAGGTGTCGCAAGAGTTAATATATTGTAAATGATATTTTCTGTAAATCCAAAGATTTTACTAGATTCATAACGTGTTTTGTGATCAATTTGTACTATTGATTCATGCTTATAGGGTTCTGAATGAGTTTCGAAGGTCTAAAATAATTTTTTGAAATTATTAATATTGACACTCAATTTTGGCTCTTCGTACTAAAACTTAATTCCGTCAAACTTTCTAATCATTAAAGAACACAAATATTATTTTTTAATAATTTATTGATAATTATTCTTATTTTAGATTTTTTTTCTAATTTATTGTCTTATTTTAACTTTTTACAATTTATTCATAATTATCCTTAATTGGCTCTTCGTGCCATTTGCACACGTACACAACATAATCCTATAATTTTATTATGTACAACATAATACGTTTTTTCAAGATAATTAGATTTTTAGTGTTGTTTACATTTTCTGTAATTGCATATCGATACCCACATTTTTGTACATTATTTAATACAGTCTATAAATGATAAGTCAGATCAATAATTTTAAATACACAGTAAAAATCCGATCAAATCAAGCTCATGTCGCCTGTATTACAGATGACATTTGACATGACTACACAAGTCCTTTATCTTTTGGATAATAACAATTTATATGTTAGTTAAAAGGATGAAAAATTCATTAGATAATAACATACGGATTAAAGTAGTATTAAGAGGATAATAACAACTTCTTTTATTTTTTTTGGGTAAAATGAGGGGTCGTTTTGCATTATAAATAGAGGGGAGGGGGGGATAAATGGTTTTTCATCAAACACACACAATACATATACACACAAGTTCATCTTTTACACATGTTCTATGTTTTTTCCTTTCTATATTTTCAAGACTTGTAGGCGTAATAGCTCTTCCTCTGGTCTCATTACCTCCCCACCACTGCTGAAGCTATTGCGGATTTGAAACAACAACAACACAACCGCCACATGATATTCTACACGACCTATATGTTTACTCACTTTTACTTAAGAGTTGCCTATGTGTGAAACAGGTTGCCTAATATGTTTCACTAAAGCAGTAAAAATGTAAGTAAATGAGACAATTGTTTTCACGTGAAAAACACTCGACTCAAAAAAATATAAAAAGTCACTACATGTACCTCAACAAGATTTAACCTCAAACTTCACTAGAAAACATGAGTCTCAACAATGACAAATTACAAGACTCTTATAACTTAGAAATTATAAACTCTAACTCCTAGCTATACAAAATTCACAAACTACCCAAGGTGTGTGACCCCAAGTGCAACTTTAAGACAATAAACCTAACTCGGTTTATAATTCAATTAACTAACTGTAACCAACTCTTAATACATAAATACGAAGACCTCTTATCTTACTTAGCACAAGGACCATACTAAACAATGTATTCCTTCGGTCTTCAAGTAGCACACTGCCAAGTCAATTTCCCAATTACCTTTTTATTCTTTGTAAGTGTGTGTAGATTCTAGAGAGAACTTCTCTTATCTAAGAACAACTCTCCAAAGAGTTCTTCTACATCTCAAACTCTTTCCTTTATCAAAATTCTTATTGCTTAGAGTTCTACTTCAATTAAGACTCCTTCTTTGATTCAAACTCAAGCTCCTTCAAGTGTTGTAGCAAAACTCCAACTCTTCAATTTAGCACATGGTAATTGTTTTGAGTTTATCATATGTAACCAACTATCCATTCCTTAACTCGATCACTCTTGTCTCCCTTTATATGTGATCTTGCTATGAGTTGTTCTGCTTGCACCAATGCATCTGTGAATCAGCTTAACTAAACATGTTTCATTTATTTTGTCAATCATCAAAACTTCTTAAAATCCAGTAAATTCCCTATTTTTGATAATGGCAAACTTCTTGCCTTTGTGTTATGACAACCTTTACCTGAAGACTCTAAACATGAAACACTAGAAAAGGGTTATAAGCATTGCATAACTCTATTTTCCCCCTTTTACCATCATCGAAAAGTTGATTTATGAAAAAACATTAGCCAAGAGATAAGGTTGATCCTTTCATGGCACTGGGGCTATCAATAAAACAATTATAGCAACAAATAACTTAGCAAAAGAATATATTTAAATGTGGAAGATCAAGAGGCAATATAGCAAAAGATATCCAATTCAGTAATTCAGAAAAATATAAGCTACATAGAACTTAAAACTAAAATTGGATAAGTAAGACAAAGGAAGCACCAAAAAACAAAGGATAGCAGATCCTAGGGCTCTAAGACATGAAGGAGGATGGAGGACAAAAGAGGAGCATTTGGGTTAATTGATGAATGGCTTCAACATTCTCAGTACTTTCTTGATAGAGATCAATCTATAACGCATCAATTCAAGCATGAAGGGTGAGTTTTTCAGCCTCATGAGATGTATGAGCAACCTTTAGTTTAGCAGTCTTTTCAACAAGTGTAGTCCTTAATTTTTTTAGTATATTGTCAACACACCTCATAAAAGAAGAAAGAGATACATGGTTCACAGTTCCAATCACATGCTTTGTGGTTTACAAAGACCAACCTTGAACAAGAATAGAGTATTGTTCAAAAACTTGGGCTAGCTAGAACCCATAAGGAAGAGAATGACCCTTATCTCCTTTGTGCAGTACACGGTGCATATTTTTAAATTACCAGGATGGGCAAGTCTAATCTTGACCTCAGTATCAAGAAGATCTATGAGTGTCATGTTAAGAAAACCTACCTTAGTGTATCTCTTCTTCCTCGGAGTGATAATCTTGTGTACCACATCAAAATACAATTTGTGCAATGGGGACATTGCTCTCTTAAAAACCAATTGATTTGAAGAAGATGTTGGTTTCCAGAGAATTTCCTAGTGATAGCAAGTGCAGAGGCCATATTATCCAAAGTAGGCCACTTGAATTTCACATAATGATCCCATCCTACTATGGTTTTATTGAGAATGCTGGAAATATCCTCTTCCACCAAGTGGATAGACACACCCTTTACAAAATTGTAAAATAAGTTTTTATTTTTAGAATCATTAGTGTAAGACGTATACACCTCAAAGCAGCCAAATTTTCTTTAGGTATCACCTTGAATAAACAGATGAGAACACTCTTGAACTTTTAAATTGGCTAAAAGAACACCCATTTCAGGACCCTCCAAGTCCAGTAATCACTCATCATCAATAATAAATCTTCTAAAAATGAAGAAAATATTAGAGCTTTGGATAGATGACTCGGTTGGGTTGTAGAGTATCAGACTCGGTAGAGTTAAAGTTATTTGATAGAATAGGTTGAGGAACCCATTTTGATGAATAATGGATCATCACCTGAGGGAAGAGGTTTAGATGAAGAGGAAGTGTGGGAATATGGGTGTTTTTTTCACTGGCCCTTAGGTTTTATTATATTATAGCCTCCTCTTGATGTTTTTTATTGTAAGTATGAGGAGTCCTAGTCTAAACAGATATAGGATATGTTTCAACAAGTGGATCATCCTTATTAATAAGGATTAGAACCTTCATTTTCTTTCTTGATTAAGATCTAACCTTTTTAGGGACTAGATCTGCGATTAGAATGTCATCGGTGTCAATAAATTGAAAGGGAATGACATCGTAAATTGCATAAGAAGGAGTTATCAGAAAATGAGGACTGGCTGAGAATATTGAGAACTGATTTTTGAAGTTAGTAAAGGCAAGAAATATGAATTTGTATGGAATTTGGGGTGGAATTTTTGAAGATGGATTAGCACTTTTATTGACTATCAATTGAGAAGATTCACTTGAAGTTTTTGCTAAGGTATTCTTGTGAGGAATTGAAGATGATGAAGAAAGCATTTTAGTAAATAGAAACATAAGTATGACTATAAGTAGGTAAGAGAAAGATGAAAAGGGAGAGATGATGAGAAATATGTAGGCTAGCCATCAAATTTATAGGAGACCATGAAGACGATAAAGCATAAAGAGAATGAACTTTGCCAGTTAATAGATATCTAATAGGAATAGAAGTAGAAGAAATGATGTGATGATGGTGGTAGATTTTTGGAACAGGAGGGGCTATTCGTTTTTGGCAGTTTTATTTAAACATAAAAACGTACTTGCCATAAACCTAGTGCACTCAACTGTTTCAACTTATGCAATTCCAAAAATAAATCAGTATAAGTTCATACCTGAAGAAATAACATGTAGACACAATCACTTTGATATACATGGTTCTCTAGACAAGTTAATACATAATTTGATAAAATTAGTCAAAACACTAGAATTTGGACACACAAACAAATGTGCAAGACTGAATTGAACAACATCATAGCTAAAATTCAACCATGGAATAGTTTATTCTAGGAAGCATTTAGGGGGAGTTTATTAAATCATAATCATCCCTAAGTCTAACCTATCTTTTCAAAATGTCCCTACTTAATACCTTGGTAAATATATCAACAATTTGTTCTTCAGTGGAACAAAACATAATTGAAATATGATCATTTTCAAAATTATCTCTATGAAATGGTGTTTTATGTCAATATGTTTTATTCTTTTATGTTGCATAAGATTTATGCTATATTTATGGAACTAGTATTGCCACAAAAAGTGGAACACAACGAACATCCATACCAAAGTCTTTCAATTATTGCGTAATCTATAACAATTGTGCACAACATGATCCAACAACACCATACTAATCCTTAGCAGTGAAAAAGGCTACAGAGTTTTACTTCTTGGTAGACCAGGAGATCAAACATGATCCAATAAAGTATGCCATACCTATGGTGCTTTTTTTGTCTATAAGATAACTTGCACAATCAGCATCTGCATAGCCTACCAACTTGAATTTGCTTCTGTAAGGATACTATAGACCTAAGTCACTACATTTCTTAATGTATCTTAGTATCCTATCGACAAATGTGAGATGGGATTCCTTAGGATTTACTTGAAACCTTACACAAAGCACTAAAGACAATGTCTGGTCTACTTACAGTAAGATACAAGAGAGAACCAATTATTCCTATATATAACTTCTATTCCATTGTTGGACCTATTTTATCAAGGTACAACTTTGTAGCTGTGGGAATAGTAGTTCTTATTTTCTTGGCCTTATCCATAAAAAATCTTTTAAATAACTCCTTCACACTCTTTGCTGATGAATCAAGTAGGATTTTTCTTAATTTGCAACCCTAGGAAGAAGTTTAGTTCTCCCACCATGCTCATCTCAAACTCACTACTCATTAGATTTGAAAACTCATGAGTCATGTTGACATCAGTAGAACTAAGGATGATATCATCTACATATACATATACAATACAAAAATCATTTCCATTGGTTTTGAAAAAAAAAGAATGTTGTTAATTTTTCCTCTTATATGCCCATGCTTCAGGAGGAACGCTGACAATCTTTCATACCATGACCTTGGGGCTTGTTTCAATCCATAGAAAGCTTTTTATAGCTTGTAGACATAATTAGGAAACTCAATGCTTTAAAATTCCAGGTGTATCTCTCGATAGACTGAGTTTTAGATTTCTATTCAAGAATGCACTCTTTACATCCATTTGATAGAGAGTGAATTCTTTGAAGGCAGAAAAAGCTACAACTAGCCTAATTGCTTCAAGTCTTTCCACTAGTGTAAATGTCTTATCATAGTCTATACCTTCTTCTTGATTGCATTCTTGGACCACTAGTCTTTCCTTGTTCCTTGTAAATATTCCATTATCATCTACTTTATTTTTGTACACCCACTAAGTTTCAATCAAAGTTGTGTCATGTGATGGTGGAGCCAAGTGCCATACCTTTATATTTTCAAACTAGTTGTGTTCTTCTTGCATAACAATTACCCAGTTATCCATTTTTTATCAAAAATTTTGTATTTCACCTTTTTGGGTTCAAACAGTGATAAAAAGGTTTTCAAAATTTCATAAGTTTTTCAATCCTGCTCTAGTGGTGATCCCATAAGTGAGATATATAAGAATATTTTCAATTGGATGAGATCCTTGATACTTGTAACTCTTTATCACTACCCTCTGTGAACTACCCGGAACACTATCGGTAGCTTGAGATGATGTTGTGGGTAGATCAATTTCTTAATTAGTTATTCATCTGTCGATATACTTATATTCTATTCATTAGTTCAACCAGGTGGTACAACCTATTCCTGAGATTGCTCTTCTATTTCAATTCCATCCTATATGTTAGTCTTAGACGTAGTACAAGATTCATTAAAAAAATACACACTTTTTTCAACACAATTTGATCTTTGGTACAAAACCTTATAGACTTTATTATGTTTAGAATAACCTTAGAAGATTTCCTCATCACACCTTGAATCAATTTTTTCAGATTATCTTTTCCATTATTATGAATGAAAAACTTGCAACCAAAGGTCCTAAAATGAGAAATATTAGGTTTTCTACCTTTGAGTAACTCATAGGGCGTCTTCTCTAAGAGGGTACTAATCACACTTATTTTCACGATGTAACAAGCATTGCTTATGGCCTCGCCCCAATTATTTTTTGCAATATTTCTGCAAGCATCATTATTTTAGACATATCTTTCAAAGTCTTATTTTTTCTTTCTACTACTATATTTTGATGTGGTGATCTTGGAGTAGAGAAATTATGATCCATTCCATTTATAGAATAAAATTCTATGAATTTTGCATTTTCAAATTCAGTTCTATGATCAGATCAGAAGGAAATTAGGGAGGTTCCTAGTTTGGTTTTTTCACTTTCTTGATAAAAATAGAAAGGACATCAAAATAATCTTCCTTGTAAGCTAATGACAAGGTGAGCCTGAAATAATCATCAACAATCACAAACACATACCTCTTGCCTCCTCTTTTTTTACCCTCACTGGTCCACAAAGGTACATATGGTAAGATCAAGGCATTTATTTGTGATGTCAAGGCTCTTTGTCTTGAATGATGATCTCACTTGCTTCCCCCTTACACAGGTACTTCAAATTTTTTCCTATTTGAACTTAGTTTTAGGCAAACCTACTCCCATGCCCTTTGTGTCAAGTTTGTTCGGTTGTTTTAGACTGGCATGCCTAAGTCTTTTGTTCCATAATAGAGGGTCACAATCAATTGCACTAAGGCGAGTCAATTTTGTACCAAGATTCCCCATTATGTCAGCCTTATACATATTTCTATGTCTTTTAGCAGTCAAAACAGTCTTTTTTATATCTAGTTTCTTAACTTTGCAATCTGCAGAAGTAAAAGTTAACTTGTTTTCCTTGTCACAAAGTTGAGAGAAGTTTTTAAATTGTGGTTTAATACATCAACATGATGACTTATAAAGCATTTGTTTTAGATCTACTAATCTTACCAACTCTAGTGATAGTACCTTTTTACCATCTCCAAGTGACATATTCCCCCGTCAAATGAGATAAGTAAAATAAAATTTTGTTTATCTCTAGTCATATGTCTTGATAAAGAACTATCGATGTTCTAATGTTACTTTCCTCCTTTTACTTTTATTGGCGAAATAGTTTAGGGGTTTATTTTAGGAACCCAGACAAGCTTGAGTCCTTTCTTATAATTAAAAGGGTAAATAAAGTTTTTTCTAGCCTACATAGGCAACAGCTTTGTGGACCTATTTCTCTTAATAGTTTTGGAACTATATGGTAGTTTACACTGTCTTAAAACCAATTCTATTCCCAATTAACACCAATTTCTTTATGAAATCCTAAAGCAACTTTTTCATTGTGAGTTTTTTCACTCAATTTATTTGTGATCCTAGACGAGTTAGTCCATCTATTTACTCTCTCAAGATCCATTTTTAACATAGACACTTCTTGAGTTTGTTTTCTTACCTTTACTTTTTCATAGAGAAAACTATTTTTGCATTTGACAAGGTCTGACTCAATTCTTTTTTGATCATCACTCATAATATTTTTCCCTTTCCAAGAGAGATAATTTTAGAATTTCAGAATTGAGATTCAAATTTGATGAATCAAGTTTACCAATCCATTACTTTAGGGTAAAATTTTCCTTTTCAGTGGCAATCTTGCAAGTTTCTAGGACAATATAATCAAATTTTAAGCTTGCAAGAGCATTGAACAATTTATCCCTATTAGAGGTTAGTTCCTGAAAATGATCAATCAAAGAACTCATTAGGAAACAAGCTTTATTTTAGAAAAAAAAATGAAAATTTTCTTTTAGCTAAAAAATGTTTACCTTAGATGTTGTTTCCTACTCTTCTATGTTTGAATCTCCTATAGATATGAAAGAAGTTTCATCAACATCTTAATCATCTGATTCTTCTAAGTCTAAAACCTAAGAAGCCACCATGGCATATCCTTTTTTTTTCTTTTTTTTGCCTTCCCTTTCATTTTTTTTTTCAACTCTTTTCATTTCCACTCAATCTCCGATAGAGGACAATCCCTTATCATGTGATAAGTTTTTTCACTTTTGGAACATCTATCCTGGTTTTTATCATTAAATCATTTCTTACTTCTTGTTCCTTTCTAGTCAGATCCCTTTCTTTTAAAGAACTTCTTGAAGTTTTTATCAAGAAAAGATAATTTTTATTCATCAAGTTTAGATTCTTCACTATTAGATGCCTTTAGAGATAGTGATTTTTCATTAACCACTTTCTCATTTTTGAGATCTTCCAAGTTCATCTTATAAGTTTTCAAATTTCCAACTAACTCATGTAGGATCATTCTTGTGAGATCCTTAGCTTCTCTTATAGATGTGACTTTTATATCCCATTTGTATTTTGGTAGAACCCTCAAAACTTTTTCTACCTATTGCTCAACAGATAAACCCCTTTCTAAAGATGATATCTCATTGAGACTCATTTTCTTTCATTTTGAAGGTTTCATATCCAGTGAAGAGTAATACAATCCTAAATTTCTATATTTGACTTGTCCCTTCATGAGCATTCACTAAATCAGCCCAAATTTGTTAGGAAATGGTGAAGTTTTACATTTCATTATACTCAGCTAGACCTAGATGAAAAACAAGAATGTTTTTGGCCTTTGTCTTTTTTAAGAGTAGAACAAGGTCTTCAGGGGTGAATTCACTTCTCATCTTTTTTACTTTCTCTCCCTCTACTATCTTCATAGGAATTGTTGGTCCATCAATTATTCTATCCTATGGTTTAATATCATCACCTTGAAGGTACATTTCTATCCTAGCCTTCCAGTAAATGAAATAAGGTCTATCAAAAAAAATAGTTGAGTGTTGATTAACCCTCACTGTGTCTAACAGGTATTGTAGAGTTAATCATGATCTAGTCTTAGGAGTTAACCCTTACAAGATAACCTCATTCTGACCAATTGATATTCTACAAGACTTATCCATATAAGTTATATGATGTCTTGACAGGTCAGGTGACCCTAGTCATAAGGTGTCAAATAGATGGTGTTTAGGTTTTTGCCTTAGTTACGACTTGGGAATATGAGTCGTTAAGAGTGGTGACGAGTCGTTAGGATGAACCTTAACCAAATTAGTAACTTAGTGGCTTGACTCTGCTCTGAGTATTAGTGGATCATTGAGAGTCGTAGGGATATATTATGAGTCATTAGATAGAGTTGTATTGGAGTCTAGTGTCTGACCCAATTGAGTTCTGTGTTGTATATGACTGGACTGATTAGCCGTATGGTCTATTCATTAGTTGGGGGGTGAGTCATAGAGTTAGTAGTATATAGGGGTCTTGGTCACCATCTTGGCTACAACTCATGGTCATGATTCATATGTTGTGGCTACGAGTCAATGATTGACTCGTAGCTAAAGACGATACTTTTTCAACTTTTAAGTTAGGGGCACTTTAGACATTTTCCATTTTAACCCCTTGGAACCCATGAATTAATACCTTTCTTAGGAGTTTATTATCCCATCATTAATAATAAAACACTCCTAAAATTCTCTCCAAAACTCTTTGTTCGAGCTATGGCTAGGGTTTCAAAGAAAGTGATCATCTAGGGTTTTACGGTGCTATCTCTTTCAAAATTTCTTGGTATTTCAGGCATGTTACTCTTCCCTCATTGTTATTTTATAAAAATCACATGTTTTAATGTATGGATTTCATTGTATTATTATGGTTTTGAAACAAAGGTTGGGGGTTTTGAATGTTTATGATTGAATAATGTTTTCCCATTGTTTAATTATAGTTTTTGATGTTTTAAATATGGTTTTGAACATGTGTGTGCATGGCTATAGTGTTTGAACTTGAGAGTAGTAATTTTCTCTAAACTTGTAACTTTTAAAGTGGTTATGACCCCAACCCTATATTGGAAAATTAGTTTATAGTAATGAGAAAGGTGGAATTTGAATTTGGGGTACAATGGAATCCCCAAGGTGTTTAGTTTGATTTACTACTTGAATTAACACATTGCATAAATGTCAAGATGATTAATGATGGCTTTGAAAATTTTGTGGGGTACATGCGAATCCCCAAAGTTATTTTAATAATAGAATCTGTGGGGTACATAGGAATCCTCTAAGTCTTAGCTTAATGACATTGCTTTCAAGCTATAGTCGGTATAACGATACCACATAATAATTCCTTAATTATTGGTGGTTGGTTATGCGTTAAATGTTTTAATTAGCCATTAATGGGGGTTGTGATAGCTAGCCATAAAGGTGTGAGTCCAAAGGACAGACACTGGAAACTTATGTTTGCCGACATGAGGGGTTGTCTTTATGACCTTAATCTTGTGAGGCTATACACGTATATATGTATCATGGAAGGCGAAGGGTACAAGGGAATCCCCATCCATCTATGGTATCTCTGATTCGTGAGGCTTCATGCACTGGGGCCTATACAGGGGCTAATATTGGACCCATATAACCTGTGGGTGGACTTATGATGGTAAAGCTACACAATCTAGGCTACGATTTTAAAATGTATGCTAATCCTTGTTCCCTATCTTGACATGGTGTATATATATATGTATATATGTATTTGCATACGGTCATTTGTATTGGTTTGATTTGGTTTTGGATTAATGGCATTACTTTATCTTTATCCCTGAGATACATGCTAGTGTTTACCCTGCTAACCATCTTCCGGTGTCGTATCCCCATGTGATATAGGAATCTTCTATACTACCGCTCCTTCTACTCAATGACTTGGTGATTCGAGGACAACTTTTGAGTCAGACTGAAGTGATGAGCTTTCATACTCTTAAAGACCCCATTTCATGGTATGGATTTCTTTATTTCCTTATTATTTCTATTGATTTTATTTGGCTATGGTTGAGGGCATATACCGTATGGATATTCTTTGGTTTTGATTAGAGGCTTTGTTGGACTACTATAGGCATGGACGGTGTTGGTATTAGTGTTAGCATTAGGATTGATATTAGCATTGGTATTGGTATTGGATGATTGATTGGTTGTGTATTTTGGTTTTGATTATAGACTTGTTATCATGTCTTCAAATTTATACTATTTGATCTTGTATATGCTTGGAATTTATCTGACATAGAGTGAAGGATGGTCAATGGTTTGGGTATTGGTGGTGGTCTCCGATCCTAGTTGGACTTGAGATACCTGACACGACTAGGCCCTGGTTCGCATCGCGTTAGATTGGGATTAGAGTGTTGGTTTATGGTCAATTGGGTGTCCATAAAGCCGTGTTGAGTATAGTCTCTTTTAGGGATATGTAGAACGCCACACTAAAAAGAGAGAGGCTACGAGGCATTTAGGAATGTTTCTGTTTCATGAATTGTATTTTTAGGATGTGGAGTCTAAGGTCTTAGATCTATCTAATTCCTATTTTCTCGCCTTTCAGATTGTGCCTCTGAGAAGATATTATGTCCATGGAAACCCTTCTTCCTAACTAAGGTTAATAGAAATGGCGCCCAACCTACCCCATGGGTTCAGACTAGGTCTTGGGCCATTATCTCTTATAGTCCTAATAGAGCTCCACCACTTTCTTTTATCCCTCCTCAGATACCTCAAGCTGATGTGTCTAATGTCGAGTTTTGCCAATCGATCTATTTGCTTACTCAGTTGGTTGCCTCTCAGACTGAGCATATGGTTGTTGTTTCTCCATTATCTGAGGCCACTAGAGTTAACCAATTTATGAGGTTGAATCCCCCTATGTTTATTGGTATGAAAGTTGAAGAGGATCCTCAGGGCTTCATAGATGAAATAGAAAAGATTTTTCGGGTGATGCATATTACTAAGGTAGAAGGTTTAGAATTCGCAACCTACTGATTGAAGGATGTAGCTCATTTATGGTATGAAGAGTGGGAGCAACTTAGAGGTGTAAATGTTGATTCCTTCTTGTGGAAGGACTTCTCTAGAGGTTTTCTTGATTACTTCTTTCCTTAAGAAATGAGGGAGGTAAAGGTAGAAGAGTTAACTTGAAATAAGACAAGATGTTAGTGAAGGAGTATTTCTTGAAGTTTCACCAGTTATCGTGGTATGCTCTGGAATTAGTATCTAGCATGAAATCTAGAAAGAGGAAGTTCGCTTCTGAGTTATGCCAAGAATTTATTTTGGAGAGTAAGGATTCCTTGTTGAATAAGGACATGGATATTTTAAGACTGGATATGTATAAGCAATAAGTGAAGGAAGATAAGAGGAAGCAGGTTGAAATTAGGGAAAGGAAGGCAAGAAGTTCTACCATTCAGGTCAAGGGAGAGGTCAACAGAAGAGCGGCAGGGATGGTGAAAAGTGGTCCAAAAAAAGTGGGGCAATTTTGGGTCCTGCTCGATGTCTACTGCTCCCTACCAAAATTCATTTGGTGATAGGAATTTTCAAGATGGTGATGGTTCTAGGGCATAGGATCTCCAATCTCAGGCTAGTGGGGTCCAATCAGCTCCATCATATCCTTTCTCTAGAATTTGTGGTCGATTTTATTGGGATTTTTATGATGCAGAAGAGACAAGTACTTCAACTATGGTCAGCCAAGGTATATGCTTAGAAACTGTCCCGTTGATAAGGTTTTTCTGGGGAAAATAGGGTTGTAGTTTCCTCTTCATCATCTCTTATATAAATAGGTTCACCATCTAGCTTCAGCACTTATCAAAACTGACTATATGTTCTCACTACCTGTCAAGAGTTCGAGGCATTGCCTGATGTCGTTACTGGTATATTGAAACTTTTTTCTGTGATATGTACTGTTTACTTAACCCAGGGTCCACTCTTTCTTATGTGACCCTATTTGTGGCTGTACATTTTGGTTTTAGTCTCGAATATATTTTGGACCCCTTTTCTTTTTCCATCGTGGTAGCCTACCCTATTGTTGCTAGGAGAGCCTATAGGGGTTGTGTGGTATCTGAAGGTGGTTGGGAGACTTTAGTGGATTTGTTTGAATCAGACATGGTTAATTTTGATGTCTTATTAGGGATGGATTGGTTGCACTCATGTTATGCCTCTTTAGATTGTCAGAACCATACAGTCATTTTAAAATTCCCTAATGAGCCAGTCATTGAGTGGGAAAGTGGTTCTCTAGTGCTTAAGGGGAGGTTCATTTCATATCTTAGAGCCTGGAAGTTAATTTCCAAGATATGTCTTTATCATTTGGTAAAGGTTACAGATTCTAACTCAGAGTATCCTTCTTTATGTTCCGTCCCAATGGTGAATAGATTCCTTAGGTCTTCCCTGATGACCTTACTGATAGGGAGATTTAGTTTAGGATTGATATTGTCCTGGACACTCGTCCTATCTCTATTCCCTAGTACAGAATTGCTCGGGTTGAGTTAACAAAGCTTAAGGAACAATTAAAGGATCTTTTAGACAATGGTTTCATCTATCCTAGTGTATCCTCATGAGATGCACTGGTATTTTTCGTACATAAAAAGGATGGTTTAGTTCGTATGTTGATACAGGTATCATCAGTTAAAGATTAGGGAGGCAAATATCCCTAAGACTGCCTTCCATACCCAATATGGGCACTTGGAGTTCCTGGTTATGTCTTTTAGGTTGACTAATGCCCCGATGGAATTCATGGACCTGATGAACATGGTCTTTCATTAGTTTTGGATTTGTTCATTATTATATTCATAGACGATATTCTAGTGTACTCTAAGAGTGAGGTGATCATGTCAATCACCTCCGTATTGTATTATAGACCCTGAAAGATTAGCAATCGTATGCTAACTTTTTCAAATATGAATTCTGGTTGAATGTTGTCACTTTTTTGGGTCATGTCATATCCAGTAAAGAGATAATAGTGGATCTACAGAAGGTTGCAGTAGTTACGCAATGTCCTACACCTACAACTCCAATTGACATTCGGAGCTTCTTGGGTTTAGCCGGTTACTACAAGAGATTTTTAAAAAGTTTCTCTTCCATAGCTACCCCATTGACTAAGTTGACTCAGAAGAAGGTAAAGTTCTTATGGTTCGATGCTTGTGAAGGTTGTTTTGAGAAGCTGAAAGATAAGCTGAATTTGGCTCCTGTCTTGACTTTTCCTTAAGGCACTAATGAATTTCTGGTCTATTGTGATGTATTCCGTGTGGGTCTTGGTTGCATTTTGTTGCAACATGGAAAGGTAGTAGCTTATGCTTCTAGGCTGTTAGAGGTGCATGCAAAGAATTATTCGACGCATGACTTAGAATTGTTTGTTGTGGTGTTTGTATTGAAAATCAGGTGTCATTATTTGTATAGAGTGCGTGTGGATATCTTTTCTGGTCATAAGAGCATTCAATATGTGTTCACTCAAAAAGAACTAAATCTCAGGCAAAGGAGGCGACTTGAGCTACTCAAAGATTATGACATGTGTCTTCACTACCATCCAGGTAAAGCTAATATGGTTATTGATGCTCTTAGTAGGTTATCCATAGGGAGTCTAACTCATGTGGATAGGATAAGAGGGAATTGGTGAAAGACATTTACCATTTTATTATCCTTAGAGTTCATCTCTTAGAATCAGAAAATAGTAGTGTGTTTCTTCAAGAGGTGGCAAAGCCATCTCTTGGTGCTGAGGTAAAAGAGAAACAAATGTTAGATCCTATGTTGATATAAATCAAGGGGGGTATAGGTGAGCAGAAACTGATTTCCTTTGAGGTCAGTGGTGATGGTACCTTGCGGTACCAAGAAAGATTTTGTGTTCACGATGTAAATGGGTTATGGAAGAGAATCATAGATGAGGCTTATAAGTCGTGTAACGCCATTCATCTTGATTCAACAAAAATGTATCTTGATCTCAAGAAAATCTATTGGTGGTTCAATATAAAGTGAGATGTAGCCAATTTTGTAGTTAAATGGATGATGTGTCAGCATGTGAAGGTTGAGCTTTACGGCCCGAAGGGTTGTATCAAGAAATTGAGTTGCTTGTGTAGAAGTGGTAAGTGATTAACATGGATTTTGTTAGTGGACTTTCTCGGTCCCAGAATCAGTTAGATTCGATTTTGGTTATCATGGATATGATGAAAAAGTCTACTCACTTTTTACCTGTGGGGACAAATTTCTTGGCGGAGGATTATGCCAAACTTTTTATTGAGGAAATTATGAAGTTGCATGGGGAACCTATTTCTATCATGTTAGATTATGGTGCTCATTTCTCATCACACTTTTGGAAGTCGTTTCAGAGAGGTTTGGGGAGTAAATGAGTCTTAGTACGTATTTCCACCTACGGTCCGATGGCAAAACGGAACGGACTATTCAAACATTGGAAGATATGCTTCAGGCTTACATGATTGACTATGGTGGTAGTTAGGTTGAAAATTTTCCTCTTATGGAGTTTGCATAAAATAATAGCTACCACTCCATCATTAGGATGGCCCCATTTGAGACCTTGTATGGCAGGAGGTGTAGATCTCCTATTGGGTGGTTTAAGGTCAGTGAGGCAGATATATTTGGCCCAGACATAGTACACCAAGCCATGGATAAGGTGAAGGTTATTTGGGATAGACTCAAAGCCGCCCAAAGTCACCAAAATTTCTATGCAAATGTGAGGCGTGGGAAGTTAGAGTTTGATATTGGGGACAGGGTGTTCTTAAAGGTATATCCTATGAAGAAGGTAATGCGGTTTGAGAAAAAAAGGAAGCTCAGTCCTCAGTATATCAGTCCATATCTGGTCTTGAAGAGGGTTGGTAATATTGCATATGAATTGGAGTTGCCCTCTAGTTTGAGCTCCATTCACTTGGTATTCCACGTGTCTATGTTGAGGAAGTGTGTGGGTGATCCTTCGCTAAGTGTGCCTATCAAGGATATATATTTCAGAATTCCTTGACTTATAAGGAAATCCTAGATGAAATCTTGGATAGGCAAGTTCAGCGGTAAAGGACCAAGGGCGTAGTTTTGGTAAAGGTTCTATAAAGGAACCACAGGGTTGAAGAGTCTATTTGGGAAGCCTAAGAGGACATGAAATCCAAGTATCCATTCCTATTCCCTATTTCAGAAAATCAAGCTTGAGTTATGTGTTGTTCTTAACATCCTTGTTTTCTGTCTTTGTTAAAGAAAGATTGTAAATTCCTTTGTATTCTATTTCTATCTTAAAGGTAAGAGTAGAGATGTTTGGGGTTAATCGAACTAGTCAATGCCTTGTCCCATCATTCAAGGACGAACGATCCAAGTGGGAGAGAATTAAAACACCCTGGATTTTTGCCATTGGAAATTTCTTGATCTCTGAGCTCACTGCCTTGATTATGATTTGACCATACGATCCTATGGTGTCTTGACATGTCCGGTGACCCTAGTCATAAGCTTTCTAGTGGATGGTATTTGGGTTTCTTCCTTGGTTACGACTTAGGAATACAAGTTGTTAAGAGTGGTGACGAGTCGTTAGGACGAACCTTAATCAAATTAGTAACTTAGTGGCTTGACTCTGCTCTGAGTATGAGTGGCTCACTGAAAGCCATAAGGATATGTTACAAGTCATTGGATGGAGTTGTAGGGAGTCCAGTGTCTGACCCATTTGAGTTCTGTGTTGTATATGATTGGACCTCATAAGCGTATGGTCTGGTCATGAGTTTGGGGAAGGGGGTGAGTCATACGGTTGGTAATGTATGGGGGTCCTTGTCACTATCTTGGTTACGACTTGAGGTAACGAGTCGTATGTGGTGGTTACGAGTCAATGGTTGACTTGTAGCCAAAGGCGACACTTTTCAGCTTTTAAGTTAGGGGCACTTTAGATATATTCCACTTTAACTCCTTGGCCCTACGACTTAAAACCTTCCTTGGGACTTCATTATCCCGTCATTTCCAATAAAACACTCTAAAAATTCTCTTCAAACTCTGTTTTCAAGTTGAGGCTAGGGTTTCAAAGAAAGTGATCATCTAGGGTTCTAAGGGTGATATATCTTCCAAATTTCTTGGTATTTCAGACACGTTATTCTTCCCTCATTGTTATTTTATTAAAAGCACATGTTTTAATGTATGGATTTCATGGTATAATTATGGTTTTGAAATAATGGTTGGGGGTTTTGAATTTTTATGGTTGAATAATGTTTTCCCGTGGTTTAATTATAGTTTTCTATGTTTTAACTATGGTTTTGAACATGTGGGTGCATGGGTATGGTGGTTGAACTTGAGAATAGTAATTATCTCTAAACTTGTGACTTTTGAAGTGGTTATAACCCTAAACCTGTATTGTAAAATTGGTTGATAGTTATGAGAAAGGTGGGAATTTGAATTAGGGGTATAATGGAATCCCCAAGGTAATTGGTTTGATTTACTACTTGAATTAATGCATTGCATAAATGGCAAGATGATTAATGATGTTTTTGAAAACATTGTGGGGTAGATGGGAATCCCCCAAGTGATTTTAATAATGGAGTTTACGGGGTACACGGGAATCCCCTAAGTCCTTGCTTAATGGCATTGATTTCAAGCTATAGTCGGTATAGCGATACCACATAATAATCCCTTATTAATTAACTCTTGGTATTGGTGGTTGGTTAAGTGTTAAATGTTTTAATTAGCCATTAATGGGGGTTGTGATAGCTAGCCGTGAAGGTGTGAGTCAAAAGGACGGACACTGGAAACTCATGTTTGCCGACATAAGGGATGGTCTTGATGACCTTAAACTGTGGGGTACAAGGGAATCCCCAAGTCTATACACATACATATGTATCATAGAGGGGGAAAGGTACAAGGGATTCCCTGGCCATCTATGGTAACTCTGGTTCGTGCGGCTACACGCACTAGGGATCGTTCCGGGGGTAACACTGGACCCATTTAACCTATGGGTGAACTTATGATGGTAAAGCTACACAACACAGGCTATGGTTTAAAAATGCATCCTAAACCTTGTTCCCTATCACGGCATAATATATATATGTGTGTGTGTATACGTATTTACATACGGCCATTTGTATTGGTTTGATTTGGTTTTGGATTAATGGCATTACTTTTTCTTTATCCCTGAGTTACATGCTAGCGTTCACACAACAAACCATATGCCGGTGTTGTATTTGAAACATCCCAAAACCGGGCCATGTCGTATGGGCACCTCGATCCCATATGAAATGGAGGTCGCCCGGTAACCCATCACAATCATCACATCAATCACATGGGTCTGGTGAATCCCGACCATAAAATGAGATAGCGTAAAACATACTAAAAGTCATAACTTATACATGTCTAAGCACTTCATTAGATTCATCAACTAACCAATGTTCCCAAGTCCACAGTCATCCATAATGCCTCTATACAACCGAAGTTTAGAAATGTATATATCGGGAAAATCCTCCAAAAATAACCAAATCAAGTCAAATGACTAAGTCTAAAGATAGGAGACCAGGGATAAAGGTCTTCCGAAGAAAGGAAGAATAAGACTCCAATGTCAATGCATGAACTGCTACAATCACCTAATCACTGCATAGAAAGAGAAGAAGCTGCTTCGGTCCCTATGTCACGTGGGTACATAGCGTCTGGAGACGGTTAGCGGTTCGAACTCTAGCATGTAACTCAAGGATAAGGATAAAATAACATCGTCATTCAACAAGAAGTCAATGTATATCATATTCAACCACATTCATAACCTTATCCATACATATAGGCATATCGCATGCTACCCAAGGGGACAAGTCTTATCAATAATTAGGAAGCGCTCATTCATCATGCATGCAATGGAGGACTCCAACCTTCCACACTCATAAATTCAAGAATTTCTTATTAGTTGTAGGACTTTAACCATATTCACATATCATCGAGTATGGGATCCTAAACACATACACATCCATTTAAGTGAGGGACTCGAACCTCTCACACACATTGATTCAAGCATGGGAATCTAACCACATGCTCACACATTAGGCGATGGACTCTAACCTCTTGCCATATTAGATAGGGGACCCTAACCCCAAGCCAGTTCACTTGGCGAGGCACTTCGACCTCATAAGATCTCATTATACAAGGGACTTTAACCACAAGTGATTGCGTTAGAAAGGTACTTTAACCTCACGCTATCACGTCTATCATTACTCGACATTGGGACTCTAACTCTATGTCCATGAATCCACATACATTCAGTTCCACACATAAGGACTTTAACCCATTTAGCCAATTCAACACCATACATGACCCCATCATCCTCACGGTAGACTTTATTGCTAAACCATTTCCATAGGCCAATCCCTTAATTCAACTCATCATACAATTCAAACTATGGTCCTCAAGACCCTTACAAGCCATTCACACTTCATTAGCAATTCTATACCACAATTTAGTCCAATACATAATTCAAGTTCATTTTTATGTTAGGAACTTTAACCCTCTTCTTATTCAACAAACCATCAAGGTCATCAATTGTAGAATACATGGATCATTTTACATACACAGTATAATTTAAAAAGCATTCACACTTGTTGGTCCATTGTCCTAGTTCAAAGCATCATCATCATGAAACTAGATATCTCACATAGACATTTTCACGAACACCTCATGTGTATGCCTTCAACAAGGCAATTTTCATGGTGGAAATAATCAAGATTAGGGTTACTCATGAGCCACATATTAAACCATATAAAACTAGCATTCATATGTACAACTCATCATCAATAACATGTTAAAACACAATTCTGAGAAAGAATCATAATTATTCATCATTAAGCAACAAAACCCTTTTCATTTGATTTCAAAACCACTATGTGCACTTACTAATCCAAGTGTGAAATACATCGGTTTAAAGTTATTTAGAAAGGGGAAGAGGTACATGCCTTAAATAAGATGAATCACCAAGAATATTGGCCCCCCTTTGCCCCTTTAACACAACTTCTAAAACCCTAGCCTCCAATTCTTCAAAGATGATCTTGAGAGAGTATTTAGGATGTTTGATCCATCAAAATGGATGTTTAAGAGGCTACAAACCTATATAGTGAGAGGGATTAGGGTTTTAGGCATGGGAAATGACCACAAAGCCCTTATTTAAAAGCTGAAAATTGACCCCATGTAGGGGTACGACTCACCATACGACTCACTTAAGAAGTCGTAGCCTAGGGTATGAGTGGTACCCTAACTCATACACTAGTTTTCTCCTAGGTCATACACACTATTTAAGGGTACGACCGTGCACTTTTGAGTCATATTGATGATAGGTGAATTTAAACGCCTATATCAATATATTTTGCCCATATTTTAGCCTAGTTTTGAGAACAAATTATATATTTCATGCACCTTTAGTCCTTTTTCCTATAAGTGAGCTAACGAACATTATTAGCAAAGTTTCAGGTATAAATGATGCAGAATTCAGCATTTTATGGCTTACTTGACGCAAAAGAAAGCTCACGAAGGAAGGAAAGGGAGTTTACATGCCTAAGGACCAAAAACGCGGCATGGAAAATCTATCTCGGGCTAAAACAGCATTTTTGAAGACTTTGGGGACTTGCAGTAACTTAGTTGGATTTGGACAATGATACATTAACCTAGTACAATTGGGTTATGTATTTCATTAGTTTATTTGGATTATGATAATGTTACATTAACCTAGTACATTTGGGTTGAGTATTCCATTATCCTAGTAGGATTTGGTTAGATATTTATTTACCTAGTAGGATTAGGATATGGGTATTATAAATACCCTATCATGCTAGAGATTTTTATTCATCTTTTATTCAACAATTAATCTTCTTCCATCCCTCTCTTCTTCCACCACAACAATTCTACAACTCTTCTAATCTTTCAGTTAATTCTATTTTTCTTCTTCTATTCATCTATTCTTATTTACCGCAACAAGAGAATTGTTACTTTTGCCTTGGAATTCACTCCACACGCCTACCACCTAAGCTACGCGAAAATTACTCAATCTTGTGGTATAACAACAATGTCAATCGTGATCTCCTTCGCATTCATGGGTAACTAAACTTCTCTGTTGGGGTTATGGAAGCCGTATGAGTTACTATCTATTACTGTGAGTTTGTGAGTTCGCGACACGTATACTGCTTATATCATTATTCTCTTCATCTTAATCTACATTCTTTGTGGTTGCAAACGCAAGAATACGCCAGTATAACATTTAACTTGTTCAAAAGAAAGGTTATTTGTCTGGAAAAGAGATAGTGTCAAGGTAGTAGGACACCCTTTCCTATTAAAAAGCTAGTGCCGTAACTGGACTAACCTCTTGGAGAATTCGTACCGTTAGACACGCTTTAAGCTCGAAAGAGTTAAAGTGAAATAATCCTCGAATAGGTCGAAAGACGCCTGGATTTACCATCGAATACAATTCTCTATAAGCAGTTGCATGTCACAATTCTACACACTCATAGCCAATAGAGACGTTTAACTCAGAAGGTGGACATAACCCCAACGCTTCAATTCTCATTGTTTACAACTTACGTAACAATCTTTCTCTCTTTACTTTGCTATTTTCAGCTTCTACTTTATTGTTTTCGTTACACATTACAATCCCCCCTTTTACGAGACTTGCACCAAAAGTTTAGTAATTTTGTTTACTTGTTGGCCAAGCTATTCCCTGTGGTATCGACACCCAACCCAGGTTGGGTTCTATATTCGCTAACGACCGCCTTACACTCCCACAAGAGCTGTAGATTGAGCATTATCAAAAATTGGTGCCGTTGCCGGGGAATACGAGTGTCAATTAAGTTTGTGATAGTTGCTAGACCCTTTGGTCAAAGATTCTTGTACTTTTACTTTTAGTTGTTGTTTTTGTTTTATTCAGGTTCTATTAACAGAATGGATGCACAACATGAAATTGATAGAATGGCTGCTCAAGTGCATCAACAGAATATTGATAACCATAGGCGAGCAACCAATCCTGACAATGAGGATCTGGGCGATGAAGAGCTACTAAACCCACGGCATACTGCTGAGATGGCGGAACCCATGCAGAGGAGAGATCGTCAAGCGCGATTGAGACCTGATCGTCGAACTGTGCAAATTCCTTTTGATGATGATGATGACGATTTGGATGAAGCTGGTGCCACAGGAGCCATTGTTCTGCCACCCTGTGCACCTGGAGCAAAGTTCAATATCACTAGCGCCATGATTCAGCTTTTGCAACTCAAGGGATTATTTGGTGGACTAGCAGGCGATGATCCGAATATGCATCTGATCAACTTTATTTCTACATGCAAGTCATTCGACAATCCTGGCATTGGACAGAATGCAATTCGACTATGCTTATTTCCATTGTCTCTGTCTGGGGAGGCAACTCTATGGTTGAATGGGCTGACTCCTGATTCGATTACTAATTGGAGGCAATTGAAAGACGCTTTCCTAGAAAGATTCTTTCCGCCATCCAAAAGAGCACAGTTGAGAGATGAGATCACCAATTTTCGACAGCTTCCAACTGAAGCTCTCCACGTTACATGGGAGAGGTTCAAGACGAAGCTAATGCAGTGCCCAAACCATCATATGACCAATGTCCACTTGATGGAGATATTATACAGAGCTTTGAATTCGGGGACTAAGCTAGTGGTTGATAATGCGGCTGGAGGATCATTTATGGACCTCACCTTTGTTCAGGCAAGCAATATGCTAGACCAGATGACAAAGCAAAGTAGAGCTTAGCACACCAGGGATTCTGAGGTAGCAAGCCCCACTTTATCTATTAGCATGACTGCAGAACAAAGGAGAAGAGAAGAGGAGCGCGATCAAGATATAGCGCATATGAAAACACAAATGGATCTTCTTACAAAGCATTTATTATCAGGGAAGATCGAAAAAGTCAAAGATGTTGCGTCAAAAAGAAGAGAGGAATCCGACTCTAAATAAGAAGACAACTACTTGAATAATCAAGGGGGTTTCCGAGGCAATGCCCAAGGAAACCAAGGTCGAAACTATTATGATGAATCTGGATACAAGGACCGCGATCAAGGTAGTCGGAAGAATAATTCAGACAGGATTGGTTTGTATATTCCTCCTAGAAATCATGAGGTTGAGGCGTCTGGCTCCGAAAAGATGTCTATGGAAGATATGATGGCCAAGCTACTGAAAGGAGTGGCGGCAACCAATATGGGCGTAACTGAGGTGAAGAACGATCTGTCTTCAATGAATCAGTTGGTTGACTCACATTCCGTTGCAATAAGACAACTAGAGCAGCAATTCAGTCAACTTTCAGCAGCACTCAACCAAAGAAAGGCTGGCACTTTACCTAGCGATACTGTGCAAAACCCAAGGAATGATGGGTCATGCATGGCCATCACTACCAGAAGTGGTAAGGTGCTGGAAACTTCAGCAAAAGACAAGCAAGTGATTGACGAAGTT
Source organism: Capsicum baccatum var. pendulum (assembly GCA_030864225.1). Taxonomy (NCBI): domain Eukaryota; kingdom Viridiplantae; phylum Streptophyta; class Magnoliopsida; order Solanales; family Solanaceae; genus Capsicum; species Capsicum baccatum. Next base: position 187,319,234 of record CM061554.1, read on the forward strand.
GCGGACATGGATGACAACGCAAAAGGAAAAGATGTCGTAACAACTACTCCTGACGTCAAGGACGCCACATCCAGCACTGTGCAGCCTGAAAAAGTGGAAAAACAGAAGCAAGAGAAGAAGAAAACCATGGAGAGAACACTTCCATACCCACCACCACCTTTTCCCCAATGATTGAAGAAGGTGGCGGATGACACAAAGTTCAGCAAATTCATGAATATGTTAAAGCAGCTCACCATTAATGTTCCATTGGTGGAGGCACTTGAACAAATGCCTGGGTATGCAAAATTTATGAAGGATCTCTTGACAAAGAAGCGGGCAGCAAGTTATGACTTGGCGAATAATGTTCATCATTGTAGTGCAATCGCTACAAGATCGCTAGTTCAAAAGAAGGCAGATCCTGGAGCTTTCACTATTCCTTGCACAATTGGATCGTTGGATTTTGCTAAGGCATTGTGCGATTTGGGAGCTAGCATCAATTTGATGCCACTATCTATCTACAGAAAGTTGGGGTTGGGAGACCCTACACCAACCAATATGAGGCTCGTGATAGCTGATAGGTCGGTAAAACGACCTGTGGGTATCTTGAATGATGTGTTGGTGAAGGTTTCTTCATTCATATTTCCTGCCGACTTCATTATTCTAGATTGTAAGGAGGATTCTGAAGTTCCCATAATCTTGGGACGTCCTTTCCTTGCAACCGGAAGTGTGCTTATTGACATGAAAGATAATGAGCTTTTATTTCGAATTAATGACGAAGTAGTACGGTTTGATATATGCAAAGCCATAAAGCAGCCCAGCGATTTGAATGAGTTATCTGTAGCTGATGTTCATCAAGAGGATATGAAAGAATTATCTATAGAGAAACAGCCTATTGTTGATCCATTGACTGCTGCGCCACTGAATGTTGAGCATAAGGATAATGAAGATTATGAAGAACTTATGGGTTCTCTAACAGAAATAGAGTCTTATACTCCTAAGCAACCGGATTGTGATCTCAAGAATCAACCAACAGCGAAGACTCCATTGACGAGCCACCAATGCTAGAATCACAAGAGCTCCCCGACTATCTAAGGTATGTGTTCTTGGAAAGTAGAAATATACTTCCGGAGAGAGCAGATGATTTAAGTGAACAGCACGTAGAAGCTCTCATCTCTGCTCTGAAGAGATACAAGAGAGCTATGGGTTGGACTATTGATGATATAATTGGTGACTCTCCGGGGAAATGTATGAGCCATCTCGAAGAAGATCGCATGCCCACAGGTAAGCCTCATTGCCATCTAAATCCTTTTAGAAAACGATCCACCATTTACCTCGACGAAGTCTGAGTACTCGAGGTAACCATGTCGTGCCACGACAATAAATAAGGCGCCAGATGGGAGTCAACCCATTGTTTATCATTTTTCATTTATCGTTTATCATTTTCTTTCATTGTAGTACTTGTCTTGTTTTTAATTAATGAAAATCCAAAAATAAGAGTCGTGCCATGACCAAAACTAAGGCGCTTGGTGGGAGGCAACCCATCGTACTAATCATTTTTATTGTTTTGAGCAAATATAGGTGCAAGAGGTATTCAACGAGGAGATTGGTTTCAAATGACGATTTGGATGTATTGAATGGTAAAGGTGGTAAGTTAGGTATAAGGATGCATAAGGGTATGGATTGAGCATTACTCATGCTTAAATAGGCATCGAGGAAGGCTAGGACTAGGTAAAACTAGGCCACGAACAATGCAAAACCTATCCTATAGCCTAAGGTCTCGGAATCTAGTGTGCTATACACTATGCGCCGCCCATTCCTAAGTGTGCTTTTGACTATGCGCCGCCTATGCTATAGCATTAGGTCTCAGGATCTCATATGCCATAGACTATGCGGCGCATATGTCTCTAAATGCCATAGACAATGCGCCGCATAGTGTATGGCATTCTTAAATAAATGCATGGCATAGTGTATGGCATTCTTAAATAAATGCATGGCATATGCTACGGCATTCTGCTCAACTAGGCAAAGCATTAGGCACCGCCTATGGTCACTTTTGGTCTCCAAATCCGATTTTAATGGGTCAAAACTCAACCCAACCTTTTCTTACAAATATGAGACTTAATCTTGAACCAAAAACACATTGGAAACCTAGCTCATGCACCACCTATAGTCTCCAAATCCTATCAAAAAGTTTCCTTTTGCTCTTTTTCTTCACAAGAACATCATCCAAAGGCTTCAACCAAGTAAGTACAACTTTGTTCTTCATTTAAATTTTGTAAGTACTACTTTACTACACCTATTATGAATTGCTAAATCTTGAAAAAGTATTGGTGATGTGAACGTGTTTGAATTGTTGATACAAAACCAAGTGAGTGAACATGTACGTTAGGATGCTCTTAACTTATTTTCGACTTGAATTTGATTTTGATGCATTGTTATACTACTTGCGGAATTGCTATAGTAATGAACATTGCATAATCTTGTCACTTGAATACTTACATGTTAGAATATCCCGTTCATCGGAATAAGACTTATAACTACCTACCGACATAGGAGGTTGAGTTTATTGATAGAAACTATACCATGATGTAATCGCTATGTAGTAGTCTTGTTATACCAACCATGAAAGCATTGCAAAGGTTGCAAGAAGTGATATATCTCTGATTTTCTTGTTGGAATGTAGCTCCTAAAATGCATGTCGATGAAGTCTAAGTAATCGACCACTTTCACTTCACCAGTTGGTGCCAACAACCTAAGTGTGGGGTGGTACCTCTACTGCTTGTTTATAGATTGTATCCATTGAGATGATGCTAACATAACTCTATTAAGATCTCAGGTACAATGGCACCAAAAGACAAGGCAAAGATAAGGCTACCACTTCACAAAAAGGCAAGAAAAGAGGCCAAAGAGACCAAGGAGAACCCTCCTCGATGCAAACACCTCAACTCACTCTTGGAATTAAGTAGGATACTTATGAGGAACTTCTAAGGATGACGACTCTGATGATGATTCCGATGCAAGGGGTATGACCCCAGACATAGAGAATGAGTCCGACTAACCAGGTTCTTCTTATTTATTTTCCACTGAGGACAGTGTGCCCCATCTAAGTGTGGGGTGATGGTATTTGCATGCTATACTTCTCGATCCGCATTTGCATTTATTCATGTTTGTTTGCTTAGTTTTTCTAGTAGTAAATTTTTTTTTTAGCTTCGCATGAAATAATTCTAATAGGCAGCATGAGATTATAACAAGAGTATGTGCTACAATTATGACTATTGAGATGTTTAGGCTCTAGTTGTGACTCATTATGTGATATTGTGTGGTTCAATTCTTTCACTTGTTGGGTCGAGAGTCTATATTACTTCCAATCAAGTTAACCATGTGCTTTGTGTGTGTGAGGTAACAGTATATTCTATGTTTGTGGCTGATGCTAGAACTTGCCTGGTATGTATGCAAAGCGAAAATAAGGAGTGTAAGTTTAGGAGATGATTTAGGCATTTCTTTGGCAACCTATACATGTTTACCTTTGTTTTACCTACCCATGGACATTATCCTAGTTAAACCCTTTTGAGCCTTTAGCCTATTTCTTTGACAACCTTGTACGTATGCCTAATCCATTTTTTTTCAAGACCGTAATTTGATCCAAATTCCTAAGTGCTTTAAAGTGAAAAAGTCATGTGACAACATAAGAGGAAATTGGGTGAGTATGATGCTTTAAATTGTAATGGTGCTTGAATGTGTTATGAAAAAGAAAGTGCTATCATAAGAGGTATGTTGTGAAAAGAAAAAGGAAAAGAAAGCTGAAAAGTGAGTTGTGCTTAAAATTGAAAAACAAAAGATGAGAACAAGGGTGGAAGAATAAAAGAAAGAAAGGTTGAAAGAAAAAAGTGTCAATAATACAGTGTGATGTATTAAAGTTCTTAGGAACTTAGTCACTATTTCTGGCCAAAATAGTTGATCCTACCCGTCCCTTAGCCTACATTACAACCATCAAAACACCTACTTGATCCTAATCTTAACATTCTGACATTTAGTGGAGTATTACACTAAGGGCAAGCCTATGGTCATCAGTTGCTACATATGAATTCTTTGTGAGAGAGAGAGCAAGGATATTTTGATACCCATGTTTGAAAAATATGCTATACTTGTGAGTGATTATGGGTAATATATTGTGAGACACACATGGTTGATGAGTTTTGGATAGTTGTATATGATTCCTTGTGCCTTAACTTTTGCATGCGAGTTGACCACCATCACGAGTCTATGCTAGAGGCTAAACTGTTTCTACTAATAATCGGAAAGCTACTCTTTGTTGATAATTGTTGTTCTTGTCTTGAAGAATGTTTTGGGTTGTTGCTGTAAAACCCTAAGTTGATGTGAAGAAGGACATGATATTTTGTTCGAGGGCGAACAAAGCTTCAAGTGTGGGGTGTTGATGATAGGCGAATTTACACGCCTATATCAATATATTTTGCCCATATTTTAGCCTAGTTTTGAGAACAAATTATATATTTCATGCACTTTTAGTCCTTTTTCCTATAAGTGGGCTAACGAACATGATTAGCAAAGTTTCAGGAATAAATGATGCAGAATTCAGCATTTTATGGCTTACTTGATGCAAAAGAAAGCTCACGAAGGAAGGAAAGGGAGTTTACACGCCTAAGGACCAAAAACGCTGCATGGAAAATCTGTCCCGGGCTAAAACAGCATTTCTGAAGACTTTGGGGACTTGCAGTAACTTAGTTGGATTTGGACAATGATACATTAACCTAGTACAATTGGGTTATGTATTTCATTAGTTTATTTGGATTATGATAATGTTACATTAACCTAGTACATTTGGGTTAAGTATTCCATTATCCTAGTAGGATTTGGTTAGATATTTATTTACCTAGTAGGATTAGGATATGGGTATTATAAATACCCTATCATGCTAGAGATTTTTATTCATCTTCTATTCAACAATTAATCTTCTTCCATCCCTCTCTTCTTCCACCACAACAATTCTACAACTCTTCTAAGCTTTCCATTAATTCTATTTTTCTTCTTCTATTCATCTATTCTTATTTACTGCAACAAGAGAATTGTTACATTTGCCTTGGAATTCACGCCACACGCCTACCACCTAAGCTACGCGAAAATTACTCATTCTTGTGGTATAACAACAATGTCAATCGTGATCTCCTTCGCATTCATGGGTAACTAAACTTCTCTGTTGGGGTTATGGAAGTCGTATGAGTTACTATCTATTGTTGTGCGTTTGTGAGTTCGCGACACGTATACTGCTTATATCATTATTCTCTTCATCTTAATCTACATTCTTTGTGGTTGCAAACGCAAGAATACGCCAGTATAACATTTAACTTGTTCGAAAGAAAGGTTATTTGTCTGGAAAAGAGACAGTGTCAAGGTAGTAGGACACCCTTTCCTATTAAAAAGCTAGTGTCGTAACTGGACTAACCTCTTGGAGAATTCGTACCGTTAGACATGCTTTAAGCTCAAAAGAGTTAAAGTGAAATAATCCTCGAATAGGTCGAAAGACGCCTGGATTTACCATCGAATACAATTCTCTATAAGTAGTTGCATGTCACAATTCTACACACTCATAGCCAATAGAGACGTATAACTCAGAAGGTGGACATAACCCCAACGCTTCAATTCTCATTGTTTACAACTTACGTAACAATCTTTCTCTCTTTACTTTGCTATTTTCAGCTTCTACTTTATTGTTTTCGTTACACATTACAATCCCCCCTTTTACGAGACTTGCACCAAAAGTTTAGTAATTTTGCTTACTTGTTGGCCAAGCTATTCCCTGTGGGATCGACACCCAACCCAGGTTGGGTTCTATATTTGCTAACGACCGCTTTACACTCCCACGAGAGCTGTAGATTGAGCGTTATCAAAAATTAGCGCCGTTGCCGGGGAATACGAGTGTCAATTAAGTTTGTGATAGTTGCTAGACCCTTTGGTCAAAGATTCTTGTACTTTTACTTTTAGTTGTTGTTTTTGTTTTATTCAGGTTCTATTGACAGAATGGATGCACAACGTGAAATTGATAGAATGGCTGCTCAAGTGCATCAACAGAATATTGATAACCGTAGGCGAGCAACCAATCCTGACAATGAGGATCTGGGCGATGAAGAGCTACTAAACCCACGGCATACTGCTGAGATGGCGGAACCCATGTAGAGGAGAGATCGTCAAGCGCGATTGAGACCTGATCGTCGAACTGTGCAAATTCCTTTTGATGATGATGATGATGATTTGGATGAAGCTGGTGCCACAGAAGCCATTGTTCTGCCACCCTTGGCACCTGGAGCAAAGTTCAATATCACTAGCGCCATGATTCAGCTTTTGCAACTCAAGGGATTATTTGGTGGACTAGCAGGCGATGATCCGAATATGCATCTGATCAACTTTATTTCTACATGCAAGTCATTCGACAATCCTGGCGTTGGACAGAATGCAATTCGACTACGCTTATTTCCATTGTCTCTGTCTGGGGAGGCAACTCTATGGTTGAATGGGCTGACTCCTGATTCGATTACTAATTGGAGGCAATTGAAAGACGCTTTCCTAGAAAGATTCTTTCCGCCATCCAAAAGAGCACAGTTGAGAGATGAGATCACCAATTTTCGACAGCTTCCAACTGAAGCTCTCCACGTTACATGGGAGAGGTTCAAGACGAAGCTAATGCAGTGCCCAAACCATCATATGACCAATGTCCACTTAATGGAGATATTATACAGAGCTTTGAATTCGGGGACTAAGCTAGTGGTTGATAATGCGGCTGGAGGATCATTTATGGACCTCACCTTTGTTCAGGCAAGCAATATGCTAGACCGGATGACAAAGCAAAGTAGAGCTTAGCACACCAGGGATTCTGAGGTAGCAAGCCCCACTTTATCTATTAGCATGACTGCAGAACAAAGGAGAAGAGAAGAGGAGCGCGATCAAGATATAGCGCATATGAAAACACAAATGGATCTTCTTTCAAAGCATTTATTATAAGGGAAGATCGAAAAAGTCAAAGCTGTTGCGTCAAAAGGAAGAGAGGAATCCGACTCTAAAAAAGAAGCCAACTACTTGAATAATCAAGGGGGTTTCCGAGGCAATGCCCAAGGAAACCAAGGTCGAAACTATTATGATGAATCTGGATACAAGGACCGCGATCAAGGTAGTCGGAAGAATAATTCAGATAGGAGTGGTTTGTATATTCCTCCTAGAAATCATGAGGTTGAGGCGTCTGGCTCCGAAAAGATGTCTATGGAAGATATGATGGCCAAGCTGCTGAAAGGAGTGGAGGCAACCAATATGGGCGTAACTGAGGTGAAGAACGATCTGTCTTCAATGAATCAGTTGGTTGACTCACATTCCGTTGCAATAAGACAACTAGAGCAGCAATTCAGTCAACTTTCAGCAGCACTCAACCAAAGAAAGGCTGGCACTTTACCTAGCGATACTGTGCAAAACCCAAGGAATGATGGGTCATGCATGGCCATCACTACCAGAAGTGGTAAGGTGCTGGAAACTTCAGCAAAAGCCAAGCAAGTGATTGACGAAGTTGCGGACATGGATGACAACGTAAAATGAAAAGATGACGCAACAACTACTCCTGACGTCAAGGACGCCACATCCAGCACTGTGCAACCTGAAAAAGTGGGAAAACAGAAGCAAGAGGAGAAGAAAACCATGGAGAGAACACTTCCATACCCACCACCACCTTTTCCCCAAAGATTGAAGAAGGTGGCGGATGACACAAAGTTCAGCAAATTCATGAATATGTTAAAGCAGCTCACCATTAATGTTCCATTGGTAGAGGCACTTGAACAAATGCCTGGGTATGCAAAATTTATGAAGGATCTCTTGACAAAGAAGCGGGCAGCAAGTTATGACTTGGCGGATAATGTTCATCATTGTAGTGCAATCGCTACAAGATCGCTAGTTCAAAAGAAGGCAGATCCTGGAGTTTTCACTATTCCTTGCACAATTGGATCGTTGGATTTTGCTAAGGCATTGTGCGATTTGGGAGCTAGCATCAATTTGATGCCACTATCTATCTACAGAAAGTTGGGGTTGGGAGACCCTACACCAACCAATATGAGGCTCATGATGGCTGATAGGTCGGTAAAACGACCTGTGGGTATCTTGAATGATGTGTTGGTGAAGGTTTCTTCATTCATATTTCCTGCCGACTTCATTATTCTAGATTGTAAGGAGGATTCTCAAGTTCCCATAATCTTGGGACGTCCTTTCCTTGCAACCGGAAGTGTGCTTATTGACATGAAAGATAATGAGCTTTTATTTCGAATTAATGACGAAGTAGTACGGTTTGATATATGCAAAGCCATGAAGCAGCCCAGCGATTTGAATGAGTTATCTGTAGCTGATGTTCATCAAGAGGATATGAAAGCATTATCTATAGAGAAACAGCCTATTGTTGAGCCATTGACTGCTGCGCCAATGAATGTTGAGCATAAGGATAATGAAGATTATGAAGAACTTATGGGTTCTCTAACAGAAATAGAGTCTTATACTCCTAAGCAACCGGATTGCGATCTCAAGAATCAACCAACAACGAAGACTCCCATTTACGAGCAACCAATGCTAGAATCATAAGAGCTCCCCGACTATCTAAGGTATGTGTTCTTGGAAAGTAGAAATATACTTCCGGAGAGAGCAGATGATTTAAGTGAACAGCACGTAGAAGCTCTCATCTCTGCTCTGAAGAGATACAAGAGAGCTATGGGTTGGACTATTGATGATATAATTGGTGACTCTCCGGGGAAACGTATGAGCCATCTCGAAGAAGATCGCATGCCCACATGTAATACTCATTGCCATCTAAATCCTTTTAGAAAACGATCCACCATTTACCTCGACGAAGTCTGAGTACTCGAGGTAACCATGTCGTGCCACTACAATAAATAAGGCGCTAGATGGGAGGCAACCCATTGTTTATCATTTTTCATTTATCCTTTATCGTTTTCTTTCATTCTAGTACTTGTCTTGTTTTTAATTAATGAAAATCCAAAAATAAGAGTCGTGCCACGACCAAAACTAAGGCGCTTGGTGGGAGGCAACCCATCGTACTAATCATTTTTATTGTTTTGAGAAAATATAGGTGCAAGAGGTATTCAACAAGGAGATTGGTTTCAAATGACGATTTGGATGTATTGTATGGTAAAGGTGGTAAGTTAGGTATAAGGATGCATAAGGGTATGGATTGAGCATTACTCATGCTTAAATAGGCATCGAGGAAGGCTAGGACTAGGTAAAACTAGGCCACGAACAATGCAAAACCTATCCTATAGCCTAAGGTCTCGGAATCTAGTGTGCTATACACTATGCGCCGCCCATTCCTAAGTGTGCTTTTGACTATGCGCCGCCTATGCTATAGCATTAGGTCTCAGGATCTCATATGCCATAGACTATGCGGCGCATATGTCTCTAAATGCCATAGACAATGCGCCGCATAGTGTATGACATTCTTAAATAAATGCATGGCATAGTGTATGGCATTCTTAAATAAATGCATGGCATATGCTATGGCATTTTGCTCAACTAGGCAAAGCATTAGGCACCACCTATGGTCACTTTTGGTCTCCAAATCCGATTTTAATGGGTCAAAACTCAACCCAACCTTTTCTTACAAATATGAGACTTAATCTTGAACCAAAAACACATTGGAAACCTAGCTCATGCACCACCTATAGTCTCCAAATCCTATCAAAAAGTTTCCTTTTGCTCTTTTTCTTCACAAGAACATCATCCAAAGGCTTCAACCAAGTAAGTACAACTTTGTTCTTCATTTAAATTTTGTAAGTACTACTTTACTACACCTATTATGAATTGCTAAATCTTGAAAAAGTATTGGTGATGTGAACGTGTTTGAATTGTTGATACAAAACCAAGTGAGTGAACATGTACGTTAGGATGCTCTTAACTTATTTCCGACTTGAATTTGATTTTGATGCATTGTTATACTACTTGCGGAATTGCTATAGTAATGAACATTGCATAATCTTGTCACTTGAATACTTACATGTTAGAATATCCCGTTCATCAGAATAAGACTTATAACTACCTACCGACATAGGAGGTTGAGTTTATTGATAGAAACTATACCATGATGTAATCCCTATGTAGTAGTCTTGTTATACCTAACATGAAAGTATTGCAAAGGTTGCAAGAAGTGATATATCTCTGATTTTCTTGTTGGAATGTAGCTCCTAAAACGCATGTCGATGAAGTCTAAGTAATCGACCACTTTCACTTCACTAAGTGTGGGGTGGTACCTCTACTGCTTGTTTATAGATTGTATCCATTGAGATGATGCTAACATGACTCTATTGAGATCTCAGGTACAATGGCACCAAAAGACAAGGCAAAGATAAGGCTACCACTTCACAAAAAGGCAAGAAAAGAGGCCAAAGAGACCAAGGAGAACCCTCCTCGATGCAAACACCTCAACTCACTCTTGGAATTAAGTGGGATACTTATGAGGAACTTCTAAGGATGATGACTCTGATGATGATTCCGATGCAAGGGGTATGACCCCAGACATAGAGAATGAGTCCGACTAACCAGGTTCTTCTTATTTATTTTCCACTGAGGACAGTGTGCCCCGTCTAAGTGTGGGGTGATGGTATTTGCATGCTGTACTTCTCGATCCGCATTTGCATTTATTCATGTTTGTTTGATTAGTTTTTTTAGTAGTAAATTTTTTTTTTTATCTTCGCATGAAATAATTCTAATAGGCAGCATGAGATTATAACAAGAGTATGTGCTACAATTATGACTATTGAGACGTTTAGGCTCTAGTTGTGACTCATTATGTGATATTGTGTGGTTCAATTCTTTCACTTGTTGGGTCGAGAGTCTATATTACTTCCAATCAAGTCAACCATGTGCCTTGTGTGTGTGAGGTAACAGTATATTCTATGTTTGTGGCTGATGCTAGAACTTGCCTGGAATGTATGCAAAGCGAAAATAAGGAGTGTAAGTTTAGGAGATGATTTAGGCATTTCTTTGGCAACCTATACATGTTTACCTTTGTTTTACCTACCCATGGACATCATCCTAGTTAAAACCTTTTGAGCCTTTAGACCATTTCTTTGACAACCTTGTACGTAAGACTAATCCATTTTTTTCAAGACCGTAATTTGATCCAAATTCCTAAGTGCTTTAAAGTGAAAAAGTCATGTTACAACATAAGAGGAAATTGGGTGAGTATGATGCTTTAAATTGTAATGGTGCTTGAATGTGTTATGAAAAAGAAAGTGCTATCATAAGAGGTATGTTGTGAAAAGAAAAAGGAAAAGAAAGCTGAAAAGTGAGTTGTGCTTAAAATTGAAAAACAAAAGATGAGAACAAGGGTGGAAGAATAAAAGAAAGAAAGGTTGAAAGAAAAAAGTGTCAATAATACAGTGTGATGTATTAAAGTGCTTAGGAACTTAGTCACTATTTCTGGCCAAAATAGTTGATCCTACCCGTCCCTTAACCTACATTACAACCATCAAAAGACCTACTTAATCCTAATCTTAACATTCTGACATTTAGTGGAGTATTACACTAAGGGCAAGCCTATGGTCATCAGTTGCTACATATGAATTCTTTGTGAGAGAGAGAGCAAGGATATTTTGATATCCATGTTTGAAAAATATGCTATACTTGTGAGTGATTATGGGTAATATATTGTGAGACACACATGGTTGATGAGTTTTGGATAGTTGTATATGATTCCTTGTGCCTTAACTTTTGCATGCGAGTTGACCACCATCACGAGTCTATGCTAGAGGCTAAACTGTTTCTACTAATAATCGGAAAGCTACTCTTTGTTGATAATTGTTGTTCTTGTCTTGAAGAATGTTTTGGGTTGTTGCTGTAAAACCCTAAGTTGATGTGAAGAAGGACATGATATTTTGTTCGAGGGCGAACAAAGCTTCAAGTGTGGGGTGTTGATGATAGGCGAATTTACACGCCTATATCAATATATTTTGCCCATATTTTAGCCTAGTTTTGAGAACAAATTATATATTTCATGCACTTTTAGTCCTTTTTCCTATAAGTGGGCTAACGAACATGATTAGCAAAGTTTCAGGAATAAATGATGCAGAATTCAGCATTTTATGGCTTACTTGATGCAAAAGAAAGCTCACGAAGGAAGGAAAGGGAGTTTACACGCCTAAGGACCAAAAACGCTGCATGGAAAATCTGTCCCGGGCTAAAACAGCATTTCTGAAGACTTTGGGGACTTGCAGTAACTTAGTTGGATTTGGACAATGATACATTAACCTAGTACAATTGGGTTATGTATTTCATTAGTTTATTTGGATTATGATAATGTTACATTAACCTAGTACATTTGGGTTAAGTATTCCATTATCCTAGTAGGATTTGGTTAGATATTTATTTACCTAGTCGGATTAGGATATGGGTATTATAAATACCCTATCATGCTAGAGATTTTTATTCATCTTCTATTCAACAATTAATCTTCTTCCATCCCTCTCTTCTTCCACCACAACAATTCTACAACTCTTCTAAGCTTTCCATTAATTCTATTTTTCTTCTTCTATTCATCTATTCTTATTTACTGCAACAAGAGAATTGTTACATTTGCCTTGGAATTCACGCCACACGCCTACCACCTAAGCTACGCGAAAATTACTCATTCTTGTGGTATAACAACAATGTCAATCGTGATCTCCTTCGCATTCATGGGTAACTAAACTTCTCTGTTGGGGTTATGGAAGTCGTATGAGTTACTATCTATTGCTGTGAGTTTGTGAGTTCGCGACACGTATACTGCTTATATCATTATTCTCTTCATCTTAATCTACATTCTTTGTGGTTGCAAACGCAAGAATACGCCAGTATAACATTTTACTTGTTCGAAAGAAAGGTTATTTGTCTGGAAAAGAGATAGTTTCAAGGTAGTAGGACACCCTTTCCTATTAAAAAGCTAGTGTCGTAACTGGACTAACCTCTTGGAGAATTCGTACCGTTAGACACGCTTTAAGCTCGAAAGAGTTAAAGTGAAATAATCCTCGAATAGGTCGAAAGATCCTGGATTTACCATCGAATACAATTCTCTATAAGCAGTTGCATGTCACAATTCTACACACTCATAGCCAATAGAGACGTATAACTCAGAAGGTGGACATAACCCCAACGCTTCAATTCTCATTGTTTACAACTTACGTAACAATCTTTCTCTCTTTACTTTGCTATTTTCAGCTTTTACTTTATTGTTTTCGTTACACATTACAATCCCCCCTTTTACGAGACTTGCACCAAAAGTTTAGTAATTTTGCTTACTTGTTGGCCAAGCTATTCCCTGTGGGATCGACACCCAACCCAAGTTGGGTTCTATATTTGCTAACGACTGCTTTACACTCCCACGAGAGCTGTAGATTGAGCGTTATCACATATACAAAGGGTATTACGCACCTCTAACTCATACACAAGTCCACTTCCAAACTCAAGACTCCCCTATACGACTCACCTAGGTACGACTCGTACCCTTTAATACAATTGAGGGGAGGTTCAGTCATACCTGGGACAGTGTGTGACCCTCACCATACAGCGTAAGATATGAGAGGGGAGGATGAGAAGGATATGACTCGTAACCAAGGGGTACGACTCAAGCCCCTAGTCATACCCACCCTAGTGACACCAAAAGATGAAGTTTTTTAATGGTTCTAAGTGTAGGTATTTCAATTCTCCCCACTTGGATCAGTCATCCTCGAATGAGGGGTAAGGCAAGAAATAAACACAATCCAACACATTTTCATACATCAAAATGACCTTCAAATAAGTTAGAACAATCGTTCAACAAGGATACAACACACATCATGCTCATTATCAATCTATCATTTACATCATCGTCTTTGGGGATCAAACCCATTACTTATCAAGACACTTGTTCATCTACCAAAGACATAAATCAACTCAAAATTCTAGGGACTTAAACCCATCTTGACAAAACACACATAATTTCAAAGAGTTAGGGACTTGAAACCATGGTCTAATAAGACACAAATCACTCAACACATTAGGAACTTTAATCTATTGTCTATCAAAGACATAAATCAAAGCAAGGAGATCAACACATACCTCCATCCCAAGTTTTTAGAATAGAAAACAAATGCGGATACTTAGACTTCATTTTCTCTTTCGCTTCCCAAGTAGCTTCCTCGGACTTTTGGTTTCTCCATAGAACCTTTACCGAAGCCACTTTTTTCGTTCGTAACTGAAGAACTTGTTGATCCAAAATTCTCACTGGGATCTCCTCATAGGACAAAGAGTCTGAAACATCAACATTCCTCAAAGGAACAACTAACGAAGGATCACCCACATATTTCCGCAACATAGAGACATGGAAAATCGAGTGAATGGAGCTCATACTAGAAGATAACTCCAACTCATAGGAAACATCGCCAACCCTCTTTATAATCAAGTAGGGACTAACATACCGGGGACTAAGATCACTCCCTTCATAGGATACACTTTGAAGAATAACCAATCTCCAACACTAAACTCTAAGTCCCTATACCTCACATATGCATAGGACTTTTGGCAACTTTGAGCGATTTTTAACCTATCATGAATCGCCTTCACCTTTTATAAGGCTTGGTGAACTAGGTTAGGGCCAAGAAACTTACCCTCACCAACCTTATACCACCCAATAGGAGATCGACATCTCCTAACATGCAATTCCTCAAAAGGTACCATGCCAAAACTAGAGTGGTAACTATTATTATAGGCAAACTCAATCAAAAGAAAGTGGTCATACCACTATCACCATAATCAACCACACAAGTCCGCAACATATTCTCTAATGTTTGGATGGTCCTTTCTACTTTTCCATCCGTTTTCTAGGGGAACGCAGTACTAAAGCACACTCTAGTACCCAAACCCTTTTGGAACGAATTCCAAAAGTGGGATGAAAATGGAGGACAGGACCACAATCCAAAATTATAGAAATTGGAGCACCGTGCAACTTTACAATCTCCATAAGATATAACTTAGCATAATCTTCCATCGAGAAATTTGTCCTTACAGGAAAGAAGTGAGCCGGCTTGGTCATTCAATCAACAATGACCCAAATAGAATCATATTAATTCTGGGATCTACGATGACCAGTAACGAAATCCATATTAATTTCCTCCCACTTCCATTCGGGTAATGGGACTTCATGATACAATCTCCGGGCCTCATGTGCTCAACTTTCACTTGTTGACACACCATACAGTTGGCCACATAACTAGCCACATCATTCTTCATATGACCCTACCAAAAGAACTCTTTAAGATCATGATACATCTTGGTGGAATTGGGATGAATGGTATAAAAAGATCCATGAGCCTCGGACATGACCCTTTCCCTCAACCTATCGACGTCGGGAACACATAGCCTACTTTGGTATCTTAAGATACCATCACCACCAATCACAAAGTCTGTAACTTTATATTGACCCATATTACGCTTGATCTTCATCAAGTCGGGGTCCAGTGCTTGCTTTTTCTTTATCTAAACAACAAGAGACGACTGAGACTCCGAAAGCACAAATACACCACTATCCTCGGAGTCCGTAAGTCGAACTACAAGATTAGCCAGATAATGAATATCTCTCACCAACTCCCATTTATTCTCATCTACATGGGCCAAACTCCCCATGGAAAATCTACTAAGAGCATCGGCGACCATGTTGTCCTTACTAGGATGGTAATAAAGACTCATATCATAGTCTTTCAAAAACTCAAGCCACCTTCTTTTCCAGAAATTCAACTCCTTTTGGGTAAACATATATTGGAGTATCTTATGATCGAAAAAGATATCAACATGAACACCATATAAATAATGCCGCCAGATCGTTAATGTAAAAACCACAGCTAACAACTCTAGTTCATGAGTAGGATAGCTCTTCTCATGAATTTTTAATTGCCTAGAAGCATAGGCCACCACCCTACCATGTTACATCAAGACGCAATCGAGACGACACGAGAAGCATCACAATAAACCACAAAATAATCACTACCCTCGAGCAAGGTTAAAACTGGAGCTGATGTCAATTTATGTTTCAACTTCTCAAAACTATCCTCACACGCATCAGACCACAAGAACTTGACCTTATTTTTAGTAAATTTTATCAATGGGGAAGCTATAGTAGAGAAACTCTCCACAAACCTTCTTTAGTAATCGACTACACCCAAGAAGCTCTGAATATCAGTTGGAGTCATGGGTCTAGGCTACTTGTTAACCGCCATGACCTTTTGGGGATCTACCATGATCTCTTCACTAGAGATAACATGACCAAGAAAATCTATGGCTTTCAACGAAAATTCACACTTGGAAAACTTGGCATACTAACGATGATCCTTCAGTCGGAGGTGATCTACATTATTTGCCTCACTTTTAGAATAGACTAAGACGTCATCAATGAAGACAATAACAAACATGTCCAAGAATGGATGAAAAATCTTATTCATCAACTCCATGAATGCCGCTGGGGAATTGATCAACCCAAAATACATAAAATGAAACTCATAGTGACCATACCGAGTTCTAAAGGCAATCTTAGGGATATCCGCATCCCTAATATCAAGATGATGATAACCCGATCTAAGATCAATATTAGAGAAACACTTTGCACCTTGAATTTGATAAAAAAAAATCATCAATCCTGGAAAGAGAATACTTATTCTTTATGGTCACTTTGTTCAACTGACGATAATCATTGCGCATACGAAAGGAATCATACTTCTTGTATACGAATAACATAGGAGCACCCCAAAGAGACACACTAGGGTAGATAAAACCTTTATCTAAGAGATCTTTCAATTTCTCCTTAAGCTTTTTTAGATCCATCGGAGTCATTCTATAAGGAGGGATAAAAATCAAATGAGTGTTCGAAAAAAGATCAATCCCAAAATCAATTTCCCTATCGAGAAGAACATCGGGAAGATCATCGGGAAATACCTCAAGAAACTCATTAACCACGAGGATGAATTCTAGAGAAGGCTCTTTCGAGTTAGAATCTTTAACTCAGACCAAATGATACAAACACCCCTTTGAAATCAACTTTTGGGACTTTAGATAAGAAATGAACCTTCCCTTAGGCACTAGGGAACCACCTTCCCATACAATGATCAACTCATTAGGGAATTGGAAGATGACCGTATGGGTCCAGCAATCTAAGGAAGCATAACAATAGTACAACTGATCCATCCTCAGAATGATATCAAAATCAACTATGTCCAACTCTATCGAGTCTACAAGAGTATCCCTACCACCAGCTGATATCACACACCCCTTATAGACCCTTCTAACAACCACAGGGTCTTTGACCAGGGTAGAAATAAAAAATATAAATGACAGACTCTTGGGACCACAATTAAGATGCAAAACCACATATGGGGTCACATAAGAAAGAGTAGACCATTGATCAAGCAAACAATACACATTATGGGAAAAAAATCTTAACATACCCGTGACAACATCAGGAAACACCTTAAAACCCTAGCGAGGAGCACATACAAGAAGTTTTGGCCAGTGTCACTGCCAAAAATAGAAGCAAAGGCAGACATAGCACCCTTCGGTATGAGAGAAGATAGGGTAGAAATAGGGGCCCTATTGGCCCAAGAAGCTACTAAAGAGGTGCACTTACACTGCATATGCCCAATCTAACCATAATGGAAATATTTTTTTCTCTTCTTCTCACACTAACTATGATGACTCTGACCACAAAATCGACAAGAAAGGTGAGGTGGAGCCGATCCGGGTACCACTAGCTTCGAATTAGGCACCCTGTTCCTAGGACCCACTACTAAACTAAGTCTAACAATTACCCAAAAAGTTCAAGTAAGGAGAGTGAACACTAGCCAAGGAGAAATAACTCAAACTTCCCTACTTTTTTGTGGCCACTTGCCACCATCATGACCACTATGCTCAGAAGGCCCAGATTTCTTTCCTTGTCTCTTGTTATGCTTAACTTTCCTCTTTTTTACTTCTTCCACTTGTTTCAAAAGCACAATTAACCTAGAAATATCCATGTTCTCGATCAACAAGGTCTCCTTGCTATCAACAAGGTCGCCTTGCTCTCAAGGACAAACTCATGCAAAAATCCTAAGAGAAACTTACATAATCTAGCCCTCATACTACAAACCATCTCTAAGAGCATACCTTGATGATTGATGAATTTTAAGGCGTACTCTTTAACGGGCATCCTCCGTTGCTTCAAGTTGACAAACTCTTCCGCCTTTGCCTCCCTCAACTCTTGAGGAAAGAAACAGTCTAAGAAAGCCTCAGAGAAGTCATCCCATATGGAGGGACTAGAATCAACACCCCTAGACAACTCCCACTCCTCGTACCATTATTATACTATATTTTTAATTGGTAGAAAGCAAACTCAACGATCTCAATCTCATGCATAATTTTTAAGATCATTTATATTTTATCAACGAAACCTTGAGGATCTTCCTCAAACTTCATACTGGAGAACATAAGAGGGCTCAACCTTATAAATTAGCCAATTCTTGTGGCCTTCGAAGGAACAGTAGTCATAACACCATGATACGCTTGATAAGCTATCAATTAAGTCAGTAGGTTAATAGAGCGATGAAACTCGACATTAGAAGCATCTACTTGAGGTGATGGAATAGGAGAGTTACTCTCATAGTTAGGGTTAGTGGGAACAGGTGGAACCCCATAAAGATAATCAAACGCTGCAACCCTAGCTCGGGTTTGAACTCTAAAAGTTAGACTAGCTTCATCTATAGGGCCCTCACAAGGATTTGCCTGAGTCTTAGATCTTCATGGAGGCATGATCTAAAAGATAGCAAATAGAACTCAGAGGAATCCAAGACCTTAGACTCTATAGCATGAGATTAAAACACAAGAAAGGAAAATATTTCCTAAAATAGCTCATAGCTCATCTTCTATAAGTGTAGCACACTTCACACATATAAAATAGACTTTACTCAACACAGTATTGTGGACACCAACTGACCAAGAACCTAGGCTCTGATACCAACTTGACACATCCCAAAATTGGGCCATATCGTATGGGTACCTCGAGCCCACATAAACCGGAGGTCGCCCGATAACCCATCATAATCATTACATCAATCACATGGGTTGGGTGAATCTCGACCATAAAATGAGATAGTGGAAAACATACTAAAAGTCATAACTTAAACATGTCTAAGCACTTTATTAGATTCATCAACTAACCAATGTACCCAAGTCCACAGTCATCCATAATACCTCTATACAATTAAAGTTTAGAAATATATATACCGGGACAAGCCTCCAAAAATAACCAAATCAAGTCAAATTACTAGGTCTAAAGATAGAAGACCAGTGATGAAGGTCTTTCGAAGAAAGGAAACTCACCTCTCCAAAGTCGATGCACAAACCGCTTCAATCACCTAATCACTACACAGAAAGAGAAGAAGATGCTCTGGTCCCTATATCGCATGGGGACATAGTGTCTGAAGATGGTTAGCTATTGGAACACTAGCATGTAAGTTAAGAATAAGGATAAAATAACATCGTCATTAAATAACAAGTTAATGTATATCATATTCAATCACATTCATAACCTTATCCATACATATAGGCATATCAAATGCTACCCAATGGGACAAGTCTTATCAATACTTAGGAAGTACTCATTCATCATGCATGCAATAGAGGAATCCAACCTTCCACACTCATAGATTCAAGCACTTCTTATTAGACATAGGACTTTAACCATATTCACATTATCAGATATCATCGAGTAAGAGATCCTAAAAACATACATATCCATTTAAGTGAGGGACTCTAACCACTCGTACACATTTATTCAAGCAAGGGACTCTAACCACGTGCTCACATATTAAGCGATGGACTCAAACCTCATGCCATATTAGATAGGAGACCCTAACCCCAAGCCAATCCACTTGGTGAGGCACTTTGACCTCATGAGATCTCATATGCAAGGGACTTAACCACAAGCGATTTCATTAGGCAAAGGACTTTAAATTCAAGCCATCACGTCCATTATTAGTCAACATTGGCACTATAACCCTTTGTCCATGCATTCACATAAGTTTAATTCCACACATATGGCGTTTAACCCATTTAGCCAATTAAACACCAAACATGACCCCATGGTCCTCATGGGAGACATCATTGCTCAACAATTTTAATACTCCAATGCCTTAATTCAACTCATAATACAATTAAAAAATATGGTCCTCAAGACCTTTACAATCCATTCACACTTTATTAACAATTATATACCACAATTTAGTCCAACACACAATTCAATTTCATTTTCTTATTCGGGACTTTAACCCCCTTCATACACTTCAAACCATCAAGGTCAAAAATTACTCAATACATGGATCATTTTACCTTCACAGTATTATTCATCAAGCATTTACACATATTGGGCCATTAACCTAGTTCAAAGCATCATCATCATGTAACTAGACATCACAAATAGATATTTTCATAAACAGCTTATATGTATACATTCAACAAGGCTATTTTCATGGTGAAAATCATAAATATTAGGATTACTCATAACCCACATGTTAAACCATATACAACAAGCATTCAAATGTACAAGTCATCATCAATAACATATTAAAACACAGTTCTAAGCAAGAATCATAATTATTCATCATTAAGCAACAAAACCCTTTTTATTTTATTTCAAATCCATCATGTACACTTACTAATCCAAGTATGAAATAAATTTGTGTAAAGTTATTTAGCAAGGGTAAGAGGTATATTCCTTAAACAAGATGAATCACCAAGAATATTAGCTCCCCTTTGCCCCTTGAAGACCACTCTTGAAACCCTAACCACCAATTATTCAAAGATGATCTTAAGAGAGTATTTAGGGTGTTTGATCCACAAAATAGATGTTGAGAAGGATACACACACTTATATAGTGAGAGTACTTAGGGTTTTAGACATGGGAAATAACCACAAAGCCGTTAATTAAAAGCTGAAAATTGACCCCATCCAGGGGTACGACTCACTTAAGTAGTCGTACCTTAGGGTATGAGTGGTACCATGACTTACACCCCAAGCTTAACCTAGGTCACCCACACTATTAAGGGTATGACCTTGAACCTTTGAGTTTTATCCAAAGGGTACGACTCACCGCTAACTCGTACTCAACAATTATACCTAAAATTGTCCACTTCTAAACTTATGACTCCCTTATACGACTTACCTAGGTACAACTCGTACCTTTAGGTATGATTTATGGGAAGGTCACTCATACCTAGGATTATGAGTTACCCTCACCATATTGTCTAGGATATGAGATAGGAGAAAAAGAAGTATATGACTTGTATCCAAGGGGTACGACTCAAGCCCCTAGTCATACCCGCCCCAGTGACACCAAAAGATGATTTTTTTAAATAGTTCTAAGTCTAGGTATTTCATTATCCCCAAGCAATGCAGGAACCATCTATACTACCACTCCCCCTATTCAATGACTTGGTGATTCGAGGATAGCTTTTGAGTCAACTAAAGTGGTGAGCTTCCATACTCCGGAAGATCCCAGTTCATGCTATTAATTTCTTTATTTCCTTATTATTTCTGTGGGTTTTTTTATGGCTGTGGTCGGGGGCATATCCCTGGATATTCTTTGGTTTTGATTAGATACTTGTTGGACTACTATGGGCATGGGCGGTGTCGACATTAGTGTTAGCAATGGTATTGGTATTGGCATATGGATTGGTATTAGATGGTTGATTGGTTGTCGATTTCAATTTTTATTATAGACTTGTTGTTACGTCTTCAAATTTATACAATTTTATGTTGTATATGTTCGAAATTCATCCAATATGGGGTGAAGGGTGGTCAATGGTTTGGGTATTAGGGGTGGCCTCTGATCCTGGTTAGACTTGAGATACCTGACACGGCCAAGCCCTAGTTTGGTTCGTGTCATTTACTTAAAAGTTGTATATGTATGAAATAATTTGGCTAACGTGTTTCAATGAAGCAATAAAATGGTAAGTAAATAAAATAATTGTTTTTAGATAGAAAACACCTGCTTAAAAAGGTGTAAAAATCATGACCTGCACCTCTACATGATTTAACCCCAAACTTCAGTAGAATAACTTAAGCCTCGACAATGAAAAATTACAAGACTCTTGTAACTCAGAAATTATAAACTCTAACTCCTAAAATGTTAATTTACAAACCTCTCAAGGTGTGTGACCTTAAGTTTTTGAGGTTCCTAACTTGAAGACGATAAACCTAACCTTATGTTTTTGAGGTTCCTAACTTGAAGACGATAAACCTAACTCAATTTATAATTTTCCGCACTAAGATTACATCAATATTACAATACTGTAACCAATTCCTAATACATAAAGATTAAGACCACTTATCTTACTTAGTACTAAGAACAAGTTCTACAATGTGTTCCTTTAGTCTTCAAGTAGAAAACTGCAGAGTCAATTTTCCAATTAATTTTTTTTCTTTGTAAGTGCCTATCAATTCTGCAAAGCACTTATTCTTTTAAGGACAACTCTCAAAAAAGTTTCTCTACAACTCTCACTCATATTTTTATCACAACTCATATTGCTTAGAGTTCTACTTCAAGTGGGACTCCTTCATCAATTCAAACTCAAGCTTCTTAAGTGTTGTAGTCAAACTCTAGCTCTTCAATTTAGAAGATAGTAATTATTTTGAGTTTATCAGATGTAACCACTTATTCTTTCCTTCATTGGATAACTTTTGTCTCCCTTTATATGTAATCTTGCTATGATATGGTCTGCTTTCACCTATTAATCTTAGAAATAAATTAATTAAATGTTTCATCCATTTTGTCAATCATCAAAACTTCATAGAACCCAACATCACACCTCTCTTCTTCTCTTCAAGATCTCTCTATATTTGACTCACTATCGTCACCAGGTTTGATAACTAAATAGTCAACAAACACCAACTGCTGTTGTTGCCACTCCCTTTCTCTTTTCCCTCATCGTTCTTTCTCTTTCCTCCAAATAGAGGTCACAATTATGTCAAAAGTGACCAGATCTGTCTAGGTTTTATATATTATTAGTGTTTCTATGGAATCTTTCCTTTGAAGCAATGACATCATTTTTTTTCTTTCATGTGATATTTACAATGAGCTCAAGATCAACCAAAAAATTGACAAATTTGTCCGAACTTTGATTTCTCTATTGATTAAGCAACTATGGTGTTGCTCCAGTTATTTTACAATTGAAGCAACACCACCACTATCTCCATCTCTCTCATCAAATCACATAGATCTACCCAAATAAAAGCCACCTCCGGTGACCTCTCTTTGATTTATGGTTTCTCCATTTCAGTCGTTTGTAGTCGGTTATACTTTATTTTGTTATACTTTATATTTATTTTTATACTTATGTAGTGTTGTTGTTTAGGATATTTATTTGGTCATCTTACTTATTTTCTTTAAAATTATTTTAAATTGGTTAGAGTAAAGTGACTGCCAGAGACTATGGGTAGATCATTCTAATTATTTGTCATTTTATTTTGACAATATCATCTAAAAAATGACATTGGCCAGTAGAAATATCTCTCCGTCGAATTTTTGAGGTCATTTCATAACAAAAGATGGATTTTATTTTTCAAGTTATGTCATTTTATATCAAATATCAATACATGGACAATGAAAAGATTTCATTAATTTTTGAGGCCTCGGCAAATAAAAAGATGGATATTACGTATATAAATACGTAATAATAAATAAATAAATTTGGATGATGAAATCCTTATATATTCAAATTGACATGAAAGTTTTATGATTGGTATCTTGGCAAGGTGATTAGTATAGCCGATAAGTCGAGAAACCACTTCGTAGCCATGGTGTAGCTAAAACTTAATTTGAGCCCACTATTTAACAAAATTTTATTTTTTTATATACATATATGCACCCAATTTTTTCAATTTATTTTGATAATTATTGTTACTAACATCTCTACCAAGTGTTTATATAGGTGCTAGGAGATACTTCTCGAAAATGACATTCAAAAAAGGAGTTCTAGTTTATGTTTGTATTTTTTATATTCTTTATGTTTGTATTTTTAATATCCTTACAGTCATACAAATATTAGTCATAATAGAAACTTTACTTTTGACTTCTTGGGCGGGGATGTTCTTTACTTACATTATTTTCATCACGTGTTTAGGAAAAATATAGGCAATTAATATTTGTATACAAAAGTTAAATTGATTTAGGCATTTAATAAATTAATTCACGCTTTTATATTAGAAAATATTGTGTAATCTTTTCTTTTAAATAAATTTTTATTTCAGTTAATCGTTTCTCCTCATGATTTTTTTAAAATTAAAAATACTATTTGAGATTACTTTTCCATTATATAAGACAAAAAATATTTTCTTCCATTACATAAAGTTATTATTTTATACAAATATTTTTCTATTTCATATGCATTATTATACAATTTTAATATCCGAATACATCTTTACATATTCTATACACACATTTTATGATAATATACCTATATTTTACTTATATAATTGATACATACTCTTCATTCATAAAATTTTTATATTACTTTTATTATATATTTTATATATTTATACTTTAAAATATTAATTTTTATCTCTTTCCTTTTTTGATAGATTCAATCTAGTTGGGTACCATAAATGTGGATTCTGAAGGATGTCTAATACCTTTTTTTCGAAATAATTTGAACACTTATCAAAATCTAAACTGGTTTTCACAAATTAAAACACGTCATACATGTTAATAATCAAATAGGTCTCACCTTATTTTTTTTATAAAAATTAGGTGGTGGCTCTGTACAAAATCAATTCTTTTAGAATTCACAAATTGTGCTTCATTTAGAAAAATTGGGCATGACAGAATGCCGACTCTGCTAGGGATGAATGTAATACCCCAGATTTTCTTTAAGTCGAGTTTCATCTTTAAAAAGACTATGGACTGATTTCCTAAGTGGGAAATATTTTAAACCATATAGAATTTTCCTAATACCAACTTTTTTTCTTGTAGAGAATTGAATTAGCTTTCCAACGATACCAATTTTGTCAAAATTCGGTATCGGGGTGAGAAGTTATGGCCATTTTACTGAGAGTTGTCGGAACCGCTTAGGTGCGACAGACAGGTTGACGGACCGTCGAGTTTACGATGGACCTTCTCCCAAACCGTCACAACCAAGGCAGTGACTCCCTCTTCTGGCCCAAGTGCCATGGTCAAATGATGGACCATCAAGCTAGCAATGGACCATCGCTAGGACCGTCGCAACTAAGGCAGTGTGGCCTTTTTCTGACCAATGTGCGATGGACGATCCAACGGGCCATCAAACTAGCAACGGACCGTCACTCCGACCATCGCAAATCCCGTTCAGTATTTTTAAGTCATTTTTAAAAGGAACTTTTGGGTCTTTTTCCTTTTAATACCCTGATATATTCAAAACTAAGTAGATAGCCTTATTATCTCCCAAAACATCCAAGAGCTAGGGTTTCTCCCTCAAGAGCAAATCTAAAATCCTTCTCCAAGAAATTCAAGAACTCTCCATAGATTCTACAAATTGAGTTGAGATTCGAGTTTCCCAAGTCCAAGGCTTCAAGAACCCTTTCACAAAGAGTAAGAAGAAGATTTTCAATCAAGCTTATTCATCTAGTTTCACAATCTAAGGTATGTGGGGTTTGAACAAGGACAATTCTTTTGTCCTTGTGCCCAAATCTTGTTTTAAATTACAAAGTTATATGACTTTATGAGTTCTCCGATGAATTTGAAGTGTGGGTTCATACCCAATATTACTATGGATGAGATTTTGAGATTTTATAGAAATTGAAGTACATGAGTATGTTGAGATTTTAAGATAAATTGCTGAACATTCCAGACTTCTATATGATTTGTGTATCCTTATGACATCTAGTATGCATTTTGATGAGTCTTAACATTATATTTGATTATGGGTCATTAAACCTTCCTTGAGATTTTAGTTTTAATGAACTTTTGTGCTATAAGCACCCATGATTTGAGTATTTTGAGATCATTGAGAAAGTTTTGACCTTAATGGTCATAGTAGCTTTAAAATCCACTTTACCGATTTTATAGTTGGGTTCTTATGAACCATGAGATTATTTTAAAGTGGATTTCTCTGAGATGAGTATAGCTAACTAAAAGGAGTAGTATTTATCACCGAGTTGGGAAAGTTACTATAATTTCATACCCTAGAACTACGTGCCACCATAGGATTGAGATTTATAGGCCCAAGGCCAAGATAAGTGATCACTGAGTTGAGGTTATACTCCCTGGAAAGAGTATGATGCTGATGAGAGGCGAATTTACACTCCTAAAGTACTATATTTTACCCATATTTTAGCTAAGTTTTGAGGATAAAATATATAATTCATGCACTTTTAGTCCTTTTTCCTGTAATTGAGCTAACAAATGTGATTAGCAAGTTTTCAGGTATAAATGATGCAGATTTCAGCATTTTATGGATAACTTGATGCCAAAGGAAGCTTCACGAAAGAAGGAAAGGAAAGCTTGGACGCCAAGGACCAAAAGTGACACATGGAAAATCTGTCCCGGGTAAAAACAGCAATTCTAAAGACTTTGGGGACTATCAGTAACTTATTAGGATTAGGATAATGATGCAGTAACCTAGTAGGATTGGGTTAAGTAATGCATTAGCTTAGTAGGAATAGGATATGGGTGTTATAAATACCCTATTTTGCTAGAGATTTTAAGAAATTGACTACTACTTCTAATTCTTCCATTAATTCTACTTTTTATTCTTCTATTCATCTATTCAATTCTTAAATTCCACAACAAGAGAAACGCTACTTTGAAAGGGAGTTCACGCCTAAAGCCATACCACACCATACTACACGTGATATCTTTATTGTGGTATAATAATAATGTCTATTGTGAGTTCCATCGCACTCATGAGTAGCTAAACTTTTCTGTTGGGGTTATGGAAGCCGTATGAGATACTATCTATTGCTATGAGTTTGTGAATTCGCGACACGTATGCTGCTTATATTATTATTCTCTTCATCTTAATGAAAATTCTTGTGGTTGCAAACGCATCGAATACGCCAGTATAGCATTAACTTGTTCGAAAGAAAAGTTATATGTTTGGAAAAAAGATAATGTCAAGGTAATAGGGCACCAACCCCTGTTAAAAAGTTAGTGCCGTAACTGGATTAACCTCTTGGAGAATTTGTACCATTAGATATGCTTTAAGCTCGAAAGAGTTAAAGCGAAATAGTCTTTGTTAGGTCGAAAGACACTTGGATTTACCATAGAATACAATTCTCTATAAGCACATGCATGTCTGAATTCCACATAACTCATAGCCAATAGAGACATATAACTCATAAGGTGGACATAACCCCAACTCTCAATTATCATTGGTTAACATCGTACCAAACATTCTTTCTTCTTAATTTGCTAATTTCCATTTTTACTCTATTATTTTGGTTACACGTTACAATCCCCTCTTTTTACGAGACTTTCACCAAAAGTCTAATAATCTTTGCTTACTTATTGACCGGCTTTTCCCTGTGGGATCGATACCCAACCCAGTTGGGTTATATATTTGACAACGACCGCTTTACACTCTTACAAGAGTTGTAGTTTGAGCGTTATCAAAAATTGGCGCCGTTGCCGAGGAATACGGTTGTCAACTAAGTTTGTGATAATTACTAGACCCTTTGGTCAAAGATTCTCGTACTTTTACTTTTAGTTTTTGTTTTTGTTTTCTGCAGGTTTTTATTCAGTGCATGCCCCATACTCGAAGTTCTGGTCAACCGTTATTACCTATCAATCCTGAACCACAACGTATTGGTAGAATTGAGGCACAACATGAAATTAAAAGGATGGCTGCTCAACAGGAACAGGCGAGACTAGATGCTCTAGCCGCCGCTCAAGTGCATCAAAAGAATATTGATAACCCTGGCGGAGCGACAAATCTTGATGATGAGGACCTAGGTGATGACGAGTTACTAAACCCAAGGCATGATGCTGAGATAGCAACACCTGCTAACAGAAGAGATCGTCAAGCTAGGTTTAGGCATGAACGCCGACCTGTACAACCAGCTTTCGACGATGATGATGATGATGATGATCTTGATGGAGCCGGAACCACAGGAGCCATTATTACTCCACCATTGGCACCCGGAGCCAAGTTCAACATCACAAGAACCATGATTCAGTTATTGCAACTCAAGGGATTATTCGGTGGACTATCAGGCGATGATCCGAATATGCATCTGATCAACTTTATTTCTACATGCAAGTCATTCGACAATCCTGGCGTTGGACAGAATGCAATTTAGTTGCGCTTATTTCCAATGTCTCTATCTGGGGAGGCAACTCTATGGTTGAATTGGCTGACTCCTAATTCTATCACTAATTAGAGGCAATTGAAAGACGCTTTCCTAGAAAGATTCTTTCCGCCATCCAAAAGAGCACAATTGAGAGATGAAATCAGCAACTTTCGGCAGCTTCCAACCGAAGCTCTTCATGAAACATGGGAGAGGTTCAAGACGAAGCTAATGCGTTGCCCAAACCACCATATGACCAATGTTCACCTAATGGAGATACTATACAGATCCTTGAATTCAATAACTAAACCAGTGGTGGATAATGCGGCTGGAGGATCTTTTATGGACCTCACCTTTGGTCAGGCAAGCAATATGCTAGACCGGATGAAAAAGCAAAGTAGAGCTTGGCATACCAGGGAATCTGAGGTAGCAAGCCCTACTTTATCTATTGGCATGACTGCAGACCAAATGAGAAGAGAAAAACAACGCGATCAAGATATGGCGCACATGAAAACACAAGTGGATCTTCTTACAAAGCATCTCTTATCAGGGAAGATCGAAAAAGTCAAAGTTTTTGCGTCAAAAGGAAGAGACAAATCTGATTCGAAAGAAGAGGCCAACTACTTAAACAATCAGGGGGGTTTCTAAGGCAATACCCAATGAAACCAAGGTCGGAACTATTATGATAAATCTGGAAACAAGGACCAAGGTAGTTGGAAGAACAAGAATGACAAGAGTGGTTTGTATGTTCCCCTAGGGAGACGTGATGCCACTGCATCTAGTTCTGCAAATATGGAAGACATGATGGCTAAAATGTTAAAAGGAGTAGAGGCAACCATCGCGGGAGTAACTGAGGTAATAAATGATTTATCCTCGATGAAGCAATTGGTTAACTCATATTCCACTTCAATAAAACAAATAGAGCAGCAGTTGAGCTAACTTTCGGCATTACTCAATCAAAGAAAGGATGGCACCTTACCTAGCGACACCGTGCAAAATCCAAGGAATGATGGATCATGCATGGCTATTACTACTCGAAGTGGTAAGGTGCTGGAAACTTCATCCAAAGGCAAGCAAGTGGTCGACGATGTAGCGGACAATGATGATAAGGCTAATGGAGAAAATACAGTAGAAGCCAACCACGACGTCCATGACGTCACACCAAGTAATTACAGCCTGAAAAGACTAAAATACGGAAGCAAGAGGAGAAGAAAGTTGTGGAGAAAACAATCCCACTTCCACCACCACCTTTTCCTCAAAGATTGAAGAAGATTGTGGATGATACAAGGTTTCACAAATTCATTACGATGTTAAAGCAGTTGACCATAAATATTCCGTTGGTGGAGGCACTAGAACAAATGCCTGGGTATGCAAAATTTATGAAAGATCTTTTGACAAAGAAGCGGTCAGCAAGCTATGAGTTGAAAGATACTGTGCATCATTGCAGCGCAATTGCTACCCGATCATTAGTTCAGAAGAAGGTTGACCCCGGTGCTTTCACTATTCCATGCACAGTTGGTTCTTTAAATTTTGCCAAGGCATTATGCGATTTAGCAGCCAGCATCAATTTGATGCCATTATCTATTTATAAAAAGTTGGGGTTGGGTGATCCTACTCCAACCAATATGAGGCTCGTAATGGCGGATAGGTCGGTAAAATGACCTGTTGGTATTCTATGTGATGTATTGGTAAAGGTTTCTTCATTCATCTTTCCGGCAGACTTCATTATTTTGGATTGTGAGGCAGATTCAGAAGTTCCCATAATCTTGGGGTGCCCTTTCCTTGCAACAAGAAGTGTGCTTATTGATTTAAGAGCTAATGAGCTTTTATTCCGGATAAATGACGAAGTAGTTCGCTTTGATGTGTGTAAATCAATGAATCAACCCAAAGATCTGAGCGTATTCTCGGTGGCTGATGTTTACTTTTATGATGAGTAAGAATTACTTGAAGAGGAGCAAATTATTGATGACCCATTGGCGGCTGTGCTCATGAATGTTGAGCATCAGGATGCTGAAAATTATGAAGAGACTATTGATGCTCTAATAGGATTTGGATCATATCCTCATGCTCCCAAAAAGCTGGACCTTGATTTCAAAAATCGACCCACACCACCACTAAACCATCTATTGAAGAGACACCCACGTTAGAATTGAAAGAGCTGCCTAGCCATTTAAAGTATGCATTCTTAAGAAGCGGAAACACACTTCTAGTCATTGTGGCGGCAGATTTGGGTGAGCAGCAAGTTGCAGCTCTCATTGCTATTCTACGGAAGTATATAAGAGTCATTGGTTGGACCATCGCTGATATTATTGGATCCCAACTGGGATTTGTACACACAAGATTCAGCTTGAAGAAAATTCCACACCCACTATTGAGCATCAAAGGCATCTAAATCCACCTATGCAAGAAGTGGTGAAGAAAGAAATTATTAAGTGGTTAGATGCGGGGGTAGTGTATCCAATCTCTGACAGTATATGGGTAAGCCCGGTACAATGTGTTCCCAAGAAAGGAGGCATGACGGTAGTAGCGAATGAGAAGAATGAGCTTATTCCACTCAGACCCATCACCGGATGGAGAGTATGCATGGACTACCAAAAGCTGAATTCATGGACGCTCAAAGATCACTTTCCAATGCCATTCATGGACCAAAGGCTTGATCGATTAGCGGGAAAAGGCTAGTTTTGTTTCTTAGACGGTTATTCTGGCTATAATCAGATTTGTATTGCCCCCGAAGACCAAGAGAAGACAACGTTCACATGCCCATATGGTACGTTTGCCTTTAAACGTATGCCATTCGGGCTATGTAACGCACCAGCCACCTTTCAGCGTTGTATGATGTCCATCTTTTCTGATATGGTTGAAGATACTTTGGAGGTATTCATGGATGATTTTTCAGTTGTGGGCGAGTCATTTGAATCGTGTTTGGTAAACCTGAGTATGGCGTTGTAAAAATGTGTAGAATTCAACCTAGTGCTGAATTGGGAGAAGTGCCACTTTATGGTTAAGGAAGGCATCGTTCTTGGGCACAAAATCTCCGAAAAAGGAATTGAGGTTGATCGAGCTAAAATTGAAGTCATCGAGAAGCTACCACCTCCAATTTCTGTAAAGGGGGTTCGTAGTTTCCTCGGGCACGCAGGTTTCTATCGGCGGTTCATCAAAGACTTCTCCAAAGTGGCTAGTCCATTATGGAAACTTCTGGAGAAAGATGCAAAGTTTGACTTCAATGAAGATAGTTTGAAGGGATTCGAATGCCTCAAAGGGAAGCTAATTGAAGCTCCTATAATGGTAGCTCCAAATTGGTCCCTACCTTTTGAAGTCAAGTGTGATGCCAGTGGGGTATCTTTGGGCGCTGTACTTGGCCAGAGAAGGTAAAAGTTATTCCATCCTATCTATTATGCGAGCAAGGTCCTGAACGAAGCCCAAAACAACTATACTGTCACAGAACAAGAGCTCCTAGCGGTTGTGTATACTTTCGAGAATTTTCATGCTTACTTGTTGGGAACCAAAGTGATCATTCATACAGACCATGCAGCTCTGAGATACATAATGAAAAAGAAAGACGCAAAGCCGAGGCTAATTCGATGGGTATTATTGCTGCAAGAATTTGATTTCGAGGTAAAAGATAGAAGGGGTTGCGAGAACCAAGTGGCTGACCATCTATCTAGACTTGAGAACGAGCATATGGCGCAGCCTGAAATCGAGATTGATGATGCATTCCCTGACGAAGAGATTTTAGCCACGATAATGGAAAAGTTACCATGGTATGCCGACTTTGCGAATTTTGTGGTAAGTAATGTCATACCTGCAAATTTATCTGTCCATCAAAAGAGGAAGTTTATGCATGATGTAAAACACTACTATTGGGATGAGCCATATTTGTTTTGACGATGCACGGATGGTGTTATTCGGCGATGCATATCGCATGTAGAGGTGCCTAATATATTGGAAGCATGTCACACTTCCTAAGTTGGAGGACATCACACAGGTAATCAGACAGCAAGAAAGGTATTGCAAAGTGGATATTATTGGCCGTCGATATTTGGAGATGCCTACAAATTTGTGAGAAGATGCGACCAATGTCAGAGACAAGGTGCGATTTCAAAACACCATGAGATGCCCATGTCAAAAATTCTTAAAGTCGAGCTCTTTGATGTATGGGGTATTGATTTCATGGGTCCATTCGTAAATTCGTTCGGAATGAAATACATCCTAGTCGCTGTAGATTATGTTTCAAAATGGGTTGAAGCAGTAGCGTTGGCCGACAATGAGGGAAAGCGTGTTGTAGCATTCTTGAAGAAGAATATCTTCTCCCCCTTTGGAGTACCACGTACTATCATAAGCGACGGAGGATCTCACTTTTGCAACAAGCTATTCAAATCCGTGTTGGCAAAATATGGTGTCAAGCAACATAAGGTAGCCACACCTTATCACCCACAAACTAGTGGGCGGGTAGAGGTTTCCAATCGAGAGATCAAGAAAATCCTTGCAAAGATGGTAAATGCTAATAAGAAAGATTGGTCTCGGAAGCTGGACGATGCACTATGGGCTTATAGGACTGCATTCAAAATGCCAATTGGCATGTCCCCGTACCAACTAGTTTATGGGAAGGCTTGTCACTTACCCATTGAGCTCGAGCATAAAGCATTATGAGCGTTGAAGCAATTGAATTTGAATTGGGATGATGCAATGAATCTGAGATTGGAGCAGCTGAACGAGATGGATGAATTCCGTCTATATGCTTATGAAAGATCAGACCTATACAAGGAGCGGATGAAAAAGTATCATGATCAGCGAATGGTTCAACGAAACTTTCAAAAGGATAATATGGTACTCCTCTTCAATTCCAGACTGAAGCTATTCCCAGGTAAGTTGAAGTCCAAGTGGTCTGGTCCGTACAAAGTTAACCAAGTCTACTCGTCTGGAGTAGTTGAGTTGAAAGACAATAATGGTGTTGTCTTCAAGGTGAATGGCCAACGAGTAAAACCTTATATCGGTCCTCTCAACTCAATAAATTATATGGCCATCACTTATCTCGACGAAGTCTAAGTACTTGAGGTAACTATGTTGTGCCGCGACAATAAATCAAGCGCTAGATGGGAGGCAACCCATCGTTTTAAATTTTTTTTCCTTTCTTTCGTTCTATTGCGTGTTTGCCTTTGATAAATAAAAATCCAAAAAGAGGAGTTGTGCCACGACCAAAACTAAGGCGCTTGATGGGAGGCAACCCATCGTTCTAATCGTGTTTGTTGTCTTTGAGCAAGTGTAGGTACAAGAGGCGTAAACAAGGAGATTGGTTCCACATTTTGATTTGGTCGTATTGCATGATGAAGGTGGTAAGTTAGTAATGAAGAAGCAAAAGGCTATGGATTAGGCATTGCTTATGAAAATATAGGCAACAAACAAGGCTAGGCCTATGTAAAACTAGGCCACAAACAAGGCAAGGCCTATGCTATGGCCTAAGCTCTCGGAATCTAGTGTGTCATAGCATAGGCGCCGCCCATGCCCAAGTATGCCATAGCATAGGCGCCGCCTATGCCAATGCCTTTTGTCTCTGAATCTCATATGCTATGCAAAAGGCGGCGCCTATGCCTAACAATGCCATGGCATAGGCGCCGCCTATGCCAAGCATAGGCAAAGCTTTAGGCGCCGCCTATGGTCACTTCTTGTCTCCAAATCCGATTTTAAATGGGTCAAAACCCGACCCAAGCCTCTCCTATAAATAATAGACTTAGTCTCTGACCAAAAACACATTGCAAACCTAGCATAAGCGCCGCCTATAGTCTCCAAATCCTCTCAAAAAATTTCCTTTTGCTCTTTCAACTTTGCAAGAACATCATCCAAAGGCATCAACCAAGTAAGTACTTCTTTGTTCTTCATTTATATTCCATAAGTACTACACTACTATGCATATTATGAATCGCTAAATCTTGAAGTAGTATTGGTGATTTGAATGTGGTTGATGTGTTGTGATACAACTAAGTGAGTGAAACAATACGTAAGAATGATCTTAACATGTTTCCAACTTGAATTTGATTTTGATGCACTGACATACTTTTGCGGAATTAATATGGTCAAGAAAATTGCATAATCTTGTCAATAGAAATCTTACATGTTGGAATGACTTGTTCATCGAGACAAGAATTATGGTTGACTACCAACATATGAGGTTGTGATTATTTCTAGATGCTATACCTTGATTCAATCACTATGTAGTAAGTCTTGATATATCAAACATGAAAGTATTGCCAAGGTCACACGAAGTATGACTGAACTGATTTTATTGTTGGAATATAGCGCCTAAAACGTATATCAATGAAGTCTGAGTAATCGCCAACTTTCACTTAACTAGTCTGTACCAACAAACTTAGTGTGGGGTAGTGCCACTACTGCTTGTTTGTTGATTGTATCCACCGAGATGGTGCTAACATGACTATTATTTTAATCTCAGGTACAATGGCACCCAAAGCAAGACAAGGCAAAGATAAAGCAACCACTTCACGAAAAGGCAAGAAAAGAGGACGAAAAGAGCAAGGAGAATCCTTCTCGTAGCAAATACCTCGCCGTATGTTTAGAATAAAATGGGTCCTAGAGGAGGAAGGAAAGGAATGGTATAGGAACAATAAAAAAAAAATATGTTCATGTGGAGTTGATAAACAAGGAGAGCCTAGCAAAGAAAGAACCTCGTATGTTGGCCAAGATAATGGCGTTACATCTTGATTTTATCTTCTGAGATATGGGAGAGTGCAATCTCGATTTAACATGAGAATTCTATGCCAACTGGTTACCGAAAACTACAGGGAATGAAGTAAAGATTTGGGGCCAAGTTCTGCAACTAAATGCGGAGTTCTTCAACTCCTTTCTAGGTTTGCCATCTGTTGACCGATCACCATTCAAGGAGCTATATAACAAACCTCCGTACAGGGATATTAGACACACATTATGCGGACCATGATCCATGGCAAGATGGAGTAGACACAAGGACACCGGTCGGCACAACACCTTCCCATATGCTCCTTTGAATAGGGAAGCTAGGATATGGCTGCGAATAGTCAACTCTTGCTTGATTCCAGGGACCCCGTACACAAAGATAACATGAGATAGAGTGTGCTTGGTGTACGCATTGATGACGAATGTCCCTATCAACATTGGAGATATTATTCGATCTACAATGCGTAAAGCTAGGCTACACAAGAGGTCCCACTTCAGCTTTGGCAATCTGTTGACTGCAATATTGAGGAAGGAGGACATCGAAGAGGAACCTGCTGATCATAAACTCCCCCACAACCCAAAGAAGGTTGACCTCACAAAGGTTAAAGATGCTGAAACCACGCATGGCGTCAACCTTACCACTGCAAAAAGGCATGCTCGGGATGAGAGTTTCTTTCGCCATTTTTATGGCATGACTCGATTTACAATGATGAGCGTAGGTCGTGTTCCAACTGCTGCAGAGCTCCAACAGCTGGATTATGACTACCCAATGAATGAGCATGCAAGGGCGATGTGCGGAGTAGGGATATACTTTGAGGAACCTTTTGAGGATGATGTGCCAATCGATGATGATCGCAGAATGCCAGACTCCGATGTGGAGGAGAATTCTGATGACGATGACTCCAATGATGATTCCGACGAAGGGGGTATGACCCCAGACATAGAGGAGGAGTCCGACTAACCAGGTTCTTCTTATTTATTTTCCACTGAGGGCAGTGTGTCCCGTCTAAGCGTGGGGTGCTGGTATTGGCATTCTAACCTTCTTTATCTGCATTTGCATTCATTTATGTTTGTTTGTTTTATTTTTTTGTTTTTTTTAGTAGTTAAAAAAAAAAAATTTTGAAATTGTTCTGATAGGCAGCATGGTATTACGACAAGAGTCTGTGATAAAATCATTACTATTGAGACATTTAGGCTCTAATAGTGACTCATTATGTGATAATTGTGTGGTTCAATTCCTTCATCTATTGGGTAAGAGTCTATACTGCTTCCAATAAAGTCGACCATGTGCCTTGTGTGTGTGAGACGATAGTATATTCTATGTTTGTGGCTGATGCTAGAACTTGCCTGGTATATATGTAAAGCAAAATAAAGAGTGTGAGTTTAGGAGATGATTTAGGCATTTCTTTGGCAACCTGTGATTGTTTACCTTCGTTTTATCTACCCATGGACATCATCCTAGATAACCCCCTTTGAGCTGTTAGCCTATTTTCTTTGACAACCTCATATGTAAGCCTAATCCATTTTTTTAAGACCATAATTTGATCCAAATTCCTAAGTGCTTTAAATTATAAAGTAATGTGACAAAATAAGAGGAAATTGGGTGAGAATAGTGCCTTAGAATGTATTGGTGCTTGAATTTGTTATGAAAAATAATTGCTATCATAAGAGGTGTGTTATGAAAAGAAGAAGGAAAAGAAAAATAAAAAGTTAATTCTGTTCAAAATTGAAAAACAAAAGAGGTGAGAAAGGGTGGTAGATTAAAAGAAAGTAGAAAGGTTGTTTGAAAGAAAGTGTTAATGGCATAATGTGATGTATTAAAGCGCTTAGGAACATAGTCACTATTTCTGGCCAAAATAGTCCTACCTATCCCTTAGCCTACATTACAACCTGTAAAAGACCTATTTGATCCTAAGCTTAGCATTCTGATATTTAGTGGAGCATTACACTAAGGGCAAGCCTATGGTCATCAGTTGTAGCATATGAATTCTTTGTGAGAGCGAGAGCAAGGATACTCGTATACCCATGTTTCAATAAATATACTATACTTGTGAGTGATTATGGGTAATATATTGTGAGACACACATGGTTGATGAGTTTTGGGTAGTTGCGTATGATTCTTTGTACCTTAACCTTTGAATACGAATTAACCATCATCACGAGTCTATATTAGAGTTTAAAATTGTTTCTAGTAATGATCAGAAAACTACTCTTTGATAATGATTGCTATGCCTGTCTTGATGACTATTTTGTGTTGTTACTGTGAAACCCTAAGTAAATGTTTAGAAGGACATGATATTTTGTTCGAGGACGAACAAAGCTTTAAGTGTGGGGTGTTGATGAGAGGCGAATTTACACGCCTAAAGTACTATATTTTACCCATATTTTAGCTAAGTTTTGAGGACAAAATATATAATTCATGCACTTTTAGTCCTTTTTCCTGTAATTGAGCTAACAAATGTTATTAGCAAGTTTTCAGGTATAAATGATGCAGATTTCAGCATTTTATGGATAACTTGACGCCAAAGGAAGCTTCACGAAAGAAAGAAGGGAAAGCTTGGACGCCAAGGACCAAAAGTGACGCATGGAAAATCTGTCCCGGGCAAAAACAGCAATTCTAAAGACTTTGGGGACTAGCAGTAACTTATTAGGATTAGGATAATGATGCAGTAACCTAGTAGGATTGGGTTAAGTAATGCATTAGCTTAGTAGGAATAGGATATGGGTGTTATAAATACCCTATTTTGCTAGAGATTTTAAGAAATTGACTACTACTTCTAATTCTTCCATTAATTCTACTTTTTATTCTTCTATTCATCTATTCAATTCTTAAATTCCACAATAAGAGAAACGCTACTTTGAAAGGGAGTTCATGCCTAAAGCCATACCACACCATGCTACACGTGATATCTTTATTATGGTATAATAATAATGTCTATTATGAGTTCCATAGCACTCATGAGTAGCTAAACTTCTCTGTTGGGGTTATGGAAGACGTATGAGATACTATCTATTGCTATGAGTTTGTGAATTCACGACACGTATGCTGCTTATATCATTATTCTCTTCATCTTAATGCAAATTCTTGTGGTTGCAAACGCATAGAATACGCCAGTATAGCATTAACTTGTTCGAAAGAAAAGTTATATGTCTGGAAAAGAGATAATGTCAAGGTAATAGGGCACCAACCCCTGTTAAAAAGTTAGTGCCATAACTGGATTAACCTCTTGGAGAATTTGTACCATTAGATACGCTTTAAGCTCGAAAGAGTTAAAGCGAAATAGTCCTTGTTAGGTCGAAAGACGCTTGGATTTACCATAGAATACAATTCTCTATAAGCACATGCATGTCTGAATTTTGCATAACTCATAGCCAATAGAGACGTATAACTCATAAGGTGGACATGACCCCAACTCTCAATTCTCATTGGTTAACGTCGTACCAAATATTCTTTCTTCTTACTTTGCTAATTTCCATTTTTACTCTATTATTTTGGTTACACGTTACAATCTCCCCTTTTTACGAGACTTTCACCAAAAGTCTAATAATCTTTGCTTACTTATTGACCGGCTATTCCCTGTGGGATCGATACCCAACCCAGTTGGGTTATATATTTGACAACGACCGCTTTACACTCTTACAAGAGCTGTAGTTTGAGCTTTATCAGATGCCTCTCTCCAACGAGAGGTTTCTTTCTTAGGAGGACAAGACATTGGACTCCATGTAGCTCTCATGGTTTATGTAAGTTAAGAGAACCTCTATTGAGATAGAATATTTTCCCTAAGGCTTTGAGATAAGTGATTTTCCCTAATAGTAATATTTTTAAAATAGTTTCTTAAAGTAAAATTTTCCCAAGAAGAAAGTAGTTTTATCTACTAGTAAGAGTTATAGAATTTCGAGTTCCAAGTGTCTTGAGTTTAAAAGAGTTCTAAGTTTTGAAGCATTAAAGAAATTTTACTCTCCATGAGATATATGCATGAGTTTGAAAGTCTTGTTTAAAGCTTTCTTTAGTCTTCGAGTAATGAGAATAAGAGAAGAGTTCAGATTTTAAAGCTAAAGTATAATGACTCATGAGATTTGTGTTACATACTTCATTCTCCATGATTTATGAGCTTATTATATTAGACTTATTCAACCTATGTGAGTCATTCATATTTGCATGCATGATTTTATTAAAGAGGATGGATATTGTTTTCTGTCAACGCATACACCCCTATATATTCAATACATTCCCAAGTGTTGATCCACATATACGTCTATGTGCTATATTGTCTTATAATGTAGGTTCAGGTGCTCAGTCCCAGCCTCGTCAGTGATTTCTGAGTACCTTTGTCTACATCTATATAGTGGTGAATCTTAATGGTTTGAGGACCTATCTTCAGACATTTCAGTGGTTTAGTACAGATATTATTGCTTTCAGTTCAGTTTCAGTCAGCTGGGGACCTGTCCTAATGGCTCTCTAGTAGATTTGAGTAGTAGAGACTTTGTCAGACTAGTTAACAGATTGTAAGTATGTTGAGATTTCTAGTTTTGTGGTCATTTGGACTGAGTATTTTCTATCATTTAATATAACAGTGACAATGTTTTGTTTATTTCTTCTCGAAATGAGTTATTTTATGCAGTAACAGGCTTAAAGGATTAACTTGGGGCTACTTGTAGCCTTAAGCAACATGTGACATCCCAGGAGGAGATTTTGGGTCATTACAAACTTGGTATTAGATCCTAAGGTTTAGGGAGTCAGACAAGCCGTGTTGATTAGAGTCTTGATCATCGGTGTGTAGCGCGCCACATCTATGAGCAAGAGGCTATAAGATGTTTTATGAAAAAGTTATTTCTTTCTTTTAGATTCTATCGTGCCTACAGTTATCCCTGTCATCTAATAATTTATGATTACCTATTTCAAAAAATGCCTCTCCAAAGAGAGAACGCACACAGAAATGATAATAAACAACCCCAGCCTGTTGATCCCTTGAATGAGATAGTGGCTCATACTGAGTTTTGGGAGACCTTTCAGGTGTTAGCCCAAGAAGTTACCGCTAATGGTCAGGCTAATAACCAAGCTATAGTTGCAAATTAGTAGGGAGGTGATTTAGCTGCTGCTAGGATTTGTGATTTTATATGGATGAATTCGCCAGAGTTTTATGGGTCTAAGGCTGGTGAGGACCCCCAGTTATACCTTAAGGACGTGAGAAAGATCACACAGGTGATGTATGTTTCTGAGGAAGAAAGTGTTGAGCTGGCATCTTACAAGTTGAAAATATTGCTTATGATTGGGTTGTATTATGGAGGAAGGGTAGAGGTGAGGGTGTTGCTCCTATGACTTGGCAGGTGTTCCAAGATGCATTATTGGACAAGTTCTTTCTGCTTAATATGAGGGAAGCAAATATTGAAGAGTTTATGAACTTAAGGTAGGGCTCTATGGCCAAGTATGCTCCTAATTTAATTTCTGACACTCGAGCTAGTATGAGTAAGTTTATGATAGGTGTTTCTAGTTTGGTACTGAAAGAGTGTAGGATGGTGATGATGAATAGGCATATGGATCTGGCTAGGTTGATGATGCATGTACAGCAGATAGAGATGGATAAGATAAGGAAAAGAGATAGTGTGAGGGGTAACAAGAGGGCTAATCTAAGCAGCATGAGTATGGTCAGGCTAGGTCCCATGGAGGGAACCACCGACAGTTCCAGAGTCGTTCTTCTATGCTAGCACCTTCATCAGCTAGTGTTCCCGCGCCTAGAGACAGGCAGAAGCAAGGGAACAGTTCTATTATGTCTAGGTCACAGAATAGTGTAAGTAATAGACCCCGCTATCCTTCTTATGCTAAGTGTGGTAGAGATCATCCTGGTGAGTGTTTAGCGGATTAGAGGGAATTTTTTTCTTGTGGAAAGATGGGCCACAGACTTAGAGATTATCCTCATGCTAGGCAGAGGAACAGAGATTCTCGATCTCAGGCACAGACTACTAGTGCACCAGCTCTTGTACCTCGTCCCGCCCCTGGTTCAGGTTCTTCTTCTAGCACTACTAGCGGTCAACGCCAGAATAAATTCTATGGCTTACCATCCCATCAGGAGTAGGAAGACTCCCGATGTTGTTGTTGGTATGCTCCATGTATTTTGCTTCGATGTTTATGTGTTGTTAGACCACGGGTCATGTTTCTCTTATGTGACCTCACTTGTAGCCGTGAATTTCAAAATGAGTCCCAAAAAGATTCCTGAGCCTTTCCTAGTTTCCACACCAGTAGGGGAGTCAATTATTGCTAAACAAGTGTATAAACATTATCCTGTTACTGTTCTTCATAGAGTCGTATTGGTTGACTTGATAGAGCTAGACATGGTGGATTTTAACCTTATTCTGGGTATGGATTGGCTTTATTCTTGCTATGTATCTATAGACTGTCATACCTATGTGGTCAAGTTTCAATTCCCTAATGAACCAGTTCTTGAGTGGTCCAGGAGTTCATTATCTCCCAAGAGTCATTTTATCTCCTATCTCTAAGCTAAAAAGCTAATATCCAAAGGTTGTATCTATCACCTAGTTAGAGTCAAAGACACTAAGTTCGAGACTCCAACTATTCAGTTAGTCTGCATTGTTAATAAGTTTCCTAATGTTTTTTCCGAAAGACCTCCTAGGGGTATCTCCCGATAGAGAGATAGAATTCGGGATTAACTTTCTTCCCAACACTCAGCCTATTTCTATTCAGCCTTATCGTATGGCACCTCCAGAGCCTAAGGAGTTGAAAGATAAACTCAAAGATCTTTTAGACAAAGGTTTCATAAGGCCTAGTGTTTCTCCATAGGGTGCACCTATTTTATTCATGCGAAAAAAAGATGGTTATTTGTATATGTGCATTAACTATCATCATCTTAATAAGGTCACAGTGAAAAATAAGTATCCTCTTTCGAGAATTGATGACCTATTTGATCAAGTGCAAGGTGCGGGTTATTTCTCCAAGATAGACCTTAGATCCAGCTATCACCAGCTTAAAGTAAGGGAATGTGATATCCTAAATACAGCTTTCTGAACCCTCTATGGTCACTTTGAGTTTCTAGTCATATCTTTTGGGCTAACCAATGTCCCAACAACCTTTATGGACCTCATGAATCAAGTGTTCGCGCAATCTTTGGATATGTTTTTCATTGTTTTCATAGATGACATCCTTCTGTACTCCCGTACTTAGAACGACCATATAGATCACCTTAGAATTGTCTTACAAACTCTTAAAGATCACCAGTTGTTCTCCAAATTCAGTAAGTGTGAATTTTGTCTAAGATCAATTATTATTCTAAGTCATATTATTTTAGCCGAAGGTATTAGAGTTGATCCCAAAAAGGAAGAAGCTATAAGAAATTGGCCTAGACCTATTTCCTCATCTTACATTAGAAATTTCTTGGGTCTAGCTAGCTAATATCACCATTTTTTTGAAGGTTTCTCTTCTATTGCATCTCCTATGAGTCGGTTGACCCAAAAAAAAACTAAGTTCCAATGATCAGATTCCTGTGAGAAGAGTTTTCAGGAGTTGAAGACTCGACTTACTTCAGCCCCTGTGTTGACTTTGCCTGATGGTACAGATGGTTTTGTGGTGTATTATGATGCCTTTAGAGTTGGTTTGGATTTTATGTTGATGCAAAGAGGTAAGGTTATAGCTATGCCTCTAGAAAGTT
Source organism: Capsicum baccatum var. pendulum (assembly GCA_030864225.1). NCBI lineage: Eukaryota > Viridiplantae > Streptophyta > Magnoliopsida > Solanales > Solanaceae > Capsicum > Capsicum baccatum. The sequence goes on from CM061554.1 coordinate 187,361,923, forward strand.
GAAGCCGCATGAAAAGAACTACCTAACCCATGATGTTGAATTAGCTGTTGTGGTCTTTGCTTTGAAAATCTAGAGACACTATCTTTATGGTGTCCATGTTGATGTATTTAATGATCATAAGAGCCTATAGTATATGTTTACCCAGAGGGTGTTGAATCTTAGGCAGAGAAGGTGGTTAGAGTTGTTAAAAGACTATGATATGAGTGTGTTGTATCACCCAAGCAAGGCCAATATAGTGGAAGATGCCCTTAGCAAGTTGTCTATGGGTAGTGTTGCTCATGTAGAGGAAGGTAAAAAAGAGTTAGCTCGTAATGTGCATTGTCTGGCTATATTGGGTGTTAGGTTTCTTGATTCAACTAAGGGAAGTACTTTGGTGCAGAGTAGTTCTGAATCCTCTTTAGTTTCAGAAGTGAAGGAGAAGCAAGACAAAGATCCTAGTTTGGTCAGACTGAAGGAGCTAGTTAAGGTCCAAAAGGTAGGGGTTTTCTCCCAAAGGGGAGATGGCGTGTTTAGATTGCAGGGTAGGTTCTGTGTTTCGTGTGTTGGTGATATGAAGCAGAGGATTATGGTTGAATCATATGGCGCATAGTATTCAATCTATCCCGGCGATACCAAAATGTACAGTGACTTGAAGAAAATCTATTGGTGGAGTGGTATGAAGAAGAATATAGTTGAGTTTGTAGCAAAGTGTGCAATGTGCCAACAGGTTATGGTAGAACACCAAAGACCTGGTGCTGTGATGCAAGATTTTGGTATAACCACTTGGAAGTGGGAAGAGGTGACTATGGACTTCGTGACTGGTTTACCTCTTTCGCGTCGTCATCATGATTCTATTTGAGTTGTTGTAAGTAGGCTGACTAAGTCTACGTATTTCTTTCTTGTGTATACATCTTATACAGTTGAGGATTATGCTAGATTGTATATCCGGGAGCTAGTCAGGATGTACGAAGTTCCGTTGTCTATCATTTCGGATAGGGGTACTCAGTTTACTTCTCAGTTTTGGAGAGCGTTCAGCAGGGTCTTAGTATCCAAGTTCATTTGAGTTCTGCTTTTCATCTGCAGAAAGATGGTCAGGCTAAGAGGACCATTCAGACTCTAGAAGATATGTTGAGGGCATGTGCTCTTGATTTCAAAAGTAGTTGGGATAAGCATTTGCCATTGATGAAGTTTGCTTATAATGATAGTTACCATGATAGCATCGAGATGGGACCATTTTGAGGCTTTGTATAGTAAAGATGTAGATCACCCATAGGTTGGTTTGAAGTGGGTGAAGCTGCTGTGATTGGGCCTGATGCAGTGATTGAGGCTATGGGAAAAGTTAAGTTGATTAGAGAAAGGTTGAAGATAGCTCAAAGTCTTCAAAAGTCATATGCCGATGTGAGGAGAAGAAGTCTTGAGTTTGAGGAGAGTGATTTGGTGTACTTACAGATTTCACCCATGAAAGGGGTAAAGAGGTTTGGAAAAAAAGGGAAGCTTAGTCCCCGTTATGTTGGCCCCAATAGAGTTTTGAGCTGTGTTGGGAAAGTAGCTTATGAAGTTGAGTTGCCCGCAGAGTTGTCAGTCGTTCATCCAATTTTTTATGTCTCCGTGCTTAAGAAGCATAGATTCTGTTGTAGTATATCCTTCGGAAAATGGTGATATTCAGAATGGTCTTTCATTCGATGAGATTCCTGCTGAGATCCAAGATTTTCAGATCCATAGACTGAGGAACAAAGAGATTCCCTTGGTCAAAGTTTTGTGGCGGAACCACTCAGTTGAGGGCACTACTTGGGAGAAAGAGTCAAACATGTGAGCAAAGTACCCGCACCTTTTTTCCACAAGTTTAGATCAAGTCGAAGGTATTATTCTTCCTTACTTTAGCCCTTCAAATCTAAAGTTCAGATATGCATCTATTCTTAAATGAGTTCTTGCAATTTCCGAAGTATTCAAGAGTTTAGAAAGATTTTGAGCCGTTTAGTGAATTGCTTCAGCTATGTGTACTCAGTTTTTCCTATGTTCTTGGTCTAACATGCAATATTCGAGGACGAATGGTCCCAAGGGGGAGATATTGTAATACCTCGAATTTTCTTTAAGTCGAGTTTCATCTTTAAGAAGAGTAAGGTCTGACTTTCCAAGTGAGAAATATTTTAAACCGTGTAGAATTTCCCTAATACCAACTTTTTATCATCTAGAGAATTGAATTAGCTTTCCAAAGATACAAATTTCGTCCAAATTCGGCATCGGGGTGAGAAGTTATGGCCGTTTTACTGAGAGTTGTCAAAACCGCCTAGGTGCGACGGACAGGCAGACGGACTGTCGAGTTTATGACAGACCGTCGCCCGGATCATCGCAACCAAGGAAGTGACTCCCTCTTCTAGCCCAAGTGCGAGGGCCAAGATGGCGGACCGTCAAGCTAGCGATGGACCATCTCTAGGACTGTCGCAACTAAGGCAGTGTGGCCTTTTTCTGACCAACGTCTGACGGATGATCCGATAGACCATTAGACTATCGACGGACCGTTACTCCGACCATCGCAAATCCTATTCAGTATTTTTAAGTGGTTTTTAAAAGGATCTTTTGGTTTTTTTCCATTTTAAAAATCTGATATATTCAAAACGAAGCAGATAGCCTCATTATCTCCTAAAACATCCAAGAGATAGGGTTTCTCCCTCAAAAGTAAATCTAAAACTCTTCTCCAAGAAATTCAAGAACTCACCATAGATTCTACAAATTGAGTTGAGATTCAAGTTTCCTAAGTCCAAGGCTTCAGGAACCCTCTCACAAAGAGTAAGAAGAAGAGTTTCAAGCAAGCTTGTTCATCTAGTTTCACAATCTAAGGTATGTGGGGTTTGAACAAGGACAATTCTTTTGTCCTTGTGCCCAAAACTTGTTTAAATTACAAAGATATATGACTTTATGTGTTCTCGTATGAATTTGAAGTGTGAGTTCATACCCAATATTACTATGCATGAGATTTTTAGATTTGCCAATGTTCTAGAAATTGAAGTACATGAGTTTGTTGAGATTTTAAGACAAATTGTTGAAGATTCCAGATTTCTATATGATTTGTGTATCCTTATGACATCTTGTATGCATTTTGATGAGTCTTAACCTGAGATTTGATTATGGATCATTAAACCCTACTTGAGATTTCAGTTTTTATGAACTTTTGTGCAATAAGTACCCATGATTTGAGTATTTTGAGATCATTGAGAAAGTTTTAACCTTAATGGTCATAGTATCTTTGAAATCCACTTTTCCAAATGAGATTACAGATTTTATAGTTGGGTTCTTATGAACCATGAGATTATTTTAAAGTGGATTTCCCTGAGATGAGCGTACCTAACTAGAGAGAGCAGTATTTAGCACCGAGTTAGGTAAGTTACTATGATTTCATTCCCCAGAACTACGTGCCACTTTAGGATTAAGATTTATGGGTCTAAGGCCGAGATAATGGATCACTGAGTTGAGGTTATTCTCCCTGGCAAGAGTATGACGCCTCTCCCCAACGTGAGGTTTCTTCCTTAGGAAGGCAAGACGTTGAACTTCATGTAGCTCGCATGGTTTATGTCGGTTAAGAGAACCTCCCTTGATATAGAATATTTTCCCTAAAGCTTTGAGATAAGTGATTTTCCCTAATAGTAAGATTTTCAAAATAGTTTCTTGAAGTAAAATTTTCCCAAGAAGAAAGTAGTTTTATCTACTAGTAAGAGTTACAGAATTCCGAGTTTCAAGTGTCTTGAGTTTAAAAGAGTTCTAAGTTCTTGAGCATTAAAGAAGTTTTACTCTCCATGAGATATATGCATGATTTTGAAAGTATTGTTTAAAGCTTTCTTTAGTCTTTGAGTGAGAGTAAGAGAAGAGTTCAGATTTTAAAGCTAAAGTATAATGACTCACGAGATTTGTGTTACATTCTTCATTCTACATGATTTATGAGCTTATTATATTAGACTTATTCAAGCTATGTGAGTCATTCATATTTGCATGCATGATTTGATTAAAGAGTATGGATATTGTTTTCTATAAATGCATACACCCCCATATACTCAGTACATTCCCAAGTGTTGATCTACATATACATCTATGTACTACATTGTCTTATAATGTAGGTTCAAGTGCTCAGTCCCAACCTCGTCAGTGATTTCCGAGTACCTATGTCTACATCTCTATAGTGGTGAGTCCTCATGGTTCAAGGACCAATACTCAAATAGGGGTAATATTTGAAATAGTTCAATGATGCTCTTTAAATGTCTTCTATGAGCACAGTCAATAACCTCCTCAAATCTAAATCTCAATAATATTAGTGCTTAGCTGGCCTACCTCAAAATCTTCACCCAATTTTGGTTGGATAATATCAAGATTTCTTATTTTGAACATCGTAAACCATTAAATTTATGACTATCAATCCTCACTTTTTCAAAATAAAAGGATCAACAACTTTCAGCTATAACAATCCTGCCATGTGGAGAAGTAATGTCAAAGCTTCTTTAACGTCCGATCTTCTCAATCTTGTTATCATACTAAAGTAGTGTCAAAACTCTGACATAAATCCTCTCAATCGTTTGATATGAGTGATTTCAATGCTTCGTGTCTACAAGCAACTCACTCTCACTCATCTTTCACACCATTTTCATGATTGTCTACCATTTATGATAATCATACATATCACATACAAATTTGTAAGTTTGGCCAAACTACGTTTTGACCTGATTCTCATCTCGATTCATATTGATGAGATACGTGGGAAACCCTATGTATGGATTTGAACTTTCTACTATTCCAAAATAATTTTTCTAAAACTACAAACGGGCAAATTTTTGAATAGTCCAGTAATGCTCTAAAAAATCCTCAAAAGAGTTGACCAATATTCTTAAATTCAAAATTCAAGAATATCAAATTCAATTTGATCACGATATCTGTCCGACTTTGATCTCAAAATCTGAGTCATAAGTAATTCCTCACACCTCCACTTTTCTAGTCCAGTTTCCTCTCCAGTCGAGGGCTTTTCACATTTCAGCTGCCTCGCCAGTCGAGGGCCTTTTACACTTCATGACACGGCTGACAACTGGGCCTTGTCATATGGGCATATCAAGCCCAACCTGGACCAGAGATCACCTCATTAACCTGACTCAACTATCATATCAATACACAAGTTTTGGATAAAACCCGAACATATAACAAGATAACATAAACAACACTAATAAACATAACTTAAGGATGTCTAATCATTTCATTAATGTCAATATACCAAACCAACATACCCATGTCTACAGTCATCGACAAAGCCTCTACAAATTTGATGTCTAAATATGTCTGGAAATGCCCCCGACAATAGCCAAAAACCAAGTCTAAAACAAGTCTGTGACATAAGATAGAAAGACCATGAAATGTATGCCTTCTGAAGTATGAAAGCTCACCACTTCAAAGTAAACACATTAAATTCTCGAACACCTGGTCACTGCGTAGGATAAGAATAAGAAGATATATCCCCTAGGTAGCATGATGACACAGCGTCCAGATACGGTTAGCAATTTGAGCACTACCATGTAACTCAAGGGTAAGGATAAGATAGTGCCATTATTCAAATCCAAGTCAAACCATTATAAGAAACCACACTTATATACATAGGCACATATGTGTGTGTGTATAGATAGATAGATAGATAGATAGATAGATAGATAGATAGATAGATAGATAGATAGATAGATAGATAGATAGATAGATAGATAGATAGATAGATAGATAATAAAGTGCCAACAAAGGGAACAAGTCTTAGCATGCATTATGGAGCACACTATCATGAGACATGGAGTAGAGGACTCTAACCTTCCACCCTTATAGTTCAGAGAGATTGAACTTACTAGTCATATTAGGAAAGTAGACTCTAACCACAAGTCATCTTATTTATCGAGAAAGTGGACTCTAACCATAAGCCATTTTGATAGTTAAGTGGACTCTAACCACAAGTCGTCTAATAAGTAAGTGGACTCTAACCACAAGTTGCCTTATAAGCAAGTAGACTCTAACCAAAAGTCGTTGTGACCATTACTAGTCGACATTGGGACTCTAACCCTTTGTCCATGCGTTAACATTAATTCAATTCAACACTCAAGGACTCTAACCTATTTAGCCAATTCAAGCCACCAAGGTTACAATTCCACACTATATACGACCACAAGGTCTTTATGAAACCATTTATCAATCAATGACTATAATATGTCAACTTCTTATTTCAAATCACTATTCGAGTCAATTTGTTGTCATCAATATCTATACAACACCATTCATTCTTAATTAGCATTCTTACACTAAGTTTTAGTTCAAACACGATTCAATCTCATGTGTAGGGACTCAAGCCCTTTTGACCAATCAAACCACCAATATTATCAGTTAAATCATTACATGGACAATAAGGCCTTTACAATCTTATTTACCAATCATTCTTACTCATTAAGCCATTACCTTAGTTCAAAACACAATTAATAGGTAACTAGTTATTTCTCTTAGACATTTTCAGAAACACCTTGAGGGCATACCTTTACCATGACAAAAAACTAAGTGAAAACCATCATGACTAAGGTTACTCATGACCCATTTGTTAAACCATAATCAACAAACACCCATATGTGCAAACCATCACCAAAACATGTACAAACACAAGTTAAAATAGGAGTAAATAATACTCATCACTATGCATCAAAACCCTCAATATTTGTTTTCAAAACAACCAATTACAAGTCCTAATCAATGTTTAAAACACATGAAATTTTGAGATAACAATGAGGGAAAGAGTCACATGCCTTTTACACATAGATTCATGTTGAGATTCTTAGTCATCAAACCTCTAGATGGTCTCTTTAATGAACCGTAGCCCTAATTTTGTTACAGAAGTTTAGAAAGAATTTAGGAGTGTTTTGATCTTATCCAAGTGAAGAATGATGGACCAAATTATTTTATAAGTCGTGGGTCATAAGGTTTTAGGGGTGGGAAATGTCTAAACTGTCCTCAGCTTAAAAGCTGAAAATTGAACCCAGGAGGGTACGGCTTCTATACCTAAATCGTACCCTATGGTATGAGCGGTACCCTATATCGTACCCTAGGCCTCTCCATAGACCTCCAAACTATCCAACATACGACCAAGCTAGGATAACTCATACCCTAAGGTAAAAGAAGTACCTTAAAACTCACACCTTAGGTAGAATGCACTAGGTCAAGCTCAATACATCATGTGACTTGCCAACTTATGACTAGTACCCTAACATACGACTATGGATAGGCCAATCATACCTTAGACAAAATGTTATCAACCTAAATTGATCATTACACAAGAGGGTGGGTACTAGACCATACCCTAACATATGAGAGGTATGCTTAAAGCGTACCCTACCCAAAATCTAAACTTAGGAAATTCTCTAAGGGTTCAAAGCCAAGGTGCTTCATTTCAGTTTTTCTGCCAGTCGAGGGCCTTTATATTTCTGCTGCCACTTCAGTCGAGAGCATTCATATTTGAATTTCCCCACCAGACTAGGGCTTATAATTTTTAGTTTCTCTGCCATGCAAATATCCTTAAACTACATATCATTGGTCATGGAACTATGGTAAATCACTTCTATACTTCCAAATAAGGGCTCAACATAAGTCAACATGCTTTCTTTATAGGGGCACTTATAGGGAGAATCATACAATAAATGATGGAAAAATGAGTCTCAAGTCCATAGGAGAAAACATTCCTCCTTAGAAATAAGAAGTTTCCTTTGAATAAAGGAGGAACCACATCATCTCTATAATTCATAGAAGAACCATGTTGACATCCTATTTCAAACGCATCATTTAGCCATGGGGCCTAAATCTATCCCTCTTAATCTTTTGATCTGAGAACAACTCTTATGCTTTTTTGTATTATTGTTTTAGGATAAATGATCCATGTACTAAATATGGTAAATTGGATTTCATAAGGCATCAACATATATTGGGACCAACAAGTTAGGGGAGTCTTTGACCGAATAGTTACACTTTTCCATACTATCATTTTTTATGACTTTCATACTTTCACTCATTTCTCATATTTCTATAAAAAAAATCATCCCCACCAATAGTTAGGATGATCACAATAAATCAATCAAAGGCATCCCAGGAAGCAACGAAACAAAAAGTAGCCTCAAAGACAACTAGGAGGCCACAACATGTCATCCTTTAAAAAATACATGATTACAATAACGAATGATTCACATGAAAAATTAGAAGGATGCAATAATAATTCTCTCCATGAACAATTGGGATTCACTCTCTCACCAAATATGTCAGCCAACGTCGAACTTGTGAGGCATCGCTCAGAGTTTGTCTATACCTTCGCATTAATTTTGTGTATATGTTATATTTAGTAACTACCTCTTTTTCCACTTTAATCAACACATGAATCCATTTTTATGCATATATTTTATTCCCTACATGAACTATTTAAACCTAATTATCATCTTAATAAGGCAGCCCTTATGGGGTTCGGCACTCCTTACAAAAGATCTAAAAAAGAGTTTACTCTCTTGTATTCTATTTTTTTGAACTACACAAACCTAATTCTCATTTCCATGAGATATGTAGGCATTCCTTCTTGGGTGTGTTGTTTTTTATTTTAAAAAAAAAAAGAGGTTTATTTTCCTATTTCACATTTTCTGTCTCCATGACCTATGCATGCTTGCTTTTCTTCTCAGTGAGATATACAGGCAATACTTTTTAGGTTTGATACTCTTTCACAAAATATATAAAAGATAAAAAAAGAGTTAATTTTCTTACTTCACATCTTATACTTTTTCTTCTTGAACTACGCAAACATAACTCAAGTTTTCACAAGATACATAGGCAACTCTTATGTATGTTTGATTTGATTTTTTCCAAAAAATAATAATAATAATAATCAAATTTTTCACTTATTTGGTAGCAACACAGTTAGAAGTGTGCATGGAAAAGAACAAATTGGTATGATGGAGAGGACCAACTTTATGGTAAATCATAGATTCTTTTGGTACCTCTTAATAACACCTGAGTTACACTTGAAAAATCTCACTTGCATACATCCAAGACAAGAACAAAGCTAACCTCATTGTTTCATGTGCATTGTATGGTGAGCTTTAGATTTATTTATTTTACATTGTATTGTTGACCTAGAACTTGTCCTACATGTTTGTTGAGGCAAAAGTTTGAGTTATACTTGAATTAGTAAAGTATTGTAGGCCCTATTTAACTCGACTGTGCCTTTTATAGCCCACCAAATGACATTAATCCCTAGAATTTTTCCCGCTAAGCCTAAAGTATATTCTTTGGACAATCACATCTCAGCCTATACCTTTTGAGTGATTACATGCACTATCTTACACTTAGTGTAACCTCCTTGAGCATATTTGATATGTCCAAATTGTTGGACAAAGATTTAAGATCAAAGAATCCGGAGGCAGAGGACATGAACAAAAGTAAAAATACAACTTCAAAAAAGAAGGATCAAACAAAACCCACAAAAAGAATAAAACAACTTCAACAAACATAAAAACTATTTAATGAAAAAATATATTTATGGAAAAAGGGGAGAAGAGACCCTAACACAAGATTCAAAAGAATTTAGAGCTAATACAAAATGAAAGGCATCAAAGCACGACAAAGGAGATCAAGTATCAAAGTGAAATATATATCAAAAGCACAGATATAGTTTAATGCTCATTGGTGAATTAGTCACTTTCATCCCAAATATCATCCTACCTGTCACCAATCCTATATTACAAGCCATAAAAAACCATACATGATCTTATTCCAAGTGTTGGTAGATAAGTGGATATATACATGAAGGTTGAGCTTATGGTATCATAATTGAGTGCATTGAATTTCCTTCTGAGTGTAAGTGTAGTTATTTAGATGTCCCCAAATTCAAAAGGAAAATATACTCAAATATGTGATAAAATTGGTCTTTCTTTATAGAGAGTCACTTAAATCATGAGGGTAGATATAGTTCAAAACATTTGTTTGAAGCAAGACAAATAAACTTTGTCGATACTTGGGTATGTGTGAGGTACCACTTGAATCTATAGGAATTATCCTGAAGTCGATCTCAGTTAGTTTGGAAAGAGACGAGAGAATTCTTATGCACACTACTATTGTTTTTAAAAACTGAAGTCAAGACACGATTATGCCTTTTTCACCTTTTAGTTCTCTTACAAAGAAAATACAAAATCAATTTTCTTTCCTTTTCAAGGCTCTTATCTCAAAATATGAGGAAATTTCCTTTCTATTTGAATGTTTACTTCAAAACACTAGCATTTTTACTTTTCATTCCTGGTGTCCACCTCCCAATATGGGCAAATGACTTTACTTTTCAAGAACTCACATTCAAATATGGATATTTTTCTTTTATGATAGGTGTACTTCTTCTAATTAGAATATTTTATATTTTAATAGCCCCGCTAGTTGAGAGGCTGTTTCATTTCAATTGCTCCGCTAGTCGAGATCCTTTACATTTTAATAGCCCCACCAGATGATAAGAAATTTCATTTCAATTACTTTTCTAGTCAAGAGAATTTACATTTCAATAGCCCTGCCAGTTAAGATGCTATAACATTTCAATTACTATAGCAGTTAAGAGCCCTTGATATTCAATGGCCTCGCCAGCTGAGAGGCTATTAAATTTTAATTGTTCTTATAGTTGGGAGAACTTTACATTTAATAGCCTCAACAATCGAGAGGCTATTACATTCCAATTACTTTACCAGTCTGGAGACCTTTACATTTCATTATTCTGCCAGTCAAGAGGCTATTATATTTAAATTTCTTTGCCATTTGAGAGCCCTTTACGTTTCAATAGACTCGCCAGCCGAGAAGCTATACATTTCAATTACTCTACTAGCTAAGATACCTTTGCTTTAAATAGCTCCACCAGTCAAGAGGTTATTAAATTTCAATTGTTCCGCCAGTCAAGAGCCTTTTTTACATTTTAATAGCCCCGCCAGTTAAGAGACTATTTCATTTCAATTGTCTTGCTAGCTAAGGGCCCTAATATTCATAGACAATCGAAGATGATAATAAAAATATTATCCATAGATGATCTGATAAATCATTCATCAAGTCCTTAAAGACAATTAGAGCACTTTACAACAATCAACATCAATTTCCATAGATAATCAGAGATGTCATGCATCAAAATTCCTCGAAGACAATTGGGGGATTTTACAATAGTCATCATCAAGTGTGCATAGATAATCAAAGACGTCATGCATCATTTTGATGGAAGAAACTTTCTGCAACAGCAAGACATTTTTTAAAGTTCCTTCCAAAGAGATCAGTGTTAGACATAAATCATACACTAGGCAAAATTTTGAGAACTGCCTCAAAATTTACAATAATTTTTTATATGAACTACATTGACTTGTTTCTCATGATACTCACGATATGAAGTAATCTTTTAGAATATTTTGATCATCATAATCATATATCCATCTTTCTCCCCAGTAAGTACACAATTTTACATCCCTAATATCTTACAACTCGATACTGGGCAATTTTGAAAGAGACATGAGAATTACGCGAACACTTTCATTCTCAAACAATCCTTTCCTATTATTTTCACAAAGTCATCAACCAGAAACAATAGGTCAGGATCATCTACCCATAATAACAGAAAAAGAGGCAATTTGCCTAATCTTTTGAAATAACCCGACCTGATCCTCATGCAACTCGAGGTATGTTGGCAACTCTAAATTATAGTTCGATCATATATTTGTCAGAAATAATTCTATATTAGATGTCAATGGTTTCATCTGAATACTTGTACGTCATCTTTAAATCAAAAAGAGAAAGTTGTTGACACCTATTTTCGGTTCTCTATGTTTAAAATTAACATCATCAGGCTTTCTGATTGTTAAAGAGCATAAAATCATTTTTATAATTTATTTATAATTATTATTATTTTAGAATTTTTACCAAGTTATTGTCATATTTAAATTTTTTACAATTTATTGATAATTATTCCTAATTTTGTAAATATTAGAATTTGTATCAATTTACCGTCACTTTAAATTTTCCATAGTCATTTGCACACGTACAAAATATAACACTGTAATTTCATTTATTTGTAATATAATATATTTTTTCAAGGTAATTATATTTTATAGTTGTTTACATTTTCTATAATTACATATCGATACCCACATCTTTGTACATTATTTAATACAGTCCATAAATGATAAATCAAATCAATTATTTTAATACACAAAGTAATAATTCGGTCAAGTCAAGCTTTTGTTGCCTTTACTAAAGATGACATCTAACATGACTGCACATGAACTTTGCCTTTTGGATAACAACACTTTATAAGTTGGTTAAAAGGGTGAATAATCCATTAGATAATAACCACAGAGTAAATGTCATGACCTGAGGCTACCCCCTAGTCGTGACAACGGTACTTACAGTAACTAGTGACCATAAGCTAACCCATGGTCTAGTACCTGCTGTGAGCACTGAATAATATATACTGATAATGAACATATGCAGAAACAACTGAATAAACCCATAAGATTCAAATGTTAAAAATACGATTTAAATAATAAGTTTGAACGTCTGATGACATACTGAAAAAATGATCAAACAACTGATAAACTGACTAACTATCTAAATGACTGAAAATATCTAAAAGCCTCTAATTGGCTGAAGAGTTGATGGGAAAGGCCCCAACTAACTCCAAACTGAACTAACTGAAAGGAAATGCAAAATACTGAAATAACATAACAGGTCCTCGACATATGAAGACTCACTACAACTATTGCAACTGATAAGCTAAATGGTATAAGTGCGATCAGGTAACTGAGCGTCCAAACCTATGATATAAGACATCATAGCACAAAGAAAAGAATGCTATCAGTACTTTGAATGTACTGTATATGAAAAGAGGTTAGGTTGAAATGCATAGGCTCATGAGCATGTAATAATGACTGACTGAATAGCATGAGATAATTGATACATAAATGCATAAAAGTTATAAAATCGGAGAATGCATGACCAATCATATAACATGATATTGAAATAGTCTGTAAACTAAAATACTAAAATCTGGTAACTGAATAACTGATGAACTGCATGCTATGGTCAAGCAAACCTGAACTGAATTCTGTACTATATACTGAACTGAGACTGTAGGAGGTATCATCAAACCAATATGCACCAATCTGAGTTAATCGAGTTTCAACCTGTAACCCTAATTTAAAGGGTATCAGTACTTTTCCATGGATACTAACAATGGTTGTGTGGATCTACTAAAAAAATGTCCTGAAGGACTAATGAGTCACCCTCACCTGGCAGGTGCTTTAATGAGATATGTGTTACCCTCAACTGGCTGATAAACACTTTATCAACCCTTAACTGGAAGGTTGATATCTCTAACCTATACTGGCTACGTAGTTTTGGAACTCAAGAACTGCTTTTAAAGGTCAAACCCTCTACAGGTAGGTAAGCCCCCATCCCTGGGTTCGTTCGGTGCTAAATCCTACTCCCAACGGAATGACACTGATTACTGGACTGAACTAAGATTAACTGAGCTAACAACTAATCATGATACTAACTGAATAACAATGCTCATGGTTTATCTAAAATCATTTTGAAGATACAGATACTATGTAAACTGCTAAGTATCGGTTGTTCATAACCCTCCAGAACTGAATAAAAATAACAATAAGGACAAATAAAGCTTTAAAAACTATAATAAAGGATCATTGCTCAAAACCCACATTTAGACATTTCATCAAACACATGAGAGTCATGAATTCAAGCATGGGAATGGGTAAAACATGTGATTAAAATCATAGTTACAATACTAAAACAATGAATTTTGGATTTAACATGAAGATTTCAATACTCAAATCATATAAGGGCTCATTCCATCAAAAAACACTTGTAACATAACTTGTAATCAAAATCAATAATAATTTCATGAAGACAATTCATCATAAACATGTAAGAACTAATAATTGGATATCAAAAGGGGATTCTTGGACTCCATGGGTGAAAAGGGCCTATTTATGAACATCACACATACTTTAATCCTTAAGCTTGGTAGAGAGACACAATCTTGATGCTTTTCTTAAAAGTTCTTGGATTTGGGAACTTGACTTCTTGGTTTTCTTGAAGAGAAGGGAATGAAATTGATGAACTTGAGGGGATGATTAGGGTTTATTTTTTAGAGGGAATTTAGGGGGAAATGGTCATATAATGCCTTAACCGATATTTTAATTTATGTTTTTACGAATTGGATTAAGGGGAAAAGACTCAATTACCCCTCAAAGAATTTAATTCGCAACTGGACCGCGTATTTAATGGCCACCACGATACAATGAAGGTTTCATCGCTATACCCACCGTGGCGCACTACTATCGCGGTGAGGTTCTGGAATCAAAATCCAAACACGACCCAATCCTCTTTTAAAAAATCCAAAACTTCCTCGAGACATGCTCCTTATACCCCTGATCATGAATTAAATCAAAAACCTATATCTTGGGGTCGATAAGACCCATTTATAAATCCTCTAAGTTAAGAGGAAAAAATATGACTAAGTCCCCAACACTTAGTGAAATTTTTAGGCTTTAAGCCTCTTAGACATGCAACTAGGAGATGAACTAAGCTAAGAAAAGTATAGGGTATTATAATATCTCCCCCTTGGGAACATTCGTCCTCGAATGAGACTGATTAAGTTAAGGATACTATGGAAACTAAGATCATATACTCGACATGCATAACTAAAAATATGAATACATGACTGAGTGTGAAACATGATACATGACTGGACTATTTCACGAAGGCATGCAATGACATGAAAATGGCTCTATATAGCAGGAATTGAGAATTAAAAAGAGTCAATCTAAGGAAAACTGTTACCTTAAGCTGAGTATGAGTTTGCAGAGAAAAGATAAGGGTACTTGGTTTGCATATTTGCTTCTGCTTCCCAAGTGGCTCCCTCCAGGGACTGATTCCACCAAAGAACTTTGACCAAGGGAACTTATTTATTCCTTAGTCTACGAATGTGACAATCAAGGATCTCAACTGGGATTTCTTCGTAAGAAAGGCTATCTTGAACATCTGTTCATTCTAAAGGAACTACAATAATTGAATCACCAACACACTTCTTTAAAAAAGAGACATGGAACACTAGATGCACTGAGGCTAAATCTGTAGGAAACTCAAGCTCATAAGCTACCTTTCCGAAATTACTCAAAATTTTATAATGGTCAATATATCGGGGACTGAGCTTTCCCTTCTTGCCAAATCCTTTCACCCCCTTCATGGGTAAGATATTCAAATAGATTGAATCACCAACTTCAAACTCAAGGTCTTTTCTCCTCACATCTACATAAAATTTCTGATGGCTTTGGGTTGTCTTAAGTCTCTCCCTAATTAATTGAACCTTCTCCATTGCATCAAATACCGAATCTAGACCTACCAAAGAGGCCTCACCTACCTCAAACCAACCAATAGGAGATCTACATCTCCTCTCATAGAGAGTCTCAAATAGAGCTATATGAATACTGGAGTGATAACTATTATTGTAAGCAAACTCGATCAAAGGAAAGCGATATCCCAACTTTCTTTAAAGTCAAGAACACACGCCCTCAACATATCCTCTAGGGTATGAATAGTTCTCTCTACCTGACCATCTGTCTGACGATGAAAAGTTATACTGAGATGAACTTAGGTACCAAGACCCTTCTGAAATGCTTTCCAAAAGTGAAAGGTAAAATTAGTACCTCTATCATAAATAATAGACAACCAAGCTCTATGCAATCTAACCAACTCTCTAATATAGAGATTGGTGTAATCCTCAGCTGAATAAAAGTATAAACTGGCAAGAAATGGGTTGATTTGGTCATTTTGTCTACAATAACCTATATCAGATCATGTTGATGACACGAATGAGGCAAACCCATCATAAAATCCATGTTCACCTCTTCCCACTTCAAAGTAGGAATGTCGAACTCCTGCATTTTACCACTAGGCCTCTGGTGTTCAACCTTAACCTACTGACAGTAAGAATACTTGGCTAAAAACTCAGCAATATCCTTCTTAACACCATTCAACCAATAGATTTCCTGCAAGTCATGGTACATCTTAGTGGCTACTGGGTGAATAGAATAATGTGCACCATGCACTTCTGCAATTATTTACTATCTCAAACCATCAGAACATGGCATATAAAGACTAGCCTGACATCAGAACACACCATTTCCTCCTTGGGAGAAAACCTCTACTTTCTGATCTCGAACTGATTCCTTCAAATTAACCAAACTAGAGTCCCTATCATTTATTTTTTTCACTTCCGCAAACAAAGAAGTTTTAAAACCATTCTGAACCCAAACATTGCATTCAGTTCAATCAACCAACCGAACACCTAACCTAGTAAGCTGATAAACCTTCTAAACTATCCTCTTCTAATCATTTTTGATGTGAACAACACTACCCATAGGCATTCTACTAAGGACGTATACCACTATATTGGCCTTGCACAGATGATACAACACACTCATATCATAATATTTCCATAACTCTAACCACCTCCTCTAGAAAAGATTTAAATCTTTTTGTGAGAATACATACTGTAAAATTTTATGATTCGTGAACACATCAACATGAACCCCATATAAATAGTGCCTCCAAATTGCCAAGGCAACAACAATAGCTGCCAACTCAAATTATGGGTATGGTAATTCTTTTCATGGGGTTAAAGATATCTAGAGGCATAGTCTATGACCTTACCTCTCTGTAAGTACACACAACCGAGGCCAACTCTTAAAGCATCACAGTAAACAACAAATCCCTCTAAGTGATCTGGCAGAGTCAAAACTGGGCTGAAGTAAGTCAAGTCTTCAACTCCTGGAAACTCTTTTCACAAGAATCTAACCAC
Source organism: Capsicum baccatum var. pendulum (assembly GCA_030864225.1). Taxonomy (NCBI): domain Eukaryota; kingdom Viridiplantae; phylum Streptophyta; class Magnoliopsida; order Solanales; family Solanaceae; genus Capsicum; species Capsicum baccatum. The sequence continues at coordinate 187,378,823 of CM061554.1, forward strand.
TGAAACTTAACTTTCTTTTTAGTCAATCGAGACATGGGGGACATAATAAATGAAAAAACTTTAATAAACCATCTGTAATAGCCACCCAAACCCAAAAAACTCCTAATTTCTGATGGAGAGATAGGTTTGGGTCAGTTTCTCACTGCTTTGGTCTTTTGAGGGTCAACTCTAATACCATCACCAGAAATAATATGGACAAGGAAAGCTATTAATTTTACCCAAAACTCGCACTTACTAAATTTTGCAAATAACTAATGAGCTCTAAGAGTTTGCAATACAATTCTGAGATGGTCTACATGATCATTTTCACTATGGGGTAGACAAGAATATCATCAATAAAGACTATGGTGAACATGTCCAGGTACTGCTTGAACACTCTATTCATCAATTCTATGAAAGTTGCTAGGGCATTCGTTAGTCCAAAAGATATAACTAGAAATTTGAAGTGACCATATCAAGTTCTAAAAGTTGTTTTTGAAATGTCACATTCTCTGACTCTGAGCTGATGATAGCCAGATCTGTGGTCTATCTTAGAGAAATAACTGGCACCCTAAAGTTGGTTGAATAAGTCATTAATCCTGGGGAGTGGTACTTATTTTTTACTGTGACTTTGTTCAACTGATGGTACTCGATGCACATTCTGAAAGAACTATCTTTCTTACACACAAAAAGGACTGAAGCGCCCTATAGGGAAACATTGGGCCTAATGAATTCCTTATTTAAGAGATCTTTCAACTATTTTTTTACTCTTTGAGCTCAGATAAAGCTATTCTGTAGGGCGGAATAGAGATAGGCTAGGTAAATAGAAGGAGATCTATTCCGAAGTCAATTTCCTTTTCGGGAGTAACTTCGAGAAGATCTTCAAGGAACACATCTAGAATTACCTTACTACTAAAACAAACTCGAGACTCGGGGTCTCAGAACTATAGTCTTTGACTCGAATAAGATGGTACATACACCCCTTTGATATCATTTTTATCACTCTAAGATATGATTTATTCTAACCCCTAAGCGCTAAAGTACTAACCCTTTATTCAATAACTGGTTCATTGGGAAACTAAAATTGAATGACTCTATTTTTATAGTTAACTAAAGTATAGCATGAGTGGAACCAACCCATGCCAAGAATGACATCAAAACCAGTCATCTCTAACTCTATAAGGTCTACTAAAGTGATTTTTTGAGATACTATAACCGAGGAAATTCTGTACACCCGTCTGGCTGTGATAAAGCTAGCCACTGGGGTAAACACTGATAAAGGCTCTACTAAAGTTTTGGTACTGAAACCGAAATTTATAGTTATATGGGGGTTACAAAAGAAAGCGAAGCTCCAGGGTCTAATAAAGCATAAACATGAAGATGAAAGACCTGTAACATACCCGTAACCACATCAGGAGAGCTTTCCTAATCATTACAGGACTGGAGTACATACAATTTATTCTGGCACTGACCACTGGTTGCACTGGACGTGACACTCTGCTGAGTTGGGCGATCGGGTGGAATTAAAGAACGACTAAACTGACTCTGCTGACTACTATTTGGGCAATCTCTAACTCTGTGGCCTGGCTTGCCACACCCAAAACACACATCACTATCGGCTCTACACACACCCTGATGATTCCTACCATATTTCTGGCAAAGAGGATTAGTATGACCACTATTCACACTACTCTGGGGCTTAGATCCCTGGCACCCTATCCCAACTTCATTCTGAAACTTTGGCACTGGCATACTAGCTGAAGATGGAGCTGGGGATGAAAACTTCTAATGGAACTGAGAACATTTACCACCCTCTGACGTAGGTTGAGAAAAATTAAAGTTACCTATTCTGGCCCTCTTATTCTCTCTCTTTTTTTCCTTAAGCTTATACTTCTCAATCTGTTAAGCATGGACCATAAGCCTACATATGTCCATCACCTTAATCAACATAGCAGTCCTACACTCTTTGACCATACTATCAGATATACCAGACACAAACTTACTTATTTTAGACCTATTATCAGCCACCATCGAATGAGCATACCTCGCCAACTGAGTAAACTTAAGAAAGGATTCCTTCACACTCATAGTACCCTGCTTCAAATGAATAAACTCCTGTACCTTAGCTTTCCTCAACACTAATGGAAAGAACCTATCTAAAAAGATCATGGCAAACTCCTCCCACTTTACAAGCCTTTTCTCAACACCCCTATCACCCTTCCACTGTTTATACCTTGTATAAGCTATATCCTACAACTGGTAAGAAGATAACTCTGCACTCTCACTCAAAGTGCCCATGGATGAAAAAGGCCTATGGATGAACATCACACATACCTTAAATACTTATGTTTGGTAGAGAAACACAATCTTGATGCTTTTCTTGAAAGTTCTTGGGTTTGGGAACTTCATTTCTTGGTTTTCTTGAAGAGAACGGAATGAAATTGATGAATTTGAGGGAATGATTAGGGTTTTTTTTTAGAGGAAATTTAGGGGGAAATGGTAATATAATGCCTTAATCGACATTTTAATTCATGTTTTTACCAATCGGATTAAAGGGAAAAGACTCAATTGCCCCTCAGAGAATTAAATTTGCAACTGGAACACATATTTGAAGGCCACTACGATGCGATGAAGGGCTCATTTCTATACCCACCGTGACACACTACTATTGCGGTGAGGTTCTAGAATCAAAATCCAAACACGACCCAATCCTCATTCAAAAACTCTGAAACTTCCCAGAGACATGCTCCTTATATCCTTGAACATGAATTAACTTAAAAATCTATGTGTCGAGATTGATAAGACCCATTTATAAATCCTCAAAGGTAAGAGGTTACAAATATGACTAATTCCCCAACACTTAGTAAAATTTTCAGGCTTTAAGCCTCTTATACATGCAACTATAAGCTGAACTAAGCTAAGAAAAGTATGGTGCAATACAATAAAGTAGTATTAAGAGGAGAATAAAAGTTTTTTTAATTTTTTAGATAAAAAGAGAAGATGTTTTGTATTTTAAAAAGATGAGTGGTAAATGGTTTTTCATCAAACACACATAATACACATACATACCCATACATCTTCCACACATTTTCTATATTTTTGTATTCTAGATTTTCAATACTTATAGGCATATTATCTCCTAATCTCCTCTTATTGGCACCCCACCACCATCGGATCACCGGCTAATTCAAATAACAACAACATATCTCTCTTCTTCTCTCCTAACTCTTTCTCTATTCGGCTCAATACCATAGTCGAGTTTCACCATCGAACGATCGGTGAACACCAATCACCACCACAGTTGCTTCCTTCCTCTTTCCTATCACCCTTCCTCTTTACTTTATTAATGAAGGACATTGCTATGTCAAAAATGGACAGATCTAGCTGGGTTTTTTATATCTCCAATGTTCCTCCATCATCTTATTTTCAAAGCAATGCCATTGTTTCTCCTCTTCTCTTTGACATTAAAAATAAGCTCAAGCTTACCCAAAAAATAGATAGATCTATCCAAACTTTGATTTATCTATTGATTAAGCAACAATGGTGTTGCTATGGTGATTTTACCATTGAAGAAATTTCACCACTGTCTGTATTTAGCTAATTAAATCTCATAGATCTACCCAAAAAGATCCATCTCTAGTGTCCTCTCTTTGACTTATGGATGCTATGTTTGGGTTTTTTGTAGCCCGTTCAACTCGATTATTGTTATACTTGGTTGATGTGTTTATTTTGGGACTTATGTTGTGTTGTTTTTTAAGATTTTGATTTGGTAATCTTAATTATTTTTGTAGTATTTGTTAAATTGGTTCGAGTAAAGTGACTGCTTGAGATGATGGGTTGATCACTCTAATAATTTATTACTTTATTTGAATAATATTACCTAAAAATGACCTTTAGTCAATGACAATATCTCTCCATTGAATTTTTGAGGTCTTTCCATAACTAAAGATGGATTTTATTTTTTAAGTCAAGTTATTTTATATCAAATATCAATACATGGCTAATGAAAAAAATCATTGACTTTTAAGGACTCAAAAAATAAAAAGACAGACATTACGTATACAAATATGTAACAAAAATAATAAATTTAGGTGATGACGAAATTTTTATATTATTAAGATAACACGAAAGTTTTATGATTCGTATCATGGCAAGGTCATTTAAGACAGTCGATGAATTGAGCAACCACTTCATAAACCTAAATTCTATTTCTTTTATATACATTATGCATATATGGATAGAGAGTTTTTAATTTATTTTGATAATTATTTATTTGTTGCTAACATTTCTACCAAGTGTTTATCCAGGAGTTTGAATTTTATGTTTGTAATTTTTTATATCTTACAGTTGTACAAATATTGAACAAAGTAAAACTTTTAGTTTTGGGGCATTGAGCGCGGATGTTCTTTACTTTCATAATCCTCACCACGCATTTAGGCAAAACTTAGATGTGAATATTTGTAAAAAAAATTAAATTGATTAAATCATTTATTCAATTAATTCACACTTTTATATTAGAAAATATTGTATAATCTTTTCTTTAAAAATAATCCTTATTTTATTTAATCTTTCTCCTCGTGATTTTTTTCATGTGAAAAAACATTGAGAATACTTTTTCTTTATATAATACAAAATATACTTTTCTTTCAAAGTTCTTTACATTTATAAATTATCTTTTCTCTTTCATATATATTATTATATAATTTTTATATCCCTTATACATCTTTACATACTTTTATAACACATTTACGATAATATATTAAATTTTGTAATTGATACACACTCTTCGCACATAAACCTTTATATTTTTTTAATATATATATTATATATTTATACTTTGAAAGATTATTTTTTGGATCTTCCCACTTTTGATAAATGTAATCTAATCGGGTACCATATTTGTGGATTTTAAAAGATATTTAATCCCTTCCCTTCAAAATAATTTGAACCCTTATCGAAATTTATACTAATTTCACAAATTAAAACACAAGTTATACATGTTAATAATCAAATAGGTTTTTTTATTTTTTTTCTTAAAATTAGGTAGTGACTCTGTACAAAATTAATTCTTTTAGAGTCTATAAGTTATGCTTTATTTAGTAAAAATAGGGCATGACAACTACTGCCTAAGTTGTTGGAGTGATAACCAAAGTGACCCCATGACGACTTAAGTTATAGCCTCTTAAGAGAACCCTTGATGACTTAAGCGACATCCGCTTAAGCAACCTTTTGATGGCTTAAGCAATAGCCGCTTAAGCGATTATTCGACGGCTATATCTTTTTCCTCATGTCCAGCCATTTTTTCAAGCTTGAAACCTCCATTTTTCACTTGTGGGAGCTTGAATTAATTATGAGATACTTGGTTTGAAGTAGTGAATGGGTTGGATATGTTGAGGTGACCTTTTTTCTGTCGTAATTCCATAAGTTTCTGTCTTAATCCTCCATTAAATTCTCAATTTTTCCTCTTATTTTATTTAGCTCTTAGGGCTGATTTGGGCCCCAATCGACACTCCACTGATGCTCAACTTTTGATCATGATTTCTTGGTCCTTCGAGGGATCTCGTAACAAATTAAATTTTGGAATTTTGTTAGCGGACCCAATGGAACCATTTTTTACCCAATTTTGGGCCAAGAGTTTTATATGGAAATATAGGTATCGCTGGAATCATCTTGACTTTTATAATTCATACTTAAGTATATTGGACATATTTGGTGTTGATTTGAGGAATTTGAGCTTTCGGTTGAGTCTTTAGATGGTGTTTGGACTTGTGGATCTTTATTTATGGCAAGTTGAAATGTACCTTGACTTTTTTCAAAGTATTTGTGTATTTTATACTTGTTTACTCTAATTTTAAATCACTGAGGATTGAGGGGACCTCTTAGGTGAAATGGCAAGCATCTACATGGGTATCAGAGTCTTTCGGTGGATACTAGTTAGATTATTGCCTTTTCTTAGTTAGTAATTACTACTTATAAATATCCATATACTAGAATGTAGATAGTTAACTTAGCTATCTTGAATAATTGTTCTTAGATGCCTATTTTATAGCTTGAATCTTGTTTAATAGACTTTACAATGTTGATAAGCAATTAGTGACGTTTAGGGAATAATTATGTTATTATTGTCAATGATAGAATGATCAAGATGTAGAGATTATTTAGACTATAAATGGACTTGCAATAGTGGATAAGACTTATCATATAGGATATGTTGAGTTTGGATTGTTTTGCAACATATTATCTTTCAGATTACTATTAATTTTATGTTTCTCGTGTGGAGCCAATGTGAACATTATTGTTTACCTGAGAAATTATTATTATCATGTGATCGAGTAGGGGATTGAGTTGATATTGTTGGTTATGATTGCGCATTTAGTTGCCATATTTATTATTGTGTCGCCGAGTAAGGGCTTGATTTGTTATCATATACTATGTTAGTGCATTAGATTACCTTTATCGTATTGATGATATTTGAATATGGGACTTTAAATGATGGTATTGATGTCATGCAAGACTATTTATATTAGTGGTGCCCTACGATGGCTTACATCATGGAACATAGTTATATAGAGTTGATTCTGAACTCACTTATACTTGTAATGAATTAATTCATATCTTCATGTTATTTGATTATGACCATGTCATCCTCATATTATTCATACATGTTCATAATATTGATACCACTTAAGATTTCCTAATTCAAAAGAAAATGATATTCTTATAAAAAACTTGGCCAAACATCACTCACCGACAAAGTGGAATGAGATATTTTGATGACATATTATGGTAACCTTGATCTGAGAATATTAGTCTGAAAGGTGTATGAGATATTATGGTAATCTTGATCCATGAACCCTAGTCAGAGAGGTGGATTTAGTATTATGAAAAGTATATGGGTTGCAAACACCCCATGGTTTCTACTTTAGGAGAAACTTTGTTCAGTAGGTGTATATAGAAAATTATGCGATAACTTTCAAATATTCATCATCATCACTAATCGCATTGCATCATTTGCATTGCATTAACATTATTTAGAGTGGTTTGGTATTGTGTTAGTATTAACGCTTATACTATATTACCATGATAGAACCTTATTTGTAATATTGTGTTTGAGCATACATTTCACTTTATTACATTATCTTATATATTCTCATATTGGTTGGGGGGTTGAGGTATTATGAGACGTAGGGTATAACTGTGTCTTGATTGGAGAGATAGTTGTGTATCAGCTTTTGGTAGCATGTTGCACTCTTTTATATGTACACTCTCCCTATTATTATCCCATAGTATTGGTTGATTATAATGAAATAAGCTTGTTATATCATATTAGTTAGTCTTCTTCAAAAATGACTTCCCTCATTGTTGAATATAAAATAAATAGTGTTAACCCACCTAGATCAATGTGCCTACCTTGTATTTGATTATCTATTGACCGCTCTGTTAGGTTACCCTGAGAGGATAAGTACTACAATTTGGCAAGTTATAATATTATTTGGGAAACCTTGGGTAGTTGAGTGGTTGTTATCTTCATCGCTTTAGATTAGGGTTGGTTATCGACGATGTTTGTTGAGTACATGTGGTTTCATACTCACACTTGATTGTGATTTCTTTTTCTAATTTTTTGCATATCATGTAGGTATTGGACTAAGTAGTAACTTAAAGATAGTGTTCTCAAAAGTATTTGTGGAGATAATTTTGGCAGACTCTAAGCTTACTAGGATCTCTCCTCTTTTTATCATTTACTTTTAATTGCACTTAGGATACATTAGATGATTGTTATTACTCTTAATATGTATTAGAGGATTTTACTAGTGACAACTAGACCTGGGATGTATTTTTGATACTTGTGTCTCATTTATATAACTTTGGGTTTATGCTATTCTTTTGCTTCTATTTTCTATTTCCTTAATTCATGTTTTTTTGGGGTGGGTTAGGCTTACTTGTTTAGAGTGTATGACGAGTGTCATGACGTGCTTATTTTGGAAATGACAACTTATCCCTAAAGCTTATAACATGACTAAATACTTTCTGCTGAAACTAGGCCCCCGACATACCTTAAGTAATAGAACATAAAATATCAAATTGCTGACTAAGTCATCTGGAAGTTCAGAGGGCTCACCAATAGCTGAGAGAGAAAAGTCTAGCATGGTATATGATTATGATTCTAGGTACCTGAATCTATATCATGAAATATACAACAAAAAATGGTCCAAGTATGTGAAAGAACTAAATGCAATCAAGATGAATAAAACATGACATAAAGGTATAACTACTTTCTAGTATATATGTACAGTCGATATATAAAGCAGAATGTACAACAAGATCATTATTCATGAGATAGATTGTATAACTGAAGCATAAGAAAGACTAGAAGATTATAAAGCAATCTGAATATCTAAATCATGAGAGAAATGGTATAACTAAAGGACATGAGAAAATGTTAAGCCATAAGCTTTATAGAACATCAGGGTGTCCTGGCCAAAAATCATAATTCATAAGAATGATCTTTTGATGGCATAATTTAGAGTAATTTTTAGGTTAATCTGACTTGACTACCATGGGAGAACATGAAGTCTGATCTTGGACAAATAAACTAAGTCATCTCATATCTTATTGGGTATGAGACATACATACATGAAATTTGAATCCTTAATAAGCCTTTATTAGGAACTCAAAGATGAGTCATCCGAAGCAATGAAATGATCCGTCAAACTTAACCTACATTGACAAACATAGTTTTGAGCATTCATCATCTCAACTTATGTATTTTGAAATTCAAGAGGTGGTGATTTGAAATTTTCTTCTGTGAGTCGACTACTAACTCCTCACAGTCAACTCGCCTGCAGATCAAAACATTTCACAAAAATATTAAACATAAACAGTTAAGCACATAAATAATAAGGCATAAAGTAAACAACACAAAGATTTATCTTGGTTTGGCACACCAATCTAATGCCTACGTCCAGTCCCCTTAGGTTTTAAGTTTCCTTTAGATCATTGAAGGTTTGGTTCGAGTACAATGATAGGAAACAAACAAGTTCTAAAGACTTATTTTGCCCTTCAGATTTTGTGACACAGCTTCAGTTGATTTTACAAAGATAACTTGAGTCTACTCTTTATATAACAATTGTAAACTAACATTACAGAGCTTTGTAAGACTAAAAATGAGACACTTTGAATCTTCCCCTTGAAGTTGCATGACATGTGTCTGTCTTTAGTCATCTTCTTTTATAGTCTTCAACTGTTATTCTTTATAAGGAAACCCAAGAGATTTCTTCTTAATCAAGTATTTGAATTGATTCCTTGATTGAGGGAGTTTTGACCTTATGGTATGTCCATATCAGATATGTCCATACTTGGTGTGATTTTTCTTTCTCATATCTATACATGTCCATATCAGATATGTCCATGTAAGGAGTGAGATCCTCATTCCCCTTTTTTCTTGATGTGAGGTGCGTCCAATTCCCTTGTGTAATAGGATCTTCAGTTGATATGATTTTTGCTACCTTATCAAGTGATATCCTACTTTTGATGTGGCTCCATAATTAGCACGATATTTGAGAGAATATTCCTTGCCTTGTGTGAGATATCCTCTCATGATTTGAGATCTTCAATGTCCTTTATGTGAGATCTCTTTCCATCATTAGGGATCTTCAATATCTTTGATGTGACTTATATTTATCACGATATTCTTTGAGAGAATATTCCTTGCCTTGTGCGAGATATCCTCCATGATTTGAGATCTTCAATTTCCTTTGTGTGAGATCTCTTTCCAGCATTAAGGATCTTCAATATCCTGCAAAGTTCACTTATTATTTTGTCATTATTAAAACGTAAAACATAAATATAGGAGGCTAACAAACTCCCCCTTTTTGCTAATGACAAACAAGCATAAATATTAGTTGACTTCCCTATTTTTCACAGTAGTCGGGTTGCTTCCCCTAACTTGTAAATACTTTTGATATTCCAAGTTTCTTGAGTATAAGTCAATTTGCTCTCCCAGACTTGTAGGCACTTCTGATGTTCCTGTCTTTCTCCCTCTTTTGGCATAATCAACATGTACCACAAAGTAAAAAAAAGAGCAGTAGACAGATAGCAGAGATTTAATGCGTTAACTAATAAATACTAGGCAAAACAAACAGTGTGGAAGATAGTGTGTTAAAAATCATTTTACAACCCAACAAAAATAAGGGACATGACCGCCTTTTGAAAATTAATTTTTTGGTCAAATATTGATGAGAAATTTAGAACAAGTAACAAAGATTTTTGTCCAAAAATAAGACTCATAATTCATTGATGCTGCGAATACCAAATCCGTTTCTAAGGTAACAAAATCTTTCTTCAAACAGGGGCTTTGTAAAAATATCTGCTAGTGGATTTTCAGAGTCAACAAAAGTTAACAAAAAATCACCATTTTCTACATGTTCTAGAAAAATGATGCTTAAAATCAATGTGTTTGGCCCTAGAATGATGCATAGTATATTTAGATAAGCTAATAGCGCTGGTATTGTCACACACTATGGGAACATATTCGATGGACAAATTAAAATCAAGTAGTTAGTGCATAATCCATAAAATTTGAGTATCACAACTTCTAACGGCTATGTATTTTGATTCAGTTGTTGAAAGAGCAACTGAAGTTTGATTCTTGTTGTGCCATGAGATTAGGACATCACAAAGAATTTGACACGTTCCACTAGTGTTTTTTCTATCACTTTTATCACCTGCAGAGTCAGTGTCTGAATATCCAATTAAATCAAAATGGGAGGAACAAGGGTACCATAGTCCAATGTCTTGAGTTGCTATAAGGTATCAGATGATCCTTTTGACAGTAGCCAGGTGAAACTCTTTGGGTGTCGACTAGAAACTGGAACACTTGCATACATTGAACAAGATGTCTAGTTGATTGGTGGTCAAGTGGAGTAGTAATCCAATAATTCCCCTGTACCTATTTTCATCAACATTCTTCCCATACGAGTCTGAATCAAGACTTGTGGATGGACTCATCAGAGTTCCATAGGCTATTCCTTTTCCCATACCAAAATTTTGATGAGTTCTATTGTGTACTTAGATTGACTGATGAAGGTACCTTTCGGAGTTTGTTTGATTTGTAATCCCAAGAATAATATGAGTTCTCCCATAAAACTCATTACATAGTCTCCTTTTATCAAATTAGCAAAATTCTCACACAAAGAGATGTTAGGACTACCAAAAATAATATCATCAATGTAAATTTGCACAATAAGAAGATTTGAATCAATCTTCTATATAAATAGAGTTGTATCAATTTTACCTCTTTGAAAATTGTTATTTAGTAAGAAAGTACTCAATCTCTCATACCAAGCCTTTGGAGCTTGTTTGAGACAGTAAAGTGATTTTGACAATTTGAAAACATGATTTAGATAATATGGATTTTCAAACCTGGGGTTTTTTTTTACATATACTTCCTCATGAATGTAACCATTTAAGAAGGCATTTTTGACATCCATTTGATATAACTTAAATATTTGAGAGAAGCAAAAGCTAATAAAATTTGAATTGATTCTAACCTTGCCGCAGGAGCAAAGGTTTTATCATAATTAATACCTTCTTGTTTGGAGTAGCCTTGAGCTACAAGTCTTTCTTTATTTCTGATAATTCTACCTTCTTTATTCTATTTGATTTTATATACCCATCTATTTCTAATTACTGAGTAGTTATTGGGCCTTTCAACCAGAGTCCAAACTTGCTTTTGTTCAAACTAGCCTAATTCTTCCTTCATTTCTTTGACCCATGATTCACCTTTGAGGGTCTCATTGTTTTTTGTTGTTCAATTTGAGATACAAGGGCAACAGACACTTGATTTCTCAATGATACTCTTATTTGTGTCCTATCACTTGGACTTCCAATGATAAATTCATTTGATGGCTAGCATCGTGTTTTCACTCTCTTGGAATAGTCAGTTTGACTATTTTGCTGTAGGAGCTTACTCTTGAGGGGGTATAGTTGACACATCCTATGATGGCTTAGAGGTTGTGCTAGTATTAGCTCCAGATTGTAGATCACTCACCTGTTTTTTATCAATACTCAAACTCATAGAAGGGCAATTCGATTCATCAAATACAATATGCATACTCAAATGTCCAAGATTTCTGTGCTACAACCAAATATCATTGGTTTGCACAGTGAGGCAAGTCAAAGTAGAAAAATTAAGAATGTTTAAAACATAAATATTATCAACACGTTCACTAATGAGAGAGATGCCTCTTTTGTCGTGATTGATTGAGAAACTTTTAGCTTTAAAAGAGACTTTAAATCCAGTGTCACACATCTGACAGATGTTGAGCATGTTATGTTTGAAGTCGTATACTAGATGCATTTCAGTAACTTCACATGAGGAGCTGAGCTTTACTGAGCTGACTCCGATAATATTTTCTCTAGCATTGTCATCGAATCTGATTAATCCTTCATCTATTTTCTTTAGAGCAAAGAAATTTTCTTTCTTTGTGGTCATGTGTCTGGAACATCTTCTATCAATGAACCATATTCCTTTCTTATAGCTCTTGCAGACATGTTCCTACAAAACAAAATATAGTTTATTTAGGTACCCAAGTGGTCTTGTGTCCTTGTGGGTTATATGTGCTTACTTTAGGCTTCTAATCCCACACACTTTTAGGCTTATGCCCGCAACTATAGTATTTATGCCCTTTCTGTCTACAGATAAAATAAACGGTCCCGCGATAGGAGAAATAGTTCTTAGCTAATTTAAACAATCCCAATGATGAACTCGAATAGTTTTTAAAAGAGTTTGATCTTATGCAACTGTGTCTTGGGGATGCCTTAAAATTGTTTAATTTTATTTTTGTATCATCAAGCTCTTCATGAAGTAGGTCAATTTCAATATGACATGCTTCAATTTCTATTTGCCAGTTTCGTCGTTCCTCTTCGAGTTTTCATTTAAATTGAGCTTAGCAATTTTTCTTCTCTTGGACGAGTTTTTTATACTCATCTATAAATTTTTTAAGTTTGTTAGTAATCAAATCTTAGTTAGATTCAAGATTATTATAGTTATGACAATCATGTAGTCTTACCTCGTTGGATTCACCTGTTGCCATAAAGCACATATTGGCAGCCTCTATTTCTTCTTTAGTTTTGTCTTCATCACTTCAAGCTCTAAAATTTTAATTTTTTCTAGACAATGGTCATCTTAATTTTGGACAATTTTGTTTGAAGTGTCAAGGCATTCTACAATAGTAACAGAGATCATTGCTTCTGGTAGAGTCATTGTTTTTGCCTCCTTGGGATCTTTGTTAACTCTACCTCATGATCTGCCTTACCCCATGATTAATGAGAGCCATTCCTCCGCCATTAGCATCTTCTAGAATGTACTCCTTTTGGGTTGGAGTAGCATTTAAGGCTACTGGTTTCTTCTTTTCATCCTTATGAAACCTTTTGATATAATGTTTCTTATATGCAATAAGGTTACCTCATAGTTCATCATATGTCATGTTGTAAAGATCTCCATCTTCTAGAATGGCAGCCTTGGTTTCCCAGGTTTTTGGGAGACTTTGGACCAGCTTCTAGACTTGCAGGCTGTGAGGATAAATTATTTCCAGTGATTTTAGTTTGCACATGATTTTACTGAATCTGGCAAACATTGTTTTGATATCCTTATTTTCCTTCATTTTGAATAACTCATATTCATTGACAAGAGCAACAATTTTTGACTTCTTGACTTTGGTGGTTCTATCATAGGTTACCTCCAGTTTGTCCCATATTTCTTTTGTAGTTTCACACGTTGAAATCTTATCGTATTCTTCTCCGCTAACTGCACACAAAAGCAAACTTATGGCACGTATGTTAGTTTGAATTACCTCTTACTATTCTTTTGTAACCTAGAAGCTTTCAAGGTCCTCTATGTCAGAACTTCTAGGTTCCTTATCTTTGTCCTTTAACTTCTCCTTGAGTCCTGGAATCAACTTTGGGCCCTTCTTGATAACAACCCATACTTGGAAGTTATTTGATTGGACAAAGATCTTAAACCTATTCTTCCAGTAAGAGTAATATGCCCATTAAAGTATTGCGGTCTTGTGGAACAATGACTATCCTGAAAGAGAGCACCGGGAATCTTATAACTGGCCATTTGATATTTTCTCACTTGCGGTTAAGCAATATTATCTGTGAGACCTGCTCTGATACCAATTGAAATTCAAGAGGGGGTGAATTGAAATTTTCTTCTGTGAGTCGACTATTGACTCCTCGCGGTCGACTTGCCTATAGATCAAAACACTTCATAACCAAATTAAACTTAAATAGTTAAGCACATATATAACAAATCATAAAGTAAACAATACAAGGATTTATATTAGTTCGGCACACTAATACAGTGCCTACGTCCAGTCCCCTTAGGTTTCAAGTTTCCTTTAGATTGCTGAAGGTTTGGTTCAAGTGCAATGATAGGAAACAAGTTCTGAAAACTGATTTTTCTCTTCAGATCTTGTGACATAGCTTCAGTTGATGTTACAAAGATGACTCGATCTTATTCTTTATATAACATTTGTAAACTAATATTACAGAGCTTTGTAATACTAAGAATAAGACATTTTGAATTTTCTCCTTGAAGTTGTGTGACCTGTGTCTATCTTTAGTCATCTTCTTTTAAAGTCTTTGGCTGCTATTATTCTTAAGGAAACCCAAGAGATTTCTTCTCAATCAAGGATTTGAATTGATTCCTTGATTGAAGGAGTTTGCACCTTATGGTATGTCCATATTAGATATGTCCATACTTAGTGCGATTTTCCTTTCTCATATCTATACATGTTCATATCAGATATGTCCATGTAAGGAGTGAGATCCTCCTACTCCTTTGATCTTGCCATGAGGTGTATTCAATTGCCTTATATATTGGGATCTTCAGTTGATATGATTTTTGTTGCCTTGTCAAGTAATATCTTACTTTTGATGTGGCTCCATAATTAGCACGATATTTGAAAGAATATTCCTTGCCTTGTGTGAGATCTCCTCCCATGATTTGAGATCTTCAATTCTTTCATGTGAAATCTCTTCTATTATTAGGTATCTTCAACATCTTTGATGTGGCTTCATATTTAGCACGATACTCATTAAGAGAATATTCCTTGCCTTAAGTGAAATATCCTCCATTATTTGAGATCTTCAATGTCCTTTGTGTGAGATCTCCTTCCATCATTAAGGATCTTTAATATCCTGAAAATTTCACTTATTAGTTTGTCATTATTAAAACATAAAACATAAATTGTAACACCTCGTATTATCCTAGAATTATCTAAGTCCCAATACATGAGTATTCGTATATGGAATTTTTTATACACTCATTATTTTTCAGTTTAGAGACAGCCATTGCGTAGAAAAATTCAATTAGCTTTCCAATGATATAAAATTCGGCCAAATTCTATAACCAGGTAAGAAGTTATGGCAATTTTAAGTTATGGAAATTTTAAGTTTTAGTGTCAAAACATTATTATTTTAACCCTTAGCGCATCGCGTAGGCAGCCCAAATGGCAATTGTTGATTTCTAGTGTGACTCCTGATCATGGCGCATTGTGGAGTAGGCCAATTTCCCATTTGTCAAATTCCAGTGGGCCTCCGCGATCTATAATGCCCTGAATCTGGTACCCGAAACACTACACGGTGCTCATGACCCCGATGGACCAGAATCTAACCCATGACTGATATATGTACTTGTATAGTGCATAATATATTGTATAAATACGGAAATAAAGGCTGTAAGGCCATAAGGTTCAAAACTGATAAATAATCTCTGAATGATATGGTCTTACAATACCAAAACAAAACCTGAAATAAACTGTCCGAACATGTGATGATAGGCGGATTTACGTGCCTATATCAATATATTTTGCCCATATTTTAGCCTAGTTTTGAGAACTAATTATCTATTTCATGCACTTTTAGTCCTTTTTCCTATAAATGAGCTAACAAACATGATTAGTAAAGTTTCAGGTATAAATGATGCAAAATACAGCATTTTATGGCTTACTTGACGCAAAAGAAAGCTCACGAACGAGATGGAAAGGAGCTGGACGCCTAAAGGACCAAATCTGCTGCATGGAAAATCTGTCCCGGGCTAAAACAGCAATTCTGAAGACTTTGGGGACTTACAGACACAAAGCTGGATTTTTTCCAAGATACATTAACCTAGTGCAATTAGGTTATGTGTTTCACTAATCTATTTGGATTTTGATATTGTAACCTTACCCCAGTACATTTGGGTCAAGGATTTCATTAGTATATTAGGATTTGGTTATTTATTTCATTAGTTTAGTAGGAGTAGGATAGGAGTATTATAAATACCCTATCATGCTAGAGATTTTTATTCATCTTCTAACATTCTTAATTCTTCAATTCTTAAACAATACAATTCTTCCATCCCTCTCTTCTTCCACTACAACACTTCTATTCACTCTTCTAATCTTTCCATTAATTCTATTATTCTTCTATTCATCTATTCCACAACAAGAGAATCGTTACTTGCTACGGAATCACCAAAACCACACGCCTAAACACCTACTTTTCACGCCATCCACCATGAAAAACGTGATATCCTTCGCATTCATGGGTAACTAAACCTCTTAGTTGGGGTTATGGAAGCCGAATGAATTACTATCTATAGCTGTGAGTTTGTGAGTTCAAGACACGTATATTGCTTATATCATTACGCTCTTCATCTTAATCTACATTCTTTGCGGTTGCAAACGCAAGTATACGCCAGTCTAACATTTAACTTGTTCGAGAGAAAGGTTATTTGTCTGGAAAAGAGATAATGGCAAGGTAGTAGGACACCCTTTCCTATTAAAAAGCTAGTGCCGTAACTGGACTAACCTCTTGGAGAATTCGTACCGCTAGACACGCTTTAAGCTCGAGAGAGTTAAAGTGAAATAGTCCTTGTTTAGGTCGAGAGACGTTTGGATTTACCATCGACTACAATTCTCTATAAGCAATTGCATGTCAAGACTCTACACACTCATAGCCAATAGAGACGTATACCTCTGAAGGTGGACATAACCCCAACGCTTCAATTCTCATTGTTTACAACCAACGTAACAATCTCTTTCCCTTTTTACTTTGCTATTTTCAGCTTTTATTTCATTACTTTGGTTACTTATTATAATCCCCCCTTCTTACGAGACTTGCACCAAAAGTCTATTAATTTTACTTACTTGTTGGCCAAGCTATTCCCTGTGGGATCGACACCCAACCCATGTTGGGTTCTATATTTGCTAACGACCGCTTTACACTCCTACGAGAGCTGTAGATTGAGCGTTATCAAAAATTGGCGCCGTTGCCGGGGAATACGAGTGTCAATCAAGTTCGTGATAATTACTAGACCCTTTGGTCAAAGATTCTCGTACTTTTACATTTAGTTTTTGTTTTTGTTTATTACAGGTTTTTCTTTTAGTGCATGCCCCATACTAGAAGTTCTGGTCAACCGTTATTACCAATCAATCCTGAACCGCAACGAATTAGAAGAATGGAAGCACAAGCTGAAATCGACAGGATGGCTGCTCAACACGAGCAAGCAAGATTAGCTGCTCTTGCCGCTGCTCAAGTCCAACAACAAAACATTGATAATCCTGGACGAGCAACAAATCCTGACGATGAAGATTTAGGAGATGACGAGTTGATAAACCCAAGGCATGGCGCTGAAATTGCAACACCTGCCAATCGAAGAGGTCGACAAGCTCGGTACAGATATGATCGCCAACCTTTGCAATCAGCTTTCGACGACGATGATGATGATCTTGATGGTGCCGGAGCCACTGGAGCTATAATTCCACCACCATTAGCGCCCGGAGCCAAGTTCAACATCACAAGCACCATGATTCAGTTATTGCAACTCAAGGGGTTATTTGGTGGACTAGCAGGCGATGATCCGAATATGCATCTCATCAACTTTATTTCTACATGCAAGTCTTTTGACAATCCTGGTGTTGGTCAGAATGCTATTCGATTACGTCTATTTCCATTGTCTCTGTCTGGGGAGGCAACATTATGGTTGAATGGGATGACTCCTGATTCTATTACAAATTGGAGGCAATTGAGAGACGCTTTCCTAGAAAGATTCTTTCCGCCATCCAAGAGGGCTCAATTAAGAGATGAAATCAGCAACTTTCGTCAGCTTCCCTCTGAAGCTCTTCATGAAACATGGGAGAGGTTCAAGACAAAGCTAACTAGATGCCCAAACCATCACATGACTAATGTTCACCTCATGGAGATCTTGTATAGAGCCTTGAATTCAGTAACTAAACCAGTGGTAGACAACGCAGCTGGAGGTTCTTTTATGGACCTCACCTTTGGTCAAGCAAGCAACATGCTAGATCGTATGACGAAACAAAGTAGAGCTTGGCATACCAGGAATTCTGAGGTAGCAAGCCCCACTTTATCTATTGGCATGTCTGCAGACCAAAGAAGAAGAGAAGAAGAACGTGATCAAGACATGGCGCACATGAAAACCCAAATGGATCTTCTTACAAAGCATCTATTAGGGAAGACTGAAAAAGTGAAAGCTATTGCGTCAAAAGGAAGAGACGAATCTGATTCGGAAGAGGGGGCCAACTACTTGAACAATCAGGGGGTTTCCGTGGGAATGCCCAAGGAAACCAAGGTCGGAACTATTATGTTAAATCTGGAAGCAAAGACCAAGGTAGTTGGAAGAAAAATAATGAAAATAGTGGTTTTTACGTTCCCCCTGGTAAACGTGATACCACCACATCTAATTCTATGGAAGACATGATAGCTAAGTTATTAAAAGGAGTGGAAGCAACGAGCGCAGGAGTGAAGGAGGTAATTGACGATTTGGCCTCCATGAAGCAACTAATTGATTCTCATTCCACTTCTATCAAGCAAATAGAGCAGCAATTAAGCCAACTTTCAGCAGCATTCAATCAAAGAAAGGTTGGCACCTTACCGAGCGATACAGTCCAAAACCCAAGGAATGATGGGTCATGCATGGCCATCACTACCCGGAGTGGTAAGGTGCTGGAAACTTCAGAAAAAGGCAAGCAAGTGGTTGACGGAACAGCAGATATGGATGCCACACCTAGTGACGTCACAAGAGAAGAAGCCGCAACATCTACTTCCAACGTCAAGGACGTTTCACCTAGTGACGTGCAGCCTGAAAAAATAATAAATGGAAGCAAGAGGACAAGAAATCCATGGAGAGAACACTTCCATACCCACCACCACCTTTTCCACAAAGATTGAAGAAGGTGGCCGATGACACTAAGTTCAGCAAATTTATGACCATGTTGAAGCAGCTGACTATTAATGTCCCATTGGTAGAGGCACTTGAACAAATGCCTGGGTATGCGAAGTTTATGAAAGATATTTTGACTAAGAAGAGGGCAGCAAGCTATGAGCTGAAAGATGATGTGCATCATTGTAGTGCAATTGCTACTCGATCGATAGTTCAGAAGAAGGCCGACCCCGGAGCTTTCACGATTCCTTGCACCGTCGGATCTTTGGACTTTGCTAAAGCATTGTGTGACTTAGGAGCCAGCATCAACTTGATGCCATTATCGATCTATAAGAAGTTGGGGTTAGGAGATCCTACACCAACTAATATGAGGCTTGTGATGGCGGATAGGTCGGTAAAACGACCGGTTGGTATTCTATGCGATGTCTTGGTAAAGGTATCTTGATTCATATTTCCAGCAGACTTTGTCATCTTGGATTGTGAAGCAGATTCAGAGGTGTGCTCATAGATTTGAGAGCTAATGAGCTTTCATTCCGAATAAATGATGAAGTGGTTCGCTTTGATGTTTGCAAATCAATGAAGCAACCAAAAGATCTAAGTGTATTTTTGGTGGCTGATGTTGTCTTTGATGACGAGAAAGAGTTACTTGCAGAAAAGCAAATTCTTGATGATCCTTTGGAGGCTTTGTTCATGAAAGAAGAGGATGATGATGCTGAAATTTCTGAAGATGATATTTGTGCTCTATCGGGATTAGGAACATATCGTTATACTCCCAAGAAGCTGGATCTTGATCTCAAGAATCGACCCACACCACCAGCTAAGCCATCTATTGAAGAACCACCCACGTTAAAATTGAAGGAGCTGCCAAGCCATTTGAAGTAAGCATTCTTAGGAAGCGGAAACACTCTTCTAGTCATAGTGGCAGCCGATTTAGGTGAGCAACAAGTTGCAGCTCTTATTGCAATCTTACGCAAGTATATTAGAGCTATTGGATGGACCATTGCGGATATCATTGGTATTCCACCTGGGATTTGCACACATAAAATTCAGCTTCAAGAAAAGTGCACACTCACCATTGAACATCAAAGACGTCTAAACCCACCAATGCAAGAGGTGGTGAAGAAGGAGATTATCAAGCGGTTAGACGCAGGAGTCGTGTATCCTATTTCTGACAGTACATGGGTAAGCCCAGTACAATGTGTTCCCAAGAAAGAAGGTATGACGGTGGTTGCGAATACAAAGAATGAGCTTATTCCACTCAGGCCCGTTACTGGATGGAGAGTATGCATGGACTACCGCAAGCTGAATTCTTGGACTCTCAAGGATCACTTCCCCATGCCATTTATGGACCAAATGCTAGATCGATTAGCGGGGAAAGGATGGTTTTGCTTCTTGGATGGTTATTCACGTTACAATCAGATTTGTATTGCCCCCGAAGACCAACAGAAGACAACGTTTACATGCCCATATGGTACTTTTGCCTTCAAACGCATGCCATTCGGGTTATGCAATGCACCAGCCACCTTTCAACGTTGTATGATGTCTATTTTCTCTGATATGGTAGAAGACACTTTGGAGGTATTTATGGACGACTTTTCAGTTGTTGGTGAGTCCTTTGACGCATGTTTGGTGAACTTTAGCATGACATTACAAAGATGTGTAGAGTTCAACCTTGTGCTGAATTGGGAAAAGTGCCACTTCATGGTAAAAGAAGGAATCGTTCTTGGGTACAAGATTTCCGAAAGAGGAATAGAGGTTGATCGCGCCAAAATAGAAGTAATTGAGAAGCTACCGCCTCCAATTTCGGTGAAGGGAGTTCGTAGTTTTCTTGGCCATGCCGGTTTTTATCGAAGATTCATCAAAGACTTCTCCAGAATTTCTAGTCCATTGTGCAAGCTATTGGAGAAAGATGCGAAGTTTGATTTTAACGATGATTGCTTAAAGGCATTCGAATGCCTTAAAGAAAAACTCATTGAAGCCCCTATCATGGTAGCACCAGATTGGACGCTCCCGTTCGAAGTCATGTGTGATGCTAGTGGTGTAGCCGTTGGTGCTGTTCTTGGACAGAGAAAGGAGAAATTGTTTCATCCTATCTACTATGCGAGTAAGGTCCTAAATAAAGCCCAAAGGAACTACACTGTCACTGAACAAGAGCTCCTAGCGGTTGTGTATGCGTTTGAGAAGTTTCGTGCCTATCTATTGGGTACTAAGGTGATCGTTCATACAGACCATGCAGATCTTAGGTATCTAATGACAAAGAAGGATGCAAAACCAAGGCTGATTCGATGGGTATTGCTGCTGCAAGAGTTCGATTTCGAAGTCAAAGATAGAAGAGGTTGCGAGAACCAAGTGGCTGATCACCTATCTAGACTTGAGAATGAGTATGTGGCGCAACCAGAAAATCAGATTGATGATGCATTCCCTGACGAGGAGATACTAGCGACAACAATGGAGAAATTACCATGGTATGCCGACTTTGCAAATTTCGTGGTGAGTAATGTGTTACCTTCCAATTTATCTTACCACCAGAGGAGGAAGTTTATGCATGACGTTCAGCACTACTATTGGGATGAGCCTTATTTGTTTCGAAGATGCGCGGATGGTATCATTCGACGATGTTTATCCCATGAAGAAGTGCCTACTATATTGGAAGCATGCCACACTTCGCAAGTTGGAGGACATCATGCAGGGAATCGAACGGCAAGGAAAGTCTTGCAAAGTGGTTATTATTGGCCTACAATATTCAGAGATGCACACGACTATGTGAGAAGGTGTGACCAATGCCAACGTCAAGGTGGTATTTCAAAACACCATGAAATGCCCATGTCCAAAATTCTGGAGGTAGAACTCTTTGATGTGTGGGGTATTGATTTCGTGGGACCATTCGTGAATTCGTTTGGAATGAAGTACATCTTGGTTGCTGTGGATTATGTGTCGAAATGGGTTGAAGCTGTAGCATTGGCTGACAACGAAGGAAAGCGTGTTGTAGCATTTTTAAAGAAGAATATCTTCTCTCGCTTTGGAGTACCTCGTACTATCATAAGTGATGGAGGATCTCACTTTTGCAACAAGCTATTCAAATCTGTATTGGCCAAGTATGGAGTCAAGCAACACAAGGTAGCTACGCCTTATCATCCCCAAACCAGTGGACAAGTTGAGGTTTCCAACCGCGAGATCAAGCAGATCCTTGCCAAGATGGTTAATGCAAATAGGAAGGACTGGTCTCGGAAACTAGATGATGCACTATGGGCGTATAGGACTGCATTCAAGACACCCATTGGCATGTCACCTTATCAGCTAGTTTATGGGAAGGCTTGTCATCTACCCATCGAGCTTGAATACAAGGCATTGTGGGCATTGAAGCACGTGAATCTGAATTGGGATGATGTGAAGAACCTGAGGTTGGAGCAGCTGAACGAACTAGATGAATTTCGTCTCCATGCATACGAAAGATCAGATTTATACAAGGAGCGGATGAAGAAGTATCATGATCAGCGGATTGTTCGACGAAACTTCCAAAAAGGTGACATGGTACTGCTCTTTAACTCCAGACTCAAGCTCTTCCCAGGTAAGTTAAAATCAAAGTGGTCTGGTCCATTTAAAGTCATCCAAGTCTACTCATCTGGAGTAGTCGAATTGGAAAACAATGAGGGTGTTATCTTCAAAGTGAATGGCCAACGTGTCAAGCCATATATCGGTCCTCTTGACTGGATGAATGACATGGCCATCACTTATCTCGACGAAGTCTAGGTACTCGAGATTACTACGTCGAGCCACGACATAAATAAGGCGCTAGATGGGAGGCAACCCATCGTTTTATTGTTTTATCGTTTTGTCATTTTATCATTTTATTATTTCGTCGCTTTAGTATTTTTTTCTTCTTGATAAATGAAAATCCAAAAATAAGAGTCGTGCCACGACCAAAACTAAGGCGCTTGGTGGGAGGCAACCCATCGTACTAATCGCTTTCATTTTGTTTTGAGCAAATATAGGTGCAAGAAGTACGCGACGAGGAGATTGATCTCAATCGACGATTTGGACGCATGGTATGGTAAAGTCGGTAAGTTAGGAATGGTGATGCATAAGGCTATGAATTGAGTCTTTCTCACGTCATAATAGGCTTCGAGGAAGGCTAGGCCTTGGTAAAAATAGGCCACGAACGATGCACAACCTATTCTATAGCCTAAGGACTCGGAATCTAGTGTGCTATACACTATGCGCTGCCTATTCCTAGGTATGCTTTTGACTATGCGCCGCCTATGCTATGGCATTTGAGATACTGAGACCAAATGCCATAGACTATGCGGCGCATATGTCTAGAAATGCCATAGACTATGCGGCGCATATGTCCCATTATGCCATGGACAATGCGCCGCATATGTAAGTGATATGCCGAGGGATATGCGCCGCATATGTGGTGATTTTGTCCCCAAATCCGATTGTAAATGGGTCATAACCCGACCCATACTCTTCCTATATAAAGGGGACTTGGTTTTATAACACAATCACATTAGAAACAACCCTAAAGGCGCCGCATATCACTCCAAATCCTCTCAAAATTTTCTTCCTTTGTTCTTCCAATCCACAACAACTTCTCCACAATCTTCAAGCAAGAAAGTGCTCTCTTATTCTTCATCTATTTATAGTAAGTACTACGTTGATATGCTTATTATATTTTGCTAAATCATGTGAGATTGATGGTGATGATCATGTGTTTGGATAATTGTTGCAAAAACGTGTGAGTGAATATCTACGTAGGGAATTCTTGACTTGTTTCCGACTTGAATTTTGCTCCGATAGCATTGTTATGATAATTACTGAATTGTTATGACTATGAATATTGCTTAAGATTGTTGTTTGGATGCTTACATGATAGACCTTCCCGGCCATCGGGATAAGGTTATAGTACCTATCGACTTAGGAGGTTGTGCTTGTTGTAAGAATAATGATTCCATGTGGTATCCCCTAGGTTGTAGCGTGCTATATCCACCATGAAATTAGTCCAATGGCTGCAAATAAGTGATGTAATGCTGATTTTCTTGTCGGAATACACTCCTAAAATGTATGTCGACGAAATCTGAGTGCTCGACCACTTTCACTTCACTGATTTGTGTTAACAAGATTAAGTATGGGGTGGTACCCCTAGTGCTTGCATATAGATTGTATAACGTGAGATTGTGCTGCAACTAACATTATTTCTAGTCTCAGGTACAATGGCACCTAAAGCAAAGCAAGGCAAGGAGAAGGCGACCACGTCCCGAAAGGACAAGAAGAGAAGTCGAAAAGACCAAGGAGAATCATCTTCAGCACACCTACCACGCAGAATGTTCGGAATCAAATGGGTTCTTGAGGAAGAAGCCAAGGCATGGTACAACAGCAACAAAGAAAGGAAGTACGTGCATGTCGACTTGATCAACAAGGAGACCTTAGCAAAGAAAGAGCCGCGTATGTTGGCAAAAATAATGGCTTTGAAGCTGGATTTCATCTTCCGTGACATGGGAGAGTGCAATCTTGACTTGACAAAAGAGTTTTATGCCAACTGGTCGCCAAACACAACAGGCAACGAAGTCAAAATTCGGGGCCAAGTGTTATAGCTTACTGCGGATTGGATCAACTCTTTTCTTGGCCTACCTTCGGTCGACACAGCACCATACAAAGAGCTGTACAGAAGGCCTCCTTACAGAGCAATAAGACACACGCTTTGTGGAAGCAGATCGATGGCAAGATGGGGCAGACATAAGGAAACAGGCCGTCACAACACCTTCCCCTATGCTCCACTAAATAGGGAAGCAAGAATCTGGATGCGCATTGTCAACTCATGCCTTATTCCTGGGACGCAATACACCAAGATATCGAGAGATAGAGTGTGTTTGGTTTATGCGTTGATGACGAATGTCCCTATCAACTTTGGGCCAATCATTCGATCTACCATGAGGAAGGCCAGACTCCACCGGAGGTCCCATTTCACATTCGGCAATTTGTTGACAGCAATATTGCGGAAGGAGGATATAGAAGAGGAACCAGCTGACCACAAACTCCCACATAACCCAAAGAAGGTTGACCTCACCAAGGTCAAAGATGTTGAAACAACGCATGGAGTCAACCTTACCACTGCGGAGAGACATGCTCGTGACGAGAGTTTCTTCCGTCATCTCTATGGCATGACGCGATTCACTATGATGAGTGGTGGACGTATTCCAACTGCTGAAGAGCTCCAACAGCTGGACCACGACTACCCAATGAATAGGCATGCCCGAGAGATGTGTGGAGTGGGCGTATATTTTGAGGAACCTCTTGACGATGACGTGCCAACTGATGATGATAGACGCTAGCCTGATTCTGATAATGAGGAGAACTCTGACGATGACTCTTATGATGATTCTGACGAAGGGGGTATGACCCCCAATATTGATGAGGAGTCCGACTAATCAGGTTCTTCGACTTTATTTTCCACTGAGGGCAGTGTCCAGTCTAAGTGTGGGGTGGCAGAATCTGCATGCTATACTTCTTTATTTGCACCTATGTTTGTATGTTTGCTTGTTTATTCTGTTTTGAGTCCAATTTTTTTGATTTTTTTCGTGTGACGTTTTTTTTTAATTTTTTTAGGAGTAAAATTTTTCTAGCTACGCATGAAATTATTTTGATAGGCAGCATGAGATTAGAACAAGAGTATGTGCTACAATTGTGACTATTGAGACATTTAGGCTCTAGTTGTGACTTATTATGTGATATTGTGTGACTCAATTCCTTCACTTGTTGGGTCGAGAGTCTATATTACTTCCAAACAAGTCGACCATGTGCCTTGTGTGTGCGAGATAATAGTATATTCTATGTATGTGGTTGATGCTAGAACTTTCCTGGTATGTATGCAAAGCGAAAATAAGGAGTGTAAGTTTAGGATATGATTTAGGCATTTCTTTGGCAACCTATACATGTTTACCGTCAGTTTTTCCTACCCATGTAAATCATCCTAGTTAAACCCTTTTGAGACTTTAGCCTATTTCTTTGACAACCTTGTATGTAAGCCTAATCCATTTCTTTCAAGACTATAATTTGATCCAAAATCCTGAGTGCTTTAAAGTGAAAAAGTCATGTGACAATATAAGAGGAAATTGGGTGAGTATAATGCTATAAATTGGAATGGTTCTTGAATGTGTTATGAAAAAGAAAAAAATGCTATCATAAGAGGTATGTTGTGAAAAGAAAAAGGAAAAGAAAGCTGAAAAGTGAGTTGTGCTTAAAATTGAAAAACAAAAGATGAGAACAAGGGTGGAAGAATAAAAAGAAGAAAGGTTGAAAGAAAAAAGTGTCAATGATACAAAGTAATGTATTAAAGCGCTTAGGAACCTAGTCACTATTCTTGGCCAAAATAGTCCTACCCGTCCCTTAGCCTACATTACAACCATCTAAAGACCTACTTGATCCTAATCTTAACATTCCGACATTTAGTAGAGTACTACATTAAAGGCAAGCTTATGGTCATTAGTTCCTACATATGAATTCTTTGTGAGAGTGAGTGCAAGGATACTTTGATACCCATGTTTGAAAAATATGCTATACTTGTGAGTGATTATGGGTACTATATTGTGAGACACACATGGTTGATGAGTTTTGGATAGTTGTATATGATTCTATGTACCTTAACGTTTGCATGCGAGCTGATCACCATCACGAGTCTATGCTTGAGGTTAAATTGTTTCTACTTATAATCAGAAAGCTACTCTTTGTTGATAATTGTTGTGCTTACCTTGAAGAATGTTTTGTGTTGTTGCTGTAAAAACTTTAAGTCGATGTTTAGAAGGACATGATATGTTGTTCGAGGACGAACAAAGCTCTAAGTGTGGTGTGTTGATGATAGGCGGATTTACGTGCCTATATCAATATATTTTGCCCATATTTTAGCCTAATTTTGAGAACTAATTATCTATTTCATGCACTTTTAGTCCTTTTTCCTATAAATGAGCTAACAAACATGATTAGTAAAGTTTCAGGTATAGATGATGCAAAATACAGCATTTTATGGCTTACTTGACGCAAAAGAAAGCTCACGAACGAGATGGAAAGGAGCTGGACGCCTAAAGGACCAAATCTGTTGCATGGAAAATCTGTCCCGGGCTAAAACAGCAATTCTGAAGACTTTAGGGACTTACAAACACAAAGCTGGATTTTTTCCAAGATACATTAACCTAGTGCAATTAGGTTATGTGTTTCACTAATCTATTTGGATTTTGATATTGTAACCTTACCCTAGTACATTTGGGTCAAGGATTTCATTAGTATATTAGGATTTGGTTATTTATTTCATTAGTTTAGTAGGAGTAGGATAGGAGTATTATAAATACCCTATCATGCTAGAGATTTTTATTCATCTTCTAACATTCTTAATTCTTCAATTCTTAAACAATACAATTCTTCCATCCCTCTCTTCTTCCACTACAACACTTCTATTCACTCTTCTAATCTTTCCATTAATTCTATTATTCTTCTATTCATCTATTCCACAACAAGAGAATCGTTACTTGCTACGGAATCACCAAAACCACACGCCTAAACACCTACTTTTCACGCCATCCACCATGCAAAACGTGATATCCTTCGCATTCATGGGTAACTAAACCTCTTAGTTAGGGTTATGGAAGCCGAATGAGTTACTATCTATAGCTGTGAGTTTGTGAGTTCAAGACACGTATATTGCTTATATCATTACGCTCTTCATCTTAATCTACATTCTTTGCGGTTGCAAACGCAAGAATACGCCAGTCTAACATTTAACTTGTTCGAGAGAAAGGTTATTTGTCTGGAAAAGAGATAATGGCAAGGTAGTAGGACACCCTTTCCTATTAAAAAGCTAGTGCCGTAACTGGACTAACCTCTTGGAGAATTCGTACCGCTAGACACGCTTTAAGCTCGAGAGAGTTAAAGTGAAATAGTCCTTGTTTAGGTTGAGAGACGCTTGGATTTACCATCGACTACAATTCTCTATAAGCAATTGCATGTCAAGACTCTACACACTCATAGCCAATAGAGACGTATACCTCTGAAGGTGGACATAACCCCAACGCTTCAATTCTCATTGTTTAAAACCAACGTAACAATCTCTTTCCCTTTTTACTTTGCTATTTTCAGCTTTTATTTCATTACTTTGGTTACTTATTATAATCCCCCCTTCTAACGAGACTTGCACCAAAAGTCTATTAATTTTACTTACTTGTTGGCCAAGCTATTCCCTGTGGGATCGACACCCAACCCAGGTTGGGTTCTATATTTGCTAACGACCGCTTTACACTCCTACGAGAGCTGTAGATTGAGCGTTATCAACACGATAGTCTGAAAAGCCTCTAACTAACTGAACTTTCTGAATAAAGAGTTGATGGTACATATCCCTAACTAACTCTAACTACTAAAATAAATTAATTAATGAGATAATAAAGTAATGGTCATGTCCTCGAAGGATGAGGACTCACTGTTAACTCTGACTGCTGAGACTGGAATGCTACTTATGCTTTGGAGCTTGTGATTCTGAACTTATGGTATAAAACACCATAGTGCAAATGCGTCTGTACGTTTGAATATACTGGTATGCATGTGAGATAGGCTGAATGCAAAGGGTTCACATACATGAACTATACTAACTGACTGGATAACATGAACGTGATAATACTTGCATGAATACATAATAACTATAACTGAGTTAGTGATTACTGAGTTTGAGTACTGATAACATAAGATACTGATATCTATATAACTAAAATAACTAATATGGAGCGACTGTATCTGACAGTCTAGGTTCTGATGGAACTAGCTAAGTTTCGTACTGTTCTGAGTTGACTGTATCTAACAGTCCTGAATCTTGTAGAACTATTTGAGTTCTAATACTGAGACTGAATGACTATATCTGACAGTCCTGATTCTGTTCTGAAACTAGGGGAAGTAGTCATCTAACTAACATGCCTCTAATATGTCATTATGGCTGAGTTGGGGTCCAATCTGTAACCCCAATTAGAAGGGTTTCAACACCGTGCCACTGGTAAGGAAAAGTTGTGGGTGACCCTCATCTGACAGTGTCTCCAAAAGAGAATGGTAGGACCCTCATCTAACAGTGTCCCCAAAAGAGAATGGTGGGACCCTCATCTGACAGTGTTTATCTACCTCATCAACCCTCATCTGATAGTGTTGATGTCTTAACCTATGCTGGCTAAATAGTTCTGGAATGTGAGGATGACTTCTAAGAATCACACCCTCATCTGACAGTGTGTGTTCCCATCCTTGGGTTCACTAGGTGCTAATTCCTACTCTCATCTGAATAGACACTAAACATGGATTACTGAACTAAACTGGACTGAATTAACTGAGTTCTGTTGACTGATTACTGTATTTCTGAGATTACTGAGTTTGCTGAATTTTCCTGAGTCACATGACTGATTGAATTTCTATGAACATGGCTCGACTGAGAGTATCTTGAAAACATAACACTAGCTCTAGGCACACAGCTAATTGTCAGGCACAAGTACCCTCAGGACTCGATAGCATGAAACTGACAAAGCATGACTTTCTTGAATACATGACCAACAACACAATCCATAATATAATAAGTTGGAGATTTCATGAAGTAGAAGTTCTAAAGCACCACAAGGGTTACACATGTATCCATGATTCACTGACTAACACATTTCATCAAACATTTGACATGCATAAACTTATACATAATTGGGGATTTCATATTATCATACTAGTATGGCACTTTTCCTTCACGTAGACATTTAATCAAACACATGGGGAGCATGCTTTGGTTATACAATCATCAATACATCTAATAATCATGGATACATCAATCAACGTGTAAATTTAAAGGGGGGTCTATCATGATTATTATGCAAATCTTCATATACTAGGGTCAATCATTGGAATATGTAATTTAAAACATGAATCAAACCCCACAACACCATGACCCTGAATTTCAATTCTATTTAAATTATGAACATTCATAAATACACAAATCTTGTATTTTAAAAAGATATTCTTGAGCTTCATGGGTGAAAGGGACCCATGAATCAACACATGACATACCTGGGTTTTGAGTTTCTTGAAGATTAATGGAGGAAAACTTGAATTCTTGACTTGGAATTAAACACCTAGGGTTTCTTGTTCTTGGGGATTATCTTTGAGAGAAAACCCTAATTTGATGTTGTAGATGTATAATGAACTTATGAGCCTTGGTCTGATATAATTAGGGATTAAAACGGGTGGAAAAGACCCAAATACTCTTTTAAAAATGACTTCAAAATAACTAAATGAACTATGTGACAGTGGGTGCGACGGTTCATTGCTGGGTCGACGGTCCATCGGTCCTGACCGTCGCACCTGGGAAGAATAGGGGTTCACTGCCTCTACTGCGATGGTCTGTCGCTAGCTCGACGGTCTATCGTCCTGATCCATTTCCCTTAGGCAAAATATGATCTCACTTCCTCCGCTGCGATGGCTTGGGCGATGGTTCATCGCTAGTTAAACGGTCCATCGGCTCTCACTATCGCACCTGGTAGTTTTGACTATTTTCTGTATTTCATCCATAACTTTCTCTTCCGATGTCGGATTTTGAAGGAATGGGTATTGATGGAAATATTATTCAATTTCCCTCTCAATTAAAAGTTAAAATCTTAAGGATATCACACGTATAAAAGTGTGTTCATCTTGCAAAGCAAGTTTCTAATATTCTTGAGATGATTTCAAGCTAACTAAAAGTACAAAATATCTCCCCCTTGAGAACATTCATCTTCGAATGAGACTGTGTGAGACTGGAGAAGATAAACTGACCTACATACTGCACATAAATGACTGGAACATGATTTCTTGAATGACATAACTGATAACTGAATCTATCATACTGAACACACATATCTAATACATGTGTAACTAATTTATGAATGTATGACTGAGTGTTCTGAGGAACTAAGTTTATCACAATGAGAATGCATATATGATGCATGATTATATGACTGAACTGTTGTGTGAATGCATGACTGAATATGCAATGGTATTTAATACTAAGTTTATAATGGAATTCTGAACATGAAATGGATACCAAGCTTGTCACTGAAATCTGAACATGAAACTGAAAAACTTTAGGAGAACTGTTACCTTGAGCTAGATCTGAGTTGGCAGAGAAAAGGTGAGAATACTTGGTACGCATTCTGCTTTTCTTCCCAAGTAACTCCCTCGACGGACTAATTTTGCCAAAGAACTTTGACTAGAGGGACTTCTTTGTTCCTCAGTCTACGAGTCTAGTAGTCAAGAATTTTGACTGGAATCTTTTCATAAGAGAGGTTGTTCTGAACATCTATGCTCTGAATAGGGACTACAACTGTTGGGTCACCTATGCACTACTTGAGCAAAGATACATGGAAGACTGGATGAACTGAGGCTAGATTTAAAGGCAATTTGACCTCATAAGCTACCTTGCTAAAGCGATTGAGAATTTTGAAGGGACCGACATATCGGGGGATGAGTTTTCCCTTCTTGCCGAATCTCTTCACTCCCTTCATGGGAGAGATATTTATATAGACATAATCACCAATCTCAAACTCAAGATCCTTTCTGTGCAATCCGCATAAGACTTCTTTTTGATCTAAGCAGCCTGGAGTCTTTCTCTAATCATCTGGACTTTCTCTAACGCATCGAATACTAAGTCAGGCCCTATGACTGAGGCCTCACTAACTTTGAACTAACTAATTAGAGATTTGCACCTCCTACCATAGAGAGCTTCGAATAGAGCCATCCAAATATTGGAATGATAGTTATTGTTGTATGCAAACTCAGTCAAAGGTGAGTGGTCATACCAACTACCCTTGAAATCGATTGCACACACCCTTAGCATATCCTCTAAAGTCTAAATGTTCCTTTCTGCTTGAACATCTGTCTGAGGATGAAAGGATGTACTGAGATAAACTTGGGTACCAAGACCCTTTTGGAATGCTTTCCAAAAGTGAGAGGTGAACTGGGTACCTCTGTCTGAAATAATAGATAATGGACTACCATGCAATCTGACCAACTCTCTAATGTAGAGTTTGGTGTAATCCTCAGCTGAATAAGAGGTATGGACTGGAAGGAAAAGAGTTGATTAGGTCATCCTATCTATAATGACACAAACTAAATCATGTTGACGACGAATACGAGGCAAACCCATCTCAATGTCTATGTTCACTTCTTCCCACTTCCAAGTAGGAATACTGAACTCCTGCATGGACCCACTAGGCTTCTAATGCTCTATCTTAACCTGTTAATATGTAGAGCACTTAGCCACAAACTCTACAATATCTCTCTTCATCCCACTCCACAAATATATTTCCCGCAAGTCACGGTACATCTTCGTGGCCCTTTATGAATAGAGTAGCACGGACCATGCGCTTCTATAAGAATTCGCTACCTTAAACATCTATAACTAGAACACACAGGTGACCCTGACAATGCAAAACTCCATCTCCCCCTTGGGATAAAACCTCTATTTACTGATCCTTGAAGGAATTTTTCAATTTGACTAGACAGGAATCTCATCTTGCTTTTCTTTCACCTTGAAAACTAGAGATGATTCTGAACTACTCTGAACCCATATGTCACCCTCCTCTGTATCGACTAAGTAAAAACCTAGTCTGGAAAGCTGATGGATTTCCTGATCTAACTTCTTCTTACTATCCTCAACATGAGCAACACTACCCATAGACAGTCTACTAAGAGCATCGGCCACAACGTTGGCCTTTCCCGAATGATAAAGGACACTCATGTCATAATCTTTCAAGAGCTCTAACCACCTCCTCTAACAAAGATTGAGATCTTTCTGAGAAAAAACATCCTCAAGGCTCTTGTGATCTGTGAACTCATCCACATGAACTCCATATAGATAATGCCTCCAAATCTGTAAGGAAAACACTACGGATGCTCACTCAATATCATGAGTCGAATAATTATTCTCATGGAGTTTAAGTTGCCTAGAGGCGTAGTCTATGACCTTACCATATTGCATGAGGACACAACTCAAACCTACTCTGGATGCATCACAATACACCACGAACCCATCTGGACCATCTAGAAGATCTAAGACTGGAGCTGAGATGAGTCGAGTCTTCAACTCCTAAAAACTCTTCTTGCAAGGATCTGACAATTGAACTTGACTTTCTTCCGAGTCAATCAAGACATAAGGGATGCAATAGAAGAAAATCCCTTCACAAACCATCTATAATAGCTAGCCAAACCCAAGAAACTCCTGATATCTGATGGAGATATATTCTGGGCCAGTTTCTTACCACTTCTGTGTTTTGAGAATCAACCCTAATGCCATCACCAGAAATGATATGACCAAGGAATGCTACTAACCTTAATGAAAATTCTCACTTACTAAATTTGGCAAACATCTGATGATCTCAGAGAGTCTAAAGTATGATTCTGAGATGGTCTGAATGATCACACTCACTGTGGGAATAGACCAGAATATCATCAATGAAGACTATTATAAATATGTCCAAGTATCTCTTGAACACCCGGTTCATCAAGTCTACGAAAGCTGCTGGGGAATTGGTAAAACCAAAGGACATGACTAAGAATTTGAAGTGACTAAACCAAGCATGAAAGGCTATTTTTCGAATGTCACATTCTCTGAATCTGAGGTGATGATAGCCTGATTTGAGGTCTATCTTAGAGAAATAGCTGGCACCCTGAAGTTGGTCAAATAAATCATTAATTCTGGGAAGTGGATACTTTTTCTTGATGGTAACTTAAGCTAACGGTAATCAATGCACATTCTGGGAGAACCTTCTTTCTTACACATAAATAAGACAAGTGAACCCCCATGTAGGAATACTGAACTCCTGCATGGACCCACTAGGCTTCTGATTCTCTATCTCAACCTACTGACATGTAGAGTACTTATCCACAAACTTTGTGACATCTCTCTTCATCCCACTCCACCAATAGATTTCCCGCAAGTCACGTTATATCTTCATGGCCCCTGGATGAATAGAATAGCGCGCACCATGCACTTCTGCAAGAATTCATTGCCTTAAGTCATCTACACCTGGGATACACAGACGACCCTGACATCGCAAAACATCATCTCCCCATTGGGAGAAAACCTCTATTTTTTGATCCTTGACTGTTCAACTTGACTAGACTGGGATCTCTATCTTGCTTTTCTTTTACCTCAAAAACTAGAGATGATTCTGAACTACTCTGAACCAATATGTCACCCTCTTCTGTATCGGATAAGCAAACACCTAGTCTGGTAAGCTGATGGATTTCCTGAGCTAACTTTTTCTTTCTCTCCTCAACGTGAGCAACACTACCCATAGACAGTGTACTGAGAGCATTAATAATAATGTTGTCCTTGCCCAAATGATAAAGGACACTCATAGCATAATCTTTAAAGAGCTCTAACCACCTCCTCTAACAAATGTTGAGATCTTTCTAAGAAAACACATATTGAAGGCTCTTATGATCTGTGAACACATCCATATAAACTCCATATAGATAATGCTTCCAAATCTTCAAGGCAAATACTACGGCTGCTAAACCAAGAAACTCTTGAAATCTGATGGGGAGACAGGTCTGCGCCAGTTTCTTACCAATTTTATCTTTTGATGATCAACCCTAATGCCATTACCAGAAATGATATAATCAAGGAATGCTACTGACCTTAACCAAAATTTGTACTTACTAAATTTGGCAAACATCTGATGATCTCTAAGAGTTTAAAGTATGATTCTGAGATGGTTTACTTGATCACGCTCACTGCGGAAATAGACCACAATATCATCTATGAAGACTATGATGAACATGTCCAAGTACTACTTGAACACTAGGTTCATCAAGGCCATGAAAGTTTTTGGGGAATTGGTAACACTAAAGGACATAACTAAGAAATTAAAAGGACCATATCGAGTATGAAAGGCTATTTTTGGAATGTCACATTCTCTGACTCTAAGTTGATGATAGCTTGATCTAAGGTCTATCTTAGAGAAATAGTTGTCACCCTAAAGTTGGTCAAATAAATCATTAATTCTGGGAAGTGGATACTTGTTCTTGACCGTGACTTTATTGAGCTGATGGTAAGCAATGCACATTCTGTAAGAACCGCATTTCTTGTTCATAAGTAAGACTGGTGCACCCCCAAGCCGGAATACTGAAATCCTGCATGGACCCACTAGGATTTTGATACTCTATCTTAACTAGTTGACATGTAGAGAACTTAGCCTCAAACTCTGTAATATCTCTCTTCATCCAACTCCACCAATAGATTTCCCGCAAGTCGCGGTACATCTTCAGAGCCCCTAGATGAATAAAGCAACACTCACCATGCGCTTCTGCAAGAATTTATTGCCTTAATTCATCTACACCTAGAAAACATAGAAGACCCTGAACACGTAAAACACCATCTCCCCTTGGGAGAAAACCTCTATTTTCTAATCCTTGACTGACCCTTTCAACTTGACTAGACTAAGATCTCTATCTTGCTTTTCTTTCACCTCAGAAATAAGAGATGATTCTAAACTACTCTGAACTCATATTTCACCCTCCTCTGTATCGACTAAGTGAACACCTAGTATGGAAAGCTGGTTGATTTCCTGAGCTAACTTCTTCTTACTATCCTCAACGTGAGCAACACTAACCATAGACAGTCTACTGAGAGCATCGGCCACAACATTGGCATTGCTCGGATGATAAAGGACACTCATGTCATAATCTTTCAAGAGCTCTAACCACCTCCTCTAACAAAGATTAAGATCTTTTTGAGAAAAGACATACTAAAGTATCTTATGATCTGTGAAAACATCCAAATGAACTCCATATAGATAATGACTCTAAATCTTCAAGGCAAATATTACGGCAGCTAACTCATGATCATGAGTCAGATAATTCTTCTCATGGGGTTTAAGTTACCTCGAGGTGTAGTCTATAACCTTATCATGCGTATGAGGACACAAACCAAACCTACTCTAGATGCATCACAATAAACCACAAACCCATCAAGACCATCTCGAAGAGCTAAAACTGAAGCTAAGGTGAGTCGAGTCTTCAACTCCTGAAAACTCTTCTCACAAGGATCTGACCACTGAAACTTGACTTTATTGTAAGTCAATTTGTACATAGGGGATGCAATATAAGAAAATCCCGCAACAAATCGACTGTAATAGCCAACCAAACAAAAGAAACTCCTGATATCTGATAGAGAGTCAGGTCTGGGCCGGTTTCTTACTGCTTTCGTCTTCTGAGGATCAACCCTAATGCCATTACCAGAAATGATATGATCAAGGAATACTACTGACCTTAGAAAAAATTCACACTTTCTAAATTTGGAAAACATCTGATGATCTCTGAGAGCCTGAAGTACGATTCTAAGATGGTCTGCATGATCACGCTTACTACGGGAATAGACCAGAAAATCATCTATGAAGGCTATGATGAACATGTCCAAGTACTTCATTAACACCTGGTTCATCAAGTCTATGAAAGTTGCGGGGACATTGGTAAGTCCAAAGGACATAACTAAGAATTCGAAGTGACCATACCGAGTATGAAAGGCTGTTTTTGAAATGTTACATTCTCTGACTCTGAGCTGATATAGACAGATCTGAGGTCTATCTTAGAGAAATAGCTGGCACCCTGAAGTTGGTCAAAAATATTATCAATTTTGGGAAGTGGATAGTTGTTCTTGACCGGGACTTCATTGAGCTGACGGTAATCAATGTACATTCTGAGAGAACCAAATTTTTTATGCACGAATAAGACTGGCGCACCCCCAAGTAGGAATACTGAACTCCTGCATGGACCCACTAGGCTTCTGATGCTCTATCTTAACCTTCTAACATGTAGATAACTTAGCCACAAACTCTACAATATCTCTCTTTATCCCACTCCACCAATAGATTTCCTGCAAATTGTGGTACATCTTCGTCGACCCTAGATTAATAAAGTAGCGCTTACTATACACTTCTGCAAGAATTTGCTGCCTTAAGTCGTCCACACCTGGAACAAACAGATGACCCTAACAACATAAAACACCATCTCCCCCTTGAGGGAAAACCTTTATTTTCTAATCCTTGATTAACTCTTTCAACTTGACAAAATTGGGATCTCTATCTTGCTTTTCTTTTACCTCAGAAACTAGAGATGATTCTGAACTACTCTGAACCCATATGTCACCCTCCTCTTTATCGACTAAGTGAACTCCTAGTCTGGCAAACTAATGGATTTCTGGAGCTAACTTCTCCTTACTATCCTCAACGTGAGCATTACTGCCCATAGACAATCTACTGAGTGCATCAGCCACGACATTGGCCTTGCCCGGAGGATAAAGGACACTCATGTCATAGTCTTTCTAGAGCTCTAACCACCTTCTCTAGCAAAGTTTGAGATCTTTCTAAGAAAAGGCATACTGAAGGCTCTTATGATCTGTGAAAACATCCACATGAACTCCATATTGATAATGCCTCCAAATCTTCAAGGCAAACACTGCCGCTGCTAACCCAAGAAACTCTTGTTATCTGATCGAGAAATAGGTCTGGTCCAGTTTCTTACCAATTCTGTCTTTTGAGGATCAACCCTAATACCATTACCAGAAATGGTAGGATCAAGGAATGCTACTGACCTTAGCCAAAATTCACATTTACTGAATTTGGCAAACATCTGATGATCTCTAAGATTCTAAAATTCGATTCTGAGATAGTCTTCTTGATCAAGCTCACTGCAAAAATAGACCACAATATCATATATGAAGACTGTGATGAACATGTCAAAGTATTGCTTGAACACTCGGTCCATCAAGGCCATGAATATTTCTGGGGAATTGGTAATACCAAAGGACATAACTAAGAATTTGAAGGGACCATACCACGTATGAAAGGCTACTTTTGGAATATCACATTCTCTGACTCTGAGCTGATGATAGCTTGATCTGAGGTCTATCTTAGAGAAATAGCTGGCACCCTGAAGTAGGTCAAAAAAATCATTAATTTTGGAAAGTGGATACTTGTTCTTGACCGTGACTTTATTGAGCTGACGGTAAGTGTAATACCCCGGAAAATTTTTTGTTAGAATTTTTTGCGTAAACGTATTGGATCCTATCTTCAAGAATGATTTGTAATTTTTTTGTACGTCATTTCTTGGATTTCGACCCACCATTTCGTAGAGCATCGAATAAGATTTCCAAACATATGTAGATCACCCAAAACGGACACTCGAGCGATGAGTTACGACCATTCCAATCAAACTACAACCATTCTGATCGAACTGTGAACAGTAAAATGTGCAGGAAAAAAGTATACTACAGCCAGGCAATTTTTTTATTCCACTTCAAATGATCATAACTCCTTGTACATAATGAACTGTGTGAGCTTCTATATATAAACGGAAAGCCCTGAGAGTCTTCGTTCCAATAAAATTGGTTTCATCCAATTTGGACATCGGAGCAAAATGTTATGATCAATCTACTTCAGGCTATCAAAACAGTCCACCAAAGGACTGATTTGACATTTTTTTTATTTTTAAGGGCATTTTGGTCCTTTCCTTTTTCCCATTCTATATATATATATATATATATATATATATGTATGTATGTGTGTGATGTGTATATATGTACACCCCTTGGATGAAGGACCATTATTTTCTTTCATTTCTTCCTTCTCTTTCTCTCTAAAATATTAAGAATCCTAGGGTTCCAATTTTCCTTCCTCGAATATTCAATCTCTACTTCAAGAAACCAAGAACAAGTTTAAGGAATCATTGAAGATCATTGTTCCAGGTATGCAAGTGTTTATCTATGGGCTCCTTTCGTCCATAGAGCCCACAAATCCTTTTTCAAAGGCTCAAGATACATGTATGTATATATATATATATATATATATATATATGATTATACTTTCTAAATTTTCATTGTGTATGTGTATAGTATTCACATGATGGTTGAGATATATGTGTGGGATGATTATGTATGTTGGTTGAAGTATATGTGTGTAGTATTTGTGTGAAGGATGATGGTGTTGTGGTGCATGAAATTGAGCATTAAACCTATGCCCTAAATGGTGCATGTAAGGTGATTGCTAAAATGCCTATGTGAAGAAGAATTAAGAATTTGACATGTTTGTTATCCAAGTTATGATTTCATGCCATATCCATATGCTTAACTTATGTCTACCATATGTTTGACAAAATATTTAAGAGAATAGAAAACTATGCATTGTGGTTCATTAGGTCTTAAAAGATAAATTCATGCTTTGTTCCTATGGATAGTTGATTTCCTTGAATTTGTGGTGCGTTGTGGGTGTATGATGGAATTCCATGATGAATTGTTGAGGTAACTATGATGTTTGTGCGTAGTATTTGCTGTGGACCCAAAGCATGCTCCCCACGTGTTCGATTGGACGATTATATGAAGAAATGAGGCCATTTGATTTGCTAAGTGTAAAGTCCTCAATTATGTGTTGCGTATGATGGCCTATGGGCATGTTGTGTATGATTTATCTATCTTGTGTTACTTTATGCTATTGTGTGTTGGGGGTATGTATGCCTGAAATAGTCTATTGATCTAGAGCCGAGTTAGTATCACGGTAATCTCAATCGAGCGATGAACAATGAACTCCCGATTAGTTTCAAAACTTGGGGAAAACTCAGTAATCTCGGAAATCATTCTTTATCGAATACTCAGGCAATGAAGCTCTGAAATCTTACATATCAATTCACTCCGTACAGACCTCTGTACATTTTGTGAGATAGTAAGCTTATCTTAAAAGTAAGTGGCATTTACAAATACTCCGTCAGAGAACGGAATCAAGCGAACTCTGTCATATTGATAAAGTATTATAATGTGAGAACAGATTCACTTCAGTTGAGTACAGTTAAGAACCGGTTAAGTGTCTTTCAGTTGGGAGTAAGATTCAGCATCGAGCGAGCTAAGGATGGGAACATTCCTGCTAGTAGAGGGTTTGATTCCTGGTAGCAATCCTTATGCTCCATAACTACGTCTCCAATGTAGGTTGAGACATCTATCCTGCAAGTTGAGGGTTAGATGAGGTTCTTTTCCTACGAGTAGAGGGTCCCACCGTTCTCGTTTAAGGTCCTGATAGTAGAGGGTCCTATGTAGTTGTCTTTATTGGTGGCGTGGTATTGACACCCTTCCATCTAGGGTACAGGTTGGATCCCACTTGTGGTAAGTGGGGCATGTCGGTTAAATGATCACTCCCACTGTTTCAGTAACAGTCTCAGAAAAGAACTCAATTAATGAGCAGAAGTTGAGGCTGTCAGATACAGGCCTCCCAGTATTGTTATCATTATCATTGAGTAGAGAGACTTCCTGCGAGATGAGGGTTGCTCTCGAACTTATTTACCCATTATCATTATCATTGAGTACAGAGACTTCCTACTAGATAAGGGTTGATCTCAGATTCAGTTGTTCAATGTTCCAAAGTTGGTGAATTTGAATATCAAATTTCAGTAATATCTGTTATCCGATTTCTCAGTATGGATAAGTACAGATGTCAGCTCTAGTAGCTTTAAATACTCAGTATCTTATTGTCACTATTATTATTTTCGGGTGTCAGTGTTCAAAATGTAACATTTGGTGTCATGATAATTTAAGTTGTACTTTATGCATCCATGGGTGTATTGTTGATCAGACATGTTTCCAAATTGGTAACTGCAGAGTTTCTATATATGTTATTCCAGCGAATACATATTATTCAGATTGTTATGTTTATGCATAAGCCTTACATTTCACCTTACCCTATACTTGCATACTCGGTACATTCTTTGTACTGGCGCATTTGTGCTATGGTGTTTTCCCTACCATAGGTTCAGAAGAGCGAGATTCAGAGTATATTTAGCGGTCAGATCTTGTAACAGTGGGTGCAGCAGTGAGTCCTCATCATCCGAGGATATTCTATTTCAGTGTTTTGATGATTTTAGTAGACGGAGTTAGTTGGGGAATTGTCCCTTCAACTCCACAATTCAGACAGTGTAGAGGCTTTTCAGACAGATGTATTAATATTTAGTTTTAGTACTGTATATTTAGATGTTTGAACCTTAAGGCCAGATTTAGCCAATTTCCGCATTTATTGTATTATATCATGCAGTGAACAGATACGGATATCAGTGAAGGGTTAGCTTGTGGTCCCTCGAGGTCACGAGCACCGTGTGGCATTCCAGTTCATGGGAATCAGGGCGTTATAGTAAGCAATGCACATTCTAAGAGAACCGTCTTTCTTGCGTATGAATAAGACTGGTGTGCCCCCAAGTAGGAATACGGAACTCCTGCATGGACCCACTAGGATTCTGATGCTCTATCTTAACCAGTTGACATGTATAGCACTTAGCCACAAACTCTGTAATATCTCTCTTCATCCAAATCCACCAATAGATTTCCCGCAAGTCGTTGTACATCATCAGGGCCCCTGGATGAATAAAGTAGTGTTCACCATGCGCTTCTACAAGAATTCGCTGCCTTAAGTCATCTACACCTAGAACACACAAACGACCCTACCAACGTAAAACACCATCTTCCCCTTGGGAGAAAACCTCTATTTTCTAATCCTTGACTGACTCTTTCAACTTGAATAGACTGAGATCTCTATCTTGCTTTTCTTTCACCTCAGAAAAAAGATATGATTCTGAACTACTCTGAACCCATATGTCACCCTACTCTATATCGACTAAGTGAACACCTAATCTGGAAAGCTGGTGGATTTCCTGAGCTAACTTCTTCTTACTATCCTCAACATGAGCAACACTACCCATAGACAGTCTACTGAGAGCATAGGACATGATGTTGGCCTTGCTCGGGTGATAAAGGACACTCATGTCATAATCTTTCAAGAGCTCTAACCACCTCATCTAACATAGATTGAGATCTTTCTGAGAAAATACATACTGAAGGCTCTTGTGATCTGTGAACACATCCACATGAACATATATATAATTCCTCCAAATCTTTAAGGCAAATACTATGGCTGCTAACTCAAGATTATAAGTCGGATGATTATTCTCATGGGGTTTAAGTTGCCTAGAGGCGTAGGCTATGACCTTACCATGCTGCATTCGGACACAAACCAAACCTACTCTAGATGCATCACGATACACCACAAACCCATCTAGACCATCTCGAAGAGCTAAGACTGGAGCTGAGGTGAGTCGAGTCTTCAACTCTTCAAAACTCTTCTCGCAAGGATCTGATCACTGAAACTTGACTTTCTTATGAGTCAATCTGTACATAGGGGATGCAATATAAGACAATACCTCAACAAATCTCCTGTAATAGCCAGCCAAACCCAAGAAACTCCTGATATCTGATGGAGAGATAGGTCTGGGTCAGTTTCTTACCGCTTCCGTCTTCTAAGGATCAACCCTAATGCCATCACCAGAAATTATATGATCAAGGAATGCTACTGACCTTAGAAAAAATTCACACTTTCTAAATTTGGAAAATATCTTATGATCTCTGAGAGCCTGAAGTACGATTCTAAGATGGTCTGCATGATCACGCTTACTGCGGGAATAGACCAGAATATCATCTATGAAGGCTATGATGAACATGTCCAAGTACTTCATTAACACCTGGTTCATCAAGTCTATGAAAGTTGCGGGGACATTGGTAAGTCCAAAGGACATAACTAAGAATTCGAAGTGACCATACCGAGTATGAAAGGCTATTTTTGAAATGTTACATTCTCTGACTCTGAGCTGATATAGACAGATTTGAGGTCTATCTTAGAGAAATAGCTGGCACCCTAAAGTTGGTCAAAAAATTATCGATTCTGGGAAGTGGATAGTTGTTCTTGACCGGGACTTCATTGAGCTGACGGTAATCAATGTACATTCTGAGAGAACCAAATTTCTTTTGCACGAATAAGACTGGCGCACCCCCAAGTAGGAATACTGAACTCCTGCATGGACCCACTAGGCTTCTGATGCTCTATCTTAACCTGCTAACATGTAGAGCACTTAGCCACAAACTCTGCAATATCTCTCTTTATCCCACTCCACCAATAGATTTCCCGCAAATTGTGGTACATCTTCGTGGACCCTAGATTAATAAAGTAGCGCTTACTATACACTTCTGCAAGAATTCGCTGCCTTAAGTCGTCCACACCTGGAACAAACAGATGACCCTGACAACATAAAACACCATCTCCCCCTTGAGGGAAAACCTCTATTTTCTAATCCTTGATTAACTCTTTCAACTTGACAAAATTGGGATCTCTATCTTGCTTTTCTTTTACCTCAGAAACTAGAGATGATTCTGAACTACTCTGAACCCATA
This sequence comes from Capsicum baccatum var. pendulum, assembly GCA_030864225.1. Classification (NCBI taxonomy): domain Eukaryota; kingdom Viridiplantae; phylum Streptophyta; class Magnoliopsida; order Solanales; family Solanaceae; genus Capsicum; species Capsicum baccatum. The sequence goes on from CM061554.1 coordinate 187,422,325, forward strand.
TGTCACCCTCCTCTTTATCGACTAAGTGAACTCCTAGTCTGGAAAACTTATGGATTTCCTGAGCTAAATTCTTCTTACTATCCTCAATATGAGCAATACTACCCATAGACAGTCTACTTAGAGCATCATCCACGACATTGGCCTTGCCCGGATGATAAAAGATACTCATGTCATAATCTTTCAAGAGCTCTAACCACCTCCTCTAACAAAGTTTGACATCTTTCTAAGAAAAGACATACTAAAGACTCTTATGATCTGTGAACACATCCACATGAACTCCATATAGATAATGCCTCCAAATCTTCAAGGCAAATACTACAGCTACTAACTCAAGATCATGAGTCGGAGAATTCTTCTCATAGGGTTTAAGTTGCCTGGAGGCGTAGGCTATGACCTTACCATGCTGCATGAGGACACAACCCAAACCTACTTGAGCTGAGGTGAGTCAATTCTTCTACTCCTGAAAACTCTTCTCACAAGGATCTGACCACTGAAATTTGACTTTTTTTCTGAGTCAATCTAGACATAGGGGATGCAATAGAAGAAAATCACTTAAAAAACCATCTGTAATAGCCAGCCAAATCTAAGAAACTCCTGATATCTGATGGAGAGATAAGTTTGGACAAGTTTCTTACCACTTCTATCTTTTGAGGATCAGCCCAAATGTCATCACCAGAAATGATATGACCAAGGAATGTTACTGACCTTTGCCGAAATTCAAACTTACTAAATTTGACGAACGTCTGATAATCTCTGAGAGTCTGAAGTACAATTTTGAGATGGTCTACATGATCACGCTCACTGTGGGAATAGACTAGAATATCATCAATGAAGACTATAACGAACATGTCCAAGTACGGCTTGAACATCCGGTTCATCAAGTCCATGAAAGTTGTTGGGGCATTGGTAAGACTAAAGATCATGACTAATAATTCAAAGTGACCATACCGAGTATGGAAGGCTATTTTCAAAATATCACATTCTCTGACTCTGAGCTGATGATAGCCTGATCTGAGGTCTATCGTAGAGAAATAGTAGCCGACACACTAAATTTTTTCAAATAAATCATCAATTCTAGGAAGTGGATACTTGTTCTTAATAGTGACATTATTGAGCTAACGTTAATCAATGTGAATTCTGAGAGGACCGTTTTTTTCTTGTGCATAAATAAAACTGGTGCACCCCCAAGTAGGAATACTGAACTCCTGCATGGACCCACTAGGCTTCTAATGCTCTATCTTCACCTACTAACATGTATAGCACTTAGACACAAACTCTACAATATCTCTCTTCATCCCACTCCACCAATAGAATTCCCATAAGTCGCGGTACATCTTTGTGGCCCCTGGATGAATAGAGTATTGCGCACCATGCACTTCAGCAAGAATTCACTGCCTTAAGTTGTCTACACCTGGAACACACAGACGACCCTAACAATGCAAAACACCATCTCCCCATTGGGAGAAAACCTCTATTTTCTGATCTTTGACTGACTCTTTCAACTTAACTAGACTGGGATCTCTATATTACTTTTCTATTACCTCAAAAACTAGAGATGATTCTGAACAACTCTAAACCCATATGTCACCATCTTCTGTATCGACTAAGCGAACACCTAGTCTGGAAAACTGATGGATTTTTCGAGATAACTTCTTCTTACTGTCCTCAATGTGAGCAACACTACCCATAGATAGTCTACTGAGAGTGTCGGCCATAATGTTGGCCTTTCCCGGATGATAAAGGACAGTCATGTCATAATCTTTCAAGAGCTCTAACCACCTCCTCTGACAAAGATTGAGATCTTTCTGAGAAAAGAGATACTGAAGGATCTTATGATTTGTGAACACTTCCACATGAACTTCATATAGAAAATACCTCTAAATCTTCAAGGAAAATACTACGGCTGCTAACTCAAGATCATGAGTCAGATAATTCTTCTCATGGGGTTTAAGTTTCCTAGAGGCGTAGGCTATGACCTTACCATGCAGCATAAGGACATAACCGAAAACTACTCTGGATGCATCACAATATACCACAAACCCATCTGGACTATCTCAAAGAGCTAAGACTGGAGTTGAGGTGAGTCGAGTCTTCAAATCCTAAAACCTCTTCTTGTAAAGATCTGACCACTTAAACTTGACTTTTTTCTAAGTCAATCTGGACATAGGGGATGCAATAAAAGAAAATCCCTCAATAATTCATCTATAATAGCCATCCAAACCCAAAAAACTCCTGATATCTGATGGAGAGATAGGTCTTGGCCAGTTGCTTACCATTTTTATCTTCTGAGGATCAACCCTAATGCCATCAGCAGATATGATATGATCAAGGAATGCTACTGGCCTTAGCAAAAATTTGCACTTACTGAATTTGGCAAATATTTAATGATATCTGATAGTCTGAAGTACGATTCGAAGATGGTCTGCATGATCATGCGCACTGTGGGAATAGACTAGAATATCATCATTGAAGACTATGACAAACATGTCCAAGTACTGCTTGAACACCCGGTTCATCAAGTCCATGAAAGCTACTGGGGCATTGGTAAGACCAAAGGATATAACTAAGAATCCGAAATGACCATACCGAGTATGAAAGGCTATTTTTAGAATGTCACATTCTCTGACTCTGAGCAGATGATAGCCTGATCTAAGGTCTATCTTAGAGAAATAGTTGTCACCCTAAAGTTGGTAAAATAAATCATCAATTCTGGGAAGTGGATACTAGTTCTTGACCGTGACTTTATTAAGCTGATGGTAAGCAATGCATATTTTGAGAGAACCATCTTTCTTGAACACGAATAAGACTGGTGCACCCCAAAGTAGGAATACTGAACTCCTGTATAGACCCACTAGGATTCTAAAGATCTATCTTAACCTGTTAATATGTAGAGCACTTAGCCATAAACTCTGCAGCATCTCTCTTCATCCCACTCCACCAATAGATTTCTCAAAAGTCACGGTACATATTCATGGCCCCTGGATGAATAAAGTAGCACGCACCATGCACTTCTGCAAGAATTCGCTACCTTAAGTAGTCTTCACCTAGAATACACAGATGACCCTGACAATGCAAAACACCATCTCCCCATTGGGAGAAAACCTTTATTTTCTAATCCTTGACTGAATTTTTCAACTTGACTAGACTGGGATCTCTATCTCGCCTTTCTTTTACCTCAAAAACTAGAGATAATTCTAAACTACTCTGAACCCATATGTCACCATCCTATGTATTGACTAAGCGAACACCTAGTTTGGCAAGCTGATAGATTTCCTGAGCTAACTTCTTCTTACTGTCCTCTACGTGAGCAACACTACCCATAGACAGTCTACTGAGAGCATAGGCCATGATGTTGGCCTTGCCCGAATGATAAAGGAAACTCATGTCATAACCTTTCTAGAGCCTTAACCACCTCCTCTAATAAAGGTTGAGATCTTTCAGAGAAAAAACATACTAAAGGATCTTATGATCTATGAACACATCCACATGAAATCCATATAGATAATGCCTCTAAATCTTCAGGGCAAATACTACGGCTGCTAACTTAAGATCATGAATCAAATAATTCTTCTCATGGGGTTTAAGGTACCTAGAGAAATAGGCTATGAACTTACTATTCTGCATGAGGACACAACCCAAACCTACTCTGGATGCATCACAATACACCACGAACCCATTTGGACCATCTAGAAGCGCTAAGACTGGAATTGAGGTGAGTCGAGTCTTCAACTCCTACAAACTCTTCTCACAAGAATCTGACCACTAAAACTTGACTTTCTTCTGAGTCAATCTGGACATAGGGGATGCAATATAAGAAAATCTCTCAAAAAAACATCTGTAATAGCTAGCCAAACCCTAGAAACTCCTGATATCTGATGGAGAGACAGGTCTGGGCTAGTTTTTACCAATTTTGTCATTTGAGGATCAACCCTAATGCCATCACCGAAAATAATATGACCAGGGAATGCTGCTGGCCTTAGCCAAAATTTGCACTTACTTAATTTGGCAAATATCTAATGATCTCTGAGAGTCTAAAGTATAATTTTGAGATGGTCTACATAATCACGCTCACAGCGGGAATAGACCAGAATATCATCAATGAAGACTATGACGAACATGTCCAAGTACTGCTTGAACACCCGGTTTATCAAGTCCATGAAATCTGTTGGGGCATTGGTAAGACCAAATGACATAACTAAGAATCTAAAGTGACCATACCGAGTATGAAAGGATATTTTTAGAATGTCACATTCTCTGACTCTGAGCTAATGATAGCCTAATCTAAGGTCTATCTTAGAGAAATAGCTGGCACCCTAAAGTTGGTCAAACAAATCATTAATTCTGGGAAGTGGATACTTGTTCTTGATCATGACTTTATTAAGCTGATAATAGTCAATGAACATTCTGAGAGAATTGTCTTTCTTGCATACGAATAAGATTAGTGCGCCCCATGGGGATACACTTGGTTTGATGAAGTCGTTATCTAGGAGATCTTTCAACTGTTCTTTCAATTCTCTCAGTTCTACTAGTGCCATTTTGTATGGCAGAATATATATAGGTTGAGTATCTAGAAGAAGATCAATGCCAAAGTCTCTTTCTCTTTTGAGAGAAATTCCTCGAAGATCTTCGGGAAAGACATCTGAATATTTATTTTCGACTGGGATTGATTTGAGACTGGGGGTTTTAGAACTAATGCCCTTAACTCAAACAAGATAATAGACACATCATTTAGATGTCATTTTCCTTGCCTGAAGGTAGGAAATAAGCTGACCTCTGAAAGCTGAAGTTCTATCCCTCCACTCTAGGATAGGTTTATTTGGAAATTAAAACTAGACTATTCTGCTTTTGCAGTTGACTATGGCATAGCAGGAATAAAGACGATCCATGCTGAGAATAACATCAAAATTATACATCTTAATTCTACTAAGTCTGCTGAAGTGACTTTCTAAAATATCATAACCGAGCAGTTCCTGTATACCCGGCGGGCTATGTTAGTTTTACCCACTAGGGTAGAGACTAAAAATGGCTTTTCTAGAATTTCTGGACTAGTTTCGAAATCACCTACTATATAGGGAGTAACAAAAGACAAAGAAGATCCTGGATCTAGCAAAGCGTAAACATGCACATAAAAGATATATAACGTACCAGTAACCACATCAGGATAATTTTACTGATCTTTCCAGGACTGAAGAGCATAAATTCAATTTGGGCGTTGCCCACTAGTAGCACTGGAGGTGGAACTCTGCTGATTTGGGCGACCGAAACAAGCTGGGGAACGGTTCTGCTGACCCTGATTACCTGACTGGGGACAATCTCTAACTCAGTTGACAGGAATGCCCCCATCCCTAGGTTAACTTGGTGTCGAATCCTACTCCCAACTAAAATAGACCCTAGCTGATTTATACTCTGTACTAGGCTGACTGAATGGTTATTGAGATTACTATTTAGTTGAACCGAACTGAGTTCACTGAATTTCATTGAATGATAGAATTCTACTAAATTCTGTTAACTGATAGAGTTTATTGAGGTCTGAACTGAATATTGGGTTAGACTGAACTACTATTGAATCTACTGAGTTTTACTGAGTTCTGTAACTGAATGAGAGTACTACTGATCGTCACATAACTGATATTGTTCTATGAATGACCATGGCTCTAGGTAATCAGCTAAATTATCGGGTACAAGTACCCCCAGGACTCGAGAGCATAGAATAAGAGACATGGCATAACTTGAAACATGTAAACTAAACATTTGATAATTCTTCATTCAATGAGGCATTTTAACAAACACTTGCATGATACAACTTGCACATAGGCTATCTTGACATGGTTTCATTCTCTTAATAATTCACATGAACAATTCATTAATCACTTGGTGAGCATAATATATGCACATAACTTTGAACAACAAGTGGGTATCATGATTGAATTCCAAATCTCACAATTCAAGGGTTTAACATGGACTTACACACATGAAAATTAATTACGCATGAAACATGTAATAAAACATGTATTAGGAACCAAATCCAAACATCAATCATGAATACACTTTAATTCTAACCATGGAAAATCATGCAATCAACTACTTGAAGTTTCAAAATAGATTCTTGGACTCCAAGGGTGGAAGGAACCCCTGTATGAACACTTCACATACCTTAGTTAAGGAATTTCGAAAAGTTTATGGTTGAATCTTGAGTTCTTGATTTGAAACTTGAGCACCTAGGGTTTTGTTCTTGAGCAATTTTAAGAAGAGATGAGTTTAATTGCTCTCCAAGGTGATTAATTTTGTGTTTTGGGGGATGAAGTACATAGGGAAAAGACTCAAATACCCCCAAGAACGCGGTCTCTTAATGACTAAAAACTGGGCTACTGACGCGCAGGTCGACGCGGCACATCAATGCCATCGACGCAATAGTCAATGTGTCATGCCATATTTGCATTGATTCACTGGAATTAGATGCTGGTAGCTGGAAAAAATATTAACCAATGTGATAGTTGATGCGGCGTGCCAAGATCACGTTGATCCACTATTTTAAGATTCCAAAAGAGCTTCAAATGAAGTCCAAAAAATCTGAAACTCATCCAAAAACACATACGGACATTCCTGATCATGAATCAATCTAAACATCAATATTTTATGGACATAAAGTTTGAAAAATAAGATTTCCAACCTTCGTAGGCTAAAATGACACTAAGTCTGAGTACTTAGTTAAAATATTCTAAGTTTAGGACCCACTTGACAAGCCTAAAGGACTAAATTAAACTTAGAATTTTGTGAGGTATTACAGTAGTAAATGAATTCTTATATGTACTTCCTGAAGATCTTCCCGGAGTTCCTCTTAAAAGGGAAATCAACTTCGGAATAGACCTTCTCCTAGATACTCAACCTATATCTATTCTATCATACAGAATGGCTCCAGCTTGTAACATCCCATATTCAAGTACGTGTATTGGCATATTCAAGTACGTGTATTGGTCTTATTTATATGGAATTAATTTTTTATTTTATTTATACCAGAATTTGCCCGTCGATGGTTCCATACGAAGGTTATTGAATAAGATTTCCAACGATATAAAGATTTCCAAAAATGGATAGGTTTCGGATATAATCGAGCACGTTCGAAACTATAAAACGGTGGTCGGGATATTTGGAATAGTAAATGTGCAGGAAAATTTCCTGCACACAAACTACTGAGGCCAGCCAATTTTTTGGGTCAACTTTAAATGATCATAACTCCCTTAATATAATGAACTGGGAGATCTTCGACCTATGAAAAGAAAGATCTTTGAGTCTTCTTTCCAATGCAATTGGTTTCATCCAAATCCAGCATTTGAGTAAGGAGTTATACTCGTTTTACTTCAACCTCTCAAAATAGATTTTTAGGGTCAACTTCAAATAATCATAACTCCTTGTACAGGACGAACTGGGTGGCCTACTTTATATGAAATGAAATCCCTTTGAATTATCTTTCCAACAATACCAATTTCACCCAAATTTAATATCGGATCAAAGAGTTATGGTCGATCTACTTTAGCTTATCAAAACAGTCCACCAAAGGACAGATTTGACATTATTTAAATTTTAAAGGCACTTTGGTCATTCCCTATGATATTATGGACGGGAATATGTGTATATATGATGATAGGCAAAATTACGCACCTATATCAATATATTTTGCCCATATTTTAGCCTAGTTTTGAGAACAAATTATATATTTCATGCACTTTTAGTCCGTTTTCCTATAAATGAGCTAACGAACATGATTAGTAAAGTTTCAGGTATAAATGACGCAAAATACAGCATTTTATGGCTTACTTGACGCAAAAGAAAGCTCACAAAGGAAGGGAAGGAAGTCTACACGCCTAAGGACCAAAACTGCTGCATGAAAAATCTGTCCCGGGCTAAAACAGCATTTCTGAAGACTTTGGGGACTTACAGACACAAAGCTGGATTTTGACAATGATACATTAACCTAGTACAATTGGGTTATGTATTTCATTAGTTTATTTGGATTAGGAGAATGTTACATTAACCTAGTACAAATGGGTTAAGTATTTCCTTAGTTTAGTAGGATTTGGTTATTTATTTCATTAGCATAGTAGGAGTAGGATAGGAGTATTATAAATACCCTATCATGCTAGAGATTTTTAAACAAGTCCTCCCTTAGTGGAGAGAAATTCCTCCCTTAGTGGAGAGAATTCATCCCTCACCACAATACATTCTTCCATCCCTCTCTTCTTCCACCACAACAATTCTACAGCTCTTCTAATCTTTCCATTAATATTATTTTCTTCTATTCATCTATTCAATTCTTAAATTCTGCAACAAGAGAAACGTTACCTTGCTAAGGAATTCACGCCTAACGCCTATCACTTGATCTACACGCCATTACTCAATATTGTGATATAATAACAATGTCAATCGTGATCTCCTTCGCATTCATGGGTAACTAAACTTCTCTGTTGGGGTTATGGAAGCCGAATGAGTTACTATCTATTGCTGTGAGTTTGTGAGTTCGAGACACGTATATTGCTTATATCATTATTCTCTTCATCTTAATCCACATTCTTTGCGGTTGCAAATGCAAGAATACGCCAGTCTAACATTTAACTTGTTCGAGAGAAAGGTTATTTGTCTGGAAAAGAGATAATGTCAAGGTACTAGGACACCCTTTCCTATTAAAAAGCTAGTGCCGTAATTGGACAACCTCTTGGAGAATTCGTACCGTTAGACACGCTTTAAGCTCGAGAGAGTTAAAGTGAAATAGTCCTTGTTTAGGTCGAGAGATGCTTGGATTTACCATCGACTACAATTCTCTATAAGCAATTGCATGTAAGAATTCTACACACTCATAGCCAAAAAAGACGTATACCTCAGAAGGTAGACATAACCCCAACGCTTCAATTCTCATTGTTTACAACCAACGTAACAATCTCTCTTTCTTTACTTTATTATTTTCAGCTTTTGTTTACATTACTTGCACGACAAGACTCCCCCCTTCTTACGAGACTTGCACCAAAAGTTTAGTAATTTTGCTTACTTGTTGGCCAAGCTATTCCCTGTGGGATCGACACCCAACCCAGGTTGGGTTCTATATTTGCTATCGACCGCTTTACACTCCTACGAGAGCTGTAGATTGAGCGTTATCAAAAATTGGCGCCGTTGCCGGGGAATACGAGTGTCAATCAAGTTCGTGATAATTACTACACCCTTTGGTCAAAGATTCTCGTACTTTTACTTTTAGTTTTTGTTTTTGTTTCTTGCAGTTTTTTACTTTAGTGCATGCCCCATACTAGAAGTTCTGGTCAACTGTTATTACCAATCAATCCTGAACCACAACGAATTAGAAGAATGGAAGCACAAGCTGAAATCGACAGGATGGTTGCTCAACACGAGCAAGCAAGATTAGTTGCTCTTACCGCTGCTCAAGTCCAACAACAAAACATTGATAATCCTGGGCGAGCCATAAATCCTGACGATGAGGATTTAGGTGACGATGAGTTGATAAACCCAAGGCATGTTACTGAAGCTACAACACCTGCCAACCGAAGATGTCGACAAGCTCGGTTTAGGTATGATCGCCAACCGTTGCAGCCAGCTTTCGACGATGATGATGATGATCTTGATGGTCCCGGAGCCACTGAAGCTATAATTCCACCACCATTAGCGCCCGGAGCCAAGTTCAACATCACAAGCACCATGATTCAGTTATTGCAACTCAAGGGATTATTTGGTGGACTAGCAGCCGATGATCCGAATATGCATCTCATCAACTTTATTTCTACATGCAAGTCCTTTGACAATCCTGGTGTTGGTCAGAATGCTATTCGATTACGTCTATTTCCATTGTCTCTGTCTGGGGAGGCAACACTATGGTTGAATGGGCTGACTCCTGATTCTATTACAAATTGGAGGCAATTGAGAGACGCTTTCCTAGAAAGATTCTTTCCGCCATCCAAAAGGGCTCAATTGAGAGATGAAATCAGCAACTTTCGTCAGCTTCCCTCTGAAGCTCTTCATGAAACATGGGAGAGGTTCAAGACAAAGCTAGCGAGATGCCCAAACCATCACATGACTAATGTTCACCTCATAGAGACCTTGTATAGAGCCTTGAATTCAATAACTAAACCAGTGGTGGACAATGCAGCTGGAGGTTCTTTCATGGACCTCACCTTTGGTCAAGCAAGCAATATGCTAGATCGTATGACGAAACAAAGTAGATCTTGGCATGCCAGGGATCCTGAGGTAGCAATCCCCACTTTATCTATTGGCATGACTGCAGACCAACGAAGAAGAGAAGAAGAATGTGATCAAGATATGGCGCACATGAAAACCCAAATGGATCTTCTTACAAAGCATCTATTAGGGAAGACTGAAAAAGTAAAAGCGATTGCGTCAAAAGGAAGAGACGAACCTGATTCGGAAGAGGAGGCCAACTACTTGAACAATCAGGGGGGTTTCCGAGGGAATACCCAAGGAAACCAAGGTCGGAACTATTATGATAAATCTGGAAACAAATACCAAGGTAGTTGGAAGAACAAGAATGAAAAGAGTGGTTTGTACGTTCCCCCTGGCAGACGTGATACCACCATATCTAATTCTGGAAGTATGGAAGACATGATGGCTAAATTATTGAAAGGAGTCGAAGCAACGAGCGCGGGAGTAACAGAGGTAATCAATGATTTGTCCTCTATGAAACAATTAGTTGATTCACATTCCACTTCAATTAGACAACTAGAGCAGCAATTCAGTCAACTTTCAGCAGCACTCAACCAAAGAAAGGCCGGCACTTTACCTAGCGATACTGTACAAAACCCAAGAAATGATGGGTCATGCATGGCCATCACTACCAGAAGTAGTAAGGTGCTGGAAACTTCAGAAAAAGGCAAGCAAGTGATTGACGAAGTTGCAGACATGGATGACAACGCAAAAGGAGAAGATGCCGCAGCTACTACTTCTGACGTCAACAACGCCACATCCAGCACTGTGCAGCCTAAAAAATTGGGAAAACGGAAGCAAGAGGAGAAGAAAACAACGGAGAGAACACTTCCATACCCACCACCACCTTTTCCCTAAAGATTGAGGAAGGTGGCGGATGACACAAAGTTCAGCAAATTCATGACTATGTTGAAACAGCTGACCATTAATGTTCCATTGGTGGAGGCACTTAAACAAATGCCTGGGTATGCGAAATTTATGAAGGATCTTTTGACTAAGAAGCGGGCAGTAAGTTATGACTTGGCAGATAATGTTCATCATTGTAGTGCAATTGCTATCCGATCGATAGTTCAGAAGAAGGCCGACCCCAGAGCTTTCACTATTCCTTGCACCGTCGGATCTTTGAACTTTGCCAAATCACTATGTGACTTAGGAGCCAGCATCAACTTGATGCCATTATCGATCTACAAGAAGTTGGGGTTAGGAGATCCTACACCAACTAATATGAGGCTCGTGATGGCTGATAGGTCGGTAAAAAGACCTGTGGGTATCTTGAATGATGTGTTGGTGAAGGTTTCTTCATTCATCTTTCCTGCAGACTTCGTTATTCTGGATTGTAAGGAGGATTCTGAAGTTTCTATAATCCTGGGACGTCCTTTCCTTGCAACCGGAAGTGTGCTTATTGACATGAAAGATAATGAGCTTATATTTCGAATTAATGACGAAGTAGTACGGTTTGATATATGCAAGGCCATGAAGCATCCCAGGGATTTGAATGAGTTAGCTGTAGCTGATGTTCATCAAGAGGATATGAAAGCATTATCTATAGAGAAACAGCCTATTGTTGAGCCATTGACTGCTGCACTGAATGTTGAGCATAAGGATAATGAAGATTATGAAGAACTTATGGGTGATCTAACAGAAATAGAGTCTTATACTCCTAAGCAACCGAATTGTGATCTCAAGAATCAACCAACAGCAAAGACTCCCATTGACGAGCCACCAATGCTAGAATCGCAAGAGCTCCCCGATTATCTAATGTATGTGTTCTTGGAAAGTAGAAATATACTTCCGGAGAGTACAGATGATTTAAGTGAACAGCACGTAGAAGCTCTCATCTCTGCTCTGAAGAGATACAAGAGAGCTATGGGTTGGACTATTGATGATATAATTGGAGATTCTCCGGGAAAATGTAAGAGCCATCTTGAAGAAGATCACATGCCCACAGGTAAGCCTCATTGTCGTCTAAATCCTTTCAGAAAATGATCCATCACTTACCTCAATGAAGTCTGAGTACTCGAGGTAACTATGTCAAGCCACGACAATAAATAAGGCGCTAGATGGGAGGCAACCCATCGTTTTATTGTTTTATCATTTTATCGTTTTATCGTTTTATCATTTTTATACTTGTTTTGTTTTTGATAAATGAAAAATCCAAAAATAAGAGTTGTTCCACGACCAAAACTAAGGCACTTGGTGGGAGGCAACCCATCGTACTAATCATTTTCAGTTGTTTTGAGCAAATATAGGTGCAAGAAGTATTCAACGAGGAGATTGATTTCAATTGACGATTTGGACGCATTGTATGGTAAAGTTGGTAAGTTAGGAATGGTGATGCACAAGGCTATGGATTGAGCATTTCTCACACCAAAATAGGCTTCGAGAAATGCTAGGCCTTGGTAAAACTAGGCCACGACCGATGCACAACCTATCCTATAGCCTAAGGTCTCGAAATCTAGTGTGCTATACACTATGCGCCGCCTATTCCTAGGTATGCTTCTGACTATGCGCCGCCTATGCTATGGCATTTGGTCTCAGTATCTCATATGCCATAGACTATGCGGCGCATATATCTACAAATGCCATAGACTATGCGGCGCATATGTCCCATTATGCTATAGACAATGCGCCGCATATGTCATTGATATGCCGAGCATTATGCGCCGCATATATGGTATTTTTGTCTCCAAAACTGATTGTAAATGGGTCAAAACCCGACCCATACTCTTCCTATATAAAGGGGACTTAGTTTTATAACACAACCACACTAGAATATACCCTAAAGGCGCCGCATACTCTTCCAAATCTTCTCAAAATTTACTTCTTTTGCTCCTCCAATTCACAAAACCATCTCCACAAGTTTCAAGCAAGTAAGTACTCTCTCATTCTTTATTTATTTCTCGTAAGTACTACGTTGCTATGTTTATTATAAATTGCTAAATCGTATAAGATTGATAGTGATGTTCATGTGTTTGGATTGTGGATACAAAATCATGTGAGTGAACATGTACGTAGGAAAATCTTGACTTGTTTCCGACTTGAAATTGGTTTTAATAGCATTGTTATACTATTTGCGGAATTACTATGGCTATGAATAGTGCTTAAGATTGTTGTTTGGATACTTACATGTTAGACTATCCCGGCCATCGGGATAAGACTTATAGTGCCTACCGACATAAGAGGTTGTGATTGTTGTAAGAATAACTATTCCATGTGGTAACCCCTATGTAGTAGTGTTGCTATATCTACCATGAAAGTAGTCCAATGGCTGCAAGTAAGTGATGCATTGCTGATTTTCTTGTCGGAATACAATCCTAAAATGTATGTCGACGAAATCTGAGTAATCGACCACTTTCGCTTCACTGATTTGTGTTAACAAAACTAAGTGTGGGGTGGTACCCCTATTGCTTGCTTATAGATTGTATCAACTAACGCCTATATCAATATATTTTGCCCATATTTTAGCCTAGTTTTGAGAACAAATTATATATTTCATGCACTTTTAGTCCTTTTTCCTATGAATGAGCTAACGAACATGATTAGTAAAGTTTCAGGTATAAATGACGCAAAATACAGCATTTTATGGCTTACTTGACGCAAAAGAAAGCTCACAAAGGAAGGGAAGGAAGTCTACACGCCTAAGGACCAAAACTGCTGCATGAAAAATCTGTCCCGGGCTAAAACAGCATTTCTGAAGACTTTGGGGACTTACAGACACAAAGCTGGATTTTGACAATGATACATTAACCTAGTACAATTGGGTTATGTATTTCATTAGATTATTTGGATTAGGAGAATGTTACATTAACCTAGTACAAATGGGTTAAGTATTTCCTTAGTTTAGTAGGATTTGGTTATTTATTTCATTAGCATAGTAGGAGTAGGATAGGAGTATTATAAATACCCTATCATGCTAGAGATTTTTAAACAAGTCCTCCCTTAGTGGAGAGAAATTCCTCCCTTAGTGGAGAGAATTCATCCCTCACCACAATACATTCTTCCATCCCTCTCTTCTTCCACCACAACAATTCTACAACTCTTCTAATCTTTCCATTAATATTATTTTCTTCTATTCATCTATTCAATTATTAAATTCTGCAACAAGAGAAACGTTCCTTGCTAAGGAATTCACGCCTAACGCCTATCACTTGATCTACACGCCATTACTCAATATTGTGATATAATAACAATGTCAATCGTGATCTCCTTCGCATTCATGGGTAACTAAACTTCTCTGTTGGGGTTATGGAAGCCGAATGAGTTACTATCTATTGCTATGAGTTTGTGAGTTCGAGACACGTATATTGCTTATATCATTATTCTCTTCATCTTAATCCACATTCTTTGCGGTTGCAAACGCAAGAATACGCCAGTCTAACATTTAACTTGTTCGAGAGAAAGGTTATTTGTCTGGAAAAGAGATAATGTCAAGGTAGTAGGACACCCTTTCCTATTAAAAAGCTAGTGTCGTAACTGGACTAACCTCTTGGAGAATTCGTACCGTTAGACACGCTTTAAGCTCGAGAGAGTTAAAGTGAAATAGTCCTTGTTTAGGTCGAGAGACGCTTGGATTTACCATCGACTACAATTCTCTATAAGAAATTGCATGTAAGAATTCTACACACTCATAGCCAAAAGAGACGTATACCTCAGAAGGTGGACATAACCCCAACGCTACAATTCTCATTGTTTACAACCAACGTAACAATCTCTCTTTCTTTACTTTATTATTTTCAGATTTTGTTTACATTACTTGCACGACAAGACTCCCCCCTTCTTACGAGACTTGCACCAAAAGTTTAGTAATTTTGCTTACTTGTTGGCCAAGCTATTCCCTGTGGGATCGACACCCAACCCGAGTTGGGTTCTATATTTGCTAACGACCGTTTTACACTCCTACGAGAGTTGTAGATTGAGCGTTATCAATATATATATGTATATGAGTTCAAAAACTCATTTTCATCATCAATCATTGAGAAAGAACAAACCCTAGCCAAATTTGACCTTTAAATTACCTTTGATTCAATCGTAGAAATTCCAAAGTAATCCTATAACTGCGTTTGTCATCTCGAGAGCTTCGAACGGCACCTATTATTTGTGCAAACAGGATTGCATAATCAAGAGGTGAATTCTAAGGTATGAATATGTTTGCCTTTGTTCTCTTCCATATGTATATGTGTGATAGTGGATTATATGTATTGATTGTTATTGAAAAGTGATGGAAATAGGGTTATGGACTATTTTGCATGGTTTGGTTGTATTGAATTGTGGAAGGTGGATATGGTAATTGAGTTATGGAAGGTGGATATGGTGATATACTATTGAATTGATGATTATTTATGTATATGGCTCAATTTGATTTAATGGATTGGTTGAAAGGATAAATGAATCCAAACTTGATATTGGAGGATGTTGTATAAATATGCATGGCATGTGAATGTAATTGGAGTATAAGAGGGTTAAAGTGACACCCTTTATGGTGTAATTAAGGCTTACTACTTAACCACTAGTTTGGTGAATTCAAATAATTTAATTATGACATTTGGTCACTAATACTAGATTGCTATATATGTTCATTGTAGATAAGTAATCCGAAAAGATGAGAAGTCCATTTGGGACTAGTATTGAAGGTTGACAGTCAGGTATGTAAAGCATACTCTATACCATATCTTTGGCATGAAAGTGAACAATTGTTCTATTAAGAAAGTTTCCAAAGTTATTCAGTAACATGTGATCCATAATGATTTTGTATGATGTCCTACGTTACCAATGAACTTGTTTCCACCCTACAAGATGTCAAGACATTCCAATACTTACTTGTTTTCCAAATCTTACATATTTATTGCACTAATGAATGTCAGAAGGGATCCGGTTACTCGAACAAGATCCATGTTCTATTAATGACTCCAAAACGTTTCATTGATATACCAATAAGTTCCTACTTCATTGTTATGGCATTGATGACTCCAAAACACTTTATTGATGTGCCAATGAGTTCTTACTTCATTGTTATTGCATTGATGGTCTATTTATATGTCTCTTATTGATGTATCATTATTTCAAAGTATCAAAAATGTGGTGGCGACCGAAATAACAATCTCAAAGATTAATTGAACTTAACTGATGGAAGTTCTCTCTTATCAGGTGGTATCCCAGGGGCATAAGCCTATCATGGGTCGATCCCTATTTATGTGTTTATGGGTGGTATCCCAGGGGCATAAGCCTAGCATGGGTCGATCCCAGTTGATATGTACTGGAGGCAGCCTAATGGTCACAGTACAGTACAGTAATGATTACAAAGATGATAAGAACGAAGGTAAAGTGATTGAATAAATACAATGTACAGGTTGTCACAAGTTCTAGTAAGTGTGGTCCACTCTTATTACGATTTATTCACTTGTTTCTGATTTCTATTGAGCTCCTATATCATATGTGATTATCTACAGCTTTACATACTCAGTACATATTTCGTACTGACGTCCCCTACGGGGGACCTGCATTTCATGCTGCAGGTACAGGTACCTCAGCTCATACACCGCACAAGTAGGAGCCAGGATACCCAACTGTTTTTGGTGAGATCCAGTTTGCTTCGGGGCTTTCCGTGTCATATCCAGTCACTTTTGGTATTATATAGAAGTTAGTTATATGGCGGGGTGTGTCCCAACCTTAGTTAAACTCTGTGTATTGTCTATAGGCTTTGTAGACCTAATGTACAGTCAAGGTGGTGTTTTGTTAATAGATGTGATGGCTCCAATGGCCAAGTATTGTATATACATATATATGTGTGCTCGAGCTTATACAGGTGATTATTTCCTTTTATATGCGATATGATGTTGTCCGAGTTTTGGGTTGTCATAGAGGTATGCATGGGAAGTATAAGGTTATGAGATGGTTCTCCCGGGCCTCCTCGGTTACGGGTGCCAGTCCGCCCCAATAGGATTTGAGGCGTGACACAGCTGAACTCAAAAAACTGAAAGAATAGTTGAAGAATTTCTTAGATAAGGGATTTATCAAACCCAGCATCTCCCCATAGGGTGCACCTATTCTATTCATACATAATAAAGACGATTCTCTCAAAACGTATATAGACTACCGTCAGTTGAACAAGGTCATAGTCAAGAATAAATATCCACTTCCTAGAATCGATGACCTATTCAACCAACTTCTGGGTGCCAGTTACTTTTCCAAGATAGACCTCAGATCAGGCTATCATCAGCTTAGAGTCAGAGAACGTGACATTCCAGAAATAATTTTTCAAACTAGGTATGGTCACTTTAAATTTCTAGTCTTGTCCTTTGGACTTATAAATTTCCCAGCAGCCTTCATGGACTTGATGAGCTGAGTGTTCAAGCAGTACTTAGACATGTTCATCATAGTCTTCATTGATGACATTCTTGTCAATTCTCATAGTGAAAGCGATCATGCAGACCAGCTCAGCATAGTGCTTCAGACTCTTAGAGCTCATAAGTTATTTGCTAAATTTAGTAAGTATGAATTCTGGTTAAGATCAGTAGCATTTCTTGGTCATATTATTTCTGATGAAGACATTAGAGTTGATCCTTAAAAGACTAAAGCAATAAGAAACTAGCCAAGACCTATCTCTTCATCAGATATCAGGAGTTATTAGATTTAGCTGGCTATTACTGTCGGTTTGTTGAAGGGTTTTCTTATATTGATTCCCCTGTGTCTAGATTATCTCAGAAGAAAGTTAAGTTTCACTGGTCAAATTCCTACGAGAAGAGTTTTCAGGAGTTAAAGACTCGACTTACCTCAGCCCCAGTCTTGACTCTACCAGATGGTTCAAATAGTTTTGTTGTGTACTGTGATGCATCTAGAGTAGGTTTGGGTTGTGTCCTCATGCAGAGAGGTAAGGTCATAGCCTATGCCTCCAGACAGCTTAAATCCTATGAGAAGAATTATCTAACTCGTGATATTGAGATAGCAGCTGTAGTGTTTGCCTTACAGATTTGGAGGTATTACTTGTATGGGGTTCATGTAGATGTGTTCAGAAATCACAAAAGCCTTCGGTATGTGTTCTCTCAGAAAGATTTGAATTTGCGTCAGGAAGAGGGTTAGAGTTATTAAAATACTATGACATGAGTGTTCTGTATCATCCGGGCAAGGCCAATGTAGTGGCTAATTCTCTCAGTAGAATGTCTATGGGTAGTGTAGCTCATGTTGAGGATGGTAAGAAGAAGTTAGCTTAGAAAGTTCATCAGCTTGCCTGACTAGGTCTCCGTTTACTCAATTCAACAGAAGGTAGTGTATGGGTACAGAGTAGCTCAGAGTCATCTCTAGTCTTCAAGGTAAAGGAAAAGTAGGATAAAGATCCCAGTCTAGTTAAGTTGAAAAAATCAGTCAGAGATCAGAAAGTGGAGGTTTTCTCCTAAGGGGAAGATGGTGTTTTACGTTTTTATAGTAGATTGTGTGTTCCTGGTGTAAATGATTTGAGGAAACAAATTCTTGAAGAAGCGCATGGGGTGCAATACTCTATTCATCCAGGGGCCACTAAGATGCACCACAATTTACGGGAGATCTATTGGTAGGTGGGATAAAGAGAGATATTGCAGAGTTTGTAGCTAAGTGCTCTATATGTCAGTAAGTTAAGGTTGAGAACCAGAAACCTAGTGGGTCCATGCAGGAGTTCAGTATTCCCATGTGGAAATGGGAGAAAGTGAACATGGACTTTGTGATAGGTTTGCCTCATACCCACTATCAGCATGACTCTATTTGGGCTATCGTAGAAAGAATGACCAAATCAGCTCATTTCTTGCTAGTCCATACCTCTTATTTAGCTGAGGACTATGCCAATCTCTATCTTAGAGAGTTGGTTAGGTTGCACGGTATTCCCTTATCTATCATCTCAGATAGAGGTACTCAGTTTACCTTTCACTTCTGGAAAGCATTCCAAAAGGGTCTTGGTACCTAAGTCCACCTCAGTACAGCCTTTCACCCTCAGATAAATGATCAAGTAGAAAGGACCATTCAAACTCTTGAAGATATACTGAGAGCATGCGTTGATGATTTCAAGGGTAGTTGGGATGACCATTTTCCTTTAATTGAATTTGCATATAATAACAGCTATCATTTCAGTATCTGTATGGCTCCATTTAAGGCTCTCTATAGTAGGAGATGTAGATCTCCAATTGGTTGGTTTGAAGTAGGTTAGGCTGCAGTAACAGGGCCTGACTTAGTGTTTGATGCGTTAAAAAAGGTTTAGTTGATCAAAAAAAGGCTTAGGGTTGCCCAAAGCCGACAGAAATTATATGCAGATGTGAGGAGAAAGGATCTAGAGTTTGAGGCTGGTGACTTTGTGTACTTGAAAATCTCTCCCATGAAGGGAGTGAAGAGATTCTACAAAAAGGAGAAACTCAGTCCCCGATATATCGGTCCCTTCAGAATTCTCAGTCATTTCGAAAAGGTTGCTTACGAGCTTGAGTTTCCTTCAGATTTAGCCTCAGTACACTCAGTGTTCCATGTCTCATTGTTGAAAAAGTGTATTGGTGATCCAGTTGTAGTTGCTCCCATAGAAAGTGTAGATATTCAGAACAGTCTTTCCTTTGAGGAAGTCCCAGTCGAAATTCTTGATCATCAAGTTCGCAGACTAAAGAACAAAGAAGTTACACTAGTCAAAGTTCTTTGGCAAAATTAGTCTGTTGGGGGAGACACTTGGAAAGCAGAGGTAGATATACGGACTAAGTACCCTCATCTCTTCTCTGTGAATCCAGATTCATTATAAGGTACCAATCTTCTTAAGATTTTCTTTTCTCTGTCATGCTCAGTTTAAGCCGCACGTCATTTTAATGTCAGTCGTCCATTCATGAATCAGTTTAGTCATGCATTCCGTGCATCAGACATACATATTCAGTGTGTAAGCTCAGTCCATCAGTTCCCTTAGCTTAACCAGTTTTATTCAGGGATGAATAATCCCAAGGGGGAGATATTGTAACACCCCATCTTTTCCTAGCATAATCTAAGTCCCAATACATGAGTATTCATATATGGAATTTTTGAAACACTCATTATTTTTTAGTTTAGAGCCTACCATTGCTTAGGAAATTTAATTAGTTTTCCAATGATATAAAATTCGCCCAAATCCTATAACCGGGTAAGAAGTTATGGCAATTTTAAGTTTCAGTCACAAAATACCATTATTTTAACCCTTAGCGGATCACGTAGGCAGCCGAAATAACAATTATCAATTTCCAGTGTGACTTTGCGGTAATGGTATGTTACGGAGAAGGCCAATTCCCATTTGTTAATTTCCAGTGGGCCTCCACGATCATGGCGCGTCGCGGAGATGACCAAATTGGCATCCACAGGCTTACCGCGATAGTGGCGCATCACAGAGTATGTCCAGGTCCCAATTGTCCCTTTTCCAATGGCTTGGCGCAATAGTGGCACATCGTGCCAAGGCAAAAAATTGGGATTTCAGTTTCTATCTTGTGTTTTGAAATTCGTTTAAGGGTATTTAGGTCTTTTTCCTAAGCCCTAAACTCATCCTAAACACAAAATTTAACCCCTAATTGACCTAAATACTCATCATTATTCACTTTCTCTCCAATTAAAAATCTCCTCTTTTAAGAACAAGAAACCCTAGCTCTCAAGAATAAAGGTCAGATCTCAAGAACTCTCCATCAATCCTTCCAAATTCATCATCCCAAGTATGTTAGATGTTTATCCATGGATCCCTTTCATCCATGGAGCCAAAGTAACCTATTTTAAATCACCAAGTTATAATCTTTCGAGTCATTATGGTTTAAATTATGATTTCATCCATGAATCTCCATGTACTATTGATTTTATACCATGTTACCATGAAATTATTGTTATTATTTAATCCTCCATGTTTTAATAGTATTATTTATTGAATTAAACCATCATTTAATGCTATTATAATGGATTCATACTATTACAACAAATTCCATGACATTCCTATGATTGTTTTAAACCATGAACTACAAGTGTTTGATAAAATGCCTACAAAAGTGATTTATTTAATAAGAGCCTTCGTGTTTTGGCCTTCAAGCTTTAGTGTCTTTTCAGTATTGTTGTTTTAATTCCTGGGGGTATTGAATACCCTAAAACCATAGTTTATTTAATCTAGCCTCAGTATATTACATAATAGTCTTCAGATTATATTATAAGCATTATCAGAATAGTCAGATATCAGTTATTCAACTCAGAAAAGTCTAGTATCTCAGTGTCTTTCAGTTGGGAGTAGGATTTAGCACTGAGCGAGTGTAGGGATGGTGGCTTCCCCATCATATAGGCAGAGTCGTTAGCAGTAGTCCCTATACTCCAGAACTACGTAGCCAGCGTAGGATATGAGTAGTCACCCGTCAGATTAGGCTTGACTATCTCGCAGGGGTCACCCGTCAGTTCAGGCTTAACACTCTTAGTCCTTTGGATATTATATCAGTTTAGTGGTTCCACAAAGCCATTGTTAGTACCCATGGCACGGTATTAATACCCTTCAATTGGGGGTACAGGTTGGACCCCGATTAGCTCAAATTGGGAAATGTCGGTTAAATAATACCTCCCACAATCTCAGATATAGTCTCAGTTACAGTCCCTGCTCAGTTATTCAGTCTTAGTGGTCTTTGACCAAAGCATATAGATTTTAGTTATTTCAGTATTTCAGTTTACAAATTTTACTCAGTTATGTCATATGCTTTGTCATGCAACCTCAGTTTTTATAGATTTCCATGCATTATCAGTATCTACAGACTTCATGCTCTCTACTCAGTACTTTATGCTTTACATGCATATCCAATTAATTATTAGTTCTGTTCATGAAACCATGCAAATCAGCCTACCTCATTTAGCATACCAGTGTATTCAAAGTACTGATCGCGTACCTTTTCTTTTGCGCTATGATGTCTCATATCATAAGTGTCGACGCTCAGTTCCCGGATCGCACCTAGATTCTCAGATTATCAACAGTACAGTAGCAGTGGTGAGTCCTCATCATCCGAGGACAGATTACATTACTTCATGTCTTTATCTCAGTAGTTAGTAGAGTTAGTTGGGGCTTATCCCATCAACTCACAGTATTCAGGTTAGAGGCTTTTCAGACACAAGGTTAGAGGCTTTTCAGACACTACAGTTATCTATTCAGACTATTCAGATTTCAGTATTTTTTTTATCAGATTCATAATTCAGTAGTTATTTCATTATTAAAACCTTATGGAATTTCAGTTATTCTTCTGTGTTCATGATTATATTATTCAGTGCTCACAGCAAATACCAGCTCATGGGTTAGCTTGTGGTCTCTCGAGACCGTAAGCACTATGTAACGACTAGGAGGTAGTCTTGGGTCGTTACATAAATATAGAAGGCTAACACCTTTACGGTGTTTAACTTTTACTCAAAAAATATCAGGAAATAGTTTTCAACTCATATATCATAATGTGGCATAATGCACATGAAAAAGTATGTTTGGCTTTGAAGTCCATGAGGTATATATATGGAGCCTTGGCTCAATTCATTGTTCATATGTCATGCTATAGAGCCTGGTGGAAGTTTGAAGCTCCCATGGCTTGCATCACTCTGTTTTCCATGTTGTAGGTGCTTTATTATATGTATTTGTTCCAATTATTTATATTTTTCTATCTTATTTGTTAAATTGTTAATAAGTAATATCGTCTTGTTGATTTGTTAATTATTTTGTTTCATTTTTTGGTGTTTAATACGTAATTTCGGCACTAAACATTTGGTACAACTTGTATGCTTTTTTCTATTGATTTTATTTTATTTCCTTCAAATTGATTTTTTTTGCACTATTTTTAATTTTTTGGATGAATTTTGGATTATTTTGTCACATTCTGTTGTTGACTTTGTATTAATGTTGGAATTACTTCTTAATCATTTTTTATACATTATTGATTTGTTAATATTTCACTATAAGCATCAAGCATGGTCAATGAAATTTTTGTCGATTTTCAAGGCCTGCACAAATAAAAGACGGCTATTACGTATACAAATACGTAATGAAATAAGCAAATTCGGGCGATGACGAAATTTGTATAACAACACAAAAAATTTTACAATTCGTACCTTGATAAGGCGATTTAGGACGACTAATAAATCAGCAGCCACTTCATAGCCATGGCGTAACTAAAATCTAATCCCAGCCCATTTTTAACAAAAATTGAATTTTTTATACATAGATGTTTATATACATATGCACACATAATTTTTATTTTATCTTGATAATTATTTAATTGTTACTAATATTTCTACAGCAAGTGTTTCTACAGGTTCTCAAAAATATTTGTCGGGAATGACATTTAAAAAAGAGCTTGAATTTTTGTATTTGTATTTTTACATTCTTATTATTGTATAAATTAAACATAGTGAAGGGCGGGGATGTTCTTTACTTATATAATCTTCACCGTGCATTTAGGCAAATTTAGGCCGTTACTATTTATATAAAAGAATTAAATTGATTTAGATATTTAATCGAATAATTCACACTTTTACACTAAAAATATTACATAATCTTTCTTTAGATCAATTTTTTCTTTATTCAATCTTTGCATTTTTTTCATACATATTCTTATGTACTTTCGTTTATCTTCACACATTGTTTATACACATATTTTTTATGATAACATATGTAATTTACACACTCTTTATATATAAATTATTTGTATTATTTTAATACACATTTTATATCTTTATTTATAAACATTGATTTTTTTCTTCATCTTTTAATAAACCTAAATCTGGACAAGAACCAGGTTTGTGCATTTTGAAGGATGCCTAACCGCTTTCCTTCAAAATAATTTGAATCCTTACCTAGAATCTAATTCACAGATTGAAATAAAGTCATACTTGTTAATAAATAAATAGGTTTCCTTATTTTTCTTAAAAGTTAGGTGGCGACTCTATATAAAAATTAATTTCTTTAGAGTCCAAAAGTCATGCTTGTTTTAACCTAGGCAAAAAAAATAGGGCATGACACATATTTTATACATTACATATAGCTATACAACTATCATGTGTTTGTATATAACTATTGTATATTTTCAAATTGGTTTGTATAAACTATGTTTGTCCTTCTATTAGACATTAGGCATATTTCAGCTTGTATAATCTATTATTGATATTTTGTATAAACTAAAGAAAAAGTAAAAAGATTTCAAGGATTCTCACTCCGAGGAGGGGAGGCAACTATGTTGTGAATGATCTGAAGGTATTTTGTATATACAAAATATATATTCGTATGAATGTATATATAATAGATATATGTATGTCTATTCAGTTTTTTTTCTGTTAGGTACACACAAGTGTGTATACCAAGTCAATTTTTTTATTTGTATATGTATACAAATAACTGTCATATACAATTAGATAGTTGTCATGTGTTGGTATATACATATATAAAAGATACATAAAGTTGTATAATCAGCCTTTGATTTGTATAACATATGTTAGTTCATATTTTATACGCTACATATACGTATATAACTATTATGTGTTTATCTATAACTCAAAGGTATTTTGTATAAATTATATTTACTCACAAAGTGAATTTATTTGTATATTTCTATCAATATGTTTGTATTTTTGTATTTATTTAATTTAATTTATTTCACATACGTTTTGAATTTGTATACAATTGAGTTTGTATATTTATACATATAATCTGAATTTATATTCATTTTATACATTTGAATTTATATCAATCCGTATTTCTTTTGAAGATGTAAGTTGTAAGTGTTTGTATTTGTATTTGTATTTAATGTTAAACTCGGAGCTAATTTTCGTTTGTATCAATTCTACATTTGTATTTCTATTCATAATTAATTTTCGTAGATAACTTCATTGCCTGTATAAAAACACTGAAAGTATATTGTAAATTTTGAAGCCCTAAGAAAAAATAATTCTATTTTTGTATTTCAAACTATAACAATCGATATGAAAAAAAAAAGAAATAAAACATTTGAAAAAGAAATGTTAGAGAGAACAAAAGAAGTGAATCACCCCCTCTTCCTTTTTTTATCTCTAAACATAAAAGAAATAGTAATAAAATTTGTTGGTTAATATTTGTATATTAGAATCCTAAATACATTGAATCATTAATTGAAATCTTATAACATAATTATTAAAACTTAAATTACAAAATTAGTTAGAGGATTTTAAATTAACTATATGTGAAAAAATCCGGAGGTCTATCGGAAACAGTCTTTCTATTTCTTTAGAGG
The DNA here is from genome assembly GCA_030864225.1 of Capsicum baccatum var. pendulum. NCBI lineage: Eukaryota > Viridiplantae > Streptophyta > Magnoliopsida > Solanales > Solanaceae > Capsicum > Capsicum baccatum. Next base: position 187,447,755 of record CM061554.1, read on the forward strand.
TAGAGGTATGGACTGCGAACATCTTACCCTCCCCAGACCTCACTATGTGGGAATACACTAGGTTTGTTGTTGTTGTTGTTATATGTGAAAAAATAATTGAACTCATATGATATTAAGGTTATAATATTGGGCCCGTTTTACGGGCCTTTCATTATCTAGTATTATATTATATTATATTATATTATATTATATTATATTATATTATATTATATTATATTATATTATATTATATTATATTATATTATATTATATTATATTATATTATATTATATTATATTATATTATATTATATTATATTATATTATATTATATTATATTATATTATATTATATTATATTATATTATATTATATTATATTATATTATATTATATTATATTATATTATATTATATTATATTATATTATATTATATTATATTATATTATATTATATTATATTATATTATATTATATTATATTATATTATATTATATTATATTATATTATATTATATTACATTATATTACATTACATTACATTACATTACATTACATTACATTACATTACATTATATTATATTATATTACTTAAGCTGGGGTATGCCACTCAGCCTGCCAGACCATATAACAATATCGGATTAAGCCAAAGTCGGAAGACCGAACCAAAGCACCAACCGAAATAGAAAAGAATCTTAAATAGTTTAATGACTGTATGGGCTCTTTTACCCAAACATAGGGCCTGTGAGAGATTTAATAACCTTATGTTAAACCTATGTGTCTAGAAGTTCTAATTGTACAGAATTCGCCCTTTACTTAACAGCACAATAGGCTAGAGAGGCATAACTTACTAGACGGAGTCACAGAGACAAGGCTAACATAAGTGTATTAAACTCGATTGTACCTCCATTTTGGAACCAAGTCAAGAAATTAGAAAGATTCTTTTATATTTTGATAAAGTCTGGAGCTTTCATAGTTAACATGACAGCGAAGTTAGATCTTCAACATAGATATAAGAAACCTTTTAGCCGGACATAGTCACGGCTGGGTTAGGGTAGAAGTTTAATCAAATACTCACAAGTAAGAAAGAGATATGTACATGATTAGCCAGGAACCAAAGTGAAATAGTAGTAAACAGTAGCTTCTTCTTTTATTTAATTCTTAAATATGTTACAAAGAGGGATAGAAAGAGAGAGGGAGAGTTTTTAGAAAACAAAAGAAGAGGACTTCTTAACTCCTGCCTCTTCACAAGAATGAGGCATCTATAAATAATAAAAAAGAGAATCTTGTACAGTAATGGATGGGTCCCTGTGCACAGTGATTTTACTATTACAAAAGTAAAAGCAGAAGGGTCTTATCAAACACTCATATCTTGTCTTTGCCTTTCCATTTCTTGATGAATGCTTCAGCTTTTTCAATTTCTTCCTCTTCTATCAGAATTTTCGGAGGTTGGGAATTGGTAATATCTTCAGTATTTGCTTCGGTGCTATTCATTGAGATGTCTGAATTTTGCTCAATAGTTTGAAGTAATTTATCTCTTACTTCTGATAAATATTCTTCTATCATTTGCATTTTATTCCCGTCATGTGCAGATATTCTTCTAGAAACATAGTTAAGACTTTTTTCTTCAACCAAAATTGATTTTTTGGGAGTTTTTTCATATTCAGCAATTTTCTTGATTATTACGCAAAAGAATCTGCAGTTTTTTTGTTGATCTGATAGATAAGATTGCAGTTGTTTATACAATGGATGATTTTCAGGAATATCTTCTAAATGCACGGAAGAGCCAATGTTCAGAGTTTTGGATGATGATGATTCATCTTGAGGAATTTTTGAATTAATTAAAGTTCTATTTCCTCATTGTAATATAGGAAAATTAGAACTTGCAGAGCTATATGCAGAATTTCTTCGATCAAAATATGAAGGGTTTGTTCGTCCTCCTAGATATGAAGTGTTTTGACTCCTTTCACCCCTTCCTCTTCCTTTGGCTATTTTCCAAGAAGGATCCATACTGCATCAATAATCAGGAATTTGATCAGCATACCATGACATATATTCAAAGAGATCTTCATAAAGTGTGTCCTTTGTGATAAGATCATCAATGACTTTATGAAGTATGAGCATGTGTAGGTCCATATTTAGAGGAACTGCTTTTATAAAGGTGATTAAGAATTTTTTAGAGAATAAGTGTAGAAAGAACTTCATTATATCTATAAACATTAATCACTTAAGTCAATATCAAACCAATAAATTTCATTTTCAAGAAATTCGTCGTGGTTAAGGAATAAATCTTCTTCTATTAGGCTACGAATTAGATTTTCTAAGATAAGAAAATGAATATCTTCGTTTGAAGGAATGCATTTGATAATAGCAATTATAGTTTTCTCAGGGAGGAAGTGCGTGTAAAAATTCATGTTAGATATTCGCGAGATAGAAAATCAGGCAAAGAATTTTCACTACCCTTCTTATATTGTATTTCATAATCAAAAGGGGCTAATTGAGCTTGCCATCTTGCAAATATTAATTTAGAGGCATCATGTTTAATGTCTTTGTTAAACATAAATTTAACGGATTGAGCATCAGTTCTAATTATAAATCTTTGATTATACAAATCATCTTGAAATTTTAAAACACATTTTACAATAGTTAACATTTCATGGGCTACTGTGGTGTATTTTTTCTGACTTTCAGTCCATTTACCAGAATAAAATCGAATCAAACATTCTGTTTTTGTATGGGAATTAACTTGTTTAAGTATTCCGCCATACCCAACATTAGAAGCATCAGTTTCAACGATTTTTAACCAGTTAGGGTTTGCAAGAGATGTACAAGGAAGAGTTTGAACTCGGTTTTTAATTAATTTTACTAAATCAGTGTGGACTTGAGTCCAAGGAGTTTTGTGATTCTTTTTTAGTCTATCATATAAAGGAGCTAAATCTCTAGATAGATTCTCATAAAAAGGGGAAATATAACTAAGACTACCAAGGAATCTTTGAAGTTGTTTTTTATCAGTAATAATATCAGGGAATTTTTTAGCAAATTCTAGAACTCGTTGTATAGACTCAATAGAACCTTGAGAAATATTATGTCCTAAAAATCTAATATTTGCTGGAATAAACTTATCTTTGGTTTGAGGATGACCAAGCCATTTTGTATAACTATTTGTTTAAACGTATGCAAATGTTTAAAATGAGATTCAAGGGTTTTTGAGAATACCAAAATATCATCAATATAGACAATGATAAAGTCCATATAGGGATTAAAAATGTCATTCATAATTTTTTAAAATTCGGAAGGAGCATTTTTTAAACCAAATGACATGACATTCCATTCATACTGTCCAAAAGGGACATTAAAAGCAGTTCTATAAGTATGTTCTTTATCAATTTGAATTTGCCAATAACCAGATTTTAAATCGAATTTAGAGAATATATTAGCATCATATAATCTGGAAAGTAAGTCTTTTTTATTTGGTATAGGATATCGAATCCATTTTAAAACTTTATTTAGAGGTTTATAGTTTATGACTAGTCGAGGTACTCCTTGTTCTTTTTCAGCAGCATTATTGACATAAAAAGCAGTGCAAGACCAGGGGGATTTTGAAGGTTTCATAAGACCCTTTTGCAGAAGACTATCATTTTCTGTTTTACAGAATTCTACTAACTCTGTATTCATTTGACAGGGTCGAGATTTTGTTGGAATTTTTTCTTCACTGAAGTCATTTTCATAAGGAAGAGAAACAATATGCTTCTTTCAATTCCAGAAAGCATTTGGATGATCCGCACAAATATCAAGAATCAATTGATTAGAAATTATTTTTATTTTTTCTTGGACTTTTACTGATTTTAAAGTATCAAAAATATTAATACTCATTAGTTCTAATTGTAAAAAATTAATTTGCTTTTGTCTTATACTGATAAGGGCATTTATATCCCTTGTTACAGGATTAGTAACAAAAGGATAAGAGATTTGTATATTCTTATAAGTAGCCTTAAAACCATTTACATCAATATGTCTATAAGGATAAATAGCATTTATAAAAGGTGTTCCTAAGATAATAGGAGGATATAACTGATTTTTTACTAAAAAGAAGAAATGCGGAATGCAGACTTTATCTCGACATATATGAGTATTTGGTAATTTATAGTTGATATCAAGAGTATGACCAGATGCAGACTTGACTATGTGAGTAGTTTTTTTGAAATATCTGGTTGGAATTAGTCCTTCTTGAATACAGCTAACATCAGCACCACTATCAGTCATAGCAATACTAGTGATAGAAAATTCCTTATCTATCAGAATAGTGTAGTTTAAATACCATTTATGAGAAGTAACTATTTGCATCATCCCCAAGAAATAATCCCTTTTTAAATCTTCTTTTGGACTAAGTTTATCAATTTTGAAATTTTCAGAGTATTCAAAATCCTTTTCTTTTCCTTTTAAAGTAATAGAAGTTTCAGGGATGTCAAGAATCTTTTCTTCGATTTTCAAAATTCTATGTTCGGAGATCATCTAATTTCATTTTAGGGAGACAATTTTCTTTTTTAATTGTTCAACTTCGATTTTTAAATCATTAAAGGTAGTATCTCTACCTGGAGTTTGACTTAACGCAAGACGTCGATTAACCTCGGCTAAGGAATATGACATGTGATAATTATCGTAAGAGTTATCTTTAGAAATACTAGTAGAAGTTTTTTGAGTAGCAAAATTAATGATTTTTTCACGAAGTTTTTCATCAGTAACTTCTTTCAGTAATTCAAGGACATTATCAGTAGTAAGAGTTTGAACATTTAAATCAAGATCTTCAAATTGCGCTTGAAGTTTATACATCATTTCATCACAATTACAAATATTATTATCACAATCATTGCATTTATCAACCTGATTGAGCTCACTATCAGAATTAGGTAATTCAAAAACATTTTCAGATGTAGAATCAGATTCAGAATTAGAGGTATATAATAAATTATAAACTTGGTCATGAACTTCTTCAGAGAGTCCTAAGGACTTGAGTTTTTGTAATTTGTAGTTTGGAGCTATATGACCATATTGGTTGCACTTATAGCACTTAATTTTTGCTAACTCTCTTTTTGATCTATTTTTTGTGAATCTGGTAGACTTACAAAAGGATTTTCTAGTTTCACGTTCTTCTTTGGTTCTATGCCTAGAACGTTTATTTCAATAAGATTTATCAGGCTTGGAATATCTTTGGGTTTTTATTGCTAAGGGTTTATCCATACCAAATTGTTCACAAAAATCTCCTAATTGGGATTTTTCTTTGAGTTTGTCGAGCTTAATTTGTCTGGCTAATTTTAACTTGTTGCAAAGAGCTAAGCCTTCTTGAGTACAAGCTACAATAAGCTGACCATAAGTTTTTTCTGAATACTGGAGTTCGCCATAAGATCCTCTAAGTGATTTTCTAACTCTTTCAGCAAATAAAGGTGGAAGGCCATCAATGAATTTAGCTTTCCAATGGTCATACTTACTTTCGGGTAAATCCATAACCCTACTAAGAAAGGTGTCTTTATACCATCTAAATTCTCCTAAGTGTTTGCATTTTAAACCATCAAGAAGAGTTCTGATGTTTTCATACTGATTGGTAAATCTTCCTCCAAAATGTTCAATAATTGTAAGCATAAGGGTATAGACAGCATTTGATCGTCCTGCCCGAAGTGGTCGTCCTAGATTATCTTTTCCAGGTTTATCATTGGTGGCATTAAAAATAGCCTCGCGTTTATCATCGTCTAGGAAATTATCCCACCAACCTCGAAGTTGGCCAGTAAATCTCGCAATAATCATTTTACAAATTGTTGGGTCAGTACGATTGTCCCGATTCTCTGCTGAAGCAGTGGCTGTGGCAATAGTAGCATACATGGACATTCGATGGATAAGAATAGAGATTTGTCGATCTGATAATCCATCAATATTCCATTCATAAATTGCTTCTCCACTATAAGAAGTATTTGTTTGATTCCAATCTCTTTCCTCTATCAGAACAACTTGAGGAGTTGGACGTCGATAATATGCAGTAGAGAGTTGAACGTGGATAATATGCAGTAGACATACGGGGAATATCAGCGTATTTTTTTCCCAGTTGTTTTTTAATCATACCTTTTAGCTTATTTAGCTCGAAAGAGATTATATATCCAGTATTTTGAGTAGATTCGATACTATCAGCAAAATTAGACTCGAGTTTTTGCACAAAATCATCAGAAATATTAAGAGGTTGAATGTTTAAACGAGAGAACTTTTTTATCTAAGAGTTTTTCTAATTGGTCTAATTGAGTTAGTTAATAAACTTAGCACCCAGATGAATTCCTCTAACATTCCTTCTACTTCCAAAACCACTGATGAAGAAGGATATATTTTATCAAAACCTTGTATTCAAAGACCTCCTAAAATAGAACGATTTGAAAAAGTGTCTCAATTAGACCAATTAGAGAAACTCTTAGACAAAAAATTCTCTCATTTAAACATTCAACCTCTTAATATTTCTAATGATTTTGTACAGAATCTCGAGTCTAATTTTGCAGATAATATTGAGTCTACTCAAAATACTAGTGATGTAATCTCTTCTGAACTAAATAAGCTAAAAGGTATGATTAAGAAACAACCGGACAAGAAATACGCTGATACTCCCCGAATGTCTACTGTATATTATCCACGTCCAACTCCTCAAGATGTTCTGATAGAGGAAAGGGAATGGAATCAAACAAATACTTCTTATAGTGGAGAAGTTATTTATGAATGGAATATTGACGGATTATCTGACCGACAAATCTCTATTCTTATTCATCGAATGTCCATGTATGCGACTACTGCCACAGCCACTGCTTCACCAGAAAATTGGGCCAACACAATTTGTAAAATGATTGTTGCGGGATTTACTGGCCAACTTCGAGGCTGGTGGGATAATTTTTTAGATGACGATAAACGCGAGGCTATTTTTAATGCCACCAATGAAAAACCTAGAAAAGATAATCTAGGTCGACCACTTTGGGCAGGTAGATTTGATGTTGTCTATACCCTTATGCTTATAATTATTGAACATTTTGGAGGTAGATTTACCAATCAGTATGAAAACATTAGGACCCTTCTTAATGGTTTAAAATGTAAACACTTAGGTTAATTTAGATGGTATAAAGACACTTTTCTTAGTAGGGTTATGGATTTACCCGAAAGTAAATATGACCATTGGTAAGCTAAATTCATTGATGGCCTTCCACCTTTATTTGCTGAAAGAGATAGAAAATCTCTTAAAGGATCTTATGGAGAAGTCCAGTATTCAGAAAAAATTTATAGTCAGCTTATTGTAGCTTGTACTCAAGAAGGTTTAGCCCTTTGCTACGAGTTGAAATTAGCTAGACAAATTAAGCTTGATAAACTCAGAGAAAAATCCCAATTAGGAGACTTTTGTGAGCAATTTGGTATGGATAAACCCTTAGCACGAATACCCCAAAGATATTCCAAGCCTAATAAATCCTATAGAAATAAACGTTCTAGGCATAGAACCAAGGAAGAACGTGAAACTAGAAAATCCTTTCGTAAGTCTACCAGATTCACAAAAAATAGATCAAAAAGAGAGTTAGCCAAAATTAAGTGTTATAAGTGTAACCAGTATGGCCATATAGCTCCAAACTGCAAATTACAAAAACTCAAGTCCTTAGGACTTTCTGAAAAAGTTCATGACCAAGTTTATAATTGTTTATATCTTATGATTCCGAATCTGATTCTACATCTGAAGATGATTTTGAATTACCAAATTCTGATAGTGAGCTCGATCAGGTTCATAAATGTAATGAATATGATAATGATGGTTGTAATTGTGATGAAATGATGCATAAACTTCAAGCGCAATTCGAAGATCTTGATTTAAATGTTCAAACTCTTACTGCTGAAAATGTCCTTGAATTACTGAAAGAAGTTACTGATGAAAAACTGCATGAAAAAATTCTTAATTTTGCTACTCAAAAAACTTCTGCTAACACTCGTATTTCTAAAGAAAACTCTTATGATAATCTTCACATGTCTTATTCCTTAGCCGAAGTTAATCGACGTCTTGCTTTAAGTCAAACTCCAGGTAGAGATACTACCTTTAATGATTTAAAAATTAAAGTTGAACAGTTAAAAAAAGAAATTATCTCCTTAAAATAAAATCAGATGATTTTCGATCATAGAATTTTGAAGATTGAAGAAAAGATTACTGACATCCCTAAAGCTTCTTTTACCTCAAAAGGAAAAGAAAAAGATTTGAAATACTCTAAAAATTCTAAAATTGATAAACTTAGTCCAACAGAAGATTTGAAACGAGATTATTTCTTGGGAATGATGCAAATAGTTACTGCTCATAAATGGTATATAAATTGCACTATTTTGATAAATAAGGAATTTTCTATCGCTAATGTTTCTATGATTGATAGTGGTGCTGATGTTAGTTGTATTCAAGAAGGACTAATTCCAACCAGGTATTTTGAAAAAACTACTCACATAGTAAAGTCTGCATCTGGTCATACTCTTGATATCAACTATAAATTACCAAATACTCATATATGTCGAGAGAGAGTATGCATTCCACATTTCTTCTTCTTAGTAAAAAATCAGTTATATCCTCCTATTATCTTAGGAACACCTTTTATAAATGCTATCTATCCGTATACACATATTGATGTAAATGGTTTCAAGGCTACTTATAAGAACAAACAAATTTCTTATCCTTTTGTTACTCATCCTATAACAAGGGATATAAATGCCCTTATCAATATGAAACAAAAACAAAATAATTTTTTACAATTAGAACTAATGAGTATTAATATTTTTGATACTTTAAATCAGTAAAAGTCCAAGAAAAAATAAAAGGGGTAGGACTATGATCAAAGGTCGCACTGAAAGTTTGTACTAGCATGTGTTCATAATAAGTCCGAGTTTTGTATGATTCTCCAGTAAAATATACATTAGCTGTAAGGTAATTTTTGAGTATTCTCCATGCTTCTTCAGAATTTTCTTGTCCAGCAATATGCTGATTTTCAATATATAATATAAGTTCTCTAGCATCCAGTTTTTCATATGAAGGCTTATCTTCAGAATTTTCTTGAACTATGGATGCAAAAGAATCTGCAGTTTTTTGTTGATTTGATAGATAAGATTGCAGTTGTTTATATAATGGATGATATTCAGGAATATCTTCTAAATGTACAGAAGAACCAATATTCAGAGTTTTTGATGATGATGATTCATCTCGAGAAATTTTTGAATTTATTAAAGTTCTATTTCCTTTTTGTAATAAAGGAAAATTAGAACTTGCAGAGCTATATGCAGAATTTCTTCGATCAAAATATGAAGGGTTTGTCCGTCCTCCTTGATATGTGATAACGCTCAATCTACAGCTCTTGTAAGAGTATAAAGCGGTCGTTGTCAAATATATAACCCAACTGGGTTGGGTATCGATCCCACAGGGAATAGCTTGGTCAACAAGTAAGCAAAGATTACTAGACTTTTAGTGCAAGTCTCATAAAAGGGGGGAGTTTTGTCGTGCAAGTAATGTAACCAGAATATTAAAGTAAAAACAAAAAATAGCAAAGTAAAAAGAAAGAATGTTTGGTAAGATGTAAAACAATGAGAATTGAGAAGTTGGGGTTATGTCCACCTTATGAGTTGTACGTCTATATTGGCTATGAGTTATGCGGAATTCAGACATGCATGTGCTTATAGAAAATTGTATTCAATGGTAAATCCAAGCGTCTTTCGACCTCAACAAGGACTATTTCACTTTAACTCTTTCGAGCTTAAAGAGTATCTAACGGTACAAATTCTCCAAGAGGTTAATCCAGTTACGGCACTAACGTTTTAATAGGGGATAGGACCCTACTACCTTGACATTATCTCTTTTCCAGACATATAACTTTTCTTTCGAACAAGTTAATGCTATACTGGCGTATTCTATGTGTTTCCAACCACAAGAATTTGCATTAAGATGAAGAGAATAATGATATAAGCAACACACGTGTCACGAATTCACAAACTCAAAGCCTTAGATAGTATCTCATAAGGCTTCCATAACCCCAACAGAGAAGTTTAGTTACCCATGAGTGCGAAGGAAATCACAATAGACATTATTATTATACCACAATAAAGATTTCGTGTAGCAAAGTGAGGTAGGCGTTTAGGCGTGACTTTCTTTGCAAGTAACATTTCTCTTGTTGCAGAAATTAAGAATTGAATAGATGAACAGAAGAGGAATAAAAAGTAGAATTAATGGAAGAATTAGAAGTAGTAGTGAATGAATTGTAACTAATGGAGGAATGAATAAAAATCTCTAGTAAAATAGGATATTTATAATACCCATATCCTATTCCTACTAAGCTAATGAATTACTTAACCCAATCCTACTTGGTTAATGTATCATTATCCTAATCCTAATAAGTTACTGCTGGTCCCCAAAGTCTTCAGAATTGTTGTTTTTGCCCGGGACAGATTTTTCATGCGTCACTTTTGGTCCTTGGCATCCAAGCTTTGTTTTCCTCCTTTCGTGAAGCTTTCTTTGGCGTCATGTTATCCATAAAATGTTGAATTCTACATCATTTATACCTGAAAACTTGCTAATCATGTTTGTTAGCTCACTTACAAGAAAAAGGACTAAAAGTGCATGAAATATATAATTTGTTCCCAAAACTTGGCTAAAATATGGGCAAAATCTAGTGCTATAGGCGTGTAAATTCGCCTATCATCAACACCCCACACTTGAAGCTTTATTCGTCCTCGAACAAAATATCATGTCCGTCTAAACATCAACATAGGGTTTCACAGTATCAACACAAAATATTCATCAAGACAAGCATAGCAATTATCAACAAAGAGTAGTTTTCCGATCATTAGTAGAAACAATTTAACCTCTAGCATAGACTCGTGATGGTGGCCGACTCATATTCAAAAGTTAAGGCACAAAGAATCATACACAACTACCCAAAACGCATCAACCATGTGTGTCTGACAATATATTACCCATAATCACTCATAAGTATAGCATATTTTTCAAACATGGGTATAAAAGTATCCTTGCTCTCGCTCTCACAAAGAATTCATATGCTGCAACTGATGTCCATAGGCTTGCCCTTAGTGTAATGCTCCACTAAATGTCAGAATGCTAAGCTTAGGATCAAATAGGTCTTTTGATGGTTGTAATGTAGGCTAAGGGACGGGTAGGACTATTTTGGCCAGAAATAGTGACTATGTTCCTAAGCGCTTTAATACATCACATTGTATCATTAACACTTTTCTTTCAAACAACCTTTCTACTTTCTTTTATTCTACCACCCCTTTTCTCCTCTTTTGTTTTTCAATTTTGAACATAACTAACTTTTCAGTTTTATTTTTTTCTTGACTTTTTGTTTTCATAACATACCTCTTATGATAGCACTTCTTTTTCATAACAAATTCAAGCACCATTACATTTTAAAGCATCATACTCACCCAATTTCCTCTTATTTTGTCACATGACTTTACACTTTAAAGCACTTAGGAATTTGGATCGAATTATGGTCTTGAAAAAATGGATTAGGCTTACATATGAGGTTGTCAAAGAAAATAGGCTAAAGGCTCAAAGGGGTTAACTAGGATAACGTCCATGGGTAGGTAAAAAGAAGGTAAACAAGTTTAGGTTGCCAAAGAAATGCCTAAATCATCTCCTAGACTTGCACTCTTTATTTTCGCTTTACATACATACCAGGCAAGTTCTAGCATCAGCCACAAACACAGAATATACTATATTCTCACACACAAGGCACATGGTCGACTTTATTGGGAGTAGTATAGACTCTCGACCCAACAGATGCAGGAATTAAACCACACAATATCACATAGTGAGTCACAATTAGAGCCTAAACGTCTCAATAGTCATGATTTTAGCACAAACTCTTGTTATAATCTCATGCTGCCTATTAGAATAATTTCATGCAAAGCTAAGTTAAAAAAAAAATTTACTTCTAAAAAAACGATTAACTACTAAAAAAAACAAACATAGATAGATGTAAATGCGGATCGAGAAGTATAGTATGCAAATACCACCACCCCACACTTAGACGGGATACACTGCCCTCAGTGGAAAATAAATACGAAGAACCTGGTCAGTCGGACTCCTCCTCTATGTCGGGGGTCATACCCCCTTCGCCGGAATCATCATAGGAGTCGTCGTCATCAGAATTCTCCTCCACGTCGGAGTCTGGCATTCGTCGATCATCATCGGTCGGCACATCTTCATCAAGAGGTTCCTCAAAGTATGTACCTACTCCACACATCTCCCTTGCATTCACATTCATTGGATAGTCATGATCCAGCTGTTGGAGCTCTGCAGCAGTTGGAACACGACCTCCGCTCATCATTGTAAACCGAGTCATTCCATAAAGATGGCGAAAAAAACTCTCATCCCGAGCATGACTGTCTGCCGTAGTAAGGTTGACGTCATGTGTTGATTCAGCATCTTTGACCTTTGTGAGGTCAACCTTCTACAGATTGTGTGGGATTTTATGATCAGCCGGCTCCTCTTCGATGTCCTCCTTCCTCAAGATTGCAGTCAACAAATTGCCGAAGCTGAAATGGGACCGCTTATGTAGCCTAGCCTTCCGCATTGTAGATCGAATGATTGCCCCAATGTTGATAGGGACATTTGTCATCAATGCATATACCAGGCATACTCTATCTCTTATTATCTTGGTGTATTGCGTCCCTGGAATAAGGCAAGAGTTGACTATACGCAACCATATCCTTGCTTCCCTATTCAGAGGAGCATATGGGAAGGTGTTGTGTCGTCCGGTGTCTTTATGTCTGCTCCACCTTGCCATGAATCTAGTTCCACAAAGTGTGTGTCGAATTGCTCGATATGGAGGTCTACTGTACAGCTCTTTGAATGGTGATGGATCGACTGAAGGCAAGCCAAGAAAGGAGTTGAAGAAATCCGCATTGAGTTGTAAAACTTGGCCCCGAATCTTGACTTCGCTGCCTATGGTTTTCGGCGACCAGTTGTCATAAAATTCTCTTGTCAAATCGAGATTACATTCTCCCATGTCTCGAAAGATGAAATCAAGATGTAATGCCATGATCTTGGCCAACATGCGCGGCTCCTTCTTCGCTAAGCTTTCCTTGTTTATCAAGTCCACATGAACATATTTTCTTTCCTTGTTGTTCCTATACCATTCCTTCACTTCCTTCTCAAGAACCCATTTTATTCTAAACATGCGGCGTGGTAATTGCATCGAAGATGATTCTCCTTGCTCTTTTCTGCCTCTTTTCTTGCCTTTTTGGGAAGTGGTAGCCTTATCTTTGCCTTGCCTTGCTTTGGGTGCCATTGTACCTGAGACTAAAACAATGTTCATGTTAGCATCATCTCGATGGATACAATCTATAAACAAGTAATAGGGGCCCCACCCCACACTTAGTTTGTTGGTACAAACTAGTGAAGTAAAAGTAGTCGATTATTCAGACTTCATCGACATACGTTTTAGGTGCTATATTCCAACAATAAAATCAGATCAGTCATATTTCTTGTAATCTTGGCAATACTTTCATGTTTGATATATCAAGACTACTACATAGGGATTGAATCAAGGTATAGCATCTAACAATAATCACAACCTCCTATGTCGGTAGGCAACTATAATTCTTATTCCGATGAACAAGTCATTCCAACATGTAAGTATTCAAGTGACAAGATTATGCAATTTTTGTGACCATATCAATTCCACAGAAGTATGATAGTGTATCAAAATCAAATTCAAGTTGGAAATAAGTTAAGATCATCCTTACGTATTCATTCACCCACTTGGTTGTATCACAATAATTCAATCACATTCAAATCATCAATACTACTTTCAAGATTCAACAATTCATAATGGGCGTAGTAGTGTAGTACTTACAGAATATAAATGAAGAACAAAGTAGTACTTACTTGATTGATGCCTTTGGATGATGTTCTTGTGAAGAAAAAAAGTAAAAAGAAAATTTTTGAGAGGATTTGGAGGCTATAGGCAGCGCATAAGCTAGGTTTCCAATGTGTTTTTGGTTCAAGACTAAGTCTCATATTTATAGGAAAAGGTTGGGTCGGGTTTTGACCCATTTAAAATCGGATTTGGAGACAAGAAGTGACCATAGGCGGCGCCTTTAGCTTTGCCTATGCTTGGCATAGGCGGCGCCTTTTGCAAAGCATTGTCTAGCATAGGCGGCGCCTATGCCATGGCATTCCTAGGCATAAGCGGTGCCTTTAGCATGGCATATGAGATTCAGAGACAAAAGGCATTAGCATAGGCGGCACCTATGCTATGGCATACTTGGGCATGGGCGGAGCCTATGCTATGGTACACTAGATTCCGAGACCTTAGGCCATAGTATAGGCCTTGCCTTATTCGTGGCCTAGTTTTACCTAGGCCTAGCCTTGCTCGATGCCTATATTTTCATGAGCAATGCTCAATCCATAGCCTTTTGCTTCTTCATTCCTAACTTACCACCTTTAACATGCAATACGTCCAAATCAAAATTTGAAACCGACCTCCTCGTTTTACACCTCTTTGCACCTACATTTACTCAAAAACAATAAAGACGATTAGAACGATGGGTTGCCTCCCATAAAGCGCCTTAGTTTTGGTCGTGGCACGACTCTTTTTATTGGATTTTTATTTATCAAAAGAAAACACGTAATAAGACAAAAAATGAAAAACGATGGGTTGCCTCCCATCTAGCGCTTGATTTGTTGTCGCGGCACGACATGGCTATCTCGAGTACTTAGACTTCGTCGAGATAAGTGATAGCCATATAGTTTATCGAATCAAGAGGACCGATATATGGTTTTACTCGTTGGACATTCACCTTGAAGACAACACCATTAGTGTCTTCCAACTCAACTACTCCAGACGAGTAGACTTGGTTAACTTTGTATGGACCAGACCACTTGGACTTTAACTTACCTGGGAATAACTTCAGTCTGGAATTGAAGAGAAGTACCATATCATCCTTTTGAAAGTTTCATCGAACAATCCGCTGAACATGATACTTTTTCATCCGCTCCTTGTAGAGATCCGATCTTTCATAAGCATGTAGACGGAATTCATCCATCTCATTCAGTTGCTCCAATCTCAGATTCATTGTACCATACCAATTCAAATTAAGTCACTTCAACGCCCATAATGCTTTATGCTCGAGCTCAATGGGTAAGTGACACGCCTTCCCATAAACTAATTAGTACGGGGACATGCCAATTGGCATTTTGAATGCAGTCCTATAAGCCCATAGTGCATCGTCCAGCTTTCGAGACCAATCTTTCCTATTAGCATTTACCGTTTTAGCAAGGATTTGCTTGATCTCTCGATTGGAAACCTCTACCTGTCCACTAGTTTGTGGGTGATAAGGCGTGGCTACCTTATGTTGCTTGACACCAGATTTTGCCAACACGGATTTGAATAGCTTGTTGCAAAAGTGAGATCCTCCATCGCTTATGATAGTATGTGGAACTCCAAAGCGAGATAAGATATTCCTCTTCAAGAATGCTACAACACGCTTTCCCTCATTGTCGGCCAACGCTATAGCTTCAACCCATTTCGAGACATAATCTACAGCAACTAGGATGTACTTCATTCCAAACGAATTTACGAATGGACCCATGAAATCAATACCCCATACGTCAAAGAGTTCTACTTCAAGGATTTTCGACATGGGCATCTCATGGTGTTTGAAAATAGCACCTTGTCGCTGACACTGGTCGCATCTTCTCACAAAGTCGTAGGCATCTCTGAATATCGAAGGCCAATAATATCCACTTTGCAATACCTTCCTCGCTGTCCGATTACCTGCGTGATGTCCCCCAACTTGGGAATTGTGGCATGCTTCCAATATATCAGGCACCTCTACATGGGATATACATCGTCGGATAACACCATCCGCACATCGTCGAAACAAATATGGTTCATCCCAAAAGTAGTGTTTTACATCATGCATAAACTTCCTCTTTTGATGGTAAGATAAGTTTGCAGGTATCACATTACTCACCACAAGATTTGCAAAGTCGGCATACCATGGTAGTCCTTCCATTATTGTCGCTAAGATCTCCTCGTCAGGGAATGCATCATCAATCTTGATTTCAGGTTGCGCCACATGCTCATTCTCGAGTCTAGATAGATGATCAGCCACTTGGTTCTCGCACCCTCTTCTATCTTTAACCTCGAAATCAAATTCTTGCAGCAGCAAAACCCATTGAATTAGTATTGGTTTTGCATCCTTCTTTGTCATTAGATACCTCAGAGCTGCATAGTCTGTATGAACGATCACTTTGGTTCCCAACAAATACGCCCGGAACTTCTCAAAAGCATACACAACTGCTAGGAGCTCTTGTTCTGTGACAGTATAGTTCTTTTGGGCTTTGTTTAGGACCTTGCTAGCATAGTAGATAGGATGAAATAATTTTTCCTTCCTCTGGCCAAGTACAGCGCCAACGGCTACCCCACTAGTATCACACATGACTTCGAACGGTAAAGACCAATCTGGTGCTACCATGATAGGAGCTTCAATTAGTTTTCCTTTGAGGCATTCGAATGCCTTCAAACAATCTTCATTGAAGTCAAACTTTGCATCTTTTTCCAAGAGTTTGCACAATGGACTAGCAATTTTGGAGAAGTCTTTGATAAATCGTCGATAGAAACCTGCATGACCGAGGAAACTACGAACTCCCTTCACTGAAATTAGGGGTGGTAGCTTCTCAATAACTTCAATTTTTGCTTGATCAACTTCAATTCCTCTTTCAAAAATTTTATGCCCAAGAACGATTCCTTCTTTCACCATGAAGTGACATTTTTCCCAATTCAGCACTAGGTTGAATTCTACGCATCTTTGCAAAGCCATACTTAGATTTGCCAGGCACGCTTCAAAAGACTCACCAACAACTGAAAAGTCGTCCATGAATACCTCCAAAGTATCTTCAACCATATCAGAAAAAATGGACATCATACAACGTTGAAAGGTGGCTGGTGCGTTACATAGCCCAAATGGCATATGTTTGAAGGCAAACGTGCCATATGGACAGGTGAATGTTGTCTTCTCTTGGTCTTTGGGGGCAATGCAAATATGATTATAGCCTGAATAACTGTCTAAGAAACAAAACCATCTTTTCCCCGCTAATCGATCTAGCATTTGGTCCATGAATGGCATTGGAAAGTGATCTTTGAGCGTCCATGAATTTAGCTTTCGGTAGTCCATACATACTCTCCATCCGGTGACGGGTCTAAGTGGAATAAGCTCATTCTTTTCATTCGCGACCACCGTCATACCTCCTTTCTTGGGTACACATTATACCGGGCTTACCCATGTACTATCAGAGATTGGATACACAACTCCTGCGTCTAACCACTTGATAATTTCTTTATTCACCACTTCTTGCATAGGTGGATTGAGACGTCTTTGATGCTCAATGGTGGGTGTGCATTTTTCTTTAAGCTGAATCTTGTGGGTGCAAATCCCAGGTGGAATACCAATAATATCCGCGATGGTCCAACCAATGGCTCTTATATACTTTCGTAGAATAGTAATGAGAGCTGCAACTTGTTGCTCACCCAAATCTGCTGCCACAATGACTGGAAATGTGTTTCCGTTTCCTAAGAATGCATACTTTAAATGACTAGGCAGCTCCTTCAATTCTAACGTGGGTGGCTCTTCAATAGATGTCTTCGCTGGTGGTGTGGGCCAATTTTTGAGATCAAGGTCCAGCTTCTTGGGAGCATGGCGATATGTCCCTAATCCTGATAGAGCACAAATAGCTTCTTCGCAATTTTCAGCATCCTTACTTTCTCCATTCATGAGCACAATCGCCAATAGGTCATCAATAATTTGCTCTTCTTCAAGTAATTCTTTCTCATCATCAAAGTAAACATCAGCCACCGAGAATACGTTCAGCTCTTTGGGTTTCTTCATTGCTTTGCACACATCAAAGCGAACTACTTCATCATTTATTCGGAATGAAAGCTCATTAGCTCTCAAATCAATAAGCACACTTCCCGTAGCAAGGAAAGGGCGCCCCAAGATTATGGGGACTTCTGAGTCTGACTCACAATCCAAAATAACAAAGTCTGCCAGAAAGATGAATGAAGAAACCTTTAGCAATACATCACATAGAATACCAATAGGTCGTTTTACCGACCTATCCGCCATTACGAGCCTCATATTGGTTGGAGTAGGATCTCCCAACCCCAACTTTTTATAGATAGATAATGGCATCAAATTGATGCTGGCTCCTAAATCACATAATGCCTTGGTAAAATTTAAAGATCCAACGGTGCAAGGAATAGTGAAAGCACCGGGGTCAGCCTTCTTCTGAACTAGTGATCGGGTAGCGATTGCGCTGTAGTGATGAACGTCATCTTTCAACTCATAGCTGGATGCCCGCTTCTTTGTCAAAAGATCCTTCATGAATTTTACATACCTAGGCATTTGTTCAAGTGCCTCTACCAATGGAACATTAATGGTCAGCTGCTTTAGCATAGTCATGAATTTGCTGAACTTTGTATCATCCGCCACTTTTTTCAATCTTTGAGGAAAAGGTGGTGGTGGATAAGGAATTGTTTTCTCCATGGATTTTTTCTCCTCTTGCTTCCGTTTTCAGCCTTTTCAGGCTGCAATAAACTCGGTGTGACGTCATGGACGTCGTGGGTAGCTTCTGCGGAATCTTCTCCTTTTGCCTTGTCATCGATGTCCGCTACTTCGTCAACCACTTGCTTGCCTTTTGATGAAGTTTTCAGCACCTTACCACTTTGGGTAGTAATAGCCATGCATGACCCATCATTTCTTGGGTTTTGCACAGTGTCGCTAGGTAAAGTGCCAGCCTTTCTTTGATTGAGTGTTGTTGAAAGTTGGCTCAGTTGTTGCTCTATTTGCTTGATTGAAGTGGAATGAGAATCAACTAATTGCTTCATGGAGGACAAATCATTTATTACCTCCGTTACTCCAGCGCTCGTTGCTTCTACTCCTTTCAATAGTTTAGTCATCATCTCTTCCATATTTCCAGAACTAGATGTGGTGGTGTCACGTCTTCCTAGGGGAACATACAAACCACTCTTTTCATTTTTGTTCTTCCAACTACCTTGGTCCTTGTTTCTAGATTTATCATAATAGTTCCGACCTTGGTTTCCTTAGGTATTCCCTCGGAAACCCCCCTGATTGTTCAAGTAGTTGGCCTCTTCTTCCGAATCAGATTCGTCTCTTCCTTTTGACGTAATAACTTTGACTTTTTCGGTTTTCCCTGATAATAGATGCTTTGTAAGAAGATCCACTTGTGTTTTTATGTGCGCCATATCTTGATCACGTTCTTCCTCTCTTCTCTTTTGGTCTGCAGTCATGCCAATAGATAAAGTGGGGCTTGCTACCTCAGAATCCCTGGTATGCCAAGCTCTACTTTGCTTCGTCATCCGGTCTAGCATATTGCTTGCCTGCCCAAAGGTGAGGTCCATAAAAGATCCTCCAGCCGCATTATCCATCACTGGTTTAGTTATTGAATTCAAGGCTCTGTATAGTATCTCCATTAGGTGAACATTGGTCATATGATGGTTTGGGCACCTTATTAGCTTCGTCTTGAACCTCTCCCATATTTCATGAAGGGCTTCAGTTGGAAGCTGACGAAAGTTGTTGATTTCATCTCTCAATTGTGCTCTTTTGGATGGCGGAAAGAATCTTTCTAGGAAAGCGTCTCTCAATTGCCTCCAATTTGTAATAGAGTCAGAAGTCAGCCCATTCAACCATAGAGTTGCCTCTCCAGACAGAGACAATGGAAATAAGCATAATCGAATTGCATTCTGACCAATACCAGGATTGTCAAACGACTTACATGTAGAAATAAAGTTGATAAGATGCATATTCGGATCATCGCCTGCTAGTCCACCAAATAATCCCTTGAGTTGCAATAACTGAATCATGGTGCTTGTGATGTTGAACTTGGATCCGGGTGCCAATGGTGGAGGAATAATGGCTCCTGTGGCTCCGGCTCCATCAAGATCATCATCATCATCGTTGAAAGCTGGTTGCATAGCTCGGCGTTCAGGTCTAAACCTAGCTTGATGATCTCTTCTGTTGGCAGGTGTTGCGATCTCAGCAGCATGCCTAGGGTTTAGTAACTCGTCATCACCTAGGTCCTCATCGTCAGGATTTATTGCTCGCCCAGGGTTGTCAATATTCTACTGATGCACTTGAGCGGCGGCTAGAGCAGCTAGTCTCGACTGTTCCTATTGAGCAGCCATCCTTTCAATTTCGTGTTATGCCTCCATTCTACCAATACGTTGTGGTTCAGGATTGATAGGTAATAACAGTTGACCAGAACTTCGAGTATGGGGCATGCACTGAATAAAAACCTGCAGAGAACAAAAACAAAAACTAAAAGTAAAAGTACGAGAACCTTTGACCAAAGGGTCTAGTAATTATCACAAACTTAATTGACACTCGTATTCCCCGGCAACGGCGCCAATTTTTGATAACGCTCAATCTACAGCTCTTGTAAGAGTGTAAAGCGGTTGTTGTCAAATATATAACCCAACTGGGTTGGGTATCGATCCCACAGGGAATAGCTTGGCCAACAAGTAAGCAAAGATTACTAGACTTTTAGTGCAAGTCTCGTAAAAGGGGGGGAGTTTTGTCGTGCAAGTAATGTAACCAGAATATTAAAGTAAAAACGAAAAATAGCAAAGTAAAAAGAAAGAATGTTTGGTAAGATGTAAAACAATGAGAATTGAGAAGTTGGGGTTATGTCCACCTTATGAGTTGTACGTCTCTATTGGCTATGAGTTATGCGGAATTCAGACATGCGTGTGCTTATAGAGAATTGTATTCAATGGTAAATCCAAGCGTCTTTCGACCTCAACAAGGACTATTTCACTTTAACTCTTTCGAGCTTAAAGCGTATCTAACGGTACAAATTCGCCAAGAGGTTAATCCAGTTACGGCACTAACTTTTTAATAGGGGATGGGACCCTACTACCTTGATATTATCTCTTTTCCAGACATATAACTTTTCTTTCGAACAAGTTAATGCTATACTGGCGTATTCTATGCGTTTGCAACCACAAGAATTTGCATTAAGATGAAGAGAATAATGATATAAGCAACACACGTGTCACGAATTCACAAACTCATAGCCTTAGATAGTATCTCATAAGGCTTCCATAACCCCAACAGAGAAGTTTAGTTACCCATGAGTGCGAAGGAAATCACAATAGACATTATTATTATACCACAATAAAGATTTCGTGTAGCAAAGTGTGGTAGGCGTTTAGGCATGACTTTCTTTGCAAGTAATGTTTCTCTTGTTGCGGAAATTAAGAATTGAATAGATGAACAGAAGAATAATAAAAAGTAGAATTAATGGAAGAATTAGAAGTAGTAGTGAATGAATTGTAACTAATGGAGGAATGAATAAAAATCTCTAGTAAAATAGGGTATTTATAATACCCATATCCTATTCCTACTAAGCTAATGAATTACTTAACCCAATCCTACTTGGTTAATGTATCATTATCCTAATCCTAATAAGTTACTGTTGGTCCCCAAAGTCTTCAGAATTGCTGTTTTTGCCCGGGACAGGTTTTCCACACGTCACTTTTGGTCCTTGGCGTCCAAGCTTTGTTTTCCTCCTTGCGTGAAGCTTTCTTTGGCGTCAAGTTATCCATAAAATGCTGAATTCTGCATCATTTATACCTGAAAACTTGTTAATCATGTTCGTTAGCTCACTTACAGGAAAAAGGACTAAAAGTGCATGAAATATATAATTTGTTCTCAAAACTTGGCTAAAATATGGGCAAAATCTAGTGCTATAGGCGTGTAAATTCGCCTATCATCAATATGAAGAATTTTGATTTCTTCCGCCTCATCCTCTTCCTTTGGCTATTTGCCAAGGAGGATCCATACTGCATCAATAATCAGGAATTTGATCGGCATACCATGACATATATTCAGAGAGATCTTCATAAAGTGTGTCCTTTGTGATAAGGTCATCAATGACTTTCCGTAGTATAAGCATGTGTAAGTCCATATTTAGAGGAACTGTTTTTATAAAGGTGATTAAGAACTTTTCAGAGAAGAAGCGTAGAAAGAACTTCATTATATCTGTAAACATTAATCACTTAAGTCAATATCAAACTAGTAAATTTCATTTTCAAGGAATTCATTGTGGTTAAGGAATAAATCTTCTTCTATTATGCTACGAATTAGATTTTCTAAAATAAGAAAATGAATATCTTCGTTTAACGGAATGCATTTGATGATAGTAATTGTAGTTTTTTCAGAGAGGAAATATGTGTAAAAATTCATGTTAGATATTCACGAGATAGAAAATCAGGCCAAGAATTTTCACTACCCTTTTTATATTGTATTTCATAATCAAAAGGGGCTAATTGAGCTTGCCATCGCGCAAATATTAATTTAGAGGCATCATGTTTGAAGTCTTTATTAAACATAAACTTGACGGATTGAGCGTCCGTTTTAATTATAAACTTTTGGTTATACAAATCATCTTGGAATTTTAAAACACATTTTACAATAGTTAGCATTTCATGGGCTACAGTGGCGTATTTTTCTGACTTTCCGTCCATTTACCAGAATAGAATCAAATCAAACATTTTGTTTTTATATGGGGATGAACTTGTTTAAGTATTCCACCATACCCAATATTAGAAGCATCGGTTTCAACGATTTTCAACCAGTTAGGGTTTGCAAGAGATGTACAAGGAAGAGTTTGAATTCGGTTCTTAATTAATTTTACTAAATCAGTGTGGACTTGAGTCCAAGGAGTTTTGTGATCCTTTTTTAGTCTATCATATAAAGGGGCTAAATCTCTAGAAAAATTTTCATAAAAAGGGGATATATAATTAAGACTTCCGAGGAACCTTTGAAGTTGTTTTTTATCAGTAATAATATCAGGAAATTTCTTAGCAAATTCTAGGACGCGTTGTATAGGCTCAATAGAACCTTAAGAAATATTATGTCCTAAAAATCAAATATTTGTCTGGAATAAACTTATGTTTGGTTTGGAGATGACTAAGCTATTTTGAATAATTATTTGTTCAAACGTATGCAAATGTTTAAAATGGGATTCAAGGGTTTTTGAGAATACTAAAATATCATCAATGAGACAATGATAAAGTTCATATAGGGATTAAAGATGTCATTCATAATTTTTTGAAATTCAGAAGGAGCATTTTTTAAACCAAAAGGCATAACATTCCATTCATACTGTCCAAAAGGGACATTAAAAGCAGTTCTATAAGTATGTTCTTTATCAATTTGAATTTTCCAATAACCAGATTTTAAATCAAATTTAGAAAATATATTAGCATCATATAATCTGGAAAGTCTTTTTTATTTGGTATAGGATATCGAATCCATTTTAAAACTTTATTCAGAGGTTTATAGTTTATAACTAATCGAGGTATTGCTCGTTCTTTTTCAGCAGCATTATTGACATAAAAAGCAGTACAAGACCAAGGGGATTTTGAAGGTTTTATAAGACCCTTTTGCAGAAGACTATCAATTTCTGTCTTACAGAATTCTACTAACTCTGTATTCATTTGACAGGGTCCAGATTTTGTTGGGATTTTTTCTTCACTAAAATCATTTTCATAAGGAAGAGAAACAATATGCTTCTTTCGGTTCCAGAAAGCATTTGGATGATCAGCACAAATATCAAGAATCAATTGATTAAAAATCATTTTTATTTTTTCTTGGACCTTTACTGATTTTAAAGTATCAAAAATATTAATACTCATTAGTTCTAATTGTAAAAATTAATTTGTTTTTGTTTCATATTGATAAGGACATTTATATCCCTTGTTACAGGATGAGTAACAAAAGGATAAGAAATTTGTTTGTTCTTATAAGTAGCCTTGAAACCATTTACATCAATATGTGTATACGGATAGATAGCATTTATAAAAGGTGTTCCTAAGATAATAGGAGGATATAACTGATTTTTTACTAAGAAGAAGAAATGTGGAATGCAGACTATATCTCGACATATATGAGTATTTGGTAATTTATAGTTGATATCAAGAGTATGACCAGATGCAGACTTTACTATGTGAGTAGTTTTTTCAAAATATCTGGTTGGAATTGGTCCTTCTTGAATACAACTAATATCAGCACCACTATCAATCATAGCAACATTAGTGATAGAAAATTTCTTATTTATCAAAATAGTGTAATTTATATACCATTTATGAGCAGTAACTATTTGCATCATTCCCAAGAAATAATCTCATTTCAAATCTTCTGTTGGACTAAGTTTATCAATTTCAGAATTTTTAGAGTATTCCAAATCTTTTTCTTTTCCTTTTCAGTAAAAAAAGTTTCAGGGATGTCAGTAATCTTTTCTTCAATCTTCAAAATTCTATGATCGGAAATCATTTAATTTTGTTTTAAGGAGATAATTTCTTTTTTTAACTGTTCAACTTCAATTTTTAAATCATTAAAGGTAGTATCTCTACCTGGAGTTTGACTTAAAGCAAGACGGCGATTAACTTCGGCTAAGGAATAAGACATGTGAAGACTATACTATACGGAAAAAGTTAAAAAATACCCCTGAACTATCTGAAATAGCTCAAAAATGCCCCTCGTTAGATTTTTGGCTCCAAAATACCCCTCCGTTAAATATTTGGCTCAAAAATACCCCTCCCTCTAACGGAATTCGGAAAAGGATCAAAAATACCTCTGAACTATCTGAAATGAGTAAAAAAAATACTCTTTTGTTAAATATTTGGCTCAAAAATACCCCTCTCCTTAACGAAATTAAATTATTTCGATTGAATTAAACCCTAGCTTTAACTTTTTAACCCTAATACTTTAATTTTTTTTACATAAAAGCATTTTTCTAATTTTAAAAATAAGATAATGAAAAAAAGTATTTGAATTATAATATAAATTGGTTGAGTTTGATTTGAAAAATAAACATACATTTATTCTAAAAAGATATTTTCACTTTACATCTTTTTAATCTTTAAAGAAATTAACGAAATATAAATTAACGAAATTAATGAAATATAAATTTTCACGTAAAGAAATAAAAATTAAATGATGAACTTTATATAAATTAACGAAATAATTGAAATAATTTAATTTCGTTAAATACCCATATGTTAAATATTTGGCTCAAAAATACCCCTCCCCTTAACGAAATTAAATTATTTCGATTGAATAAAACCCTAACTTTAACTTTTTAATCCTAATACTTTGATTTTTTTTACATAAAAGTATATTTTAATTTTAAAATATGATAATGAAAAAAATTATTTGAATTATAATATAAATTGGTTGAATTTGATTTGGAAAATAAACATACATTTATTCTAAAAAGGTATTTTCACTTTACATCTTTTTAATCTTTAAAGAAATTAACGAAATATAAATTTTCACTTAAAGAAATTACCGAAATATAAATTAAATTATAAACTTTATATAAATTAACAAAATAATTAAAATAATTTAATTTCGTTAAATACCCCTCTGTTAAATATTTGGCTCAAAAATACCCCTCTCCTTAACGAAATTAAATTATTTTGATTGAATTAAACCCTAACTTTAACTTTTTAACCCTAATACTTTAATTGTTTTACATAAAAGTATTTTTTTATTTTTAAAATAAGATAATGAAAAAAAGCATTTGAATTATAGTATAAATTGGTTGAATTTGATTTGGAAAATAAACATACATTTATTCTAAAAAAAAATATTTTCACTTTACATCTTTTTAATATTTAAAGAAATTAACAAAATATAAATTTTCACTTAAATAAATTACTGAAATATAAATTAAATGATGAAATTTATATAAATTAACGAAATAATCAAAATAATTTAATTTCGTTAAATACCCCTCTGTTAAATATTTGGCTCAAAAATACCCCTCCCCTTAACGAAATTAAATTATTTTGATTGAATTAAACCCTAACTTTAACTTTTTAACCCTAATACTTTAATTTTTTTACATAAAAGTATATTTTTAATTGTAAAAATAAGATAACGAAAAAAAGTATTTGAATTATAATATAAATTGGTTGAATTTGATTTGGAAATCAAATATACATTTATTCTAAAAGGGTATTTTCACTTTAAATCTTTTTAATCTTTAAAGAAATTAACGAAATAAAAATTTTCACTTAAAGAAATTAACGAAATATAAATTAAATAATGAACTTTATATAAATTAACGAAATAATCGAAATAATTTAATTTCGTTAAGGGAGGGGTATTTTTTAACCAAATATTTAACAGAGGGGTATTTTTGATCCATTTCAGATAGTTCAGGGGTATTTTTGATCCTTTTCCGAATTTCGTTAGAGAAAAGGATATTTTTGAGCCAAATATTTAACGAAGGGCTATTTTTGAGCCAAAAATTTAACGAAGGGCATTTTTGAGCTATTTCGGATTGTTCAGAGGTATTTTTGAGCCTTTTTCGTATATTATATTATATTATATTATATTATATTATATTATATTATATTATATTATATTATATTATATTATATTATATTATATTATATTATATTATATTATATTATATTATATTATATTATATTATATTATATTATATTATATTATATTATATCATATCATATCATATCATATTATAGGACGATCAAGGGCATTATAGTCATTTCACAATAAAATTCATCATCCAAAATTAATCTCTTTTTGTGGACTTCATTTTTCATTCAATCTTTTTCTCTCTTCTTTAAAATGCCCTACTTCTCACTTCTCATCTTAGCTATATAACCCAAAAGAAAATTCTCAAAGTAATATCATTTTAACAAATTTTGAATTTCAATAGTTGCATTTAGTTGGCAACTATCCAATCAAAAAGATTATATAATTTTGTTCCAAGTTAGTATTGTGTAATAAAATGTTAAAATACTCTCAAATTGTATATGAAAAGACCTCCCTCTTTAATACACCACTTGAAAATAATTTCAAAAATATATAATCATTTTATATAAGTTGCATGAGAAGTATCATTACGTAGGAGCATATTACTTCATCTATGATCAAATTTAGTTTGATGTTTTTTCTGATTCACTAAAAATTCAATTTTACATAAATTCAAAATACATGAATATATAATTAAGAATTCTTTAAATAAACAAAGAAATGAAACGAGAGAAAAATATGAAAGATAAATAATTTCTATTACAAAGGAACTAAAATTTTTAAAAGGGGATCTTTCAAAAATAGTAACATTTTGCTATAAAACCCACCTTCCATAGCCACATTTTACATAATTACCATTTATAGTCGTTGTATTTGATTTATGCCCGTTGTATTCAGTTTTACAGATAGTATGTATTCATATAAAATATGTATACTGTCCCTATTTAGTCGCGCCAAAATTGGAATTCAATAGTTTTAAAAAGGAAAAAATCTCAATCACGCTTATCTCATTGAACTGAATATTTTCTTGCCTAACACTACCATTATCTTTTTTATATCTTTTTAGTTTTTGTGTTTTTCCCATTTTTTCTTCTTCTTTTTCTATTTTTTCCTACTTTTATTTTTTTGTTTTTTTGTTTTTTCTCTCTTTAATCTCTAACCTCTATTTCTCTTTCTTCTTTTCTTTTATTCTTTGATTTTTTTTATTTTATTTTTTGTACTTATTTTCTTTATTATTTTTTTATTCTATTTTATATTTTTTTTATTTTCAAAAAATATGACTAGTTGAGTACATGACATGGATGATAACGTAAATACCACAATTATTTATCGTATTTGTAGTACACCGCCATTTATATTTTTGTATTTATTGATACAACTGTATTTATATTTGTATTTTAAAGTTCACACTTGTATTTATATTTTATAGTTCGCATTTGTATTTGTATTTAATAGTTCGCACTTGTATTTGTATTTGTTAGTCTGCGCCATCATTTATATTTTATATAATTCACACTTGTATTTTAAAGAACTATTTTGTATTTGTATTTTATAATTGGTTACATATTATATTGGATTATATTTATATTATGGTTTTGTTGTGTTTGTATATTTAGATTATATTTGGATTATACTTGTATTTGTATTCTATTTTCTTCATTACCTTTTTATTTTTAAGAAATTATTTTGTATTTGTAAGTTGATTGCATATTGTATTTAGTCGTGACTATGTACAATTTATCATTTGTATTTGTGTACAAACAAGTAAGTGCATTAATTGTATTTTCGTGATTCTAAAATATATAAATATATAATGTATCATTTGATAAAAATGTACCGTTTTGTATTTGTATATCAAAATTATCATTCATATTTGTAAGTAAACAAATATCACTTGATACAAATACAATGACAAACAAATGAAATAATGATTTTACAAATACAAATACAATATGCATTTGTATATATTGTATTTGTATAAAAATTTGAGTTGTATTTATTTAAATAAATAAATACAACTAGTATCAATAAATACAAACAAGTATTCGTAGAAAGAAAATCAATCGTTCTTTTTCAATAATTAAAAAATACAAATGATAGTTCATACTTGTATTTATATATTATAGTTCACATTTGTATTTGTATTTTATAGTTCACACTTGTATTTATATGTTATAGTTTGAATTTGAATTTGTATTTTATAGTTCGCACTTGTATTTATATGTTATAGTTCGCATTTGTATTTGTATTTTATAGTTCGCACTTATATTTGTGTTTGTTGGTTCGCACAAATGAAAAGAAGGAGCGAAATTGAAAAGAAAAAAAAGAAGGAGAACATGAGAGAAAAAATATAAAAAAAGAAGAAGAAGAAGAAGAAGAAGAAGAAGAAGAAGAAGAAGAAGAAGAAGAAGAAGAAGAAGAAGAAAAAGGAGAAAAATGAAAAGGAAAAAAAGAAAAAGAAAAAAATGAATAAAAAATAAAAATAAAAGAGAAAAAATAAAGCGAAAGCAACAAAAAAGAGAAAGAAAAACTGAAGAAAAAAACTGAAAAGGGAAAAAAAAGAAGAGAATAATAGAAATTAGAAAAAGAGAGAAAATAAATGAGAAAGACTATAAATTGTAATTAGAAATAATTAATAGGCACTACTACTACCACCACTACCACTACTACTACCACCACTACCACTACCACCACTACTAGCACTACCACTACTACCACTATCACTACCACTACTACCGTTACTACCACTACTACTATTACTATCACTACTACCACTACCACCACTACTATCACTACCACTACCACCATCACTACTATTACTATCACTACTACCACTACCACTACGACTATCACTACTACTACCACTACCACTACCACTACCACTACCACTACTACTACTACTACTATTATTATTACTATTATTATTATTACTATTGTTACTTTATTTTACTAATATATATAAGTGAAGGTTGGAGTGACTACCAAGGGTATTTCGATAATTTTATTGACCCATATTATTAATATTATTATTATAATTATTACAATTATTACTTTTTTTACTATATATTTCTATTACTATTACTATTATATTATTATTATTATTATTATTATTATTATTATTATTATTATTATTTATGTTGTATGGAGCGGAGTATTGGCCAGTTAAGAACTCTCACATTCAAAAGTTAAAGGTAGCGGAGATGAGGATGTTGCGATGGATGTGTGGTTATACCAAGAAAGATAGGGTGAGGAATGGAATTATTCGGGAGAAGATGGAAGTGACTTCGGTGGAGGACAAGATATGAGAAATAAGGTTACGTTGGTTCAGGCACGTGATGGGGAAGGGTTCGGATGCTCCAGTACGGAGGTGTGAGACACTGGCTATGGATGAGTTTAGGCGGGGTAGAGGTAGGCCAAAAAAATATTAAAGGGAAGTGATTAGGCATGATATGGAGCAGTTACAGCTTACGGAGGATATGACCTTGATAGAAAGGAGTGGAGGATGCGGATTAGGGTAGAGAGTTAGGGGGACATTCTTTATTTGTGTCGAAAGTTTCTTGTGCGTGGGTTGAGTCTGTCTATGGTTTCAAATATATAGTTTTTAGTAGTATCTTGTGGCTTTAGTATTATCTTGTGGCTAGCGTTGTTAGTTTATTTTGCTTGTACAAGTTTATATGCATTGTTTAGTGTTTGCTATACTATTATTGGTTCTAAGTCGGGTCTATTGAAAACAACCTCTCTGCTTCATCTGAGGTAGTGGTATGATCTGCGTACACTTTACCCCCTTCCAGATCCCACTAGGTAGGAATACATTAAGTATGTTGTTGTTGTTGTTATACTATTATTATTATTATTATTACTGTTATTATTTTACTTTACTGCTATATATAAGTGGAGGTTGGGATAACTACCAAGGGTATTTCGGTAATTTTAGTGACCCATAATATTACTTCTCTTCATTTATATATAAGAGAAACTATTATTATTATTATTATTATTATTATTATTATTATTATTCTTTTTTTTACTATTACTATTACTACTACTACAGTTATTATTATTATTATTATTATTATTACTATTATTACTTTTTTTTACCATTATTATTATTATTATTATTATTACTACTACTACTACTATTATTACTTTACTTTACTACTATATATAAGTGGAGGTTGGGGTGACTATCAAGAATATTTCAATAATTTTAGTGACCTATAATATTATTATTATATTATGAATATTATTATTATTACTATTATTACTTTTTTTTACTATTATTATTATTATTATTATTATTATTACTATTACTTTACTTTACTACTATATATAAGTGAAGGTTGGGGTGACTACAAAAGGTATTTCGGTAATTTTAGTGACCCAACATTTACTTATATATAGTAGTAAATATTACTATTACTACTACTACTATTGTTATTAATATTACATTATTATTATTATTATTATTATTACAGTTATTATTGTTATTAGTATTACTATTATTACTTTTTTTACTATTACTATTGCTATTATTATTATTATTATAATTATTACTTTACTTTACTTTACTACTATATATAAGTGAAGGTTGGGATGACTACCAAGGGTATTTCAGTAATTTTAGTGACACATAATATTATTTCTCTTCATTTACATATAAGAGAAATTATTATTATTACTATTATTACTATTATTATTATTATTATTATTATTATTCTATTATTCAATTTTTTACTATTACTGTTACTACTACTATTATTATTACTATTATTATTATTATTATTATTATAATTATTATTATTATTATTATTACTATTATTATATAAGTATTATTATTATTAGTAGTAGTAGTAGTATTACTACTACTACTACTATTTATGTCCTAAAAATTTTTTTCTTGAGGGGTGTCTCAACCCCAATAATTCAATAATTTTGGAATTGAGGGAGTATTAAATTTCTGAAAAGTCATTCAAATTGTACTAAATTTTAAAACCACATATTAAAACAATGAAAACATCATGTGTCCGTGTAAAATGTAGACTCTATTTTATCTTTAAATGTTCATCAATTATCACCCTTATCAGAGAAGCTTTTTTTCAAAAGGTAATATTCAATACCATGCACTTTTTTTTCTTCTTTTAAATGATTTTGAGATTTGATCGAATTACTTTTTGCAATTGCTTCACTTTAATTCATAACATAACTAATGTGAGTATAAACTATTTATTATTTTAGAAATTACATAAATTAATTATTTTTCAAATTTATTTTTTTCATTAATATAATAAAAATTGAATAAAATTAGTGTGAAAAAACAAATAGTATACGTTAAGTTGAAATAAAATAATAAAATAAAAATAATTTATTGAATTTTATTTTTAATATTTAATAGAGCATCGAAATATCAAGACAAATAAATGAATTAGGAATGCTTGAAATTTAAAGTAAACTAAGTAGGCGTAGTCATAAATATTATTCACAGTATTTTATAATACATTTTTTGAAATATTTTTTCACTATTTTTATTTTTTTGAAAAACATCTCTAAAAACCTCAAGAAGCGTTCCACTCTTTTTGAATTCACTTTTGTACCTTATAATTTATTTTATTAAAAAAATATTAATTTTTTTATTTTCATAAATAACTCATTTTTCATAAAATTCTAAAGTTTTTCAAATTTATTTTCAGTTTTTATATTTTCTAACTTCAAAAATACTATAGTCAAATGGGTCCTAAAAGTATTTCCTAAATCTAAAAGTCATAACTCTTCATCCTGTATTTTGTTTCATTTTAAACATTAGAAAATAATTTAAATAGTTGAATTAATGTACGTTTGATTTAATTTTGAGTTGCCGAATCAAATTTGATTAAAAAAAATAAAGTATTCTTGAGTTCAATTATTTTTTAGATCATCAACGTGGATAGCGGTGCAGTGTTGAGATTTCTCCATCCTTAATCAAAGGTCTCAGATTTGAGCCTTGGGAATGAAGAAAATTCTGTTGAGAGTACCACTCAAATAATGCGCGATTCAAATTATTAAGGGCTTCAATGCAAGTACCAAACACTGAATGGAAAAAAAAAAACTTTATATTTTAAATTGATCAAATTAGAATTTAATTAACCATATTAAATTATTTTTCGTATTTTCTTTATTTTTTATTTTAAGATACCAATTAATATGTAAAATTCTTTTAGAAATAGTTTTTCTACCTCTGAGATTGGAGGTAAGGTTTCTGTATATTCTACCATTCTCAAATCTATTTTGTGAAATTATATATAGATATGTTATTGTATCAATTAAAAATTAATATTATTTTAATAATTGATAATATTATACAAGTAACAATTCATGTGCAAGAAATAATGAAGAAACAAGTACAGGAATCATGTTCTCGATAGATCTTCCAAAGAAAAAAAAAAAGGAGGTAGGAGCACTGTAGGAAATTCATTAAATGTACAATGTGATTTTTGACTTCCTTGAATAAAGTATATTACACATATAATTCAATTCAATCTAACAAATAAAATTATATTTTAAATCGCAATGAATTTATGTCATTATGCAATATTGAAAAGCAAATTAAATTTTAGTTCCTTAGTGCTTTAAAACAGTAAAAAATGAATATTTTCATAATAGATACCAACAATACTTGAAAAATATTTGTAAGTTAGGTAACTTTGCATACAATATTTTATTTATGCTAAAATTTTAGGTGGTACTAGTTGAATGCCGGTCAAAATGTAATATTGTATTTTTGTCAATAATTTTTAAATTTTTGATTAATAGGCAAAATGATAGAGAAAACTTAAACTTTTTTGTATATACAAAATAAATCTAAAGTTTGTAATCAGTTATATTGAGCTCATTTACGTGCCTCAAAATTATCTAGTAAAAATAAAAAAAAACCATTTTAGACCAATCTTCTCACATAAGAAACTAAGGGCTCGTTTGGTAGAGTGTATTTGAAAGCTAATGTATGCATTAGTTAAATGTGTACTACTAATACCTTATTTGATACTTCCTCCATTCCAAATTATGTGTCATCATTTTCTTTTTAATCCGTCCTAAAATTAGTGTCGCCTTTCCTTATTTGGCAACTTTTTAAAGGCACAATTACCCTTTTACCCTTATTGGTCCCACTTAATTAAAAAAAAAAGATATTGACACATTTTTTGATAAAGGATAATTTGGTAAATTTTACCAAGTCTTCCCTTATTTCTTAAACTTCGTGCCCGTTCAAATGGCGACACAAAAAATGGGACGGAGGAAGTATATTTTTTCACCCTATGTATACTAATACACTTTATTGTGTATTGAAGTGTGCATTACTAATACCTCAAAATTCATTGTATTAGCATTGCAATGAATCTTATGCATGCATTAACATGATTAAAGACACTATTATCCCCCAATTTTTTTTCGCATTCTTTCCAACATATGTATGAAGGGTATTTTTGTAATTCTTTTTTGAGTAAATACATAATTACCCCTTGATGTTGGCCGAGATTTTCAAAAAGACACCTAAACTTTGAATTCGACCTATTACTCCACGATTCTTCTTTATTTCATTACAAATACACCATTTTGGACCTCTGTGTGTATACACGCACTACAGGCGCGTGAAAGGGCTCAAATTTGACTTTTTTGACCAATTAAAAGTTGTCATGTGTAAATAATTTAATATATAATTTATATTCTTTTTTAAAAAAAAATATTTATTTTCTTTTTAAATATTACCCCGTACCCCCTCTCTTCCCCCCACCATTTTTTCTTCAACACCATTAAATCCTCCATTAAAGCTTCATTGGAGCTTTTTTTTTTAAATGATATCATTAAAGTTTCTCATTTTGTAGTTAAATCATATCATTTAACTACCCATTAAAGATCTTCAACACCATTAAAGCTCTAATAAAACTTTTTTTTTTCCAAATCATATCATTAAAGTTCTATTTATCACTTTTGAATATTTAATGGAATTGAATTTTGATTTTGAAGAAGCAATTGATATGAAGTTTGAATTAAAAATGGTTGAAATTCAAGAAAAATTCAAAATTGTAAAAATAGAGTTACGATTTCATGATGGTGGCGAGTGTGTTTTGATGGTGATAGTGGTGGTGATGGTGGTGGTGGTGGTGATGATGATGGTACGTGGGTGGGGGGGATAGGGGAGATGTTGACGGGGTGAGGGTGCTGGAGGAGGAAGACGATGGGGGTAAGGGGTGTTGCTGGATACGGGAGGAGGAGGAGTTGCTGGATGGGGTGGGGTGGGGTAATAAATTAAATAAAAAAGAAAAATTTATTAAAAAATAAAATATAAAATTAAATATATCTAATACGTGGCAGCACCTGATTGATGTGTGTGTTTACTCTTTTTGTTGTGACTGAGGTTCAACGAAAAATGGTGTATGTACAAAGAATTAAGTAAGAATCGTGGGGTAATAGGTCGAATTCAAAATTTAGGTGTCTTTTTGAAAATTTCGGCCAACACAAGAGGGTAATTATGTATTTACTCTTCTTTTTTTAGAAATTATGTAATTCATGTTATTTTTGTACATCAAATCAAATACTGCATAAGAAAAATGCAATCATAGTTAACACCTCATTATTAATGCACCACATTTTACATTATTCTTATACACTTTATCAAGGGGTTGTTTGGTGCGAGGTACAAATGATAAATTATTTTGGAATAAAATAAAAGAATTTTTATTTCATGTTTGGTATGAGATATTAGATAGTATTAGGGTTATTTCTTTCATTATTTACACGTGATAAGTTATTTTATATATATGATAGAATAACTAATCTCGAAATTAATTATTTGAAATAACTTTGTGCCAACGAAACGACGCCTAAAGATTTTGTCAATTTACTTCCAACTTGTCAGACGTTCGCCCTTCCTCTGCCTGATATCAACTCCCTTGGGCAAAAAGTAACACGCAGCATCAATGTCAGAATAAACAACACATTTTGCAACGCCAAATAATTGTCCACCATTTCCCTTTTCAAAATTTTAACCCTACCACTCCTCCTTCTCCATTCTTCAATGAGGTTCGGATTTTCATCTAGTAGTGCTCCCGCCGCTTCATCGCCGGTTACCGACGACACAGCTCTCGGAACCTCCGGTACAGCCTCATCGTTGCCGTTTAGAGTGAATTTCCTTTCAACTCTATCTACTTCTGATACTGTTAATATCACTCTGCCGCCAAAAACTCCCACAGTCTTCACTTTTCCTCCAGAGTCTTCATCAACAGTCGGTTCACGTAGTGTTTCCGCCTCTTCGTCTCCGGTTCTCGGAGATTCAGTTCTCGGATCATCGGCTACGTTTCCTTCGTGGTTGTTCGGAGCGAGTGGCCTTTCAACTGCATCATCTACTGATAAAGCTACTAGTGCTCTGCCTCCTACTAAAACTTCCGCAGTTTTCACTTTTCCTTCAGTGCCTTCATTGCCAGTAACTTCGGTTTCTGAAAAACCTTGCGATTCTACTACTACTCATACTTTGTATTCTGGATTTTCATCTGGTGCTTTCGCCTCTTCGTCGTTCGTTTCCGGAGATACAGCTCCTCCGTGGTTGGATGGAGGGAGTTTAGTTTCAACTGCAGCTTCTACTGATACCGCTACTAGTATTCTGCCTCCTAAAACTCTCACATTTTCTCCAGAGCTTGAATTATTTTTGCTATTTTACTACTACTAACTCATACTCCGTATTTTGTTTCTGCAGTGCCTTGGTTTACGAATGCGATTTCATCAGCCACAACAAGCGCCAAAACAACTTCTCTAAGTGGTTCCCATATTCCTCCTTCGGATTCACTATTATCAGTTACTTTATTTTCTTCGGTTTCAGCAATTCCTACTACAGTAACAGCTGCCGCTGCAACGTCTTCTCTCTTTGGAAAAGCATCTGTATCAACTTCTTCTTCACAATCACAACCACAATCAACCGTCTCGGCACCCGAGTTCGGTAATGTTTACTTCATTTTTTTTTTTTTTTGATGTCCAATGTTTAAGCTATATGCCTCATATGGCCAAAGGCGGATTCAGAATTCAAATTTATTGGGTTCAACTTGTAGGATCATTATTGGTTCAAATTTAATATTTGATAAGATTTTAATAAGATTTTACATGTATATTCATACTTGGTGTTTATAGTCATGGGTTCAGATGACCCCGTAACCAAAAGGCTACATCCGCCCTTGCGTATAGCAATGATCGTCTTAATGGAAGTTTGCCCCATGATTGGTTTATTTTGATTTCAAACTGTGTTTAGGAAGTGAAATTAATTTCAATTCCTAGTAGTTCCTATGATTTTAATAGCAAGTTTATGTCCCCTGGTGGTGATTCTAGTTGCTCAGTATCGATTTTACTTTAGGGAAATATGTTTGGTGTTAAATTGAGGACAAGTTCCTCTTTCAATAATTTGAGCAATTTTGCATCGTTTGTTGGAATGTTTAAATTCTTCTGTTACTGTCATGCCCGGAGTAGCAGGGAGCCAGTGACACTGTCCAATGATCTATAGTTCCTGTTTAATGAGGAAGAGATTACTGAGGTAGAGAAAGGTACAAAATGAGAATAGGGAAGTAGTAATGGATTACTGAGGTAGAGAAAGGTATAAATAAGAATAGGGAAGTAGTAATGTACAACAACGTGACAAGTGAGCAGAATTATGCTGTTTATCTTGCTCTCCTGTATCAACAATGTTTTAAAAGAGGCTGTTGCCTTCCCGGCCATTTTCTGTCCTCTGATTACTGCAGCTATGGCACCATGCATTACTGCTATGTTGAAGTGGAGCTGTTAGCGTATCTGCTAGCGTTATCAAGTAGATTTGGTTGAAATGGTTAGTTAGCTCATACTATGTTAGAAAGAATGAGTTGCAGAAGTGTGCTTTGAGATCACCTCATTGCCTGGGAAAATGGGAGAAAAAATTGCAATGTGTTTCCAGCAATACATGGATTATTCTTCAATGCGTAAATTAGACTTGGCATTAGTAGGAACAAACTTGGGAGAATAAGTCGAACAGATGGTAAGGAGAGTTCCTTCTAGAAGAATTTGTCATCAATTTATGAGTCTTTGCTTCTGTCTATACTCTTTGTTATTCAGACTTGTTGCCCAAGGCTATTGTTTTCCTTCTTGTCGATATTTGGCTTCTGTTATCCATGAACTACATCTTACCGGAAAACAAAAAAATTAACCATGACCTACTATCCATCTTTAGGTGGGGCTTGTATATAAGATAACTCATTCTATCCGTTATACTATCAGATCTTCTCCAAAGTCCATGAGCTTGGATTTGTTCAAGGTAGAAAGTTAAGCAAGTCAATGTGGTGCTCATTTGTTTTTACGACTTGTGATGTGCATTTTGGCTGCAAAATTAGTGGATACATCGCTTCCGTTTTGGTGATACATTATCTCCTCATATAAAGATTGAGCACATGCATTCTGCATCCTTCATATCCCTTTGCTTTTCTGAGAGAGTTTTTTGTCTTGTGCATGCAACTTCCAACTCCCTCCTTTTATGTTATCTGCTTTCCTTCATTCCATTTGGTTTTACGCTTTTACCTTTTCTTGTCAGCCATGTATCTATTAGCTAAAGGTATAGTTTAAGCTTCTTGGTTCAATTCTGAAGTTATCTTTAATTTACTCATTTCTATTGCTGCTTTACGTGTTTGTCATTGTTCCATCACCTGTTTGCGCCTCTGGTTTCCTGGCTTGTGACAAGTATGCTTCTTCATGTTTTGCTTCGGTTGACTTAAGTATTCTCAGCCAGCTGCAAGGTGACATGATCTTTTTCATGTAGTATATCATCTTCAATTGCCAGACCATACTCAGATTTGGAAGTATCTGTCCCATGCTCTAGATACCTGCTTTTCCCCCTGTTTGGACTACTCATTTGATTTGGTTAACCTTAGAATAGGACATGACAAAGTTCTCGCATATATTGGACCCTGACTTTTGAAGAAAATTAGATGTCTAATTGCCATCTTGGCCAAGTATACCTCAAGGCAAACTATGGATGATGATAAGGCTAACAGAGCTTGTGAAGACCATATGTAGCTTACCTCAATTGTGCTAGGTCAGCCTCAGTTTTTCTTTTCATCTACTAGGCATTGAGCTATTTGAGTTTTACTATATTTCTATTGCCCCGATTTTTGCTGTCATCAATTTTGTTTTTCATAAAGTTTTCTGTAGGATCATAGGCATGAAGTTTGTTCTTTTTTTTCGAGTTTATTTGTCAATTACCTTTCAAATTATCTTGGTTGGTTATCATAGATCGTAAAAATATTCTCAAGTTCCATTGCAATTCACAACTTATGAGGAAATTTTTTGTTTTAACCTCTACTTGAGGAGTGGCCTGTCTCTATGTGCTGGCAGGAGTGCATTTTGAGCCCTAGCTCAACTCAGCCCTTAGGAAAAAGATCAACTTCAACTCGCCTTGCTGGTAGATCACGGTTTGCAGTTGATAGACTGCATATTATTGTTGGTGGAGCTGATGCTATAATCTCCTACTTGATTACATTTTCCTTTTGAGTCATCTAAGTAAAATTATTACTTTCCAACCTTTCATTTTGTTTGTTTGCAGTAGCTTTCCCTGCTTGTTGTTCCCTCGAGCAGGACGAGGTTGCTGCAATTTTGGCAAGCAAATGTGAGAAGCTTCTGTCCTGCCGAGCTGCTGGGCAAACTCAAGGCGGAGGGCAAAATGAAAGGCACGATTCAGTCGCTCACTCTTTGGCCTGTGTAGCCACGGGATTTGAAAATACAAGCTCAAGCAAGCCCGTTGGTGATTCTGCTCATAGACCTGCTGCTACTGCTGAACCAAAATTAGGGGAGTCCACGCTGTGCAGTGTTCCCAAGAGCGGTGCCCCTTCAACCTCCACTTTGTCAGTCCTGTTTGACTCAATGTCAGGCAGCTCGTTGCTCCGCAACTCACAGCCTGCTGAGGAGCAACCTTACTTTCCGCCTGTCGATCTTCTGCACTCAACAATTGATATGTGGAAACGAGTTGTTGCAGATATGAAGACGGATCAAGAGGTCATTGAAGAGGGGCTACGACACTTCTATGAGGTCAGTTTGTCTCTCCTTTTTTTAACCTTAATGAAGTTAGCCTCACCTTTCACCTTTGTTTCTTTTCCCTTCTGTTTCCTTTCTTGACCTCTTTTTCTCCCTTTTGTAGGGCATCAACTATTTTTGTCTTCTGTCAGAACGCCTTCAAGTAACCACTGACAAGTATAACGAGGCGGCAAAAGCAAGGGATGACACGGAAAAGATGAACTCTTCTTTGAAAGACAAGCTGGCAGAAGCCAGTCGGAAGCTCGAGGACTCTAAGAAGGAGAAGAAGAGGCTTGAGAATGAGTTGGCTGGGGCTGAACACAAGATAACTGCTCTAACTGGTGAGAAGGAGTCCATTTTGCGAGTCCAGACGATCCTTCACCAGACTATTTCCGAGCTGAGAAGGGAATTGGAGGGGGCTGGTCCTTCTGCTATCCAGAAATACAAGGCTTCCTCGTTGTACAGACAGGAACTCATGGAGTATGCAGCTCCGTACATGGGAAAAGGGGTGAAGCTGGCCACAGAGAAGATTAAAGCTAAATATCCCACATTTGACCCCGCGACCTACGGCCTTGAGATGTACATTCTTCCTCCTGAAGCTGATGACCAAGAATTCTCATTAGAGAAGGAAAGTGGAGGTGAGTGCCAATTGCGAGCAGAATGAGTTGAAGCCAAGTGCTGCAGCTTGAGATTTTGCTGAAGGAGAAAGTTTATGAAATTTTGGCCATAGATGTGTTGTTGGGAAAAGATCCCCGGAGCTTAGCATGAAGCTCTTTTGATTTTGCCTATGCAACTTTTCTGCCTTCTCTATCTCTGAACTCTAGCGCTTTGCTGATCTATGGAAGTTTTTGGCAGCGTTAATAGAGTCTTATGAATGTGCTAACATCAGATTTTTGCAGTATATATAAGGTGTCACTTTTATCTGTGCGAGTACCTTGATGTTTTTGAGAAGCGAACCAGAAAAAGAGGCTTATACCTTTAAACTAGGTGACGTGATACTGTAAAAAAAAGAAATTGTGCTGAGGGTGCATATGACTTCTATACGTTAAAACGTGGAATTTTTTTACTAGTACGCTATGTTTAATTAATTGGAACTTTCAATATAAAGAAGTTCATATGGAGCTGTTCCAAAAGCGAAGTTAAAGCTTTAGAGATAATTGCGGGAAATGAGTGTTCGGATATTTATAAGGTAAGGTGAAATATATGTCAAACTTCGCTATAGAATTATGAAGCATAAAAAAGGGGCTAACCGTAGTTAAAGCTAATGGGATACTGTGAAGTTGGAGTGGAAATAGACAACCTAATCGTTGTCAAGCTTATTAAGAATGAGGCAACATCATCCCTTTAGTGCATTAAGGATCCCTTTAGTGCATTAAGGATGGTAGACTTTTGTTGAATGTGACCAATGCCTCACTTAAATACATCTGGAGAGAGCCTAGCCAATATGTTGGTTTTCTAGCAAATGAAAAGCACAAACACGATGAAGATTTAATAATGTGGAAAAATGCACTCAAGGATATGAAGTTTCTTCTGCTAACAAATTTAAATGATGTTGCTTTTGGAAGAACGATTTTTTTTAAAGCTTTTTGAGCGTAAGAAAAGGTTAGTATAGTCCATCTTCCATTAATACTTTGTTGAATTTCTATCCTGTCCAATTTATGTGCTCGAATTTGACTCTGTAATTAATTTTGATGATGATTTTCCAATACATCATAGTAAATTTCAAAATTTTGAATGGAGTGTCATTTTAGAGAAGATACAATAGTTTCCGATTCCTCCGAGCTTAGGGATCAACCCATTTCAAATTTAAAATAATCAGCATAGATAGTATAGAAGTAGTTTTCAATTTTTGATCTTTCTTTTTCAAAATTCTAATTAATATTGACCAAGTCAAATGTAGGTATAAAAAGGGTGATTCATTTCATATTACTTTCAAATTCCAAAGCTGCTACATCGTAGTAGTTCTTCATATAGTTTTGAAAAACAACCTATAAAAAATTTAGAATGGCTGATACAAGACAACGTTTTGATCAAAGATGAAAATTAATTTAAACAAGTTCATTTAGGATTAAATGGAGTACTCAGAGAACTCATTTTAGTGAAATGGTGAGTCATATTTGCCGAGTCTTTTTTTAGAGAGAAATGAAGCTTTTTTTGTTGCCAAGTGCTTAATGACACATCTACTGTTTTGTAATGCCTGCTTTAAACTATTTATAATATCAGTCCTTAATTGACAAAAGAGGAAAGGAAAGGGAAGAATTCAAATTTGACATCATGATGTTAGCAATATTTTGCATCATGAAACCTCTAATATTTTGTAATGACTGGTTTAAAAGCTTTGTAACTTGTATCACATCCTTCAACTAAGCCTATGCAACATGAAGAATGTTGTTTACAGCGGAACTCCGATCTGTGTCACCCATGCTAAAGTTCTAGATGCTAAGCGCAGCTGGCTTACTTCATAGCTCAGCAGCAATGCAACCAACAAATAGCTTTATTACATCTTTTTTAAAATAACAATGGTGATCAAAATAATTTGTGCTCATATTCACAATCCGCAATTAAAATTCAGACAAATGAAAAGAGAACACCATATTGAACCCAATCGTATCGATTAATTATAAATACTTCCTTCGTTTAAAAAAGAATGACCTACTTTCCTTTTTAGTCCGTTTCAAAATAAATGATCCCTTCTTTTTTTAAAATACTTAAATTTCAACTTTACACATGACATGCTTAAGACTACAAGATTGAAAGACCTTTTGATACATTTGCCACAACTTTAATTTAGGACCACAAGAATTAAAAGTCTTCTTACTTTCTTAAACTCCGTGTCAAGTCAAATTAGGTGATTGAAAGACCTTTTGGTACATTTGCCACAATTTTAATTTAGAACCATAAGAATTAAAAGTCTTCTTACTTTCTTAAACTCCGTGCCAAGTCAAATTAGGTGAAATGGAGGGAGTATCATAGTACTTGTAAGCATCACCTCATGCTTTAGGTCATTTTTAGGATTTGATCCATATTGATGGATTATACTAAAAATTACACAAATACACAACTTATATTTTCAATATTACAAAAAAATCTCAACTTCCAAAACATATTACAAAAATTCCAACATATACACAAAATGCTATGTATATATCGACAATATTATGTATATTAATAGGGAGAGAGAGTAAAGTAATTAAAAAAGTGAGAGAGAGTGTAGGGTTGGTATTTATTTTATTTATACTTATAAATACCATATTAC
The DNA here is from genome assembly GCA_030864225.1 of Capsicum baccatum var. pendulum. NCBI lineage: Eukaryota > Viridiplantae > Streptophyta > Magnoliopsida > Solanales > Solanaceae > Capsicum > Capsicum baccatum. The sequence goes on from CM061554.1 coordinate 187,490,453, forward strand.
TTGTAAGCATCACCTCATGTTACCGTAGTCTTACACCCACTTCTTTCCCACTGGTCACACCTTGGTTACCCGATTACATCTTATGAATACGACTTAGTGTTGGAAGAGAAATTTTAATTAGTTAGGCGAGGGGTGAGCTAGCTATTATGATTATAACTTTGGTGTAAGAAAATAGTTTTTTTTTAATAACCGTGGTGTCCGGACTAGCTTACGCGCACCTCAACTAATTCCCAGGATACCTGCCACCTCTCACCACCAGCCAGTACCAAATAAGTATGTCCACCAAAGCTAGAAGGCTAGAAGGCTAGAACAGAATTTGGCACCATACCGTTCATTAGACGTTAAAACACGGATAGCACAAGAAACAGTAAACTCACAACTAGAGAACTTTTCTATAAACTTCATTACATAGACGAACATAAAGAAAATAAAACTACAAAGCCAGTTTTCCTTCAAGGAAGAACGCTGTTGCCCAACAAAACTTTCCCAAGTCAGCAATGAGGTGTCTTAATTTCTCTAGGCCTCTCTGCGGACAAAGTAGAGCTTACCCATGACATGAAGGATTGCGACAAAGGCTATGAAGCCAATACTCATCACAAGCACAACGTTGGGGGATATCTTGAGTCCAGGGGAATCGTCAGTGTAGAATTGGAGCATGGTACCACCTGCTCCTCCTGCAGCTCCACCACCACCAGCGGTCTTCCTTCGACGCAGATTAGCAGCAGCTGCTGCAGCAGTCCCCCTTTGTGGTCCACCTCCACCCAAAGCCATTTCTAGTCACTGTTTCAATGTATTGAATATAAAATCATTAGTGGGAAGAATCACAGAAATTTTTTTAACACAGTAATATACTGCAAGTCCTCAAACACCGCAAACACATAAATAACAGAAAACAAATAGGAATCAAATAATTGCAGACTTGATCGACTGAAGAGAACATGGTAACCATTGCATCCGGGCATTCCAACAATCCAAAACAGTATGGAGCTGATATATCCCTTCTGGTACTTTTTTTTTTGGATAAGGGTATCCCTTTTAACACTTACGCATCACAACATCTAAACTCTAAAAAGGGTACAACAACTATTAGTCAAAAGTTCAATCAACTCACCCATCAAAGTCAACTAGGCCACACAGTTGGAACCAATGTTGCTCGGACTATCCAAAAATACTGCCGCATCCGTGTCAGATCCTCTGAAAGTGAACTACTTTTGAAGGATCCATCACACACCCATCAACATTTTTGAAGAGTCCGAGAAAAATAGGTTGGAACAAACGGGGTATTATTTAAGACATTAGTCAGGCAACATTCAACAAATTTTGAAATAACAAAAGTTTGAATTATTTATTTGCTACTGATCTTTATGAAGTTCAAACTATATTAAATATTTTGTCCTTTGTGTCACCAATTCCTCATGCTACTGGCACTAGAAGTTTTAAAATTGCACAAGTATCATGAACTGCTATACATAACTTCTTACAAAGATCACAAGAATAATACTAATAATAACACACATTGATTGATTATACTTTATAAGCTAATGCGTGAGCTATTAACATAGGCAAGCTCTAGGCAGCATGCCTACACTGTAATCCCAATCCAATAGGAGGAAAGTCATCCATATCATTGTAACAGGAAACTCAATCTTTTATTATCTATTTTTGTTTCGGTTTACGGAGGGGGATATTCCTGTTCTTGCTTCTGTATCACTATTTTGTATTTCCTTCTTTTGATTGAAGCACTATTATTTGGTGGAATTAGCCAAGTTGAGCACAAGTTGGCCGGGACAACACCATTATAAAAGTGTGATTGAAACATTATTATTAATAAGCCAGTCAAACAACACATCCACAAGAAAAGTATGGTCAAGATAAGGATGCTGAGACGAACGTGTGTTCATACAAGACAAAACAAGATTATAATTGACCACATTCGTGAGAAGGTTCAAATAGCACACATCAGTACATCCAAGCACAAACCCTCCAAGCACTTCAAACAACAACATAAAAGGGCAGCCTAGTATACTAAAGCTCCTTATATGCACAGGATCAGGGGAAGCGACGGACCACAAGGGTCCTATTGTACGCAACCTGCATTTCTGCAAGAGGCTATTTCCACAGTTTGACCCTATGACCTCCGACCTCGTGGTCACAGGGCAACAACTTTACCAGTTATTTTAAAATTCCCCAGCAACAACAACAACATACACAGTGTAATCTCACAAGTGGAGTTAGGGAAGGGTAGTGTGTACGCAACCTTACCCCTACCTTGTTAAGGCAGAGAGGCTGTTTTCAATGGAACCTCAACCAAATCTCCCATGCATTTGATAGAAATAAAACAAACCTATCAAACTTCTAGCTATTCAAGCAAGTACTTGTTAAACCACCAACTACACTAACTAGTCAATGAATCCAATCCTAAAATCTAAGATCACAAAATGTTAAGGCATAAATTAAACTTACATGTACTCAATTTACATGTACAGGAATACACTAATTTAATCTCTAAATCCGCACTCATTACGCGATTTGCAAATCATCAGCATAAATTCACAAGCCGTTTCGGAAAATTCAGAAAACTTGCTTTTTTAAACAAATTGCTGAATCTGAAAAAAACCCGACCCGACCCCGAAAGATCAAATGTCAAATCCATCAGATCACAAAACATCAACACAATTCACAAAATTCAGATGCTTCATATTTCAGATCTAAAAAACGCAAAGGTAATTTCCTCCGTTGACGATCAATTACTACAACTTTCTCAAGTTAAAGTGAAAAAAAAATTGAAAATTTTCACAAGCAATAATTAACACATGCATGTACAAATCTAATTAGTAAAAACACAAATTCATACAAAAAAAAAAGGAGAAGAAATTAATTAAATAGATTAGAGAGGAGAAAAATACCCGACGATGCTGAGAATTAGGAGAAAATGGTGCGTTCGATCTGGAAGAAATATGGATACGAAATTTTTTGACCTGCTGTTTGTTTAATTGGCTTTATAGTGTGTACTTTAAAGCTTGAATATTATACGTAAGAGAGGCCACATATATATAGCCAATAAGCTCATGACACGTAATATATATATATATATATATATATATATATATATATATTATACTTATATAAAATATTTTGGTTGCCTCACAAAACTTTTTATCCAATGGTGTTGTTTCATGTGACTTTTTTTTCTTTCTTATTTTTCTTTTACAATTATTTTTAAAAAATTTTGACACCCAATTCTTTTTCTTTTAAGTTTAGTTTAATATGAATCTTTATGATTGGTGTATCTTGAGTCTTTAACATTGTACTCCTTTCATTTTAATTAAGATTTTTAAATTTTATAATTTTAAATTAAAGATGTACTCCTTCTATCTTATATTAGTTGTTCACTTTCCTCTTCACATGCCCTGAAGTAATCAATTATAAGGGTAAAATTTAAAAAAAATAATTTTTTTTTTGTTTTGCAAATTGACAAATAATTTGGGGTTATAATTTTATAATGTGGACAAGTAATATGAGATGGATGGAATATATAGTTTTTAAATCTTTTGTCTTAGACATGCAATGTAGAATGTTAAAATTAGGGAAAACACATTATTTCCACCTCATACTATACAAGAAAAGTCTAAGCCACACTTAAATTATATAAGTGACCTATTACACACCTTAACTATATAAAAGTGATATTATTACCTCCCCGCGACCCCCATTCTAAGGCGCGTGTATTACACTTATTTTAGGCGCGTCCAGTTTATTAAATAACAAAATTAAACGGATTAAAACATTAAGAGAAAATGCATCATTTCCACCCCAAACTATAGTCGAAAAGTCGAATCCACACCTAAACTATATAAGTGACCTATTACACATCTTAACTATAAAAAAAATGATACTTTTACTGACGTGGTACTGATGTGGTAGCGCGTGTAAAACACTTCACCGCATGCAAGTAGTGGTAACCTGACAGGGTGTAAATAGTTTTACTTTTTTATAGTTTAGGTGTGTAATAGGTCACTGGTATAGTTTAAGTGTGACTTCAACTTTTCGGGTATAGTTTGGGGTGAAAGCGATACTTTTTCCCTTAAAATTACAAAAACTGACTAAATATAGAAAAAACCTCTCTTTTTGGGACATACCAAAACAGAAGTAAGACATTTAAATTGAGATGAAGGAGTAACAAATTTTATAATTTTTTAGCTCTTTACATTCTCTAATTTATATTATATTTTATTTTTAACATTTATACTGAATTTGTAATGAATATGTTTTATATAATGATGATGGTCTTAATAAATTTTTTAAAAAATTGAATTTAAGACAACTGAAATTTTACATAACCAAAACTTATATTAATTTGATCGATTGTGATAATTTGTTAAGTGTTCTTAAATAAATTTTATGAATATTTAATATAATTTAAACAAGATTTTTTGAGTTCACGTGAAATTATATTCGAGCCAAGTAAAGACAACCCTTGGATAACAATGATAGCGACTATGTGAAGCTTGTTCAACCTTTTGGATAAGTGATTACGTGTTATATTATCTATATATATAATAACGGAGGATAGTATAGCCTAAAATTTATATCTATATATATAATGAAGGGGATAATTTAGCCTAAAATTAAGACAAATGTCATCTTGAGAACTATCTCTTTGAATTCTTACAACAAAAAATTATTTTGTTGATCATTTAAATATTTAATATTATTTTCTACTGTGGTAAAAAAATAATTAAGATTCATTTCTATTGGATGAAAACTATTATGATTTCATATTATGTCATTTAATGTTATTTCATATCTTGGAAAAAATCAATTACGATTTATTTCTATTGGATGAAAACTATTATGATTGTTCAATTATTTCATATTAAGAATAGTAGTTAATTATTTCATATTATTCTATATTTTTATTATTTATTTATTTAGTTAATATGATTTCATATTTCTTATTGTGGTAAAAAATAAATAACTATTTCATATGTTTTAAATAATAGTATTATAAGAAAATAAATATTGACGATTTCATTGCATTTGATTAAAAGACATATTACAAGAAAAAGTCAATTAAGAGAATAACCAATTAATAAATAGTAACTGATCAATTTATATAGAAAAGATTATAGTCATCCCAAATAAAAAATATTTACAAAAGATATCATCCCTCAAAATATGTATACTATATAAATAATGATAGTATATTAAAAAAATATGATTTTATTACAATTGAGTAAATCAAGAAATTATTACAAGAAAAATTTATGAATTATAAATCAATTAGAAATCAAACAATTTATATGGAAACAATTAAATTGACTTTTTTTTAAAAAAAAAATTCAGATTTAATCGCAATTAAGTTTGACCTATTTTTGTAAAAATAAATAAATGAATATAATAAAATCCGTAATTAGGAAAAAAATAATATTACCTTATTTGAGTTTTTAGCAAATTATAAAGATAACTAAATAGTCAATTGACTATAATCAACTAATAAATTTATAAGAAATTTTGAGAAATAAATCAGTAATAAAGAAAGAAATAATTGTTACATTTTTAAAATTCTTTCCAAAATTATAACGGTAATTAATATTAATTTAATATAATCAAACTATAAAAATATGAGAAATTCATAGTATTGAATTTTCAAAATTATAAAGGTAACTAATATCAATTGTTTCCATTTGAGTCCTTTATGTAATTGTAGATTGATTAAATACAATCAAGCTATAAAATTAGGACATATTTATGGTAAATAATTATATAATATTAATAATAGTTTTATTGTTATCAAATTAACTAGATTAAATTGAGGTAAAAATTAATTACTATTGATAATTATTTTAAAAGAAAATATTTGCAAAGTTCGGTGATTGATATACATATATTGGTAAAAAAATAACGAACATTGACTACTACTTTAGTCATAAATATGTTTTGAAATTTATAAAATTAAATTTAAAGAACTTGAGTCTATATATTATGAACATAAAATTGATTCTAATTAATTTAAATTAATTAGTTGATTGTGTAGTCTTATTATAATTATGTCGTATATTATTTATTTAAGGAAAATACATATAATTAATTAACTAATTTTTGTGCAATGTACTATAATTTTATGAATTCAAATAAAATAATTTTTAAATGTTAAGTTTGGACTATAAAAAGAAGAGTAAATTCTCTATTTTCAACCTAAACTATACAAGAAATTGTTGAGACACATTTGAACTTTAAGAGGGGCCTATTACCCCTTGGACTAATTAAAATCATATTTTTGACAACTTTAGTGCCTATGTGACACATACATGGCACATCAGTGAATCAACACATTGAAGGTTCGCGTAGGCATACGTATGTACCACGTAGACACTAAGGTTGCCAAAAATATAGTTTAATTTAGTCCAGGGTGTAATAGGATCCTTCTAAAGTTCGGGTGTGTCTTAGCAATTTCGTGTATAGTTTAGGATGGAAATAGAGCATTTTCTCTAAAAAGAAAGGAGATTATTTTATTAAAATTTCAAATTAATATGCATTAATCAATTTCAGCAGGGTATTAGTCTTCAACAAGATCCTCGCATTTAAATGGAGTAAATGTATGACTTTAGCATTTCTTATGTATTAAAAAAAGATTTAGAGATAAAAAGATATAATGCCACAATATTTTTGGGTTATTTGATTCATTTATCATGTTTCAAAATATTGTTTATATCAATTCAGTGATGTTTATATGAAAAAGTTAAAGTTTAGAAAAATAAATATCATAAGTTTCATAATTTAAGTTAATTTACGTACTAATTTGGATAAGTTAATTTGTATTTTACATTTTATTTTTATTATATGAAAAATTTGACCTCATATGGCTATATATATCAATTCAATACCCCATAAATATTGTTACACTTTTCTCCCCCTCCCTCCCCTCTCTCTCTGTTATTGTTATTGATCATTAGCCTTAATGGTATTTATCAAGTTTTTCATTATGAATATGTAGAAATAAAAATTGCCAATAGATTGCTAAATATTAATTGAGATTTTTCTTCATGAATTTCAGGATTTAAATATAGAGATTTCGACAAAATAAGGATCACACATATTGATGAAATGTTTTCAATAATTTAGAATGAGAGTTCAATAGAAGAATATACGTAGGAGGAGGTTGAACAATGTAATCACAATGTCACATATGTTTGAAACAAGAAATCATTTGTTGAAAATGATTAGAATTATTCGTAGTGATTTTTCTTTCTCGAGAAAAATAAGTTTGTTAGTTTTTTAGTCTCTTTATATAAATACAAATTTGTACTATCAATAATATAATTTCTTAATTATATATTATTTTAAGGTCTTGCATAATTATGATATAAAGATGATTGTTTTCTTTTTAATTTTATTAATCATTATTTAATATCATATTTTGGTAGATTAAAACTCCAACATATTGAAGTAGTTGCCACTATTTAAAATGAGATTTTAAGAAGAAGATATCTATGGAAAGGTCACTATATATATTTTTTAAAATATAGGTTTGAAACAAAAAAATTATTTGTCAAAAATAATTTCAATTATTCATCGTGTTTTTCTTTCTTGAAAAAAAAAATAAGTTTGTTACTTTAGTGATTTATTTATCCAAATACACATTTTTGGTAATATAATCACTAAATAATGAATCTATTAATAAAATTAAGAAAAATATATCAATTGTTTTGACGCGAATTGAAAAATAGAAATTGCATGATCTTACTTAAAATTATTATGATTTATTTTTTTAAAATTTTAAAATTTTTAAGATTACTTTTATCTCTTTTTTATATTTGGTAGTTTTATGATCCCGTTTTAGCTTAAATGTGAATGTTATAAATGGTATAACTAGAACGGTATTAATTTTTCTTTATACTTAGACTCCTTTCAATATTCGTATATAAGTAAACATTTTCAACAAATTCAAACTGATTTTATCTTCTTCTTTTTTTCACTTTGAAATGATTTATTATGAATTATTTGTTATGAACTATTCCGAAAACTATAATTGATCGGAGATGATGACTTACATTTCATTAGTCTATGTTGACTTCTCTGTTGGTCAATGATTTTTTTTTATGCTTTACTCATTTGATAAATTTGTAAATCTAGATTATTTATTTTAAAAATTTGTAAATCTAGATTATTTTTTTAATCTATCTTTGTTTAATGATTACTTTTACTTAAATATTGTCCGTACATCGTCCGGGGTACTAATACTAGTAATAAACAAATCAGGATATAAGTTGTTCACGTTTACTCTCTTTTTCCTATTTTTTCCATTAATTAATTTCTCTCTTTTCTTTCTGGTATAAGAGTACTTTCGACTTTTGAAATTAGTCGTTTATTTATGAAAAAATTAGTTATATGTGGACCGTGCTAAATTTGTTGTCAAACTCTAAATACAAAAATAATAATATTTTAATTTAAAATTTTTAATTTTATGTTCTTTTACTGCATAATTAATAAAATCTAATAATACGTTAAAATAAATTGTTCATAAATTTTATAATTACTAAATTTTGTCAAAAATTTATAATGAAAGAAAATATAAAGAGTAATCTAGTTGGCTTTTAGTCATTGTTATAGTACTTTTGGTCCTTTTGGTGGCCCTCACATTGATACTTTGATAAATCAAACAACTACATATGTTTTTTTTTTTTTTTTTGTCTTTTTCTTGCATTTTCATCACCCTCATGAATTTTCCTTTTTGTCCATCCAACTTGGGCCTTAGTTATTGGTATATTCATGTTGAAATATGGCAATATTTTGTGAATCTATTCTTGTCTTTTATACTCATCGAATATTTATTTTCTTCATTTATATGTTGATTTGATATGAAATTTAAGAAAATAAAGAAGATTTTTTTGAATATTATGATCTTAATTTAATACATCTATATATATAATAAAAGATGATAGTCTAGCCTAAAATTAAGACAAATGTTATCTTGAGAACTATCTCATTGAATTCTTACAACAAAAAACTATCATTTCATATCAAAAAACTATTTTGTTGATTATTTAAATATTTAATATTATCTCCTACTATGGTAAAAAAACAATTAAGATTCATTTCTATTGGATGAAAACTATTATGATTTCATATTATGTCATTTAATGTTATTTCATATCGTGGAAAAAATCATCTATATATATAATAAAGGAGGATAGTCTAGCCTAAAATTAAGACAAATGTCATCGTGTGAACTATCTCTTTGAATTCTTACAACAAAAAACTATCATTTCATAACAAAAATTTTTTTGTTGATTATTTAAATATTTAATATTCTTTCCTACCGTGGTAAAAAAACAATTAAGATTCATTTCTATTGAATGAAAACTATTATGATTTCATATTATGTCATTTAATGTTATTTCATATCGTGGAAAAAATCAATTATAATTTATTTCTATTGGATGAAAACTATTATGATTGTTCTATTATTTCATATTAAGAATAGTAGTTAATTACTTCATATTATTCTATGTTTTTTTGATTTTTTTTTTAGTTAGTATGATTTCATATTTCTTATTGTGGTAAAAAATAAATAACTATTTCGTATGTTTTAAATAATAGTATTATAAGAAAATAAATATTGATGATTTCATTACATTTGATTAAAAGACATATTACAAGAAAAAATCAATTAAAAGAATAATCAATTAATAAATAGTAACCGATCAATTTATATAAAAAAGATTATAGTCATCCGAAATAAAATATATTTAAAAAAGATGTCATCTCTCAAAACATGTATACTATATAAATAATGATAGTATATTAAAAAAATTATGATTTTATTACAATTGAGTAAATCAAGAAATTATTACAAGAAAAATTTATGAATTATTAATCAATTAACAATCAAACAATTTATAAGGAAACAATTTAATTGAATTTTTTTTAAAAAATATTTCAGCTTTAATCGCAATTAAGTTTGACCTATTTTTGAAAAAAATAAATAAATCAATATAAGAAAATCTGTAATTAGAAAAAAAATAATTATTACCTTATTTGATTTTTTAGAAAATTATAAAGATAACTAAATAATCAATTGACTATAATCAACTTATAAATTTATAAGAAATTTTGAGAAATAAATCAGTAATTAAGAAAGAAATAATTGTTACCTTTTTAAAATTCTTTCCAAAATTATAATTGTAATTAATATTAATATAATCAAACTATAAAAATATGAGAAATTCATAGTATTGAATTTTCAAAATTATAAAGGTAACTAATATCAATTGTTTTTATTTGAGTCCTTTGTGTAATTGTAGATTGATTAAATACAATCAAACTATAAAATTAGGACATATTTATGGTAAATAAATATATAATATTAATAATAATTTTATTGTTATCAAATTAACTAGATTAAATTAAGGTAAAAATTCAATTAATATTGATAATTATTTTAACAGAAAATATTTGCAGCAAAGCTCGGTGATTGATATACATATATTGGTAAAAAACAACGAACGTTGACTACTACTTTAGCCATAAATATGTTTTGAAATTTATAACATTAAATTTAGGGAACTTGAGTCTATATATTATGAACATAAAATTGATTCTAATTAATTTAAATTAATTAGTTGATTGTGTAGTCTTATTATAATTATGTCGTATATTATTTATTTAATGAAAATACATATAATTAATTAACTGATTTTTGTGCTATCTACTATAATTTTATGAATTCAAATAAAATAATTTTTAAATGGTAAGTTTGGACTATAAAAAGAAGAGTAAATGCTCTGTTTCCAACCTGAACTATACAAAAAATTGTTGAGATACATCTAAACTTTAAGAGGGTCCTATTACCCCCTGGACTAATTAGAATCGTATTTTGACAACCTTAGTGCCTATATGACACAACGTGGCACATTAGTGAATCAACACATTGAAGGTCCACGTAGGCACACGTATGTGCCACCTAGACACTAAGGTTGCCAAAAATATGATTTAATTTAGTCCCGGGGGTAATAGAATCCTCCTAAAGTTAAAATGTGTCTCAATAATTTCATGTATAGTTTAGGATGGAAACAAAGCATTTTCTCTAAAAAGAAAGGAGATTATTTTGTTGAAATTTCAAATTAATATGCATTAATCAATTTCAGCAGGGTATTAGTCTTCAATAAGATCCTCATATTTCAATGGAGTAAATGTATGACTTTAGCATTTCTTATCTATTAAAAAATGATTTAGAGGTAAAAAGATACAATGCCACGATATTTTTGGGTTATTTGATTCATTTATCATGTTTCAAAATGCTATTTATATCAATTCAGTGATGTTTATATGGAAAAGTTAAATTTTGAAAAAATAAATATCATAAGTTTCATAATTTAAGTTAATTTACGTACTAATTTGGATAAGTTAATTTGTATTTTACATTTTATTTTTATTATATGAAAAATTTGACCTCATATGGCTATATATATCAATTCAATACCCCATAAATATTGTTACACTTTTCTCCCCCTCCCTCCCCTCTCTCTCTGTTATTGTTATTGATCATTAGCCTTAATGGTATTTATCAAGTTTTTCATTATGAATATGTAGAAATAAGAATTGTCAATAGATTGCTAAATATTAATTGAGATTTTTCTTCATGAATTTCAGAATTTAAATATAGAGATTTCGACAAAATAAGGATCACACATATTGATGAAATGGTTTCAATAATTTAGAATGAGAGTTCAATAGAAGAATATACGTAGGAGGAGGTTGAACAATGTAATCACAATGTCACATATGTTTGAAACAAGAAATCATTTGTTGAAAATGAGTAGAATTATTCGTAGTGATTTTTCTTTCTCGAGAAAAATAAGTTTGTTAGTTTTTTAGTCTCTTTATACAAATACAAATTTGTACTATCAATAATATTATTTCTTAATTATATATTATTTTGAGGTCTTGCATAATTATGATATAAAGATGATTGTTTTCTTTTTAATTTTATGAATCATTATTCAATATCATATTTTGGTAGAGTAAAACTCCATCATATTGAAGTAGTTGTCACTATTTAAAATGAGATTTTAAGAAGAAGATATCTATGAAAAGGTTACTATATATTAAAAAAATAGGTTTGAAACAAAAAATTATTTGTCAAAAATAATTTCAATTATTCATAGTGTTTTTCTTTCTTGAAAAAAAAAACAAGTTTGTTACTTTAGTGATTTCTTTATCCAAATACATATTTTCGGTAACATAATCACTAAATAATGAATCTATTAATAAAATTAAGAAAAATATATCAATTGTTTTGACGCGAATTGAAAAATAGAAATTGCAAGATCTTGCTTGAAATTATTATGATTTATTTGTTTAAAATTTCAAAATTTTTAAGATTACTTTTATCTCTTTTTTATATTTGATATTTTTATGATCCTGTTTTAGCTTAAATGTGAACGTTATAAATGGTATAACTAGAGCGGTAATAATTTTTCTTTATACTTAGTCTCCTTTCAATATTCGTATATAAGTAAACATATTCAACAAATTCAAACTGATTTTATCTTCTTTTTTTTTTTTTTGCACTTTGAAATGATTTATTATGAATTATTTGTTATGAACTATTTCAGAAACTATAATTGATAGGAGATGGTGACTTACATTTCATTAGTCTATGTTGGCTTATCTATTGGTCAATGAAATATTTTTTTATGCTTTACTCATTTGATAAATTTGTAAATCGAGATTTTTTTTTAATCTATCTTTGTTTAATTATTACTTTTACTTAAATATTTTTCATACATTATGCGGGTACTAATACTAGTAATAAACAAATCAGGATATAAGTTGTTCACGTTTACTCTCTTTTTCCTATTTTTCCCATTAATTAATTTCTCTCTTTTCTTTCTGGTATAAGAGTACTTTCGACTTTTGAAATTAGTCGTTTATTTATAAAAAAATTAGTTATATGTGGACCGTGCTAAATTTGTTGACAAACTCTAAATACAAAAATAATAATATTTTAATTTAAAATTTTTAATTTTATATTTTTTTACTGCATAATTAATAAAATGTAATAATACGTTAAAATAAATTGTTCATAAATTTTATAATTACTAAATTTTGTCAAAAATTTACAATGAAAGAAAATATAATGAGTAATCTAGTTGGCTTTTAGTCATTGTTATAGTACTTTTGGTCTTTTTGGTGGCCCTCACATTGATCCTTTGATAAATCAAACAGATACATATGTTTTTTTTTTTTCTTTTTTTTGTCTTTTTCTTGCATTTTATCACCCTCATGAATTTTCCTTTTAGTCCATCCAACGTGGGCTTTAGTTATTGGTATATTCATGTTGAAATATGACAATATTTTGTGAATCTATTCTTGTCTTTTACTCTCATCGAATGATTATTTTCTTCATTTATATTTTGATTTGATATGAAATTTAAGAAAGTAATTTTTTTTTTTTAAATATTATGATCTTAACTTAATACAAAATTAAATTTGTAATAATTTTAACTACTATCTTATAGAATTTTTAGTCATTCAAAATTAGATAACAAATAGGATAACTTAATAAATAATATCTTGTATTTATTATTTTTCTTAATGGACATGGAAAATGACAAAAGAATAATTAAAATGGGACGAATAGGGCATTGTTTTAAGGGACATATAAAGAAAAAAATATGACGTGTAAATAGATCAAATGGAGTAATCTATTAATGTTAGTTTAATTATCATTGAATATTCTTATAGATCATTATTAAGTTAATTTATATAATGACTCTAAATTAAGGTTATAATTATTATAATATAAATTAGAAGTCATTGAAATATTTTGTTTCAGGTAATTCTATATAATGGAAAAAAAATTTATTGCGAAATTCTTGCCACTGAAATCACGAGAGAAACTAAAGCATCAATAAATATCAAAATAATTTATTTCTATTTATAAATAAAGAATTACGTATTCACAAATTTATAAAATATCAATATTTTCTATTTATGATCTTCTTTGAATCTTAATTATTACATAATTTAAATTAAATTATTTTATATAATATCAAATTACTTGTAGCATTTTGGCATATTATAATACCGTGATAATACTTTCTTCCTCACAAATTATTTTTTTTTTTATCTAAAATTATCCAGTTATGTGATTAAATATTTTAATAATTATGAAAACTTATCAACAAGATATGTTTAATAAACCATTCAATTATACTAATTATAAAGTAAAAAAAATTAATATAAATTATATTTTTAAATTTAAATTCTTATTTTTATATCTGACTTTGGGCTCGGTGTTAGCACGAGCCTCATGAAACTAGTATATATATAAAAGAGAATCAAGAGCATGTTGATGTGGCATGTCTAAGAAGCCAACATTTGCATTTATCTTTTTTCTTATTTTTTTGAAATATTTTACTCATTTTTTTGTTGAAAAAATTAAGATAATATACACACAAAAAAATAGTCCCAATAAAGACTGACTGTTACACATATTACATATACTGTTACATATGTTACATATTTCATATTCCATATTAATTAAAACATTTCAATCATTCACACATTTCTATTTTTTCCTTGTATGATCAGTTTCTGAACACACGTAATGAAGGAGAGAGTGATGAAGCCGAAAGCAAAGGTGAAGCAAAAGCAGAAGCGGAGGGGTATCAAGAACCTCCCGAGGATGGGAAATTATTCGTTGTGATAGTGAAAGATTGACTCAACTTTTCCAACAGGCTGGTGTTGTTGAGATTGCTGAGGTAATAATATCTCAAGTTTTGAGCCTTTTTTACAAAAGATTGAAAAATTAGAGCTTTATTATTTGTGGAACTGAATTTAATTTTTTTGTAGGTTATTTATAATAGGTAGACTGATTGAAGTCGTGGATTCGGGTTTGTGACGATGAGCACTGTTGAAGAAGCTGAGAAAGTTGTAGTGTTGTACAATCGTTATGTTAGTTATATTTATTTTTTTTCTTTGATGGAACAATGATGAGATTAGTCGATTGCTATTGTTTTGGTTGAGTTGTAATTTAATTTATTGAAAGTAGATAAAGAACAGTTATGTTGAATATGTGGGTTTGTTGTTCGATCTATTCTGTTACTAGCAGTTTACTATTGTTGTTAGTTTGTTGTTTCTGTACCGCTATTACTTCCTTTATTGGGACTGCTTTGGACTGTCTACTTGAGCTGAGGGTTTGTCGGAAACAACCTCTCTACATCCGAGCTAGAAGAAATAAGGTATGTGTACACTCTACCTTCCACATACTACACTTTGTAGGACTATACTGGGATGTTGTTGTTAGTGATTTAGTGTAGTTGCTGAAAATAAGAACACTCTCCCTATTTTGTCTCACAAGTAGTACTTCTAAGAATTTTTGTAGGTTAATTTTGCATTTGTAAATTCAATGGAGGTTAAAGAGTCCTTTTGATGCTTTCTCTGGCTCCCTATACAACCAGCAACATTTTAGCGCCTTTATTGGCTGTGATTGGAGCAACAATGGCCAAAGAAGGGATCAAATATTGAAGGTGTAAAAGGCAGGTATATATTTAATGTCTTCTGATGCTTGAGAATCTTTTGTCCTAGCTATTATATTTAATCCACTTTCATAGGTTTATATGCTCTGTTTTCTTCGACTGGGATCAACTAGCTCTGATTGGTGTTCCAGTCTTCGTTCACCATTCACCGATAAATTCTAGCTAGGGTGAAAATTAACATACTAGTGTAGTCCATAATGTGGGGTCCGGGGAGGGTAGATTGTATGTAGACCTTACCTCAGAGGTAGAGAGGCATTGTAACTTGGCCAATATGGTAAGCAACTAAGGATATTGATTTTGAGGTAGTGTCGATTTCACAATGAGGATGATAGAATTTGTTAAGTAGATTCTTGTCATATATTTATGATGTGTCTAGGCAATAATACTCATAAAAAATAGAAACAAAGAGATGTGTAGTGACACTTTCTATAAAAAGAAAGTAAAAAAAGAAGTTAAGCAATATCCAGTAGCATATGAAAATAATAAGATATAGCTGCAACCACAACCTCCAATAGAAATAATGTGTAAAGTTGTCCCTAAATGAAACCCTGAAAGGTACTATCAACCTTTTTTTTTTTAAAATAAGAACCTATTTGGAATAAATAAATAAATAAATAAATGCAGTGCCTTACTTGAAAAGTATTTGGAAATACAAATATATTTTCGCAGGCACAAAAATTGACTACTTTATACAAATCAATATCTATCATTTTATTTCCTTCCTTACTTTTCTTTAGAAAAATGAAATCTCTTATTTTACATTAAGAAAACATTTTATTTCCCTATTGGGTGGACACAAGTGCTTCAACTTTGATATTTCCCTGGTGAACAAGTCTTTGGAAAGAAAGGATAGTTAGAATAGTTACTAATTGTTGCACATGTGTCTCAGGTGTAAAATTAGATGTACTATAATTTGAGAAGTAAGGATGTCATGTCAAAAAACATCACTAGGACTTTCTGATGTATTTAGTTGTGTGATTACAAGGTTGTAGTCTTACTTTCTGATCAATAGTTTCTCTTAGTCTATGCTGGCATGCTTGTGGTTCTAGAACTTTGACAAAAGAAAAATGTTGGAGCGCTTTTGGTTAGTTGTAAACAAGTTAGGTGTTTATTCAATGGTCTTTCTTGTAAAATTTTAGTTCTTTTGAAGCAATTTGTTTTTTAGGATATTGAGGCTAATAACCAAAAAGTAAACATATACACTGATAATAATACTTTCCAAGAGACTAGATGGAGATGTTTGCGAGTTGGTGATCTCATTAAGGTGTTCAAAGATGAATATTTCCCCCCTGATCTTCTTTTACTTTCATCAAGATATGAGGATGGGATATGTTATGTTGAAACCTTCAGTCTTGATGGAGAGACTAACCTTAAGGTGAAGCATGCATTGAATATCATATCCTCCTTGAACGATGATAGTTCTTTTAAAATTTTTAAGGTTGTTGTCAAGTGTGAAGATCCAAATGAAGATCTTTATACATTCATTGGAACTCTGTATTATGCTAAACAGTAGAACTATCTTTCAGTGCAACAGATCCTTCTGCGAGGTTCGAAGCTACGGAATACTGATTATGTTTATGGTGTGGTCATTTTTACTGGTCATGACACAAAAGTCATGTAGAATTCTACAGATCCTCCTTCTAAGAGGAGTGGCATTGAGAAAAGTATGAATAGAATAATATATGTTCTTTTTAGTACCTTAATTACAATAGTTTTTATTGAATTGATCTTTTTGGGATTAAGACTAAGAATGACATTTCTGGTGGTTGTAACAGCCCAGGCCACCGGCGCATGCGAAATTGTCCGCTTTGGAGCCTCGGCCCCTCACGGTTTTAAAACGCGTCGCATACGTGGAAGGTATCCATGTACCTATAAGGCACACTTCGTTCCCCTTCACTACCGATGTGGGATTTGCCTAAGTGAATGCAGGCGTTACGTATCGCCGTCCCTACACTCACCCCCCGTAGGGACTCAGCGTCCTCGCTGAGGTTTGCCCCACCACCGGCACCGGCGCTGGCTCTGATACCAACTGTAACAGCCCAGGCCACCGGCGCATGCGAAATTGTCCGCTTTGGAGCCTCGGCCCCTCACGGTTTTAAAACGCATCGCATACGTGGAAGGTATCCATGTACCTATAAGGCACACTTTGTTCCCCTTCACTACCGATGTGGGATTTGCCTAAGTGAATGCAGGCGTTACGTATCGCCGTCCCTACACTCACCCCAGGCCACCGGCGCATGCGAAATTGTCCGCTTTGGAGCCTCGGCCCCCAATAACAAGTAAGTGTTTGTTTTTATGCAAGGATGTTATGATGATGAATGTGTTAATTGTAAGCTTGGACATGTCTTAACTGAGTAACTATGCTAACATTCGAGGACGAATGTTCTTAAGGGGGGGATAATGTAACACCCCGTAAATTTTTTTCGTACACTTATCGCGATTATATGGAGTCCTAAAGACTTGCGTATAGGTTAAATTAAGTTTATGGTGTTTGGAAGTATCCCGTCAATAGTTGTATGAGTAGGTATTGGAATAAGCTTTCCAACGATATAAAGTTTGCCCAAAACAGAGGAGTATTTCATATAAGAGAGCACGTTCGAAATTTCAAAACGGTGGCCGGGAAGCCTGTGAACAGTGATTCTGCAGGAAAATTTCTGCAGCTAGGCACACCAACTTGAGACGATCATAACTCCTTGTGCAAACGGAACTGTGTGGGCTGCTATATATAGACGAAAAGCTCCGAGAGTCTTCTTTCTAATGAAATTGGTTTCATCCAAATCCAACATCTGAGTAAGGAGTTATACTCGTTTTACTTCAGCCTCTCAAAACAGATTTTTGTGAACAGTAAATTAGCAGGAAAATACTGAGGCCTGCCAGTTTTTGGGTCAACTTTGAACGATCATAACTTCCTCAATATAATGAACTGGGTGAGCTACCATATATCAATAGAAAGATCTTTGAGTCTTCTTTCTAATGCAATTGGTTACATCCAAATCCAACATCTGCGTAAGGAGTTATACGCGTTTTACTTCAGCCTCTCAAAACAGATTTTTAGGGTCAACTTCAAACGATCATAACTCCTTGTACAGGAAGAACTGGGTGGCCTAATTTATATGAAATGATAGCCCTTTTAATTATATTTACAATGATACCAATTTCACCCAAATCCGATATCGGAGCAAAGAGTTATGATCGATTTACTTCAGCCTGTCAAAACTGTCCACTGGGGACAGATTCGAAATTTATTTAAATTTTGAGGGCACAATGGTCATTTTCTATTACCTTTGGACGAAAATTGGTCTTAAAAACCTGCACTTAGCCTCATTTATCCCAGAAATTATCCAAATTATTAAGAGAGGTGAAACCCTAGCCAATTTCAACCTCAAATATTTTGTGATTCAACCGCAGAAAATTTAAATTGGTTCCGTAGTTGTGTTCACCATCTCGAAAGCTTCGAGAAGCACCCCATGGTTATGTAAGGAGGATTCTAAATACAAGAGTTCATTGTTAAGGTATGAATATTGTTTATTCTTGATTCTTATCCATGAACAAGTATTTATAAAGGATTATGAGTATTGTCTTGATGTTGGAAGATAACTAGAAACATAGTTATGAATTGTTGTGTATAAATTGTTAGTAGTAAATTATGGAAGTTGCTGTATTGGATTATGAAGGATGAATTGTGGTGATATATCATTATATTAGTGGTTATGTATGCCTAGTGATCATGTTGGTATTGGATGGTTTTAAGAAGGGAAATAAAGGCTAAGAGTGATGTTGAGGGATATTTCATGAAAATGCATGATATGTGAATGTAATAAGAGTATAAGAGGATGTATGTAGTACTCTTATTGATGAGCTAAAGGATTACTTCCTAGACGTTAATTGGTGAAGTTAATACCTAAATGGTAAGGTTTGGTTGCTAATGCTAGTTTGCCACAAATGACTTATTGTAGATAAGTGTTCGAAGAGTACGGGAAGTCACTTGTATTGAAGTGGTTATATCAAGGTATGTAAGACATACTCTATCTACTCTTTGGCATGAATAATGACCCATGGCACTCTCAAGTAAGCTTCCAACATTGTCCTACGACACATGACACATACTAACATCATATGATCTTCGACACTACCTATTGAACTTGTTTTCACTTTTAAGATGTCCGGCTAGTCAAAAACGTCCATATACTATTGTTGACTCCGAAATGGTTTAATGAGGTATCCATGATTCTCTACTTCATCTTAATGATATTGATTACCTATTTACATGTTTTTCCTATTGAGGTATCATGGTTTCAAGTTCCATAAAGTGTGACCACAAAGTAACCAATCTCAAAGATTAATTGAGTTATGAAATGGAATGTCTATATTTTAAATTGATGATTTGATGTATTGTATTAGTACCACTGATCAGTTGGCCATCGTATTATAAAGATTATCTATATATGCTATTCCAGGGGTGGTCCCTGATGTATTGTATTAGTACCACTGATCAGTTGGCCATTGTATGACATATGTTATATATTGATAAGGATTACGGGAAGTAATGATATGCAAGTAATGTGCAGGTATCCCATCAGTTCTTTTAAGTGTGGTCTACTCATACTGTTTATTCACTCGTATCTGGTTTCTGTTGACCTTTTGTATATCATGTTGATACTCCCTGCCTTACATACTCAGTACATATTTTTGTACTGACGTCCCTCACGGGGGACCTGCATTCATGCCTGCAGGAACAGGTACTTCAGGTCGTACACCTCCGCAGTAAGAGCCAGGACATTCTATTGTTAGTGGTGAGCTCCAGTTGTTTCGGGGCATCCCAAGTCGTCTCTATATGTACCTTTGGTATTTGTATAAAAGTCTTTTGTGGGCGGGAGTTCGTCCCGACCCCAACTCAGTTGTGTATCTATGTAGAGGCTTTTGTAGACATATTGTACAGCCATAGGAGTGTTTGGTTGATAGACGTGATGGCTCTAACGGCCAATTATTGTTCATATTTATATTTATGCGTGTCTGCTGGGCTGATACAGGTACTGTTTTCTTCTATTTACAACGAAGTGCTGCCCAAATTTCTAATTTTCATAAGTAATGTGAATGTGAAAGTATAGGTTATGAACGGGTTCTCCCGGGCCTCCTCGGCTACGGGTGCCAGTCTGCTCCAATGGGATTTGGGGTGTGACACAGTGTAGGGACGGCGATACGTAACGCCTGCATTCACTTAGGCAAATCCCACATCGGTAGTGAAGGGGAACGAAGTGTGCCTTATAGGTACATGGATACCTTCCACGTATGCGACGCGTTTTAAAACCGTGAGGGGCCGAGGCTCCAAAGCGGACAATTTCGCATGCGCCGGTGGCCTGGGCTGTTACAGTTGGTATCAGAGCCAGCGCCGATGCCGGTGGTGGGGCAAACCTCAGCGAGGACGCTGAGTCCCTACGGGGGGTGAGTGTAGGGACGGCGATACATAACGCCTGCATTCACTTAGGCAAATCCCACATCGGTAGTGAAGGGGAACGAAGTGTGCCTTATAGGTACATGGATACCTTCCACGTATGCGATGCGTTTTAAAACCGTGAGGGGCCGAGGCTCCAAAGCGGACAATTTCGCATGCGCCGGTGGCCTGGGCTGTTACAGTGGTAAACTGAGGAGGTGGTATCTTTGACCAGACAAGACAAGTGTATTTTATGATCCTAAACAAGCTTTACTGGATGCATTTTTCCATTTTCTCACAGCCCTTATGTTGTATGAGTACTTTATTCCTATTTCGTTATATGTGTCTATTGAAATTTTGAAGGTTTTATAGAGCATATTCATCAATCAAGATATGGAGATGTACCTACGAGAAAACTAATAAGCCAGCTTGTGCAAGAATATCTAATCTCAATGAGGAACTTGGGCAGGTTGACACTATACTCTATGATAAAACAGGCACCTTAATATGCAACTCTATGGAGTTTGTTAAATGTTTGATAACAGGTGTTGCAGATAGACGTTTTGTGACAGAGTGATAACGCTCAATCTACAGCTCTCATGAGTGCAAAACGGTCGTTAGCAAATATAGAACCCAACCTGGGTTGGGTGTCGATCCCACAGGGAATAGCTTGGCCAACAAGTAAGTAAAATTAATAGACTTTTGGTGCAAGTCTCGTAAGAAGGGGGGATTATAATAAGTAACCAAAGTAATGAAATAAAAGCTGAAAATAGCAAAGTAAAAAGGGAAAGAGATTGTTACGTTGGTTGTAAACAATGAGAATTGAAGCGTTGGGGTTATGTCCACCTTCAGAGGTATACGTCTCTATTGGCTATGAGTGTGTAGAGTACTGACATGCAATTGCTTATAGAGAATTGTAGTCGATGGTAAATCCAAGCGTCTCTCGACCTAAACAAGGACTATTTCACTTTAACTCTCTCGAGCTTAAAGCGTGTCTAGCGGTACGAATTCTCCAAGAGGTTAGTCCAGTTACGGCACTAGCTTTTTAATAGGAAAGGGTGTCCTACTACCTTGAAATTAACTCTTTTCCAGACAAATAACCTTTCTCTCGAACAAGTTAAATGTTAGACTGGCGTATTCTTGCGTTTGCAACCGCAAAGAATGTAGATTAAGATGAAGAGCGTAATGATATAAGCAATATACGTGTCTTGAACTCACAAACTCACAGCTATAGATAGTAACTCATTCGGCTTCCATAACCCCAACTAAGAGGTTTAGTTACCCATGAATGCGAAGGATATCACGTTTTGCATGGTGGATGGCGTGAAAAGTAGGTGTTTAGGCGTGTGGTTTTGGTGATTCCGTAGCAAGTAACGATTCTCTTGTTGTGGAATAGATGAATAGAAGAATAATAGAATTAATGGAAAGATTAGAAGAGTGAATAGAAGTGTTGTAGTGAAAGAAGAGAGGGATGGAAGAATTGTATTGTTTAAGAATTGAAGAATTAAGAATGTTAGAAGATGAATAAAAATCTCTAGCATGATAGGGTATTTATAATACTCCTATCCTACTCCTACTAAACTAATGAAATAAATAACCAAATCCTAATATACTAATGAAATCCTTGACCCAAATGTACTAGGGTAAGGTTACAGTATCAAAATCCAAATAGATTAGTGAAACACATAACCTAATTGCACTAGGTTAATGTATCTTGGAAAAAATCCAGCTTTGTGTCTGTAAGTCCCCAAAGTCTTCAGAATTGCTTTTTTAACCCGGGACAGATTTTCCATGCAGAAGATTTGGTCCTTTAGGCGTCCAGCTCCTTTCCATCTCGTTCGTGAGCTTTCTTTTGCGTCAAGTAAGCCATAAAATGCTGTATTTTGCATCATTTATACCTGAAACTTTACTAATCATGTTTGTTAGCTCATTTATAGGAAAAAGGACTAAAAGTGCATGAAATAGATAATTAGTTCTCAAAACTAGGCTAAAATATGGGCAAAATATATTGATATAGGCACGTAAATCCGCCTATCATCAACACCCCACACTTAGAGCTTTGTTCGTCCTCGAAAAACATATCATGTCCTTCTAAACATCGACTTAAGGTTTTTACAGCAACAACACAAAACATTCTTCAAGGCAAGCACAACAATTATCAACAAAGAGTAGCTTTCTGATTATAAGTAGAAACAATTTAACCTCAAGCATAGACTCGTGATGGTGATCAGCTCGCATGCAAACGTTAAGGTACATAGAATCATATACAACTATCCAAAACTCATCAACCATGTGTGTCTCACAATATAGTACCCATAATCACTCACAAGTATAGCATATTTTTCAAACATGGGTATCAAAGTATCCTTGCACTCACTCTCACAAAGAATTCATATGTAGCAACTAATGACCATAAGCTTGCCTTTAATGTAGTACTCTACTAAATGTCGGAATGTTAAGATTAGGATCAAGTAGGTCTTTAGATGGTTGTAATGTAGGCTAAGGGACGGGTAGGACTATTTTGGCCAAGAATAGTGACTAGGTTCCTAAGCTCTTTAATACATTACTTTGTATCATTGACACTTTTTTCTTTCAACCTTTCTTCTTTTTATTCTTCCACCCTTGTTCTCATCTTTTGTTTTTCAATTTTAAGCACAACTCACTTTTCAGCTTTCTTTTCCTTTTTCTTTTCACAACATACCTCTTATGATAGCATTTTTTTCTTTTTCATAACACATTCAAGAACCATTCCAATTTATAGCATTATACTCACCCAATTTCCTCTTATATTGTCACATGACTTTTTCACTTTAAAGCACTCAGGATTTTGGATCAAATTATGGTCTTGAAAGAAATGGATTAGGCTTACATACAAGGTTGTCAAAGAAATAGGCTAAAGGCTCAAAAGGGTTTAACTAGGATGATTTACATGGGTAGGAAAAACTGACGGTAAACATGTATAGGTTGCCAAAGAAATGCCTAAATCATATCCTAAACTTACACTCCTTATTTTCGCTTTGCATACATACCAGGAAAGTTCTAGCATCAGCCACATACATAGAATATACTATTATCTCGCACACACAAGGCACATGGTCGACTTGTTTGGAAGTAATATAGACTCTCGACCCAACAAGTGAAGGAATTGAGTCACACAATATCACATAATAAGTCACAACTAGAGCCTAAATGTCTCAATAGTCACAATTGTAGCACATACTCTTGTTCTAATCTCATGCTGCCTATCAAAATAATTTCATGCGTAGCTAGAAAAATTTTACTCCTAAAAAAATTAAAAAAAACGTCACATGAAAAAAATCAAAAAAATTGGACTCAAAACAAAATAAACAAGCAAACATACAAACATAGGTGCAAACAAAGAAGTATAGCATGCAGATTCTGCCACCCCACACTTAGACTGGACACTGCCCTCAGTGGAAAATAAAGTCGAAGAACCTGATTAGTCGGACTCCTCATCAATGTCGGGGGTCATACCCCCTTCGTCAGAATCATCATAAGAGTCATCGTCAGAGTTCTCCTCATTATCAGAATCAGGCAAGCGTCTATCATCATCAGTTGACACGTCATCGTCAAGAGGTTCCTCAAAATATACGCCCACTCCACACATCTCCCGGGCATGCCTATTCATTGGGTAGTCGTGGTCCAGCTGTTGGAGCTCTTCAGCAGTTGGAATACGTCCACCACTCATCATAGTGAATCGCGTCATGCCATAGAGATGACGGAAGAAACTCTCGTCATGACCATGTCTCTCCGCAGTGGTAAGGTTGACTCCATGCGTTGTTTCAGCATCTTTGACCTTGGTGAGGTCAACCTTCTTTGGGTTATGTGGGAGTTTGTGGTCAGCTGGTTCCTCTTCTATATCCTCCTTCCGCAACATTGCTGTCAATAAATTGCCGAATGTGAAATGGGACCTTCGATGGAGTCTGGCCTTCCTCATGGTAGATCGAATGATTGCCCCAAAGTTGATAGGGACATTCGTCATCAACGCATAAACCAAACACACTCTATATCTCGATATCTTGGTGTATTGCATCCCAGGAATAAGGCATGAGTTGACAATGCGCATCCAGATTCTTGCTTCCCTATTTAGTGGAGCATAGGGGAAGGTGTTGTGATGGCTTGTTTCCTTATGTCTGCCCCATCTTGCCATCGATCTGCTTCCACAAAGCGTGTGTCTTATTGCTCTGTAAGGAGGGCTGCTGTACAGCTCTTTGTATGGTGCTGTGTCGACCGAAGGTAGGCCAAGAAAAGAGTTGATCCAATCCGCTGTAAGCTGTAACACTTGGCCCCGAATTTTGACTTCGTTGCCTGTTGTGTTTGGCGACCAGTTGGCATAAAACTCTCTTGTCAAGTCAAGATTGCACTCGCCCATCTCACGGAAGATGAAATCCAGCTTCAAAGCCATTATTTTCGCCAACATACTCGGCTCTTTCTTTGCTAAGGTCTCCTTGTTGATCAAGTCGACATGCACGTACTTCTTTTCTTTGTTGCTGCTGTACCATGCCTTGGATTCTTCCTCAAGAACCCATTTGATTCCGAACATTCTGCGTGGTAGGTGTGCTGAAGATGATTCTCCTTGGTCTTTTCGACTTCTCTTCTTGTCCTTTCGGGACGTGGTCGCCTTCTCCTTGCCTTGCTTTGCTTTAGGTGCCATTGTACCTGAGACTAGAAATAATGTTAGTTGCAGCACAATCTCACGTTATACAATCTATATGCAAGCACTAGGGGTACCACCCCACACTTAATCTTGTTAACACAAATCAGTGAAGTGAAAGTGGTCGAGTACTCAGATTTCGTCGACATACGTTTTAGGAGTGTATTCCGACAAGAAAATCAGCATTACATCACTTATTTGCAGCCATTGGACTACTTTCATGGTGGATATAGCACGCTACAACCTAGGGGATACCACATGGAATCATTATTCTTACAACAAGCACAACCTCCTAAGTCGATAGGTACTATAACCTTATCCCGATGGCCGGGAAGGTCTATCATGTAAGCATCCAAATAACAATCTTAAGCAATATTCATAGTCATAACAATTCAGTAATTATCATAACAATGCTATCGGAGCAAAATTTAAGTCGGAAACAAGTCAAGAATTCCCTACGTAGATATTCACTCACACGTTTTTGCAACAATTATCCAAACACATGATCATCACCATCAATCTCACATGATTTAGCAAAATATAATAAGCATAGCAACGTAGTACTTACTATAAATAGATGAAGAATAAGAGAGCACTTACTTGCTTGAAGATTGTGGAGAAGTTGTTGTGGATTGGAAGAACAAAGGAAGAAAATTTTGAGAGGATTTGGAGTGATATGCGGCGCCTTTAGGGTTGTTTCTAATGTGATTGTGTTATAAAACCAAGTCCCCTTTATATAGGAAGAGTATGGGTCGGGTTATGACCCATTTACAATCGGATTTGGGGACAAAATCACCACATATGCGGCGCATATCCCTCGGCATATCACTTACATATGCGGCGCATTGTCCATGGCATAATGGGACATATGCGCCGCATAGTCTATGGCATTTCTAGACATATGCGCCGCATAGTCTATGGCATTTGGTCTCAGTATCTCAAATGCCATAGCATAGGCGGCGCATAGTCAAAAGCATACCTAGGAATAGGCGGCGCATAGTGTATAGCACACTAGATTCCGAGTCCTTAGGCTATAGAATAGGTTGTGCATCGTTCGTGGCCTATTTTTACCAAGGCCTAGCCTTCCTCGAAGCCTATTATGACGTGAGAAAGACTCAATTCATAGCCTTATGCATCACCATTCCTAACTTACCGACTTTACCATACAATGCGTCCAAATCGTCGATTGAGATCAATCTCCTCGTCGCGTACTTCTTGCACCTATATTTGCTCAAAACAAAATGAAAACGATTAGTACGATGGGTTGCCTCCCACCAAGCACCTTAGTTTTGGTCGTGGCACGACTCTTATTTTTGGATTTTCATTTATCAAGAAGAAAAAAATACTAAAGCGACGAAATAATAAAACGATAAAATGACAAAACGATAAAACAATAAAACGATGGGTTGCCTCCCATCTAGCGCCTTATTTATTGTCGTGGCTCGACGTAGTAATCTCGATTACCTAGACTTCGTCGAGATAAGTGATGGCCATGTCATTCATCGAGTCAAGAGGACCGATATATGGCTTGACACGTTGGCCATTCACTTTGAAGATAACACCCTCATTGTTTTCCAATTCGACTACTCCAGATGAGTAGACTTGGATGAATTTAAATGGACCAGACCACTTTGATTTTAACTTACCTGGGAAGAGCTTGAGTCTGGAGTTAAAGAGCAGTACCATGTCACCTTTTTGGAAGTTTCGTCGAACAATCCGCTGATTATGATACTTCTTCATCCGCTCCTTGTATAAATATGATCTTTCGTATGCATGGAGACGAAATTCATCTAGTTCGTTCAGCTGCTCCAACCTCAGGTTCTTCACATCATCCCAATTCAGATTCACGTGCTTCAATGCCCACAATGCCTTGTATTCAAGCTCGATGGGTAGATGACAAGCCTTCCTATAAACTAGCTGATAAGGTGACATGCCAATGGGTGTCTTGAATGCAGTCCTATACGCCCATAGTGCATCATCTAGCTTCCGAGACCAGTCGTTCCTATTTGCATTAACCGTCTTGGCAAGGATCTGCTTGATCTCGCGGTTGGAAACCTCAACTTGTCCACTGGTTTGGGGATGATAAGGCGTAGCTACCTTGTGTTGCTTGACTCCATACTTGGCCAATACAGATTTGAATAGCTTGTTGCAAAAGTGAGATCCTCCATCACTTATGATAGTACGAGGTACTCCAAAGCGAGAGAAGATATTCTTCTTTAAAAATGCTACAACACGCTTTCCTTCGTTGTCAGCCAATACTACAGCTTCAACCCATTTCGACACATAATCCACAGAAACCAAGATGTACTTCATTCCAAACGAATTCACGAATGGTCCCATGAAATCAATACCCCACACATCAAAGAGTTCTACCTCCAGAATTTTGGACATGGGCATTTCATGGTGTTTTGAAATAGCACCTTGACGTTGGCATTGGTCACACCTTCTCACATAGTCGTGTGCATCTCTGAATATTGTAGGCCAATAATAACCACTTTGCAAGACTTTCCTTGCCGTTCGATTCCCTGCATGATGTCCTCCAACTTGCGAAGTGTGGCATGCTTCCAATATAGTAGGCACTTCTTCATGGGATATACATCGTCGAATGATACCATCCGCGCATCTTCGAAACAAATAAGGCTCATCCCAATAGTAGTGCTGAACGTCATGCATAAACTTCCTCCTCTGGTGGTAAGATAAATTGGAAGGTAACACATTACTCACCACGAAATTTGCAAAGTCAGCATACCATGGTAATTTCTCCATTGTTGTCGCTAGTATCTCCTCGTCAGGGAATGCATCGTCAATCTGATTTTCTGGTTGCGCCACATACTCATTCTCAAGTCTAGATAGGTGATCAGCCACTTGGTTCTCGCAACCTCTTTTATCTTTGACTTCGAAATCGAACTCTTGCAGCAGCAATACCCATCGAATCAGCCTTGGTTTTGCATCCTTCTTTGTCATTAGATACCTAAGAGCTGCATGGTCTGTATGAACGATCACCTTAGTACCCAATAGATAGGCACGAAACTTCTCAAACGCATACACAACCTCTAGGAGCTCTTGTTCAGTGACAGTGTAGTTCCTTTGGGCTTCATTTAGGACCTTACTCGCATAGTAGATAGGATGAAACAATTTCTCCTTTCTCTGTCCAAGAACAGCACCAACGGCTACACCACTAGCATCACACATGACTTCGAACGGGAGCGTCCAATCTGGTGCTACCATGATAGGGGCTTCAATGAGTTTTTCTTTAAGGCATTCGAATGCCTTTAAGC
Source organism: Capsicum baccatum var. pendulum (assembly GCA_030864225.1). Lineage (NCBI taxonomy): Eukaryota > Viridiplantae > Streptophyta > Magnoliopsida > Solanales > Solanaceae > Capsicum > Capsicum baccatum. The sequence goes on from CM061554.1 coordinate 187,519,385, forward strand.
AATCATCGTTAAAATCAAACTTCGCATCTTTCTCCAATAGCTTGCACAATGGACTAGAAATTCTGGAGAAGTCTTTGATGAATCTTCGATAAAAACCGGCATGGCCAAGAAAACTACGAACTCCCTTCACCGAAATTGGAGGCGGTAGCTTCTCAATTACTTCTATTTTGGCGCGATCAACCTCTATTCCTTTTTCGGAAATCTTGTGCCCAAGAACGATTCCTTCTTTTACCATGAAGTGACACTTTTCCCAATTCAGCACAAGGTTGAACTCTACACATCTTTGTAATGCCATGCTCAAGTTCACCAAACATGCGTCAAAGGACTCACCAACAACTGAAAAGTCGTCCATAAATACCTCCAAAGTGTCTTCTACCATATCAGAGAAAATAGACATCATACAACGTTGAAAGGTGGCTGGTGCGTTGCACAACCCGAATGGCATGCGTTTGAAGGCAAAAGTACCATATGGGCATGTAAACGTTGTCTTCTCTTGGTCTTCGGGGGCAATACAAATCTAATTGTAACCTGAATAACCATCCAAGAAGCAAAACCATCCTTTCCCCGCTAATCGATCTAGCATTTGGTCCATAAATGGCATGGGGAAGTGATCCTTGAGAGTCCAAGAATTCAGCTTGCGGTAGTCCATGCATACTCTCCATCCAGTAACGGGCCTGAGTGGAATAAGCTCATTCTTTGCATTCGCAACCACCGTCATACCTCTTTTCTTGGGAACACATTGTACTGGGCTTACCCATGTACTGTCAGAAATAGGATACACGACTCCTGCGTCTAACCACTTGATAATCTCCTTCTTCACCACCTCTTGCATTGGTGGGTTTAGACGTCTTTGATGTTCAATGGTGGGTGTGCACTTTTCTTGAAGCTGAATTTTATGTGTGCAAATCCCAGGTAGAATACCAATGATATCCGCAATGGTCCATCCAATAGCTCTAATATACTTGCGTAAGATTGCAATAAGAGCTGCAACTTGTTGCTTACCTAAATCGGCTGCCACTATGACTGGAAGAGTGTTTCCGCTTCCTAAGAATGCGTACTTAAAATGGCTTGGCAGCTCCTTCAATTCTAACGTGGGTGGTTCTTCAATAGATGGCTTAGCTGGTGGTGTGGGTCGATTCTTGAGATCAAGATCCAGCTTTTTGGGAGTATAACGATATGTTCCTAATCCCGATAGAGCACAAATATCATCTTCAGAAATTTCAGCATCATCATCCTCTTCTTTCATGAACAAAGCCTCCAAAGGATCATCAAGAATTTGCTTTTCTGCAAGTAACTCTTTCTCGTCATCAAAGACAACATCAGCCACCGAAAATACACTTAGATCTTTGGGTTGCTTCATTGATTTGCAAACATCAAAGCGAACCACTTCATCATTTATTCGGAATGAAAGCTCATTAGCTCTCAAATCTATGAGCACACTTCCCGTAGCAAGGAAGGGGCGTCCCAAGATTATGGGAACCTCTGAATCTGCTTCACAATCCAAGATGACAAAGTCTACTGGAAATATGAATGAAGATACCTTTACCAAGACATCGCATAGAATACCAACCGGTCGTTTTACCGACCTATCCGCCATCACAAGCCTCATATTAGTTGGTATAGGATCTCCTAACCCCAACTTCTTATAGATCGATAATGGCATCAAGTTGATGCTGGCTCCTAAGTCACACAATGCTTTAGCAAATTCCAAAGATCCGACGGTGCAAGGAATCGTGAAAGCTCCGGGGTCGGCCTTCTTCTGAATTATCGATCGAGTAGCAATTGCACTACAATGATGCACATCATCTTTCAGCTCATAGCTTGCTGCCCTCTTCTTAGTCAAAAGATCTTTCATAAACTTCACATACCCAGGCATTTGTTCAAGTGCCTCTACCAATGGGACATTAATAGTCAGCTGCTTCAACATGGTCATAAATTTGCTGAACTTAGTGTCATCGGCCACCTTCTTCAATCTTTGTGGAAAAGGTGGTGGTGGGTATGGAAGTGTTCTCTCCATGGCTTTCTTGTCCTCTTGCTTCCGTTTATTATTTTTTTCAGGCTGCACATCACTAGGTGAAACGTCCTTGACGTTGGAAGTAGATGTTGCGGCTTCTTCTCTTGTGACGTCACTAGGTGTGGCGTCTATATCTGCTGTTCTGTCAACCACTTGCTTGCCTTTTTCTGAAGTTTCCAGCACCTTACCACTCCTGGTAGTGATGGCCATGCATGACCCATCATTCCTTGGGTTTTGGACTGTATCGCTCGGTAAGGTGCCAGCCTTTCTTTGATTGAATGTTGCTGAAAGTTGGCTTAATTGCTGCTCTATTTGCTTGATAGAAGTGGAATGAGAATCAACTAGTTGCTTCATGGAGGCCAAATCGTCAATTACCTCCTTCACTACTGCGCTCGTTGCTTACACTCCTTTCAATAACTTAGCCATCATGTCTTCCATAGAATTAGATGTGGTGGTATCACGTTTACCAGGGGGAACGTACAAACCACTATTTTCATTATTTTTCTTCCAACTACCTTGGTCTTTGCTTCCAGATTTAACATAATAGTTCCGACCTTGGTTTCCTTGGGCATTCCCACGGAAACCCCCCTGATTGTTCAAGTTGTTGGCCTCCTCTTCCAAATCAGATTCGTCTCTTCCTTTTGACGCAATAGCTTTCACTTTTTCAGTCTTCCCTAATAGATGCTTTGTAAGAAGATCCATTTGGGTTTTCATGTGCGCCATGTCTTGATCACGTTCTTCTTCTCTTCTTCTTTGGTCTGTAGACATGCCAATAGATAAAGTGGGGCTTGCTACCTCAGAATCCCTGGTATGCCAAGCCCTATTTTGTTTCGTCATACGATCTAGCATGTTGCTTGCTGACCAAAGGTGAGGTCCATAAAAGAACCTCCAGCTGCGTTGTCTACCACTGGTTTAGTTACTGAATTCAAGGCTCTATACAAGATCTCCATGAGGTGAACATTAGTCATGTGATGGTTTGGGCATCTCGTTAGTTTTGTCTTGAACCTCTCCCATATTTCGTGAAGAGCTTCAGAGGGAAGCTGACGAAAGTTGCTGATTTCATCTCTTAATTGAGCCCTCTTGGATGGCGGAAAGAATCTTTCTAGGAAAGCGTCTCTCAATTGCCTCCAATTTGTAATAGAATCAGGAGTCATCCCATTCAACCATAATGTTGCCTCCCCAGACAGAGACAATGGAAATAGACGTAATCGAATAGCATTCTGACCAACACCAGGATTGTCAAAAGACTCGCATGTAGAAATAATGTTGATGAGATGCATATTCGGATCATCGCCTGCTAGTCCACCAAATAACCCCTTGAGTTGCAATAACTGAATCATGGTGCTAGTGATGTTGAATTTGGCTCCGGGCGCTAATGGTGGTGGAATTATAGCTCCAGTGGCTCCGGCACCATCAAGATCATCATCATCATCATCGAAAGCTGGTTGCAAAGGTTGGCGATCATATCTGTATCGAGCTTGTCGACCTCTTCGATTGGTAGGTGTTGCAATTTCAGCGCCATGCCTTGGGTTTATCAACTCGTCATCTCCTAAATCTTCATCGTCAGGATTTGTTGCTCGTCCAGGATTATCAATGTTTTGTTGTTGGACTTGAGCAGCGACAAGAGCAGCTAATCTTGCTTGCTCGTGTTGAGCTGCCATCCTGTCGATTTCAGCTTGTGCTTCCATTCTTCTAATTCGTTGCGGTTCAGGATTGATTGGTAATAACGGTTGACCAGAACTTCTAGTATGGGGCATGCACTAAAAGAAAAACCTGCAATAAACAAAAACAAAAACTAAACGTAAAAGTACGAGAATCTTTGACCAAAGGGTCTAGTAATTATCACGAACTTGATTGACACTCGTATTCCCCGGCAACGACGCCAATTTTTGATAACGCTCAATCTACAGCTCTCATGAGTGTAAAGCGGTCGTTAGCAAATATAGAACCCAACCTGGGTTGGGTGTCCATCCCACAGGGAATAGCTTGGCCAACAAGTAAGTAAAATTAATAGACTTTTGGTGCAAGTCTCGTAAGAAGGGGGGATTATAATAAGTAACCAAAGTAATGAAATAAAATCTGAAAATAGCAAAGTAAAAAGGGAAAGAGATTGTTACGTTGGTTGTAAACAATGAGAATTGAAGCGTTGGGGTTATGTCCACCTTCAGAGGTATACGTCTCTATTGGCTATGAGTGTGTAGAGTCTTGACATGCAATTGCTTATAGAGAATTGTAGTCGATGGTAAATCCAAGCGTCTCTCGACCTAAACAAGGACTATTTCACTTTAACTCTCTCGAGCTTAAAGCGTGTCTAGCGGTACGAATTCTCCAAGAGGTTAGTCCAGCTACGGCACTAGCTTTTTAATAGGAAAGGGTGTCCTACTACCTTGACATTATCTTTTTTCCAGACAAATAACCTTTCTCTCGAACAAGTTAAATGTTAGACTGGCGTATTCTTGCATTTGCAACCGAAAAGAATGTAGATTAAGATGAAGAGCATAATGATATAAGCAATATACGTGTCTTGAACTCACAAACTCACAGCTATAGATAGTAACTCATTCGGCTTCCATAACCCCAACTAAGAGGTTTAGTTACCCATGAATGCGAAGGATATCACGTTTTGCATGGTGGATGGCGTGAAAAGTAGGTGTTTAGGCGTGTGGTTTTGGTGATTCCGTAGCAAGTAACGATTCTCTTATTGTGGAATAGATGAATAGAAGAATAATAGAATTAATGGAAAGATTAAAAAAGAGCTAATAGAAGTGTTGTAGTGGAAGAAGAGAGGGATGGAAGAATTGTATTGTTTAAGAATTGAAGAATTAAGAATGTTAGAAGATGAATAAAAATCTCTAGCATGATAGGGTATTTATAATACTCCTATCCTACTCCTACTAAACTAATGAAATAAATAACCAAATCCTAATATACTAATGAAATCCTTGACCCAAATGTACTAGGGTAAGGTTACAGTATCAAAATCCAAATAGATTAGTGAAACACATAACCTAATTGCACTAGGTTAATGTATCTTGGAAAAAATCCAGCTTTGTGTCTGTAAGTCCCCAAAGTCTTCAGAATTGCTTTTTTAACCCGGGACAGATTTTCCATGCAGAAGATTTGGTCCTTTAGGCGTCCAGCTCCTTTCCATCTCGTTCGTGAGCTTTCTTTTGCGTCAAGTAAGCCATAAAATGCTGTATTTTGCATCATTTATACCTGAAACTTTACTAATCATGTTTGTTAGCTCATTTATAGGAAAAAGGACTAAAAGTGCATGAAATAGATAATTAGTTCTCAAAACTAGGCTAAAATATGGGCAAAATATATTGATATAGGCACGTAAATCCGCCTATCATCAACACCCCACACTTAGAGCTTTGTTCGTCCTCGAAAAACATATCATGTCCTTCTAAACATCGACTTAAGGTTTTTACAGCAACAACACAAAACATTCTTCAAGGCAAGCACAACAATTATCAACAAAGAGTAGCTTTCTGATTATAAGTAGAAACAATTTAACCTCAAGCATAGACTCGTGATGGTGATCAGCTCGCATGCAAACGTTAAGGTACATAGAATCATATACAACTATCCAAAACTCATCAACCATGTGTGTCTCACAATATAGTACCCATAATCACTCACAAGTATAGCATATTTTTCAAACATGGGTATCAAAGTATCCTTGCACTCACTCTCACAAAGAATTCATATGTAGCAACTAATGACCATAAGCTTGCCTTTAATGTAGTACTCTACTAAATGTCGGAATGTTAAGATTAGGATCAAGTAGGTCTTTAGATGGTTGTAATGTAGGCTAAGGGACGGGTAGGACTATTTTGGCCAAGAATAGTGACTAGGTTCCTAAGCGCTTTAATACATTACTTTGTATCATTGACACTTTTTTCTTTCAACCTTTCTTCTTTTTATTCTTCCACCCTTGTTCTCATCTTTTGTTTTTCAATTTTAAGCACAACTCACTTTTCAGCTTTCTTTTCCTTTTTCTTTTCACAACATACCTCTTATGATAGCATTTTTTTCTTTTTCATAACACATTCAAGAACCATTCCAATTTATAGCATTATACTCACCCAATTTCCTCTTATATTGTCACATGACTTTTTCACTTTAAAGCACTCAGGATTTTGGATCAAATTATGGTCTTGAAAGAAATGGATTAGGCTTACATACAAGGTTGTCAAAGAAATAGGCTAAAGGCTCAAAAGGGTTTAACTAGGATGATTTACATGGGTAGGAAAAACTGACGGTAAACATGTATAGGTTGCCAAAGAAATGCCTAAATCATATCCTAAACTTACACTCCTTATTTTCGCTTTGCATACATACCAGGAAAGTTCTAGCATCAGCCACATACATAGAATATACTATTATCTCGCACACACAAGGCACATGGTCGACTTGTTTGGAAGTAATATAGACTCTCGACCCAACAAGTGAAGGAATTGAGTCACACAATATCACATAATAAGTCACAACTAGAGCCTAAATGTCTCAATAGTCACAATTGTAGCACATACTCTTGTTCTAATCTCATGCTGCCTATCAAAATAATTTCATGCGTAGCTAGAAAAATTTTACTCCTAAAAAAATTAAAAAAAACGTCACATGAAAAAAATCAAAAAAATTGGACTCAAAACAAAATAAACAAGCAAACATACAAACATAGGTGCAAACAAAGAAGTATAGCATGCAGATTCTGCCACCCCACACTTAGACTGGACACTGCCCTCAGTGGAAAATAAAGTCGAAGAACCTGATTAGTCGGACTCCTCATCAATGTCGGGGGTCATACCCCCTTCGTCAGAATCATCATAAGAGTCATCGTCAGAGTTCTCCTCATTATCAGAATCAGGCAAGCGTCTATCATCATCAGTTGACACGTCATCGTCAAGAGGTTCCTCAAAATATACGCCCACTCCACACATCTCCCGGGCATGCCTATTCATTGGGTAGTCGTGGTCCAGCTGTTGGAGCTCTTCAGCAGTTGGAATACGTCCACCACTCATCATAGTGAATCGCGTCATGCCATAGAGATGACGGAAGAAACTCTCGTCATGACCATGTCTCTCCGCAGTGGTAAGGTTGACTCCATGCGTTGTTTCAGCATCTTTGACCTTGGTGAGGTCAACCTTCTTTGGGTTATGTGGGAGTTTGTGGTCAGCTGGTTCCTCTTCTATATCCTCCTTCCGCAACATTGCTGTCAACAAATTGCCGAATGTGAAATGGGACCTCCGGTGGAGTCTGGCCTTCCTCATGGTAGATCGAATGATTGCCCCAAAGTTGATAGGGACATTCGTCATCAACGCATAAACCAAACACACTCTATATCTCGATATCTTGGTGTATTGCATCCCAGGAATAAGGCATGAGTTGACAATGCGCATCCAGATTCTTGCTTCCCTATTTAGTGGAGCATAGGGGAAGGTGTTGTGACGGCTTGTTTCCTTATGTCTGCCCCATCTTGCCATCGATCTGCTTCCACAAAGCGTGTGTCTTATTGCTCTGTAAGGAGGGCTGCTGTACAGCTCTTTGTATGGTGCTGTGTCGACCGAAGGTAGGCCAAGAAAAGAGTTGATCCAATCCGCTGTAAGCTGTAACACTTGGCCCCGAATTTTGACTTCGTTGCCTGTTGTGTTTGGCGACCAGTTGGCATAAAACTCTCTTGTCAAGTCAAGATTGCACTCGCCCATCTCACGGAAGATGAAATCCAGCTTCAAAGCCATTATTTTCGCAAACATACTCGGCTCTTTCTTTGCTAAGGTCTCCTTGTTGATCAAGTCGACATGCACGTACTTCTTTTCTTTGTTGCTGCTGTACCATGCCTTGGATTCTTCCTCAAGAACCCATTTGATTCCGAACATTCTGCGTGGTAGGTGTGCTGAAGATGATTCTCCTTGGTCTTTTCGACTTCTCTTCTTGTCCTTTCGGGACGTGGTCGCCTTCTCCTTGCCTTGCTTTGCTTTAGGTGCCATTGTACCTGAGACTAGAAATAATGTTAGTTGCAGCACAATCTCACGTTATACAATCTATATGCAAGCACTAGGGGTACCACCCCACACTTAATCTTGTTAACACAAATCAGTGAAGTGAAAGTGGTCGAGTACTCAGATTTCATCGACATACGTTTTAGGAGTGTATTCCGACAAGAAAATCAGCATTACATCACTTATTTGCAGCCATTGGACTACTTTCATGGTGGATATAGCACGCTACAACCTAGGGGATACCACATGGAATCATTATTCTTACAACAAGCACAACTTCCTAAGTCGATAGGTACTATAACCTTATCCCGATGGCCGGGAAGGTCTATCATGTAAGCATCCAAATAACAATCTTAAGCAATATTCATAGTCATAACAATTCAGTAATTATCATAACAATGCTATCGGAGCAAAATTCAAGTCGGAAACAAGTCAAGAATTCCCTACGTAGATATTCACTCACACGTTTTTGCAACAATTATCCAAACACATGATCATCACCATCAATCTCACATGATTTAGCAAAATATAATAAGCATAGCAACGTAGTACTTACTATAAATAGATGAAGAATAAGAGAGCACTTACTTACTTGAAGATTGTGGAGAAGTTGTTGTGGATTGGAAGAACAAAGGAAGAAAATTTTGAGAGGATTTGGAGTGATATGCGGCGCCTTTAGGGTTGTTTCTAATGTGATTGTGTTATAAAGCCAAGTCCCCTTTATATAGGAAGAGTATGGGTCGGGTTATGACCCATTTACAATCGGATTTGGGGACAAAATCACCACATATGCGGCGCATATCCCTCGGCATATCACTTACATATGCGGCGCATTGTCCATGGCATAATGGGACATATGCGCCGCATAGTCTATGGCATTTCTAGACATATGCGCCGCATAGTCTATGGCATTTGGTCTCAGTATCTCAAATGCCATAGCATAGGCGGCGCATAGTCAAAAGCATACCTAGGAATAGGCGGCGCATAGTGTATAGCACACTAGATTCCGAGTCCTTAGGCTATAGAATAGGTTGTGCATCGTTCGTGGCCTATTTTTACCAAGGCCTAGCCTTCCTCGAAGCCTATTATGACGTGAGAAAGACTCAATTCATAGCCTTATGCATCACCATTCCTAACTTACCGACTTTACCATACAATGCGTCCAAATCGTCGATTGAGATCAATCTCCTCGTCGCGTACTTCTTGCACCTATATTTGCTCAAAACAAAATGAAAACGATTAGTACGATGGGTTGCCTCCCACCAAGAGCCTTAGTTTTGGTCGTGGCACGACTCTTATTTTTGGATTTTCATTTATCAAGAAGAAAAAAATACTAAAGCGACGAAATAATAAAACGATAAAATGACAAAACGATAAAACAATAAAACGATGGGTTGCCTCCCATCTAGCGCCTTTTTTATTGTCGTGGCTCGACGTAGTAATCTCGAGTACCTAGACTTCGTCGAGATAAGTGATGGCCATGTCATTCATCGAGTCAAGAGGACCGATATATGGCTTGACACGTTGGCCATTCACTTTGAAGATAACACCCTCATTGTTTTCCAATTCGACTACTCCAGATGAGTAGACTTGGATGACTTTAAATGGACCAGACCACTTTGATTTTAACTTACCTGGGAAGAGCTTGAGTCTGGAGTTAAAGAGCAGTACCATGTCACCTTTTTGGAAGTTTCGTCGAACAATCCGCTGATCATGATACTTCTTCATCCGCTCTTTGTATAAATCTGATCTTTCGTATGCATGGAGACGAAATTCATCTAGTTCGTTCAGCTGCTCCAACCTCAGGTTCTTCACATCATCCCAATTCAGATTCACGTGCTTCAAAGCCCACAATGCCTTGTATTCAAGCTCGATGGGTAGATGACAAGCCTTCCCTTAAACTAGCTGATAAGGTGACATGCCAATGGGTGTGTTGAATGCAGTCCTATATGCCCATAGTGCATCATCTAGCTTCCGAGACCAGTCGTTCCTATTTGCATTAACCGTCTTGGCAAGGATCTGCTTGATCTCGCGGTTGGAAACCTCAACTTGTCCACTGGTTTGGGGATGATAAGGCATAGCTACCTTGTGTTGCTTGACTCCATACTTGGCCAATACAGATTTGAATAGCTTGTTGCAAAAGTGAGATCCTCCATCACTTATGATAGTACGAGGTACTCCAAAGCGAGAGAAGATATTCTTCTTTAAAAATGCTACAACACGCTTTCCTTCGTTGTCAGCCAATACTACAGCTTCAACCCATTTCGACACATAGTCCACAGAAACCAAGATGTACTTCATTCCAAACGAATTCACGAATGGTCCCATGAAATCAATACCCCACACATCAAAGAGTTCTACCTCCAGAATTTTGGACATGGGCATTTCATGGTGTTTTGAAATAGCACCTTGACGTTGGCATTGGTCACACCTTCTCACATAGTCGTGTGCATCTCTGAATATTGTAGGCCAATAATAACCACTTTGCAAGACTTTCCTTGCCGTTCGATTCCCTGCATGATGTCCTCCAACTTGCGAAGTGTGGCATGCTTCCAATATAGTAGGCACTTCTTCATGGGATATACATCGTCGAATGATACCATCCGCGCATCTTCGAAACAAATAAGGCTCATCCCAATAGTAGTGCTGAACGTCATGCATAAACTTCCTCCTCTGGTGGTAAGATAAATTGGAAGGTAACACATTACTCACCACGAAATTTGCAAAGTCAGCATACCATGGTAATTTCTCCATTGTTGTCGCTAGTATCTCCTCGTCAGGGAATGCATCATCAATCTGATTTTCTGGTTGCGCCACATACTCATTCTCAAGTCTAGATAGGTGATCAGCCACTTGGTTCTCGCAACCTCTTCTATCTTTGACTTCGAAATCGAACTCTTGCAGCAGCAATACCCATCGAATCAGCCTTGGTTTTGCATCCTTCTTTGTCATTAGATACCTAAGAGCTGCATGGTCTGTATGAACGATCACCTTAGTACCCAATAGATAGGCACGAAACTTCTCAAACGCATACACAACCTCTAGGATCTCTTGTTCAGTGACAGTGTAGTTCCTTTGGGCTTCATTTAGGACCTTACTCGCATAGTAGATAGGATGAAACAATTTCTCCTTTCTCTGTCCAAGAACAGCACCAACGGCTACACCACTAGCATCACACATGACTTCGAACGGGAGCGTCCAATCTGGTGCTACCATGATAGGGGCTTCAATGAGTTTTTCTTTAAGGCATTCGAATGCCTTTAAGCAATCATCGTTAAAATCAAACTTCACATCTTTCTCCAATAGCTTGCACAATGGACTAGAAATTCTGGAGAAGTCTTTGATGAATCTTCGATAAAAACCGGCATGGCCAAGAAAACTACGAACTCCCTTCACCGAAATTGGAGGCGGTAGCTTCTCAATTACTTCTATTTTGGCGCGATCAACCTCTATTCCTCTTTCGGAAATCTTGTGCCCAAGAACGATTCCTTTTTTTACCATGAAGTGACACTTTTCCCAATTCAGCACAAGGTTGAACTCTACACATCTTTGTAATGCCATGCTCAAGTTCACAAAACATGCGTCAAAGGACTCACCAACAACTAAAAAGTCGTCCATAAATACCTCCAAAGTGTCTTCTACCATATCAGAGAAAATAGACATCATACAACGTTGAAAGGTGGCTGGTGCGTTGCACAACCCGAATGGCATGCGTTTGAAGGCAAAAGTACCATATGGGCATGTAAACATTGTCTTCTCTTGGTCTTCGGGGGCAATACAAATCTAATTGTAACCTGAATAACCATCCAAGAAGCAAAACCATCCTTTCCCCGCTAATCGATCTAGCATTTGGTCCATAAATGGCATGGGGAAGTGATCCTTGAGAGTCCAAGAATTCAGCTTGCGGTAGTCCATGCATACTCTCCATCCAGTAACGGGCCTGAGTGGAATAAGCTCATTCTTTGCATTCGCAACCACCGTCATACCTCTTTTCTTGGGAACACATTGTACTGGGCTTACCCATGTACTGTCAGAAATAGGATACACGACTCCTGCGTCTAACCACTTGATAATCTCCTTCTTCACCACCTCTTGCATTGGTGGGTTTAGACGTCTTTGATGTTCAATGGTGGGTGTGCACTTTTCTTGAAGCTGAATTTTATGTGTGCAAATCCCAGGTGGAATACCAATGATATCCGCAATGGTCCATCCAATAGCTCTAATATACTTGCGTAAGATTGCAATAAGAGCTGCAACTTGTTGCTTACCTAAATCGGCTTCCACTATGACTGGAAGAGTGTTTCCGCTTCCTAAGAATGCGTACTTCAAATGGCTTGGCAGCTCCTTCAATTCTAACGTGGGTGGTTCTTCAATAGATGGCTTAGCTGGTGGTGTGGGTCGATTCTTGAGATCAAGATCCAGCTTCTTGGGAGTATAACGATATGTTCCTAATCCCGATAGAGCACAAATATCATCTTCAGAAATTTCAGCATCATCATCCTCTTCTTTCATGAACAAAGCCTCCAAAGGATCATCAAGAATTTGCTTTTCTGCAAGTAACTCTTTCTCGTCATCAAAGACAACATCAGCCACCGAAAATACACTTAGATCTTTGGGTTGCTTCATTGATTTGCAAACATCAAAGCGAACCACTTCATCATTTATTCGGAATGAAAGCTCATTAGCTCTCAAATCTATGAGCACACTTCCCGTAGCAAGGAGGGGGCGTCCCAAGATTATGGGAACCTCTGAATCTGCTTCACAATCCAAGATGACAAAGTCTACTGGAAATATGAATGAAGATACCTTTACCAAGACATCGCATAGAATACCAACCGGTCGTTTTACCGACCTATCCGCCATCACAAGCCTCATATTAGTTGGTGTAGGATCTCCTAACCCCAACTTCTTATAGATCGATAATGGCATCAAGTTGATGCTGGCTCTTAAGTCACACAATGCTTTAGCAAAGTCCAAAGATCCGACGGTGCAAGGAATCGTGAAAGCTCCGGGGTCGGCCTTCTTCTAAATTATCGATCGAGTAGCAATTGCACTACAATGATGCACATCATCTTTCAGCTCATAGCTTGCTGCCCTCTTCTTAGTCAAAAGATCTTTCATAAACTTCACATACCCAGGCATTTGTTCAAGTGCCTCTACCAATGGGACATTAATAGTCAGCTGCTTCAATATGGTCATAAATTTGCTGAACTTAGTGTCATCGGCCACCTTCTTCAATCTTTGTGGAAAAGGTGGTGGTGGGTATGGAAGTGTTCTCTCCATGGCTTTCTTGTCCTCTTGCTTCCGTTTATTATTTTTTTCAGGCTGCACGTCACTAGGTGAAACGTCCTTGACGTTGGAAGTAGATGTTGCGACTTCTTCTCTTGTGGCGTCACTAGGTGTGGCGTCCATATCTGCTGTTCTGTCAACCACTTGCTTGCCCTTTTCTGAAGTTTCCAGCACCTTACCACTCCTGGTAGTGATGGCCATGCATGACCCATCATTCCTTGGGTTTTGGACTGTATCGCTCGGTAAGGTGCCAGCCTTTCTTTGATTGAATGCTGCTGAAAGTTGGCTTAATTGCTGCTCTATTTGCTTGATAGAAGTGGAATGAGAATCAACTAGTTGCTTCATGAAGGCCAAATCATCAATTACCTCCTTCACTCCTGCGCTCGTTGCTTCCACTCCTTTTAATAACTTAGCCATCATGTCTTCCATTGAATTAGATGTGGTGGTATCACGTTTACCAGGGGGAACGTACAAACCACTATTTTCATTATTTTTCTTCCAACTACCTTGGTCTTTGCTTCCAGATTTAACATAATAGTTCCGACCTTGGTTTCCTTGGGAATTCCCACGGAAACCCCCCTGATTGTTCAAGTTGTTGGCCTCCTCTTCCAAATCAGATTCGTCTCTTCCTTTTGACGCAATAGCTTTCACTTTTTCAGTCTTCCCTAATAGATGCTTTGTAAGAAGATCCATTTGGTTTTTCATGTGCGCCATGTCTTGATCACGTTCTTCTTCTCTTCTTCTTTGGTCTGCAGACATGCCAATAGATAAAGTGGGGCTTGCTACCTCAGAATCCCTGGTATGCCAAGCCCTACTTTGTTTCGTCATACGATCTAGCATGTTGCTTGCTTGACCAAAGGTGAGGTCCATAAAAGAACCTCCAGCTGCGTTGTCTACCACTGGTTCAGTTACTGAATTCAAGGCTCTATACAAGATCTCCATGAGGTGAACATTAGTCATGTGATGGTTTGGGCATCTCGTTAGTTTTGTCTTGAACCTCTCCCATGTTTCGTGAAGAGCTTCAGAGGGAAGCTGACGAAAGTTGCTGATTTCATCTCTTAATTGAGCCCTCTTGGATGGCGGAAAGAATCTTTCTAGGAAAGCGTCTCTCAATTGCCTCCAATTTGTAATAGAATCAGGAGTCAGCCCATTCAACCATAATGTTGCCTCCCCAGACAGAGACAATGGAAATAGACGTAATCGAATAGCATTCTGACCAACACCAGGATTGTCAAAAGACTCGCATGTAGAAATAATGTTGATGAGATGCATATTCGGATCATCGCCTGCTAGTCCACCAAATAACCCCTTGAGTTGCAATAACTGAATCATGGTGCTAGTGATGTTGAATTTGGCTCCGGGCGCTAATGGTGGTGGAATTATAGCTCCAGTGGCTCCGGCACCATCAAGATCATCATCATTATCGTCGAAAGCTGGTTGCAAAGGTTGGCGATCATATCTGTACCGAGCTTGTCGACCTCTTCGATTGGCAGGTGTTGCAATTTCAGTGCCATGCCTTGGGTTTATCAACTCGTCATCTCCTAAATCTTCATCGTCAGGATTTGTTGCTCGTCCAGGATTATCAATGTTTTGTTGTTGGACTTGAGCAGCGACAAGAGCAGCTAATCTTGCTTGCTCGTGTTGAGCTGCCATCCTGTCGATTTCAGCTTGTGCTTCCATTCTTCTAATTCGTTGCGGTTCAGGATTGATTGGTAATAACGGTTGACCAGAACTTCTAGTATGGGGCATGCACTAAAAGAAAAACCTGCAATAAACAAAAACAAAAACTAAACGTAAAAGTACGAGAATCTTTGACCAAAGGGTCTAGTAATTATCACGAACTTGATTGACACTCGTATTCCCCGGCAACGGCGCCAATTTTTGATAACGCTCAATCTACAGCTCTCATGAGTGTAAAGCGGTCGTTAGCAAATATAGAACCCAACCTGGGTTGGGTGTCCATCCCACAGGGAATAGCTTGGCCAACAAGTAAGTAAAATTAATAGACTTTTGGTGCAAGTCTCGTAAGAAGGGGGGATTATAATAAGTAACCAAAGTAATGAAATAAAAGCTGAAAATAGCAAAGTAAAAAGGGAAAGAGATTGTTACGTTGGTTGTAAACAATGAGAATTGAAGCGTTGGGGTTATGTCCACCTTCAGAGGTATAAATCTATATTGGCTATGAGTGTGTAGAGTCTTGACATGCAATTGCTTATAGAGAATTGTAGTCGATGGTAAATCCAAGCGTCTCTCGACCTAAACAAGGACTATTTCACTTTAACTCTCTCGAGCTTAAAGCGTGTCTAGCGGTACGAATTCTCCAAGAGGTTAGTCCAGTTACGACACTAGCTTTTTAGTAGGAAAGGGTGTCCTACTACCTTGACATTATCTCTTTTCCAGACAAATAACCTTTCTCTCGAACAAGTTAAATGTTAGACTGGCGTATTCTTGCGTTTGCAACCGCAAAGAATGTAGATTAAGATGAAGAGCATAATGATATAAGCAATATACGTGTCTTGAACTCACAAACTCACAGCTATAGATAGTAACTCATTCGGCTTCCATAACCCCAACTAAGAGGTTTAGTTACCCATGAATGCGAAGGATATCACGGTTTGCATGGTGGATAGCGTGAAAAGTAGGTGTTTAGGCGTGTGGTTTTGGTGATTCCGTAGCAAGTAACGATTCTCCTGTTGTGGAATAGATGAATAGAAGAATAATAGAATTAATGGAAAGATTAGAAGAGTGAATAGAAGTGTTGTAGTGGAAGAAGAGAGGGATGGAAGAATTGTATTGTTTAAGAATTGAAGAATTAAGAATGTTAGAAGATGAATAAAAATCTCTAGCATGATAGGGTATTTATAATACTCCTATCCTACTCCTACTAAACTAATGAAATAAATAACCAAATCCTAATATACTAATGAAATCCTTGACCCAAATGTACTAGGGTAAGGTTACAATATCAAAATCCAAATAGATTAGTGAAACACATAACCTAATTGCACTAGGTTAATGTATCTTGGAAAAAATCCAGCTTTGTGTCTGTAAGTCCCCAAAGTCTTCAGAATTGCTGTTTTAGCCCGGGACAGATTTTCCATGCAGAAGATTTGGTCCTTTAGGCGTCCAACTCCTTTCCATCTCGTTCGTGAGCTTTCTTTTGCGTCAAGTAAGCCATAAAATGCTGTATTTTGCATCATTTATACCTGAAACTTTACTAATCATGTTTGTTAGCTCATTTATAGGAAAAAGGACTAAAAGTGCATGAAATAGATAATTAGTTCTCAAAACTAGGCTAAAATATGGGCAAAATATATTGATATAGGCACGTAAATCCGCCTATCATCACAGAGGTAGACAGGGCCTTGGCAAAGTAAAAAAGAGATGGAGCACAAGAAGTAGGTAGTTGTAACACCCCGAGTCTGTACCCCGGACGCTACATGATGCTCATAGTCTCGAGGGATCACAAGCTAACCCATGACTGGTACCTGCTGCAATAACTGAATAATAATGCTGAATAATATGCAAAAACTGGCGGAAGCTTTCCATAAGGTTCAATCTGTAAATAATCTTAACAATATTAAAAGAGGTATCATAAATACCCAAAACTGAAAGACAAAACTGAAATCTGAATAACTGTCTGAAATACTTAGTCTGGGAAGCCTCTAACTGTATGAACCGTGGAGTTGATGGGAAAAGTCCCCAACTAACTCCGTCTACTGACATAAACGAACATACAGTAAATAGTAATCATTTTCTCAAACTATGAGGACTCACCACTATGCTGAATGCTGAAAGTCTTGTCTACTGAGGATGCTCTGAAGCTTGTGCATCGGAACCTATGATATAAAATATCATAGCACAAAAAACATGCGTCAGTACTTTAAATGTACTGGTATGCACAGTGAGGTAGGTTGAAATACATGGGTTTATATGCATGAACAATAATAACTGAATAACATAAGTATGACTGAATAAGAGTACATGCATAAATACGTATACCATAAATAAAATCGTGATAACATTGAACACTGAGTCTAAATATTGATCAACTGATTATCTGGATAACTGATACTATATAACTGATAACTGATAACTGGGTGACTGTATCTGACAGTCCTGAATTCTGAGGAACTATACTGAGTTCCATATTGAGCTGAGTGACTATGTCTGATAGTCCTAAATCTGTAGAATTGGACTGAGTTTTATTTTGAGTCTGACACTAAAATTAAGACTGTGGAAGGTAATCATCTAACCAACATGCCCCTTTCTCTAGTTGATTTAGGGTCCAACCTGTAACCCCAGTTGGAAGGGTGTCAATACCGTTCCACGGGTAAGGACAAGCTGTGAGTTAAACCTCTCTAATAGGAAGCTCTTTCGTCAACCCTCGCTGACAGGATAACTCGGATGAGAAGTATCAACCCTTATAATGTCTGACAGGAAGATACCTCAACCTACGCTGGCTACTTAGTTCTATAATACAGGGATTGCTACTAAGGGTCAACCCTCTGCTGACAGGAATGCCTCCATCCCTGGGTTAACTCGGTGCTACATCCTACTCCCAACTGAATAAACACTGAACTGATTTCTATTCTGTACTAGGGTAGAGTGAGTAATTACTGAGATTGCTATTTAGCTGAACTGTACTAAGTTTACTGAGTCCCATTAACTATGGAATATTACTGAATTCTGTTAGCTGACTGAGTTTACTAAGGTCTGAACTAGATACTGAATTAGACTCGACTAATATGGATTCTACTGAGTTTTTCTGAGTTCTATAACTGACTGAGAGTACCACTGATCATGTCATGACTGATACTGTTCTATGACTGACCATGGCTCTGGGTAATCAGCTAAATTGTCGGGTACAAGTACCCCCAGGACTCGATAGCATAAATTAAGAGACATGGCATAACATGAAACATGTAAACTATGAACTTGATCATCATTCATACATTGGGGCATTTTAACAAACACTTGCATGATATAACTTACAAATAAGCTAACTTGACATGATTTCATTCTGTTAATAGTTCACATGGACACTTTATCAAGCACTTGGTGAGCATAGAATATGCACATAGTATTGAACAACAAGTGAGCATCATAATTCATCTCTAATTTCACAAGTCAAGGGTTTGTCATATATTCACATGAATCTACACATATAAAGATCAATTTCATATGCTATATATATATATATATATATATATAAAATCATGAATTAGGAACTTAATCCAAATAACAATCATGGATACACTTTAATCCCAACCATGGAAATTATAAAATCAATTACTTGAGGTTTAAAAAAGATTCTTGGATTCCAAGGGTGGAAGGAACCCTTGGATGAACACTTCACATACCTGTGTTGAAGAATTTCTGAAAGTTTATGGTTGAATCTTGAGTTCTTGATTTGAAATTTAAGCACCTAGGGTTTTTTTCTTGAGCTACATGGAGAATGAATGACTATATTTTCTCTATAGATAGTTTAATTTCGTGTTTTAGGGGATGAGGGTCGAGGGAAAAAGACATAAATACCTCCAAGAATGTGGTCTTTTAAATGACTGAAAACTAGGTTTTCGACGCGCAGGTTGACGCAGTGCATCGATGGCATTGATGCGATAGCCAACTCACCACACCATGTTCACGTCGATTTACTGGAATTGGATGCTGGTAGCTGGGGAAAATATTAATCCACATGATAGTCAACACGCCGCGCCAAGATCGCGTTGATCCACTGTTTTAAGGTTCCAAAGGGGCTTCAAACGAAGTCCGAAAAATCCAAAGCTTATTCGAAAATACCTATGGACATTCCTGATCATGAATCAACCTAAATATCAACATTTAATAAATGTAAAGGTTGCGAATAAGATTGTCAACCTTCATAGGTTAAAATGATACTAAGTCTGAGTACTTAGTTAAAATATTCTAAGTCTGGGACCCCTTGACAAGCCTAAAAGACTGAATTAAGCTTAGGATTTTGTGGGGTCTTACATTATCTCCCCCTTAGGAACATTCATCCTCGAACGGGACTACTGAGATGGAGAATACTGAGAGGCTGACTTACTTACTGGACGTGAACATCTGGAACATGACTATATGACTGATATTACTGGTATTCTGAATTATCATACTGAACGTGCATATTTGATGCATGGATATAGCTGAACATAATTCATGAATACATGACTGGGATTATTGATAAAATGAATCTATATACTGAACATGCAATAGGAACTGATACCACGTTTGTAACTGAAATCTGAACATGAAACTGATTAAGCTTAAGGAAACTATTACCTTGAGCTGGGTATGATTTAGCAGAGAATAGATGAGGATACTTGGTTCGCATATCTGCTTCTGCTTCCCAAGTATCTCCTTCAACGGACTGATTCCGCCAAAGAATTTTGACTAGAGGAACTTCTTTGTTCCTTAGTTTGCGAATCTAATAGTTAAGAATTTCGACTGGAATTTCTTCATGAGAGAGCCTGTTTTGAATATCTATTCTCTCAATAGGGACTAGGACTGATGGGTCACCTATGAATTTCTTTATCAAGGAGACATGAAACACTGAATATATTAAAGATAAATCTGAAGGTAACTCAAGCTCGTAAGCTACCTTTCCAAAACGACTGAGGATTTGGTAAGGACTGACATATCAGGGACTGAGTTTTAATTTCTTGCCAAAAAACATTACTCCTTTCATAGAAGAGATATTCAAGTACACATAGTCACTAATATTGAACTTAAGATCCTTTTTGCATATATCTGTATACGATTTCTGTCGGCTCTGAGCTGTCTTCAGCCTTTTCCTGATCAATTGGACCTTCTGTAAGGTATCAAACACCAATTCAGGCCCTACCACTATGGCCTCACCCACTTCAAACCAACCAATGGGAGATCTACACCTCCTCTTATAAAGCACCTCAAATAGAGACATCTGAATACTGGAGTGATAGTTATTGTTATATGCGAACTCAATCAAAGGCAAGTGGTCATACAAACTACCTTTAAAGTCTATCGCACATGCTTAAAGCATATCTTCTAAGGTTTGAATGGTCCTTTCTACTTGACTATCTGTCTGAGGATGAAAGGCTGTACTGAAATAAACTCGGGTACCAAGACCCTTTTGGAATGCTTTCCAGAAATGAGAGGTGAACTGGGCACCTCTATTTGAGATAATGGACAATGTAACACCGTGCAATCTGACCAACTCCCTGCTATAGAGTTTGGCATAATCCTCGACTGAATAAGAGGTATAAACTAGAAGGAAAATGAGCTGATTTGGTCATCTGGTCTACAATGAACCAAACTGAATCTGCCGACGATGAGTACGAGGCAAGCCTATCACAAAGTCCATGCTCACTTCTTCCTATTTCCAGGTGGGAATATTGAACTCTTGCATGGACCCACTAGGCTTCTAATGCTCAATATTAACCTACTGATATGTTGAGCACTTAGCCATAAACTCTACAATGTCTTTTTTCATCCGATTCCACCAATAGATCTCCCACAAATCACGGTACATCTTCGTGGCCCCTGGATGAATAGAGTAACATGCACCATGTGCTTTTGCAAGAATTTACTGCCTTAAGCCATCTACACCTGGCACACACAGATGACCCTGACAATGCAAAATACCATCTCCGCTTTGGGAGAAAACCTCTACCTTTTGATTTTTACCTGATTTCTTCAACTGGACTAGGCTGGGATCCTTATCCTGCTTTTCCTTCACTTCGAAAACTAGGGATAATTCTGAGCTACTCTGCACCTACCCACTACCTTCTGCTGAATCGACTAAGTGAACACCTAGTCGGGCTAGCTGATGAACTTCCTGAGCGTTCTTCTGACTATTCTCAATATGGGCAATACTACCCATAGACATCTACTGAGAGCGTCAGCCACTACATTGGCCTTGCCCAGATGATACAGAACAGTCATGTCATAGTCTTTCAATAATTCCAACCACCTTCTCTGATGGAGGTTGAGGCCTTTCTGAGAGAACACATACTGCAGGCTCTTATGATTAGTGAACACATCAACGTGCACACCATACAAGTAATGACTCCAAATATTTAAGGAAAAAACTACTGCTGCTAACTCAAGATCATGAGTAGGATAGTTCTTATCATGGGGCTTAAGCTGTCTAGAGGCATAGGCTATGACCTTACCACTTTGCATCAGAACATAACCCAATCTGGCTATGGAAGTGTCATAGTACATAACAAAATCGTCTGAACCATCTGGTAGGGTCAAAATTGAAGCTGTAGTGAGTCGAGTCTTCAATTCTTGAAAACCCATCTCACAAGAATCTGACCACTGGAACTTGACTTTCTTCCGAGTCAATCTGGATATAGGGGATACAATAGATGAAAATCCCTCAACAAACCATCGGTAATAGCTATCCAAACCAAAGAAACTCCTGATATCTAACGGAGAGATAGTCCTGGGCCAGTTTCTCACTGCTTTGGTCTTTTGGGGATCAACTCTAATGCCATCACCAGAAATTATATGGCCAAGGAATGCTACTGTCCTCAGCCAAAATTCACACTTACTGAATTTAGTGAATAACTGATGGTTTTTGAGAGTCTACAATACTGTTCTGAGATGGTCTCCATGATCGTGTTCACTACGGGAGTAAACAAGAATGTCATCTATGAAGACTATGACGAACATATCCAAGTACTGTTTGAACACACAGTTCATCAAGTCCATAAAAGTTGCTGGGGCATTGGTAAGACCAAAGGACATGACTAAAAATTCAAAGTGACCATACCGAGTTTGGAAAGCTATTTTTGGGATGTCACTTTCCCTGACTCTGAGTTGATAATAGCCTGATCTAAGGTCTATCTTAGAGAAATAACTGGCACTCTGAAGTTGGTCAAACAAGACATCAATTCTAGGGAGTGGATACTTGTTCTTGATCGTAAATTTGTTTAACTAATGGTAATCTATGCACATTCTGAGAGAACCATCTTTCTTACGCAAGAATAACACTAGTGCGCCCCACGGGACACACCAGGTCTGATGAATCCCTTATCTAAGAGATCTTTTAACAATTCCTTTAATTCTCTGAGTTCTACTAGAGCCATTTTGTATGGTGGGATAGAGATGGCCGAGTATCTGGGAGAGGATCAATTCCAAAATCAATTTCCCTTTTGGGAGGAACTCCTAGAAGATCTTTGGGAAACACATCTAGGAATTCACATACTACTAATACTGATTCAAGAGTCGGGGTTTCTGAACTAGAGTCCTAGACTCAAATGAGATGGTAGACACATCCCTTAGATATCATCTTTCTAGCCCAAAGGTAATAAATAAGTCGACCCCTAAGTGCTGAAGTACTACTCTTTCACTCTAGGACGGGTTCATTCAAAAACTGAAATTGGACAACTCTATTTCTGTAGTCGACTGAGGCATAACAGGAATTAAGCCAATCATGCCGAGAATGACATCGAAATCAGTCATCTCTAATTCAACTAAATCTGTTGAAGTGACTTTTTGAGATATCACGACCGGATAGTTCTTGTATATCCGTTGGGCTATGATAGATTTACCCACTGGGGTAAAAATTAAGAAGGCTCTGCTAGAATTTTGGGCCTGACTCTGAAATCAACTACTATATATGGAGTAACAAAAGACAAAAAAGCTCCTAGATCTAGCAAAGCGTAACCATGCAAATGAAAAACTTGTAACATACTAGTGATCACATCAAGAGAACTTTCCTGATCCTATCGGGACTGAAGAGCATAGAGTCTATTTGGGCACTGCCCACTGGGGGCACTGGAAGAGGCACCCTGCTGATTTGGGCGACTGAACCGAGCTGGGGAACGGTTATGTTGACTCTGCGAACCCACTTGAGGACACCGCCTAACTCTGTGGCCTGGTTTTCCATATCTAAAACACACATTACTGCTAGCTCTATAAATACCCTGGTGGTTTCTTTCGTACTTCTGGAAAATTGGATTGGTTCGGGCACTGTTAACACTGCCCTGGGGTTTAGGGCCTGATGTCCTGACTCGGCTGCCATCTCTGAATTTTGGAACTAGAGCACTGGCTAAGGAAGGATCTAGAACTAAGGATTTTGGGCAGAACTGAGAATGATTCCCACCCTTTGACTTTGGCAGAGCAAAATTGAAACTACCTACTCTCGTCCTCTTATTCTCTCTCTCTTTCTCTTTTGGCCTCCTCTATCTACTGAGCATGGACCATGAGCCTGGATATGTCCACTCTTTAATAATAAATACGGTTCTACACTCCTTGACAACGCTACTATACACCCCTGACACGAACTTACTCATCTTTGCTCTGCTATCTGCTATAACATGCGAGGCATATTTAGCTAACTGAGTAAACTTGAGAGAATACTCCTGTATTGTCATATTTCCCTGCTTTAGGTTTATAAACTCCAAAAATTTTGCTTTCCTTAACTCTAGTGGGAAGAACCTATCCATAAAAGCAACTACAAACTCTTTCTATTCTATGGGCCCTGCATCTGTGGCCTTTTATACCTTTCACTATTTGAACCATGAGTGAGCCACATCTTGTAACTGATATGCGGCCAACTCAATGCTCTCAACAGCTATCACCCTCATAATGTCAGTAACTTTCTACACTTGGTCAAGAAATTCCTGAGAGTACTTATCTAACTTGGACTCTGTGAAAGACGGAGGGTTCATTTGGGTGAAGTTCCAAATCCTGGAAACAGCAATATTAGCCACCAGGTTGGCTGGAACTGCAGCTGGGCGTTCATTCTGGACTGCCACAAAATGAGCTAAGGTGGTGAAGGTTGCTCTGAACTCCTTGTGGGATATATGCTCGCCCAAAGGATCAGGATGGATAGGTTGAGGGGCTGACTGATCTCCCGTTCCTCTTTTTTTAGTCCTCTCTGGTGGCATATTCTATAAATGGAAGAGAAACTAGGATTAGAAAGAGAGTGTATCTAGAGCTCATGCTCACTTACACGATATGAATACTGAAAAGAGGGGTACTATTCCTAAAACATCGAATAGCCTCCTGTCCATAAGTGTGACATGCAGCACACCCATGCACAAGACTCTACTAGATGTGGCTTTCAGACTTCCTAGGAATCTATTGAATCTTAGGCTCTAATACCAAGTTTGTAATGCCTCAAGTCTGTACCCTGGATGCTACATATTGCTCATAATCCCGAGGGACCACAAACTAACCCATGACTAGTACCTGCTGCAATAACTAAATAATAATGATGAATAATATGCAAAAATTGGTGAAAACTTTCCATAAGGTTCAATCTATAAATAATACCAATAATACTAAAAGAGGTATCACAAATACCCAAAATTGAAAGACAAAACTGAAATCTGAATAACTGTCTGAAATACTCTAGTCTAGGAAGCCTCTAACTGTCTGAACTGTGGAGTTGATGGGACAAGTCCCCAACTAACTCTGTGTACTGACATAAACTGAAATACTGCAAATAGTAATCATGTCCTCAAACTATAAGGACTCACAACTATGCTAAATGCTGAAAGTCTGGTCTACTGAGGGTGCTCTGGAGCTCGTGCATTAGAACCTATGATAAAGACATCATGGCGCAAAAAGCATGCATCAATACTTTAAATATACTGGTATGCTCAGTGAGGTAGGCTGAAATACATGGGTTTATACGCATGAACAATAATAACTAAATAACATGATTATGACTGAATAAGAGTACATGCATGAATACGTATCCGTAACTAAAATTATGATAACACTAAACAGTGAGTCTAAATACTGATCAACTGATTAACTGGATAACTGATAACTGGGTGACTGTATCTGACAATCCTAAATTCTGGAGAACTATACTGAGTTCTATACTGAGCTGAGTGACTATGTCTGATAGTCCTAAATCTATAGAATTGGACTGAGTTCTATTCTGAGACTGATACTAAAATTGAGACTATAGGAGGTAATTATCTAACCGACATACCCCTTCTCTAGTTGATTTGGGGTCCAACCTGTAACCCTAGTTGGAAGGGCGTCAATACCATGTCATGGGTAAGGACAAGCTGTAAGTTAACCCTCTCTGATAGGAAGCTCTTTTGTCAACCCTCGCTGACAGGATAACTCAGATGAGAAGTATCAACCCTCATAATGTCTGGCAGAAAGATACCTCAACCTACGTTGGATACGTAGTTCTGTAATGTAGGGATTGATTCTATGGGTCAAACCCTCTGCTGACAGGAATTCCCTCATCCCTGGGTTAAATTGGTGCTGAATTCTACTCTTAACTGAATATACGCTGA
Organism: Capsicum baccatum var. pendulum; assembly: GCA_030864225.1. NCBI lineage: Eukaryota > Viridiplantae > Streptophyta > Magnoliopsida > Solanales > Solanaceae > Capsicum > Capsicum baccatum. The sequence continues at coordinate 187,544,965 of CM061554.1, forward strand.
ATTGATTTCTATTTTGTAGTAGGCTAGACTGAACGATTACTGAGATTGCTGTTTAGCTGAACTAAACTAAGCTCACTAAGTTTCGTTGCCTGATGAGATACTACTAAATTTTTTTAACTGACTGAGTTTACTGAGGTCTGAACTAGATACTGAATGAGACTGGACTAATATAGATTCTACTGAGTTTTCCTGAGTTTTATAACTGACTAAGAGTACTACTGATCATGTCGTGACTGATACTGTTCTATGACTGACCATGGCTCTGGGTAATCAGCTAAATTTTCGAGTACAAGTACCCCAATGACTCAATAGCATAAATTAAGAGACATGGCATAACATGAAACATGTAAACTATAAACTTGATATTCATTCATACATTGGGGGCATTTTAACAAACACTTGCATAATATAACTTGCAAATAAGCTAACTTGACATGATTTCATTCTCTTAAAAATTCACATGGACACTTTATCAAGCACTTAGTGAGCATAGAATATGCACATTGTATTGAACAACAAGTGAGCATCATAATTCATCTCTAATTTCACAAGTCAAGGGTTTGTCACGGATTCACATAAATCTACACATATAATGATCAATTTCACATGATATATATATAATCATGAATTAGGAATCAATTTCACATGAGATATATATAATCATGAATTAGGAACTTAATCCAAATAACAATTATGGATACACTTTCATCCCAACCATGGAAATAAAAAAATTAATTACTTGAAGTTTAAAAGAGATTCTTGGACTCCAAGGGTGGAAGGAACCCTTGGATAAACACTTCACATACCTGTCTTAAAGATTTTCTAAAATTTTATGTATGAATCTTAAGTTCTTGATTTGAAATTTAAGCACCTAGGGTTTTGTTCTTAATCTAATTGGAGAATTAATGACTTTATTTGCTCTATAGGGAGTTTAATTTCTTGTTTTTGGGATTGAGGGTCGAGGTAAAAAGACCTAAATACTCCCAAGAATGCGGTCTTTTAAATAACTAAAAATTGGGTTACCAACGCGCAAGTCAACGCAACGCGTTGATGGCATCGACGCGATAGCCGATGCGTATGCCATGTTCACATTGATTCACTGGAATTAGACGCTGGTAGCTGGGGAAAATATTAATCAATGCGATGGTTGATGTAGCGCGTCAAGATCGCGTTGATCCACTATTTTAAGGTTTCAAAGGGGCTTCAAACAAAGTCCGAAAAATCCAAAACTTGTACGAAAACACCTACGGACGTTCTTGATCATGAATCAAGCTAAAAATAAAAATTTAATGAACGTAAAGGTCTCAAAATAAGATTATCAACTTTCGTAGATTAAAATGATACTAAGTCTTAGTACTTAGTTAAAATATTCTAAGTTTGGGACCCATTGACAAGCCTAAAGGACTGAATTAAGCTTATGATTTTGTGGGGTCTTATAGTGGTAATTACCGTGATGTGTAGGAATCAATTGATCCCACTATTAACTTAGAGAAATCTATTAAAGAATTCAACTTCAAAGATGAACGTATAATGAATGGTCGATGGGTCTTCTTTCAACAATCTAAAATCCTTTCTTCATTTACAAACACTTATGTGATAATATTCCTAACAAAAATGCCATTTGACTTGACTGTAGGACATCATGCAACTTATCCTTTTGGAGCTGACGTAACAAATGAGCCTCACAAAAACATGATACAAAACTTCTTTAGAGTGCTGGCGATTTGTAATACAATTATTCCTGATATGGACAAAAAAATAGGTGAGATCTCCTATGCGGAGTCATCAGATGAAGCTACCTTTGTCATTGTGGCAAGGGAACTTAGGTTTCGGTTCTTTGAAAGAAAACTAGACAGAATTACACTGCATGAGCTAGATCATCAAAGTGGCAAGCTTGTCGACAGGTAAATTTTTTATTTGTTTTTTTCTTGTATTGGAATCATTCAAAAATTCGAAAGAAATTTGCTCATCCAGTAGCCAAGAATACATCCATATTTCCCTATTTTTGTCCTTTTTGGGATATGGTATGTCCACTCTATTTTATTTCATCTTCTTTGGTTGTGTGGTTGTGAAGAATCCATGGAAAAAACAGGTACACCAGTGATCTCTTGAATTGATGAAGTCGGATTTAAAGCCCAGTTGGTTTCGTTCCTCCTATCAAGATTTAGTACTTAACCACTTTAGGATTTTGTGTCCACTTTACTGTTGATGACTCCTAGGAAGACACTGATCAATGTGAGCATTCAAGGTCGTATTTGATGAGGATATGGAAATCAAGTAGCATATTCCCCATTCTTTGGCTACTCTCGGGCAAACAAACAGAAGATCTTGGAGATTTCAGAAGACCGCTTCTCTTTTTAAATGATTTCTTGTGAGGCCAGTTCTCTTCAAACATGCCCATTGTCTTATGAATCCCAATTCATTTGATAACATCTGGTCTGGAGATCTGAGTTTCTTCTGTTTGTCAATATTTACACTTTTTTGTTTCTCTTCAAGAACTTGGCATCAACTAATACTTCTACCTTTTTGTTTTATGTAATTCTTCTCTCTCATTTTATTTTCTCTTATTATATAGCTTGTGGTGAACCTTATTTTTTTAGTTCTCCTATGTTTTGTACATTAGAACATAACTCTGGTTTTTGCAGCTTTCTTGGGTGATTGAACATCTGAGTTTTCATGATACACTAATTCTAAAGTTATAAATATGTTCTATTTTGGTTTGAAATGTTTGAGTTGCTCTGTAAAACAACAATAAACCACACTAACATCTTTGTCCAACATAAAACTATGGTGAAATTTTCTCAATATGATTAACTTGATGTAGAAAATCATAGCAGTAAATTGATAGGCATGTGATAAAGTGTGAAAACAGGGGGAATATTTTTCCTTACACCATTGCGAAGCATACTATAATCATCTTTCTGATAAACATAGACCTTTTATCAATGTCTATTCTATGGATTGTGTGTGCATGTGTTTTTGTGTTAAAGGAAGGACGACATGTTGCGTGTTTTTGTATTAGATGTTATACCAGTGATATAAATACATGTTATCTCGAGTGAGTAGGATTTTCACTCTTCATTTATTTTTCTTCTTTTCCTTAATTTAGACTATTTACCCTACTTGCACAGTATAATTTTCAAATAAAGAGGCTTCAGTTAAACCCACCCTTCTTTGCCTTTTGCTTTGCAAACATTATTGTTTCTTTCATGGTGTTGAATAAAGTTGTTATTTAGTATTTGGATAAAAATTCTAGGATTTAGTCGGTCTTCTTGTTTGGTCGTGAATAAAAAGGACATTTACAGCTCCTTTATGTAATATGACCCTTTTATGCACTTGGTATGTCATATTCGTGAACTTCTGTAGCTTCTTTATGTAATATTTCCCTTTTTGGCATTTGGTATATAAGGGTTATGCTTGATGAGAATTTTTCAAGTAATTTTTTGTATTGGTTTGCGTTGTTCTTACAAATCATATTATCATGTTTATCATCCAACCTTTCTCACAGAATACTTGATTATGAAATATAAATTTTATTTGTATTTATCTTTAACAAGTTAATTTGGTTACATGATGAGCAGAAACTGTTGCAGTAAGTTGAACAACATGTATGGGTGTAAAAAAGTAGCGCAACGAAGGTAAAAATACATATAAAAGAAGCACAAATTCGCTGCACTAAAGCTTCCTCTATATGCAGTGTCAGAAGAATCTTGTATATATAGTAACTATCTTGATGGAATTTTATATTATGTTATGCCTTTATTTTCACAATCAATAAAAGTTGTCATATATTTGATATTTGAAGGTGGGTTATTGTGATAATATTCCAATCCTCATACGTCAAGGTCGTGGAGTCAATTTTTCTTTATTGATCATTTGATAAAAAGTTGTATGCTTTTTGTTAAAGTTTCTCTCATTTTGTGAAATTTTTATTTGAATTTGTAGGTTATTGACGTTTCCTTCAACATTGAGAAAAGAGGTAGAGTTGATCAAAGTGATGTTAAGTATTTACACATTCTCTCTGATGTTAAAAATCAGAGTAAATTAGAGAGTAACAAAAATTTTCTTTCTTTCTTGAGGAAATTTTAAACTTTTTGGAATCTGATTAAAGGAATTTAGGTGCTTCATTTTGTTAAACATGTGATAATGGTTATTGTGATCATCGATATAAATGTGATTGTAGATATTTATCTAAACGTATTTGAGGAGGGTGATGATCTTGACATCACAAGTTCAAAGTACTGCAAAAAAATTAATATTATCAATAGTAAAACGTAACCACCCTGGATGTAATTTAATTTGAGTTCTATCTAATTTAATACTATTTCTAAATCTCTATTTTTTTTCTTTCTAAATTTCTGTTAACATTCACATTGTTAAATGAATTCAAATGGTGAAAAAAATGAATTCAAATGTATGTTGTTTATAAGTGTTTTTATTTTCGTTAAAAAAGAGGTTAATAATTTTAAATGGGTTATAAGACCGCGTGAAGCGCGGACATGTTACCTAGTGTAATATACTTTTGGCAAAACTCTTACCCTTTGGTTGGATGGTGGCTTCCTATGGCATGGTTGGTATGGTTATGAAGAGAATCATGTTTTGTTTTGATTATTTTCTAAAAGACATGGTATGGTATGTTATGGTATCTTTTCATGGTTTGATAACCATGAAATACCCTAATTTACAGAACCACCAATTCGGTGGTATACCATGATTTTCTTATTTTTTTCAATTATACCCTTATATAATATTATTTTATTTTATCCTTTACTCTATATTACTTATTTTTATGCTTTTCTGCTCTCTCCTCTTCGTTGTTGTGTTATTCTTCATTCTTCTGCCTTCCACCTTCTCTTCTTTACCTAAAATTACACTTTGATGATGCTTTAATTTTAGGTTTGATACCTACAAAAGAGACATGTACTTTCATGATATGCGGATATGTAGAGATAAAAATGTGGCCATGGCCAAGAAGTACTTCCAGAGAATGGGAGAATATGGTTGTCTACATGATAGCCTTACTTATGGTGCTTTGATTAGTGGGAAAGTGTTTTGTTTTGATTTGGTGCAAATGTTTCTTTTTTTACCTTGTATTTTGGGTATGAAGTTCTATTTATGATACATGTTCACTGCTTGCTGCAGCCACATTCTATTTAATTAAATTTATTTGACTTTTTTGTGATTAGAAGAATACAGTTTTCTTCTTGGTCTAGTTTGACTTAAATATTTTAGCAAAATCTCAAACAGAGAATGGTAATATGCATATTGTATTTCCCCTATCTAGAATTCATAACCATATGAGTTGGAAATTAGATCAGATTTGTGATAAATCTATAGAAAGAAAATTATTTTTAATAATTATTGCTAAATTTAAAATTTATAATAATTAGGGCAATTTTAGTAAACTTACCCATTACAATACAGTATCATACCATCAAACCAAACAACAAAATTGTTATTAAACAATCGTGAAACCATGGAGTCCATCCAAACATTATATTGTACTATACTATAAAATACCATACCATACCAAACTGTACCGTTCATTATGAAACCATGGCAAACCATCATACAAACAAAGTGTTAGGGGTCGTTTCCTAAAGTGTATAACAATAATAATATAAAATATGATTTATTAGTTATGGATAAATTAGTTATGCTAAAATTATTGAAAATTTAAGGTGTTGTTTTAGGTAATTTTTTTTAATTTTTATACACTGTTTGGTTTGCTGTATTAGAAATAATATGTCTTATATAATTTTTATAAAAAAATATTTAATTACAAAAATACTCTTTACCATACGTGATAGAAAAAGAGAAAAAATGAAGAAAAAAAACCCCAACGGAGCAAATAGTTTAGAATTATATTTGCAACTTTTGAGAATTCAATGGTGTCATCAAGCAATTAATATCTTCCATAATTGGTCATTTGTTGAGCTCAGTATATATTCTCAAATTGTCTAGTTATAAAATAGAGCAAGACATAATGACAATTGGATCTCAATTTCATTGCAGAAGCTTTGAAGCATTTTCCAGATATAGTTGTTTCGGATGGAGAAGCTGAAAAATTAAATCATTTGGTGATGCTTCTCAGGTGCAATTTCAAACGGCTCATAGCAGCTTCGAATTTCAGCAACCAGAAAGTAGATGCAAATGGAAAACATTTTAGTTGGGATGTGAGGGGTAGTTTATAATTATCCAAGCTAATGCAAGTGTTGAAGTCCTTTGTCTTACTAATATATAGAAAATGGTGGTATTAGTAATACACTTACACAATAGAGTGTATAACTAATGCTTGCATTTGTTATACATAAGGTGAAAAAATATACCAAACAAGGTACTAATATTAACGTCACGACCCAAAATCCAGTGCCGTGATGACACTCGCCACGTTGGACCTTGACGAGTAAGCCTATTACCCAAACTGATAGACAAAGGGCGAAGAGACAGAAATAACCCCAAGGTAAGGCTTCTTGGACGAATTCGAACCATATAAATATAATAAATGCGGAAAGAACTATAAGCAATAATGCAACCATAACTTTCAAAACCTGATGTCAACAATATAAGAACGTATCTAGAACAACTCGAATCCAATTGAAATACAAAAGAAATTTAATAGATACCACTGTATCTCTGAAAACTAGTTAAGACATAGTCTAATGAAAAGAAAATATGGTAGGAGACATCTGGACGCCTGAAGATCAACCACTACCTTGAAAGCTCCAACAATCGCCTGAATCAAGCAACGCAGGGCGCACCCGAACCTGGATTTGCACCAGAAGGGTGCAGTAGGAGTGAGTACGATCCACTTGTACTCAGTAGGTATCATAGGTTGATCAAGCAAAGTAGAAAAGAAGACATAAAAAATACACACTAAGGGCATGTCACCTTCAATTAGAAAATATCCCACAACGGTAGTCCACACCTCTTGCACTAACAGTTCTAACATATCAGATATATTGCAATAAACATAGAAAAAACCACAAACATATAATATACCACATACAAGTACGACAAGGAAGGACAAGATACATACAAATCATTGAGTATAAGTAGAAGAAGTTAGGACAATTAGATAGGGAATAAACTAAAGCAGAAGTACAATCACATCACAGCCATAAAGAAGTAAACACAATAAGAGTGATTATGATGATGATGTTGATACACGAGGTTGTCGCACAACCTCCGTATACACCTATGGAGGCAAGCCTCCCGACATGGGACCCATGGGGGTTCACCAATCCATATATCATATCTCCTCCTTGGCACATCCTCCGGAGAAGGTTATATAAGATGTCACAATATCTCCTTCCTGACATATCTCTCAGGAAGGGTTTTAAAAAGGGCGTTGCTAGTGTTTCTCAGATGTTGCCACGGTGGTACCAATATTTCATGAATGAGTATAATATGAGAGTGTATTGCTCACAACCAATCACAATTAGTATTTTCAAAACCAACTACAATTATATATTTTCACAACCATCCACAATGATATATTCCCCAACCACGTGAGCCAATATTCACTCATTATTTCCATAATCCATGAAATTCCACATGATTCATATGCCAAATAAAGTATGAATATAAAAAAATACACCAATGGCACCACAATTAGGTATTACAACAACACAATATAATTATTCATATGTCTTTCAGGCTATCAATCTCACACAGGACCCCACACGGTCACATATATCACAATATATCTCAAAAACCAATAGTTACATCACATATAGGCCCTCACACGGGCACACCATGTTAAGATAGACAAATTCATGATTAGTTTCAATCCCCTTAACATGCATTTTATATAAAAAATACTACCCAAGCTAGCCTGAAAGAGTTAGCCATAACTTACCTCGAAGGTCGAAATTGGTCCGCCATACTTCAACCCATGACCTTACTTCTCATGAACAATCTTGAAATAAACTAAAACCAAGAAATATAGTATTTATGCGTCAAAACAAATCCAATGATACCCATATTACCTACTTTTGGTTTGAGGTTAAAAAGAACCCCCGAAATGGGTTTTAAAAAAAAGGGCAATATCGTAACTTTATTTCAAAATCATGTATCCCATACTTTTACAAACCTATAGCTGAAAATTCAAGTCAAATTGAGTTAAAACGAGGTTTAAATTGAAGAATAACTATTTTTCAACTTTATCGGGTAAAACCTTTGAAATCCACTTCTAAATCAAGAATTGAAGTTGTTTTGATGATGAAATTGAGGAAAGTAATTATAGGATTAGGAACATTATTCAAGTGAAAAGGAGTAAAATTAGGGTTGAAAATCAAGACCTAAGGTTTTTGGGTTTTGAGAAATTAATCAAGAAATTCACTAAGAAAAGGGTGAATTCTAAGGTTTTTGGGTTTTGAGAAATTAATCAAGAAATTCACTAAGAAAAGGGTGAATTCTAACCTTAAATCTGTAAGAGAATCAAGAAATAGATGTTAATATAGCTTTCCAAGCACCCAAAAGCTTCACTTTTAAGATCTCACACTATTTTAGGATTTAGCTCTTAAGAGACAAGGTGAAAAATGGGTTAATTCGCAACCTTAGGGGTCTATTTATACCCCTCTCAGGTCACCAACTGCTACAATCATACACCCAGGTGTGCAATCTCACACCCTAACAGCAGGAGGGGGTATAGCGATCACCAACACCCTAGGTGCGATCACACTACTCTCTCTTCCACACTTGTGTAATCGCCACTCAAGTGGTGCGATCGCACATGCACCATAAACCGGCTGAAACTTGGAAATTCTTCCAAGTTTTCGCCAAGGCCTCAGGATTCATTTGGAATCCGATATATGCAAATGAACTATGTAACCATACTAAATTCAATACTTTGGACTCAACGACAATATTAGATTTTCAAAAAAACATCATTTTCACAAAGTTGACCCCCAAAACTCAAAATCACAATCTTCCAAACCGAGGATCAAAATAAGATTTAAAAGCCGTAAAACTAGACCAAACATGTTACCATCCTAAAATCGACATTCCAGATTTGCTGGCGTAATCCGTTCAGCCATCCATCATACGAATCAAAAGATAACAACAGAAGTCCATAATAAGGCGCTCGAAGCTCCAAAAACCACAATATCGCATAAAAGTCCCAAAATGCATTAGAAACTGTATCAATAAACCCTACACCCCAAAGATACCATAATGAAACTACGAGGAAGGGTAAGATAGACAAATCACAAAAAAAACACATTTCATATATTTCATCAATATTCAGGTCGTTGTATCACCCACCACTAAAAATCTAGTTTATCCTCGAACTAAGGCAAAAAAAATACCTGAATCAATGATAAGATGTGGATAAGAACTATGCATATCCGACTCGACCTCCAAAGTAGCCTCATCTATAGGTCGATGTCATCACTAAACTTTAAGCAGAGGGATAACTCTAGAGCGCAACCGCCTAACATCCCTTGCCAAAATAGAGACCGACTCTTCAACCGCTCATCTAACTGAAATAACTCCCAACGAATAGCATAAGACCCCTTTGGATGTAATGAGAAAGCATAGAAACATAAAAAATTGAATGAACAACTGACAAATCTAGAGGCAAATCTAACTGATAAGCCACATCATCAATAGTTGGTAGAATCTCAAATGGACCTATATACCTAGGGATAAGATTGCCTCTCTTCCCAAACTTCATCACACCCTTCATAGGTGAAATTCAAAGAAAAACATGATCATCAACACCAAATCTCAAGGCACAAAGTCTATGGTCCGTTTAGCACTCCTGCCTACTCTAGGCTACACGAAGCCTATCCTGAATGATCTGGACTCTATCCAATGACTCACGAAGTAAATCCATACCTCGAGGTTTAACCTTAGAAACATCGAACCAACCCACTGGCGAGTGGAAAATCCTACCATACAATGCCTCAAAAGGAGCCATATTGATACTGACTCATATTAAGATCTCGTTGGATGAAAAAGTACTGAAGGCTACGATGGTCTGAGAAAATCTCATAATAGACTCCATACAAATAGTGCCTCTACAACATTAAAGCAAAAATAACTGCGCACAACTCCAAATTATGGGTAGGGTAATTTCTTTCGTGGGGCTACAACTGACGAGAAACATAGACAATCAACTTACCCTTCTGCATCAACACAATACTTAACCCAACATCTGAAGTATCACAAAACATGATGAAACCCATGTTTTTCTTGGGAAAAGTCAATATAAGAGCTAAAGTCAACAAATCCTTGAGCTTTTGAGAGCTCACCTCACACACGTCGGATCACTAGAAAGAAATTTTCTCTTGAGTCAACTTTGTCAAAGGAGATGGAATGGATGAGAAACCCTCAACAAAATATCATTAATAGCTTGCCAAGCTAACAAAACTAAGAATCACAATAGGCAAAGTAGGTCTATCCCAATCACAAATTGCTGCAATCTTGGCCTGATCAACCATAATACCCTCCTTAGTCACCAGATGACCTTAGAAAGAAATAACCTTCAACCAAATCTCATACTTGGAGAACTTGGCATACAACATCTCATACCTTAATCTTTGAACAACAATCTGCAAATGTTCCTCATGCTTAACCTCACTTTTAGAATAAACCAAGATATCATCTATAAATACAATAACAAAGGAGTTGAGATACAGTCAAAACACCCGATTTATCAACTCCACGAATGCGAGAGAGGCATTGATCAACCCAAAAGACATGACCAAGAATTCATAATGACTATATCGAGTCTGAAAAGCTATCTTCAAAATCTCTGAGGCTATAATCCTTAATTGGTGATAGTAGGATCCCAAATTAATTTTTGAAGATACCACAACACCATGAAGCTGATCAAATAAATCATCAATATGAGAAAGAGAATACTTATTCTTAATCGTCACCTTATTTAACTATCAATAATAAATACGCACACGTATAAACGCATCATCTTGCATTATAAACAAGACAAATGCACCCCAAGGCAATATACTAGGTCAGATAAATCCCTTATCTAACAACTCTTGCAATTGATCTTTTAATTTCTTCAACTCTAATGGGAACATCCTACAAGGAGGAATAAAAATGGGCTTGGTGCCAGCTCAACATTAATAGCAAAATCAATATCATGATTTAGAGGCATACCAAACAAATCTATAAGGAACACATCTATGAACTCTTAAACAAAAAAATATAATCCAGAAAAGGAAGTGAAACAACACTCATATCATGAATATAAGTCAAACAAGACAAACATCCCATCTCAACCAATCTATGAGCCTGAATATAAGATATAACCTTCCTAGGACATGAATGAAGCATACCCTTCTAAGCTATTCTTGGTAAACCCAACAAAGCTAAAGTCACAATCTTAGCAAAATAATCTAAAACTGCATAGTAAGGAGTCAACCAATCCATATAAAAAATAATATCAAAATCAACCATATCTAACACAAGTAAATCTACCCAAAAGCCCCCGCCTCTGGCATGATGGGTATAGAGTAACAATGACCATGACCACCAATAGACTTAGTAGCCCTACAACCACAACCATGAGCTCACTACATCTATCTATCGCACCTCTGGTAGTACCCCTACTTCTCACAGATAAAATAGGAATAGCTTTAATCACATGATGGAGACAGTCCTTGGACAAATGTCCAATCTCATAACACACAAAACAAGATCTACGACCCACCTTAACAGGAAAAAATACCACTAGGCCCGGATGGCCACCCTGAACTGCTAAATTAAAAGATCCACCACCTGAACTTTGTAAGGTTGTTTACACTGGCCTACCCTGATATCCAAAAAAACCTCTGAAATCTCTACCATGAGAAGCTTGAACTCTGAACTCACCAAAATAGCATACCTTCTTGGCGCCTCCCTGAGATGCTTGCAAAATACCCTCAGTCATCTTAGCCCGATCCACTATACTCCAAAAGGATGCTTTAAATACAACCATAAGAGACGTAAAAAACTAAACAGAAATATCCAAACCTTTCACAAACTTCTAAATCTTCTCAAACTCAGTGGAAATGCTATCATAAGAATATCTGGACAAGGCATGGAAACATACCTCATACTCAACTACAGTCATGGAGCCCTACTCCATGTGATCAGATTGTCACTCATATGATCTCTCAGACTATAAGGTATAAACCTATCCAAAAATGCATCTGTAAACTAATCCCACATTATTTTAGGAGAATCAATAAAATGACAAACAACAAGCGACCTTTACTAATCTCTAGCAGTATGTCTCAATAGATAAGTAGTATAAGGAACCCCATGTGACTCCAACAAACCCAAATTATGAAACTTCTCACGACAGTCGATCAAAAACTCTTATGCATCTTTATTCACAACGCCATTAAATCTAGGAGAACCCAAATGAGTAAATCTCTCAAATATCTTTCTAATCCTTAAAAGACATAAAGGTACTCATAACAAAATGAGGCATAGTTAATCTAGTAGGCTAAGATACCATTGGAGGAGGTAACATAAATGAAGGTTAAACTACTAATCCCAGAATAGCATAGTCAGATGCCAACAGTGAAAGAGGAACATGACTTGGGGTATGAGGAGTACCCAAAATAGAAACAAGTACAACTGAGGTATCCATATTCGAAATTAGAGGTACACCTGATGTCGCCAAAAACTACACTCCAAACAGAAATATAATACAGTCAATTGTAAATATAATAACCCAACTAGATTGTGATCGATCCCACAGGGAAAACATGAATAGTTGCTTAACTCGATATAATCCATGAGCAACACAGGAAAGTAAATGGGGGGATTTTAGTATCAATTGCAAATGGTAACCAAATATTAAGTGCTTTTGAGTTGTAGATAATAATAAATAAACACTAGGCTTGTGTTCCCCCTTTCTTCTCGTGTTCCCCGTTTCTTCTTAACACCATAAATTTCTCATGATCAACCCAACTATTCTATAGTTCTGTATGTAAAGTCTACAAGATAGATATTAACAACCACCTTGTGGGCACGAAGATAAATCTAATCCGTTACCGGTTAAGTCTCAGGGTGTCGCCTTGTTTCTCCTTGATACGACCTTAGTTCACCACTTCTTTTGGAATAAAGTTATTAGATAAGATGCATGGACTAAAAGGTGGAGGTAGAAATCTCAAATCACTATCTTAATTTTTTTCCCAATTGCAAATTTCCTTTTGGGGATGAAAATGAATACAGGCTTTCTCAAGATACTGCAGCTACTTGAGATTAATTATTATGAAGAAGATTAAGATACATGCAGAAACCCTAGAACAGATAACTATAACACTTCCACTACGTAGCTAATCTGCCAGGTTTCCCACAATACTAGTCAAGGAGATTAGATCATATATAATTAATTACACAAGATTAAGATGATTAAACTCCAAAGTCTTGTATTGAATAAAAACCCAAAATCTTAAGAATATTTGTAAAAGTATTGTAATAAAATGTAAGAAAGCATAACCAAATAAAAGATAAACCCTTGGGTATTTATAGTATCTCAAAATAACATAAAAGTCTTAATAAAAATGGAAAAGGTAAAGTTATGTCGGCGATCAGTACGACTTAGTATTTACTCATACCAGTATTATACGAGCCGTACCCTACCTTTTCATATCCATTCCAGTGTTTGTTCTCCCTGGGCTTCAACTTTCTATTCAGTATACGACTTATGCTTATGAGTCATACTTGTATGTACAACTCATGTCCTTCACTCGTATCACCTGGGGCTTTAGTCTTTTCAAGTTTGAATACTAGTTTGTGTACGACTTTCTTATACGTGTCATACTCAGGATTTTGACTTGTATACTTTTGAGACTTCAACTACTAAATGGTATCTTAGGTTATATTATGCTTACAACTACTTTGTATGACTTGTATCTTTGCTTATGAATTGGATACTTGAGTCGTATCTTCCCCATACTTAGCTCCTCAAGTTTTTTTTTTGGTTTTGTTGTGCATACATTCAACATACGAGTCGTATTGGCTGATCATGAATCAAGAACTGAATCATATACTGATCAGAATAGGACTTTTCAAGTCTTTTGCTTCTCTTTTCATTCAAACACCATTGTAAACCTATTTTACCTGCAATTTACACCAAAGTGTATTATATCTAACAAAATATCCTAAGTTCACGTAGAAATTTATGGTTTTAAGCATCGAAAGTATCGTGTTTCCATGCCATATCAATACCCTCAACTTAGACTTTTTTATGTACTCAAGCAAACAAAACTAAATAACTATTTTCTAGCACAGAGACGATGCTTAAATAGGAAGATCTTAAGCGACCAATAACAGTGATTATGAGCTCGATTTAAATCTTGTTCTTCCCTCTTAATTTTAATTTTTTTAAGTCAAACTGTGTGTAATAATTTAGCACACGTAGAAACATGAAGAATCCGATGATGGCATTACATTAGCAATAGACACAAATTACATTGATCAAACAAATGGATAAACTAATCTATTCAGAGATATAACAAATGACTCTCTCACTCACAAATAAGTATCATCGATGCACACAGAATACTATAGGATTGCCCTTATGCTCTTTTCCTAAGTTGTCAGACAGTCACAGTAAGATCACTATAGGACTTTATTCGGCTTGTAACACAGGCTTTGGGCTGGTATGATACATAGATGTTTATTTGGTGACTAAACCTCTACATTTCTCGAGGTTCACTTACTTTTTCACTTCTTTTATTTTCACCCTTATATCTTTCCTTTTCTTTTAAGCCCATTCTAATTGGCCAGGTGTGGTTTATTAGATTTTATTTTTCCTTTCTTTTTCTTTTGCTTTGCATTGCAACTTTTATTTCTTTTTCATCACCATGGCTGCTCAAGTTTCAACTATTTTTCTTTAACCCACTTTCTTCATACTCATTTTCTCTCATGCACCCTTATGATAGCCACCCTCAACTTAGGAGATTTTTTTGAGTTAATGTATATAGTGTCTAATGGAGTACCAGAGCCAAAATAGGTTCATGGTAAGTTAAACGGTAAGGTGACAGGTGTAACAAAAAAAATTGTTCAAGGCTCAAACAGTTGTATCAAAGGGATTTATTCATTTAATTAGGGCATTTTAGGCTCAAGTGGACTCACACAAAAAAAGGCCTCTGATCACTTCCTACCTAACTATCCTAGACCTAGGTAAAAGCAGCCGGTCAAGTTATGGATACCAACATATAGGGAACTCAGTAGAACTCACACACACTTACACAGGACTACACTACTAAGTACTAGTTTTCCAACTATGCAATTATTTTGTCCCTAACTGTTCTATCCCTAATCCTAATGCTATGACCAGATTCTCAGCAGTCTCAAGCAAGTATACAAATCATACAGTAAAACAAATGTTTTTTGGAGGGCTCAACTTTTTTGACATAATTTTAGCATGATTTAATCACAGATTTTCACAATAATATTTCAAATTAGCAGTGTTTCAAAAATCACAAATTAACAACCAAAAACAAAATCTTTTATTACAGCTAAAATATTTTCAAAATCCTCAATAATCATAATAAGAAATAATCCTCTACCATAGGCTCGCTGATTTTTTTTCTATCTCAGCTACCTGCATAAAACCCATAAGTCCTAACAAACTTTCAGTCTTAGCTACTTTTTAGGTACTCCTAGATTGTTTCCGTAATAACCCACCCCCAACTAAAAATCATTGCACTATCCCTAGTGCTACAAAAAATAATAAGTAAACTGAGGATGAGAAGTCATACCTAGATGCTCAAGGCGCCAGTACATCAATATCAGGATATGGCCCCTTAGATAGGGTCACACTCTTATCATCTACTATTCTATCAGTCGGTACTGTATCATTCAAGAGTACAACACCAACCCAAATAAAATAAACAACTGGAGGTCTTGATTTACCAGCTCCCATGGCAATCTCTTAGACCCGTGTCTATCGGTCTAGCTCATCCTGAATACTCTTAGCTCTGGCCTTCTTCCTAGCTACTTTATCTTTTTTCTTCTCTTTTCTTTGTTCTTTGGTCTCCCCAACTGGTGTGTCTACTAGATCTGCCCAAATATTATGCACATGGATAGTTGGAATCACTTTCTCTACAACTGGCTCAGCAACCACTGGTCTCTCATAAAGCTCCACGACCATTTTCTTAATTTCTTTATATCAAGTGTGGATAATTTGGTCACAACCTCGGTCCATGCTGCTATGAGATTATCATAATACCGAGAGTCATCCCTTGTGGCCTAGGTAGTATAAATTGGACTGGTGGTGGGGCACTAAAATTACCCACTGTATCAGTATAAGAGCCCTCTGTCTATGCTTCTGCCTCATTAGCCTCGACTGCAACTGTGGTATCAGTCTTTCTATCTTGAGGGAACAACCCTATAAAAATATCTGCTGCCTATCTCGCTGGTTGGGACAAGGGGTTGGATACATCTCTAATTAGGCTGAAGTTAAATGTCCTCTTGGCCTCAATCATCTCATCTATCATAGGGAGTTCCAACACTCCTATAGCTAGACATATATATATATATAATCATACAGGGGTAGACAAATAGTGCCTTCTCACCCCTAATAACACGATCCCATATTATTTGGGATAAGAATTCTGCTATGTCGAACTCATAGCTGACCATGAAATCGACTATCATAGCTGACCATGAAATTGACTATCATATCTGCTCGGACTGGACTTAAAACATCATCACTAGAAGTTGGACACAATCAGTGTCGGGCTAGTGTCCAATGAGCCTTACCCTCAAAGTTGAGAGTGCTCTTCTTTATCTTCTATGAGACTATACTGGGGCCTCCGATAACCTAAACAACATTTACACCATTTGAAGCTATACACTTAGCCATCAACTGAAAATTCACCATCTTCTCCTCAAAACCCAGTGTCCACCAAGTTGTCTTCCCCATCTCATCTATTTTGTAGTCCATCTCACTGGTGTTGATCGAAGCCTAATACTCTGGTCCATACAAGAATCTTCCAATAGTCTAGGGGGAAATATCAACCCAAACTCCCCGAATCACAAGTGATATGATAGGCTCACCACCCTTTCATAATTGGCCTTGTGGGTATTGCCTCTGAAGTTCACCTTTATATGATACATAAAATTCCTGAACAAGGACTTCACTATATATTTTAGGCACTTGTGTCATCCCCTTAAATCTGTACTATCGAAACCACTCTTTAAAACCCGTTGACTCAGCATCCTGTTCGTGCTCAATCTTCGCTTAGGATATAGTAGTTTTATGATCTTGCCACCCAAAAGATAAAACAAACAACTGTTAAATTTATCCTGCATACTGGGGTACCTCATCATTCAACGATGGGCACCAGAGCAGTGGTTAGTTCAAGTGGGGGGTCCTGTCTATCTATGGGGGTAAATTCTACCTCTTCAGAACCTTGGGCCTCTTCAGAACTATCCTTTGATGAACTGTATTCAGCTTCACAATCCTTATTGTCATCATCAAGCTGTGGTGTGTGGGGAGGAGACACAGTAGGATTATTCCTCCTCGGCCCTTTTGGGGGTGATTTTGATTCATGGGGAATCACTTTCTTCCTTTTTTCTTTGTCAGCTGCCTTCCCCTTTTATATAGTTTTCTTTGTTGTGGTTCCTTCATAAACTTCCCGCTACTCTTAGATCAAGTCTCAAACTCAGAATTATTGGGTTCCGCACTAACCTTTGGTGCTTGCTTACTATTTTTTTAGCAGCTTATTTGAATGAGGAAGCGTTCTTTGGAGGAATAGTTCCTACAAATGTACCATTATTAGTAAATAAGTAAAGTAAAGAAAAGAAAAATTTAAATCTAAAGTTCAATATGCCTGTTTTAGTCAAGGTACGAGTGGTGGGTACCAATCGTACCACCTAGGTATGACTCATATGCACAAGTCATATCTTATATAGGGCATGACGTTTGTTTTTAGGTTAGCTTACGACTCCTCCTAACCAACTGTATCAACAAGGTACAACTCATTTCCAATAGTCACAAGCAGATAAAAAACATTTGTTTTATCTTCTATCATCCCAGTTGAGTAGGATAAGAGTATACAAGTCGTATGGATTGGGTACAACTCGTATGATCTAGTCGTATTCATTCCAAAACCTTAAATTTGTTTGTATTCCATGTTGTCAATAGGTACGAGTCCCATTATGACTCTCGTACCAGTGGGTATGAGTCACATTATGACTCCCGTACCAGTGGGTACGAGTCATAAGAGGTCTCTTACTGCAACATAGAAGTCTAACTTTAAAGTTTTGACTCCAATGCAATTTCCTAAAATACCCAACACTATTTCCAACTATGTCAATCATTTTAATCTACACAATTATACCAAATCTATTTCCCAAAACATAATTCTACCTCAATTTTCAACTAGAACATCTAAGCAATGTTATCAACAATTCAAAATTTGTATAAATCCTACTCAAACCAATTTCATAGTATAAACACTACTCATTTCAAGCTTGAAGTGTAAATAGAATAGGTTCAAGAACTTACTTGGTGTTCGAGGATATTGAGTTTTTGCTTTCAAGGTCTATTTGCTCCCAAATTTGAGTTTAACTCTAGAAGAAAAAAAATTTGAAGTTGTTGGTAGCTTATTCAAGTTGATTACAAGTTGTTTTTATGGATTAGAGCTTGAAATTAGGGTAAAATTTAAAGAGGGTACGAGCTCTTGGCTATCGGGTACCCGTTGGGTGCCCCTTTGTCTTTTTAATTGAAGATTTGAGCTGGGTCAACCCGTGTATTGACCTGGTAAGCATGGGTATGAGTTGTGTAAATGAATCGTACCCAGGCATCATATCTGTGACTGGTATAGTCTTGGAAACTTACCCAGCTTTTTTGGAAAGGGTGCGATTCAAGGTGACAAATCATATCTTGAGGATACGACTTGTTCTGAGAATCGTATCTATTCCAGAAACTTTTGTCTAATTTTGATTTTTCTACCAGGTCTATACAACTCCTACTTATGAGTTGTACCATATAGATACAACTCGTAAAGAGTCTATATGACTAACTTTTCACCTTCTTTAGATTTCGTGTGCATTTCTTCAACCTGCACATTGAACAAACAAATTATCCTATAAATGAATAAGAACAAAAAAACATGGGTTGCCTCCTATACAACGCTTGATTTAACATCGCAACATGATGTAATTACCTTGATTACTCAGTCGTCATCAAGGTCAATATCAACTACTTCATTCATATCTTATAGTGCTTCACTCTTTGACCGTTTACCTTAAACGGGGGAGGTAAACGGGGGCTCACCATCACTCTTTAATTCTAATGAACCATAGGGATAAACTCTCATATCTATTAATAGACCGTACCACCTTGACCTTAGCTTACCAGGAAACAAATAAAGCTTGGAATTATAGAGCATACCTGGTCACCCTTTTCAAATACTCTCTTCTTAATCTTGCGGTCGTGATACAACTTTATCTTTTCTTTGTAAGGTGCTGAACTTTCGTATGCCCAAAGACAAAATTCATCCAACTCATTGATATTATTCAACCTTGATTTGGCTGCATCTTGCCACTCTAGATTTAGCTTCTTTAACGGCCATAGTGCTTTATCCTCAAGCTTAACTGGTAAGTGGCAAGCCTTACCATACACCAACTGATAAGGTGAAACACCTATTAGGGTTTTATAAGCTGTGAGGTAAGCCCACAATACATCATCTAACTTTCTTGCCCAATCAGTCCGATTGGCATTCACAGTCTTTGCTAATAAGGACCTTATTTCTCTATTGGACACTTTAACTTATCCACTAGTTTGCGGATGATTGGGTGTTGCCACCCTATGTTTCACTCCATATTTTTCAAGAAAACTCTTAAATAGATGATTGCATATATGTGACCTTCCGTCACTAATAATAGCCCGTGGAATGCCAAATCGATAAAATATGTTCTTTCTTAAGAATGTAATGACACTACATGCTTCATTGTTAGGAAGCGCAATTGCTTCCACCCACTCCGAAACATAGGCTTCAGCCAGAAGTATTTATTTCATGCCAAACGAACTCACAAAACGTCCCATGAAATCTATGCCCCATACATCAAACACTTTTAATTCTAAAATATGAGTCATAGGTAATTTATGTCTGTTAGATATAGTACTTTGTTGCTGGCATTGATCATAAACAAAAGCGTAATCATGAGCATCTTTGTATATGGTTGGCCAATAATAACCACATTGCAGAATTTTATGAGCTGTGTGGGCCTTCCATGATGACCCCCAACTGGCGATGAATGACAAGCCTAAAGTATGCTCATCATCTATACCTCAGGTATACACCTACAAATGATTCCATCTGCATAAATTTTGAATAGATAAGATTCAACCCAGAAAAATTTTCTTACCTTATGCATGAACTTCTTCCTTTGCTGATATGAAAGATCTTCTAGGACAATATCACTAGCTAAGTAGTTTGCATAATCCGTGAACAATAGAATTAGATCTTAAGAAGATGCCAATATCTGTTCATTTAGAAAACAGTCATCAATCTCCAACCCATTAGCAACCTTCTGCATAACTTTCTCTTCCAATCTAGACAAGTGATCTGCAACTTTATTTTTTATGCCTTTTATTCCTTCACCTCAAAATTAAGTTCTTATAACAACAGCACCCACCGAATAAGCCTAGGTTTTGTATCTTTTTTAGCCATTAGGTACCACAATGCTGTATGATCAGTGTGTTCAATCACCGTTGTACCAATGAAGTAAGATCTAAACTTTTCAAAGGCAAAAACCACTACCAATAACTCTTATTTTGCCATGGTATAGTTCTTTTAAGCATGTTTTAGTGCCTTACTAGCATAGTAGATGAGATGAATAATCGTTTCTTTCTGTTGGCTTAGTACAACCCCTAAGGACACTCCACTAGAATCATATATAATCTTGAAAGGTAAAGACCAATCAGGAGACACAATGATTGGAGTAGTCACCAGCTTTTCTTTTAGTCTTCCAAAGGCCTTCTTACACGCATCATCAAAATTTAATCTTACCTTCTTCTCAAGAAGCTTGCAAAGAGGATTAACAATCTTCGAGAAGTCCTTAACAAATTGTCTGTAAGAGCTTGCATGCCCTAAAAATCTTTGAATTCCCTTCACAGAAATTGGGTAAAATAATTTCTCAATCACCTCAATCTTTTCTCAGTCAACCTCTATGCCTCTCTTTGAAATCTTGTGACCAAGCACAATTCATTCTTTGACCATAAAATGGAACTTCTCCCAATTAAGTGCCAAGTTGCATTCTTCACACCTCTGGAGAGCATTGGCCAAGTGAATAAGACAGTCATCAAAAGATTCACCAACAATAAAAAAATCATCCATAAAAACTTTAATGGTGTCTTTGACCATATCCGAGAAAATAAATATCTTACATCTTTGAAATGTGGCTGGGGCATTGACTGGACCAAATGGCATCCATTTGAATGCAAAGGTCCCATAAGGATATGTAAAGGTCATATTTTCTTGGTCCTCAGGTGTAATAGTGATCTGTAGCCTGAGTACCCATTAAGAAAATAATACCATTCTCTGCCTGCTAACTTATCTAACATCTAATCCATAAAGGCATGGGAAAATGGTCTTTTTGAGTCCATTCATTCAATTTTATATAATCCATGCACACTCTCCATACAGTGACTAGCCTCATAGGCACTAGATCATTCTTTTTATTAGGCACGACTGTTATTCCACCTTTCTTCAGGATGTATTATACCAGACTGGCCCACCTGCTATCAGTAATGGGAAATACTATGCCAACATCCAACTACTTGATTATTTCTTTCTTAACTACCTCCTACATAGAAGGATTAAGTCAACACTAATGTTCAATAGGTGGAACACAATCTAGCTAAAGTTGTATTTTATGAGTACATAAACCAGGCAGAATATCCATAGTATATGCAATGGACCATCCAATGGCCCTCTTAAAATTATGTAACACTGACAATAATGCTTCTACTTATGACTTTCTTAGATTGGCTACAATATTAATCGTGAAAGTGTTGTTGGACCCCAAAAATATATATCACAAGTGAGATAGGAGAGCCTTCAACTCTATCACAGGTGGTTTCTCAATGGATAGGCAAACAGGTGGAGTCATTCTATTATTCAAGTCTAAATCAAACTTCTTTGGTGCAAAATTATAAGAACCATTACCACACATCACACCAACTAACTTCTCATACCCCTTAATACCATCAGAGTCCAAATTCATGATCACAGTTGTAAGTGCTTTAATACCTAGTCTCTATTCAATAGAACTAACTGCATTAAAATCATCATCCCATAGATTTACTACATCTACATCATGGAATAAATCTGCTTCCTCATCATGTACATTAATAATCACACTCAATTCATCTGGCTGCCTCATGGACTTGTACACATTGAATGTCACCTATTCATTATTCAATCTTTAGATGTCCCAGCACCAGATCAAATGTCCTTCCAGTATCCAAAAATGGTCATCCCAGAATAATTGGAACTTAAAAGTCCACTTCATAATCTAGGACCACAAAATCAGCAGGAAAAATGAAAGAAGCCACCTTCACCAATACATCATATAAAATGCCAACTATTTTTTTCACTCTTGTCTACCATTACTAGTCTCATAGTAGTAGGTTTTGGAGCTTCAAACCTAATTACTTGAATACAACAAATGGCATGAGGTTGATGCTAGCACCCAAGTTACACAAAGCACGTGCAAAGTTGAAAGATCCAATGGTGAAAGGTATTGTGAAAGCACCAGGATTCTCCTTCTCCACCTATGATCTAGTGGCTACAACACTGCAATATTAAACATCCTCAATCGGCTCATAACTGATTGCTCTCTTCTTGGTGACCAGATCCTTAATAAATTTTGCGTATCCAAGCATTTTCTCCAATGCCTCTACTAGCGGTATGTTGACTGATAGTTCTTTTATCATAGATAAAAACTTCTGGTACTTACCATCTTCTTATTTCTTTTTTAGCCTTTGTGGATAAGGAGAAAGAGGTTTTGGACTGGGCTTCAATACAAGCTCTGTATCCTTCTCTTCTTCTTTATTCTTCTTGCTACTACTCCCTACATCAATCAACTCATCGCTATTTTTCTGCTCATCAAAAGTAGGTACAGGTGGATTTGTATGACTTTACCACTCTGAGTAGAAATGGCATGGCATTGACTATCATTTCTGGGGTTTACCACTGTATTTCTTGGAAGAGTGACAGGCTGCTTCTGTTGGGGGTTGGTAACAATCTGGGAGTAGCTGACATCTACCCAAATTATCGCTCCAACTACTTAATTGCTGTAGAATATGACTAAACTTTCTGGCTTAATCCAAAAGATTTGCTTAGATATCCTTGAGGTAGTTCTCTTGACTTTCTTGCCCTTTGACCAGTTTAGAAAAAATGCCTCTATTCTGGACTATGTATCTCAACTACCTGGTGGAATTTACTTGTTACTCTTCTCCTTATAGTCATCTTTATGCCGCCAATCACCATCTCTATTTCTACTCCTATCTCTATATCTATCATTATAATAGTTTTGACCTTAATTCCTTTGACCTTGGGCTCAAAAATCTGCCAATCAATGATCAAGATACTTTGACTCTTCTTCAGATTCAATCTCAAATGGTTTAGAAGTAGAACCTTGTTCTTCTAATGCATTCACTTTCTCAGTACTCATTATTGCAAATTACTTTATAAGCATCCCAATATCTGTACAACGTTATATAACCTCTTGTGCTACCATATCATTAATTGCTTCATAAGTTTTTGTTGCTCCAATAGCATATGTACCACCACCACATTCCAAATCTCTATTATACCATCCTTTATTGGTCACAATAATATCATCCAGCATTTCTTGTGCAGCGTCCCAATGAAGATGCATAAATATTCCTCCTGAAATAGTATCTGCCATAGCTCTTAAAATGTCATTCAATGATCTATAGTAGATTTTTGACAAGATAGATCCCCTGATTCTGTGATTTGGTACCATGCTTAACTTTTTCTTAAATCAAAACATGCCTCATACTTAGACTCCGCGGGTAACTATCTGAAATTTTAAATTTCATCCTTCAACTATAGCATCCGTACAGGAGGTAAAAATCTGCTTAGAAACTATTTCTTAAACTCGTGCCAAGTAGTGATAGATCCTCTTGGAAGTTCCCCTAACCATAACGATGCTTCACTTGTCAAAGAAAATGGGAACAACCTCAATCTCAATGCTTCCTGAATAATCCTTGGAATAGTATAGGATGTATAGATCCTAAGAAAATTTGCAAGATGTATGTTTGCGTCATCCTTAGCTGCACCCAAAAATACACCCTTCAGATTCAAGAATTGGATCTTAGCACTAGTGATATCAAAATTCTCTTTTGGGGCTAAAGTAGGAGTAACAATGGCTCCAGACTTAGTAGGTTCAACATACCCTAGGTCTTCATCCTCCTTCTCATATGGGTATAAGTGTTGATATGACAGAATAAATGGAGCTCTGTCTCTCTGAACTCGATAATCAATAACCTATCTAGGCCGGACAGTTCACCTAGCTGAGCTAATTCTTCCTCTACAACAAGTCTAGCCTCTTCAGCTTCTCTATGTTCTCATTCCAATAGTTGCTGCATCTATAAGTCTATAATATTCTGTGGATCTAATGGAGCACGTGGAAGTGCCGCATTTGGATCCAAAGGTGGTGGGTTTTGAACCCCATTATGAGCTTGTCCTGACATCCTTCTCGATGTTTGAAGGATTTTCTCTGGTTCTGAATTAAAAGGGATTGCCTTTACATCTAGTACTTGGCATACACTGGTGTATGCCAAATAAGAAAAACAAAAAATAAAAACCCGTGAAGTTCACTAATTCAATTCACTACTCAAACCGTCTTCCTCGGCAATGATGCCAAAATTTGATGTCACCCAAAACTACACTCCACACAGAAGTATAATGCAGTCGATTACAAATATAATAACCCAACTAGGTTGGGGTCGATCCCACAGGGAAAACATAAATAATTGCTTGACTCGATGTAATCCACGAGAAGTACAGGAAAGTAAATAGGGGGATTTTAGTATCAATCGCAAGTGGTAAACAAATCTTGAGTTTTTTGAGTTGTAGACAATGATAGACAAACACTAGGCTTGTGTTCCCCGTGACTTCTCAACACCATAAATTTCTAATGATCAAACCAACTATTTCATAGTTCTGCATGTAAAGTCTATAAGCTAGGTATTATCAACCGCCTTGTGGGCACGAAGATAAATCTCACCCATTACCAATTAAGTCTCAGGGTGTCACCTTATTTCTCCATATGACGACCTCAGTTCACCACTCTTTTTGGAATAAAGTGATTAGATAAGACTAAGGGACTAAAAGGTGGAGGTAGAATCTCAAATCATTGTCTTAAATTTTTTCCCTATCGCAAACTCCCTTTTGGGGATGAAAGCGAATACAGGCTATCTCAAGCTACTGCAGCTACTTTAGATTAAATATCGTGAAGAAGATTAAGATACATGCATAAACCCTAGAACAGATGAGTATCACACTTTCTCTACATAGAAAATCCGCCAAGGTTCCCACAATCCCAGTCAAGGAGATTAGCCACTCATGTTTGTGCACGAAACTATGATTATCAATGAAGAACACATATAATTAATTACACAAAAATAAGATGATTAAACTCCAAAGACTTGTATTGAATAGAAACCCAAACCTCAAGAATAATTATAAAAGTATTGTAAATTATTATAATAAGATGTAAAAGAGCATAGCCTAGTAAAATATAAACCCTAGGGTATTTATAGTATCTCAAAATAACATAAAAGTCCTAAAAAAATTGGAAAAAGTAAAGTTATGTCAGCGGTCGGTACGACTCGATCTTCACTTGTGCTAATATCATATGAACCGTACCCTACCTCCTCATATCCGTCCCAGTGTCTGTTCTCCCTGGGCTTTAACTTTCTATTCAACATATGACTTTTGCTTATGAGTCATACCTGTGTGTACAACTTGCGTCCTTCACTCGTATCCACCTGGGGATTTAGTCTTTCCAAGTTTGAACATTGGTTTGTGTACGACTTTTCTATATGAGTTGTACTTAGACTTTTGACTCATATACTTCTGAGACTTCAACTCCCGAATGGTAGCTTAGGTTCTATTATACTTATGATTGCTCAGTATGACTCGTATCCTTGTTTAAAACTTGGATACTTGAGTCATATCTTCCCCACACTTATCTTCTTAAGTTGTCTTTTAGTTCTGTTGTGTATACGATTTAGCATATGAGTCATATCAGCTATTCACAAATCCAAAGCTGACTCGTATCCTGATCAGAATAGGTCTTTTTCTTCTGTTTTCATTCAAACACTATTGTAAAACTGTTTTACCTGCAATATACACCAAAGTGAATCATATCTAATAAAATATCCTAAGTTCACGCAGAAATTCATGGTTTTAAGCATCCAAAATATCGTGTTGCCATGCCATATCAACACCCAGCATAACCAAAGGAGAACCCTCTAAACAGGTCAACAAGTACACAAACAAACCCTCAAATACTGGAGTAGAAAAACTTTAAGGAACTAGAGCTGAACTTACACCCCCTACATGCTCAACCCGAGGCTCAAGGGAGAGACCCTTAACACGCCTCCTAGATGGGGCTGATCCATGGCCCATCTACTTCCTTGATTTCATCCTCGACTCGAGGATCACTCTCTGGGTGAAGGCTCTGTATGTTTACTTTTACGGGAACTAGTCAATACCATCTACACTGAAAGAGTGAAACATAACTTAGAACACAATTTATGAAAGAAATTCGCATGATAAGGAATTACATAAGGGAAATTTCTTAAAGATACCCTATAGTCTCTTAAAGATCGATATAGACATCTACATATCGATATGCGAGACTCTATTAGACATCCTATTCTTACACCATTGAGAGAAATAAACTTGGATGCTCTGATACCAATTTGTCACAACCCAAAATCCAGGATGATGTTGGCACTCGTCGCGGTAGACTTTGACGATTAAGAATATTACCCAAACTAATACACAATGGGTAAAGAGACAGAATTAACCCTAAGGTAAGGCTTCTAAGATGAAGCCAAATGATATAAGTATAAAAAATACGGAAAAAAATCATAAACAACAATTCAACCATAACTCCCAAAACTTGATGTCAACAGTATAAGAACATATGTAGTACAACTCAAATCCAAAGAAAATATATAAGAAATCAAATAAATACTACTCTGTCTATGAAAACCAGTAAAGACATAGTCTAATGATAGGGAAAGATAGTAGAAGACATCCGGATGCATGAAGATCAACCACTACCTTGAAAACTCCAACAATTGCATAATGCGGGGCGCACCCAAACCTGAATTTGCACCAGAAGGGTATATTAGGAGTGAGTACGATCCACTTTTACCCAGTATATATCATAGGCTGACCATGCAAAGTAGAAAATAAGACATACAATACACATTAAGGACACATCACCTGTAATCAAAAAATGTCCCACAACAGTGGACTACACCGCTTGCACTAATTGTTCTAATATATCACATATATTACATAAAACATAGAAAATACCACAAACGTACAATATACCACATATATGTAGGACAAAAAAAGACAATATACATACAAGATCATTGAGTACAAGTAGAATAAGTTAGGACAAATTAGATAGGGAATAAGCCAAAGCAGAAGTACAATCACATCAATAACATAACAAAGTAAACACAATAAGAATGATGATGATGTTGATGTACGAGGTAGTTGCACAACCTCCATATACAACCACAGAGGCAAGCCTCCTGATGTGGGACTGATGAAGGGTTCGTCAACCCATATACAATCAATATATAATATCTCCATTCCAAAACATCCCACAGAGAGGGTTTTATAAGACATCATAATATCTCCTTCTCAGCACATCTCTTAGGAAGGGTTTTAAAAAAGGTGTTGCTAGTGTCTCTCAAATGTTGCCATGGCAGTACCAATGTTTCATAAATAAGTATTATATAAGGGTGTATTACTCATAAGGAATCATAATTAGTATTTCCAAAACTAACAACAATGATATATTTCCATAATCATCAATAATGATATATTCCACAACCACGTAAGCAAGCATTCACTCATTATTTCCATAATTCATGAAATTCCATATGACTCATATGCCAAACAAAGTATTAATATAGCACAATACACCGATGGTACCACAACATAGCATTACAACAATATAGTATGATTATTCATATGTATTTCAGGCTATTAATCTCACACAAGACCCCACACGGTCACACATATCACAATATATCTCAAAAACCAATAATTAGATCGCATATAGGCCCCCACATAGGCACAACACATTAAAATAGACAAATAGTTCACACCCCTTTAACATGTATTTGTATATAAATTACTACCTAACCAGTCTAAAAGAGTTAAGCCATAACCTACCTCGAAGGCCAAAACCGATCCTCTACATTTCAACTCATGACCTTTCTTCTCACGAATGATTCCAAAATCAACTAAAAACAAGAAACATGGAATCTAGGAATCTCAACTAAAATAAAAAAATATAGAATCTATGCGTCAAAATAAAGCCAATAATATTCATATTGCCTACTTTTGGTTCGGGGCAAAAACGGACTTCTGAATGGGTTTTTGAAAAAGTAGGGCAAAATTATAACTTTATTTCATTAACGTGTTTCTCATACTTTTAGGAACCTACAGCTAAAAACCAAGTCAAATTGAGTTAAAAATGAGGTTCAAATCGGAGAAAAATTATTTTAAAACTTTACCGAGTAAAACCTTTGAAATACGCTTTAAAATAAAGAATCGAAGTTGTTTTGAAGATGAAATCAAGGAAAAACAAGTAATTATAGGATTAAGAACATTATTCAAGTAAAAAAGAGTAAAATTGGTGTTTAAAATCAAGCCCTAAGGTTTTGGAGTTTGGTGAAATTAATTAAGAAATTCCCTAAGAAAAGGGTGAATTCTAACCTTAAATCCGTAAGAGAATTAAGAAATAGATGTTAATCATGCTTTTGAAGCACCCAAAAACTTCACTTTTAAGATCTCACACTATTTTAGGGTTTAGCTCTCAAGAGACAAGGCGAAAAATGGATTAATTTGCGACCTAAGGGGTCTATTATACCCCTCTTAAGTAGCCAGATGCTGCAATTGTACACCCTAGAAGTAGGGGGGATGGGTGTGTGACAATCACCAACACCCTTGGTACGATTGCAATACCCTCTCTTCCAAACTTGTGTGATCTCCACTCAAGTGGTGCGATCACATATGCACCAGAAATCAGTTGAAACTTGGAAATTCTTTCAAATTTCAGACAAGGCCTCGGAATTCATTAGGAATTTGATATATGCAAATGAACTATGTAACTACACTAAATTTGATGCTCTAGAATCAATGGTGATATCATATTTTTAAGACACCATTTTCACAAAGTTTATCTCCAAAATCTAAAATCACAATTATCTAAACCGAGGGTCGAAATGAGATTTAAAAGCTATAAAACCAGACCAAACATGTTAGCACTCTAAAATCGACATTCTGGACCTGCTGGCGAATTCATTTTAGTCATCTATCACACGGATTAAAAGATAATTATAGAAGTCCATAATAAGGCTCTCGAAGCCTCCAAAAATCACAATATTGCATATAACGCACCAAAATACATTGGGAACCATGCCAATCAACCCCACACTCCAGAAATACCATAATGCATCTACGAGGATGGTTAAGATAGTCAAATCATGCAAAAATACATATTTCACATATTTCATCAAAATTCAGATCGTTACAAGTACATTAATCTAATGCATGCATTAACTTTGTCAAAATACTCTGCCAAACGACCCCTTAATATTTACTAGAGTAGAAAAATAAATGTAAAATAATTTCTATTGAAAAAATTATCAGGATATTATTGAATATGTTGTAAATAATATAATTTCTCTTTCGTAATTTATGTGACATAAATGATATTTCAAAATTCAAACTTTTAAATTTTGATTGTGAATTTGGACATAAAAGCTTAAAGGTTTATGATTTTTTTTATATATTTGAAAACTATGTAAAAAAGTATAATAAATTGCAATAATTAATAATTTAAAATACTAAAGTAACATTGCCTAGTATCAATAGAGTATACAAAAATGTGCTCCAGGATGGTAATTATAGTGTAACTACCAAATTGTTATTAGTGGTAGAACCTGGCTGACATGGGATACGATACTATTGAGCAGAGAAAGATCGGAGCATCTATAAGCTAATTGATAGTTTTTTCTAATTCCTGGCTCATTAGTTTAGATTTCAGTGCTATGCTATATTCCCAAGATCTACTATATCATAATTTTGTCTTCTTTGCTGATATACTAGATTATTTTTATTGTATACATAATTTGTTCCTCAATGAATTGCCTTAGAAGGGGGATATTACACTTGGTTTAATAAACAAAAATATGATGATAAAATTTGTAGCAGACTTGATAGGGATTTGGGAATGATATATTGATGATGAATTGGGCAACTATTTTTCAATGCATGGGCAGACCATGAGAAGTTTAGCTTTTGTGTATACAATATTTGGAAAAGGCGATACCTGGGAGCGACATGAGAGCAATCTAAAAAAAACTTAAGACACTAAAACTTGTATTTAAGAAGCTAATTACTAAAGAGTATAAATAAGTTAACCAGTAAATTGAATAGGCTATAACGACTCGTGTGTTGATTTAGGAGAAGCTAGTTTCATATTTCTCTAAACATTTACTACAAGAAGAGAAGAATACCATTTTAATGCTAGATAAATGGTCGTTGACTAAAGAAAGTATTATTCTCCAAAAAAAATCTACAGTTAAGTGGATTAAACCGGGAGACTCTAGTAATAAGAACTTTATTGCAGTTATGAAGAAAAGATGCCATAAAAAGCAAATATTAGATTTCACAACCACCAGTGATAGCAACGTAACTATTCAAGGAAGTATAAGAGATGGTATAGTGAACTTTTATAAGGGATTGATGGAGTATTCTACTCATTCACTACCCACAATTAACAAGGACATTATAAAATATGGACTTAAACTTAGTTATGACAACAATTATTCCTTTGTGTTGAGATGACTGAAAAAAATATATGAGGGATTTTGTGCCATAAATGATGACAAAGAACCAGGTATGGATAGGTACAACTCTTGTTTATTTAAAAAGAATGTCCCTTAATTAAAGAGTAAGTGCTTGAGGCCTTTTCTGATTTCATCAACACAGGAGAAATGCATAAGCCCCTCAACTTTTTTGCTATTATTCTATACCCAAATAGCTTAGTCTAATCAGTGCAAATAATTTTAGGCCTATAACTTATTGCTCAATGCTTCAGAAGATTATCTGTAAGATCCTAACATCTATACTATAGACGACAATGCATAGTCTTATTTGTAAAGACCATATATACAAGATAGAAAAATTGCTGACGACATCATATTTTTCTTATGAACTAGTCAAGGTCTATACTAGAAGGAACATTTCTCTAAGAAGCATAATCAAAATAAGCATAACCAAAGCTTATGATTCGGCTGAGTGAATTTTTTAGAATAAATCATAGTAGAATTGAATGTTCCTAAAAGGTTCCAAAATTGAACACTAGATGGTGTCAAGACTTTAAGATATTCAATCATTCTAAATGGAGAATCTTCCCCTTTTCCGAACTTCCAAGAGCCTAAGACAGAAAGACCTCATTTCTCCCCTTTTATTTTCTATTGTCAAGAAGTATCTCAATAAATGTTCAAATAGTCTCAAGCAAGAGAGAAGTTTCAACTTTCAGCCTAAATGCTCTAAACTAGGGATAAATTACCTTGGTTTTGCTGATGAATTGCTACTATTTGAAAGAGGTGATCTGCCTTCTATTTCTTATATTCATGGATGCTTTAACATGTTTTATGTGACTTCAAGACTAAAAAAAGAAAAAGCTTAATCTAATTTAGAAGAGTTCCCCAGGTAACTAAAGACCATACCCTAAACCTGTTGGGTTATACTTGTAAAGAGCTACCTTTCAAATACTTAGGTGTACCTATGTTTACTAAGAATACAACCTTAATTTAATTGCAACATCTCATTGAAAGAATGATGAATAAAATATTCTAATGGACTGTAAAAAAACTATCCTACGCTGAAAAAATACAATTAGTGTCTTTTGATATTCAAGCATAATGAAATTATTTATGATCTATGTAAAACTAACGAAGATAATGGAGATTTATTATAGGAGTTATATTTGGTCTAAAAATAATGTAGTAACCATAGGGCATTGGTGGCTTACTAAAAATATGTACTCCTAAATGTGTTGAGGGGTGGTGGTGGTGGTGAATTAATCAATGACAATTTGTGGAATAAAACTCCAATTGCTAAAAATCACTTGAACCTCTCTCATAAGTTGGACAAATTATGAATCAACTATATCCATTACTGTAAAAAAGGCCAAGTTATAGGGGCCTTTATGCCAAAAAGACTCTTTATTCAAACTATTTTGTCAAACACTCACAAGTTTTAAATCCTTTGCCAAATACCCACTTAATTCCACCTCACCACCAATTTTTCTAACTTAACAATTTCAGCCCCAACCTTTATAATAATTCACTTTAACCCAATACTTCCAACTTAATAAATTCACCCACAAGTTTCTAATAATACACTTCAACCCACTCCATCATCCACCACTATATATATATAAATAATATCTAGGTTTCCAAAAATATTAAAAAAATAATTCCAAAAGCTAAAAATAAAAAATGGTTATTTTTTCCACCAAAAAGCTCCGATTTCGGACACTTTTCCGGCGTTATTTTTCGGTGATCAGCTGTAAATTAGTCCACAAATATCATAAGCTTGTCCATTGCATCCATTGTTACCCATTTGTTGCCTATCTTCTCAATGACACTTTCTACCACTGTTAAAAAGCTTTAAATCACTCACATTACTCAAAACCACTTTAGAAAGTGCATTACAACAGCTCAGGCGACTCCAAGTTCATTTCTTTATTCCATAAACCCAACAATCATTGATTACAAGCAATATTTGTAATTTCAAGTATTTGTACGGAAATCTGCGTAATCATCAACCCATCCTCGCCAGTCATCGACCGTGCATACAACATGACATAGACCAAAAGCATATTCTACCATCAACCGAAGCTTAATTCTAGGATGTCTATTGTAGAATTTGTTCTAGTTTCTGGTGATTTCACGGTAGAATGGGTCGAGACTTCGAAATGTTGGAAATGAAGATCATTTACCAAGGTGACAATTCTCATTCCTGTTCGCCGCAATAGTTCGTACTATGAATTTGTTGCAAGCGTAATGCAGAGCGGGGATCTAGATTGCGCACCAAGCGACGTGGTGATTAGTTATGTAATGCATTCGAGGGAAAAAGTGAATCCTATGATCATAAATAGCGATGTACGTGTGATGACGTACATAATGGATGCTGATGTAGATGGTTTTAGGACAATTTTGAGGATAAATGTGGTTGAGAGGTCTTTTAAAGGACCGCTGAATTAGCGGCGCCCAAAAATCGATGATGATTTAATCGACGACGATTTGAATAATTGCAAGAACGATATTGATGATACAATTAATATGCAAAATTATTCTATGCATATGAAAGACTTTTCATCGGACTCGCAAGATGATGAAGAAGACCATGAAACGGAATCACCAGCTGGATACTCTTTCACCGACGGAACTAATTTTTATTGTGGTTAAATATTCGCTGATAAAAAAAAGATGAAAATACAACTAGACGCAACAGCGGCGGGGCAGTCTTTTGATTATTATATGGAGAAGAGCTGGACGAAATTGATAAAGGCGCAATGCTTATCTCGTGGTTATGGCTAGCTGTTGCGGGCAAAAAAGTATGACACGTCAAACAGATTTTGCATATACAAGTATGTCGGGATGCACACGTGCGATGTTGAAAAAGCCACCCGCAGGCATAAAAAAGTCTCATCTGAATTGATTGCTTCAGTATGCATAAATTATTTTTGGGATGGTAAGGGTCCAAGCGTAAGAGAAATTCAAAGAATTATATTTAAGGAGTTGCGTTGCAACGCAAGCTATTGGATGTGTTGGAAAGGAAGTGTAATTGTGAAGAACATCATTCGTGGGACACCGGAGCACGGATATGCTTGATTGCTGACTTTTTTCCATATGGTAGAGTTATTAAATCCTAGGTCTTTTTACTCTATCATGGTAAACCGGATGGATGGATCATTCATTTGCTACTTCTTAGCATTCGGAGGTTACATACGAGGATATGCCCACATAAGAAAGGTAATTGCCGATGATGGCACACATTTGTATGGAAAGTACGGGGGCGTTCTGCTAAGCGCCATTGCACAGGACACCGAAAATCATATATTTTCGATTGCCTTTTGTGTCGTCTATAAAGAGAACGATGCTTCTTGGAACTTTTTCTTCTAGAAGCTGAAGTCAATCATAGAAGATGAACCAAATCTATGCATCATCTCTGACAGGCACATTAGTATCGCCAATGCCTTCTCCCGTGTATACAGTCGTACACATCATGGATTTTATATGAGGCACCTCGCTGAAAATCATCGCGTAAATCAACACTGTGGAGAACATCTTTATCTATTCTACGCCGCGGTAAAGGCTTATTCCTTTTATGAGTTTAGCGATAATTTTGTGGAGAAGAGTAAATACCTGAGGCAGCTCATGTCCTTGAAAATATACTTGGTTTTGAAAAATGGATTAGAGCACACTTTTCGGGCAATAGGTACAATGTGATGACCACAAACATCGCCGAGTCGCTTAACTCGATTTTGATGGATGAACGGGAGTACCCCATGTCATACATATTCAATTCAATTGCTAAAAAATTTGGTGAAAAGTTTAGAGAGCAGCATGCATTTATCGATGGTAAAGAGAATATATTTGTGCCTTTTGCGGAAAGAATCCTAAGGGATAATAAGAGTGCGAGCGATTCTTTATGTATGGATAATCCAAACGGGGTTCTCGATGAGTATATGGTGTTCGGCAACGATGTTACTGCCAAGGTCAATCTCGTGGAGAGGAGCTGTTCTTGTTGAAAATTTAACTTGGTGAAAATACCATGCGAACACGCGATGGCAGCTTTGCGACCAAAGAACAGCGATGGCAATGATTATGGTAAATCCATCTATGACTACTCTTTTCCAATTTATAAAGTTGAAAGTTACCTCCTCGCATGCTCGGAAATAATTAACGTGGTCCTTCTGGAGGCTGAATGGACTGTGCCATAGGAATTGGTAGACACCAAAATTTCTCCACCCCCTTATGATCCCAAACTCGGAAGGAAGAAATTCAAACGCACTAAGGGTGTCGGTGAGACACTCAAGTCCAAAAGGAGAAATAGATGTTCAATATGCAAGAAATCCGGACACAAAAGAACCACGTGTAGAATGGGCATCAAATCATAAATAGTCTTTTTTTAAGCTTCAGTTGTAAAGCTACTATTTTGGGGGATGAATGTGCATTTCTGTAGATTTTAACGTTCAGTTATTATCGACCTAAAGGTTTGTCTATGATAGACTATCTATAGTCTACGGTATATGTAATATATGGTCTATAAAATATTATGCATTGATTATATTATTGCTGATCTAACACGTTATGTTGGTCATTTTCTCGGCTTATCTCTCCAATCAATGCTATGAATCATTATGTCCCTTGTTTCCCGTTCCTATTTATTAAAAAACTGCACAAAATGTCTCTTTATAAGGAAAAACAGCTGGTATACGCATACGAAACATTTTCTCTTGTCAGACACGTCGACCTACCATTGGGTGGATATATGAACGGACGCAATCTACAGGTCTATAAGTACAGACCCTCTTTCTACGCAACCTTTCAGTTTTCCCTAAACCAAAAATATCAGAAATCATCTCTTCTTCTTCTTCTTCACCCAAATAAAAAAAATACCTCCAAAAAAGATACCCCTTCACCCCATCAGACGTGTTCCTCCAAGGCACTATGACCTCTTCCTCTTAAGGGATGATTTGTACCGGCATTTTTATGGGCTGGGTCAAAACCGCATCTACCTGGAGCGGGAGCTCTGTCTAAGTGCTCGTTTCTTGAGGAAAATTTTGGAAAGGCTCGGAATGGAAGACCCTGACTACATCACCCTCCACTATCCCCATAATTTAGTTTAAATATTTTATTTTAGTATATGTTTTAAAGTTTTTTTGATTTGTTCATTGCTGAATGAAACTTTCTTTATAGGATCTTGTTAGAAGAAATCTTCTTCTATTTTCCCCTTTTTGATGTAAATTTTATTATGTAATGCAATGAATAATTTTAATACAACTATGTTTCAGTTTCTTTTAACATTGTGTGTTTGCCATCTTTGTTCTGATCCCTTGTTTGAAAACTCGAATCAAATATGTCTACCTTTTCAAGATACAGTATTGTGGCTTGACTAATTTCCTGAAGAGTAAAATCCAATGTTTAGATTTTATACAAAGTATTTCGTCGACTGTACATATTAGTCGATCGTAGACTACATGAATCGATGGATCATTGGGTAAATTAAAACAAATAATAACAGATTTTTAAAAAATAGTTTAATTTTAAAAGATTTAAATAGATTATCATATGTTATGTGGCTGGTGGAAGAAAATAATTAAATTAAAAATGATTTAAATAGATAATCACACATTTTGGGGATTATGAAAGACAATTATTAAATTTAAAAAATTTAAATAAATAATAGTAACATGTATTTTGGGCTGGTGGAAGAAAATAATTAAATATAATATGATTTAAATGGATAATCACATGTTTTATGGCTGGTGGAAGAAAATAATTTAATTAAAAAGGATTTAAATAAATGATGTTGGACTGGTGGTGACACTTAATACACCATCGTATATCATGCACTATGTCCTCCATCGATCAGTCTGGTATATCGTAGACTTTCACGTTTATTATGGCATCGACTGATATCATTATTATACGTAGACCATGGTGATCTATATACACAGTTATAGACCATCAATTGGATGTAGTTAAAAAATGATTAAATAAATTATAAATAAATGTGGTGTGAATTTCTACACATGTTAAGGAGTGTAAACAAGTCACATAATCATATTAGAGCTTTGACAAATTAGGGAGGTTGAATTAAGAAGTGTGTGGATGGGTAGTGGTTGAATGCTCAATATCGTAAGAGTAATGTTTCTCAAAGCACAAGTATGTATTGAGGATGATAAATGTTTTACCACTATCAATTGCACACACTATTTTGATTTAGGGGTGGTGATGAAAGAAATATGTGGAATGTGTAGGCATCAAATACAATACATATCCTATATACATACTTATTCTTTGTTTAAATATTACTCTTATGATATTGAACATTCAACCACTACCAATCCACACACTTCTTAATTCGCCCTCCCAAATTTGTCTAAGCTCTAATATGATTATGTGACTTGTTTACACTCCTTCACATGTGTAGAAATTCACACCACATTTATTTATAATTTATTTAATCATTTTTTAACTACATCCAAGTGATGGTCTATAACCTTGTACATAGATCATCGTGGTCTATGCCTAATCATGATATCAGTCGATGCGATAATAAATGTGTAAGTCTACGATAGACTTTACTGATCGATGGATGACATAGTTCATGATCTACGACGGTCTATTAAGTGTCATCACCAGTCCAAGATCATCTAGTTAAATTATTTTTAATGTAATTGTTTTCTTCCACCGTCCCCAAAACATGTGATTATTCATTTAAATCATATTATATTTAATTATTTTCTTCCACCAGCCCCAAAATATGTTACTATTATCTATTTAATTTTTTTAATTTAATTATTCATTTTTAACTACCTCCATGTGATGGTCTATAGATGTGTACATAGATCACGGTAGTCTATGCATAATCAACATATCAGTCGATGCACTAATAAAGGTGTAAGTCTATGGTAAACCATACAAATCGATGGCTGACATAGGTCATGATCTACGCTAGTCTATTTAGTGTCACCACCAGTTCAAAATAGAAAAATTACTTTTCCAATGGTAAAAAACGGCTACTTTTGTAAGCCATTAGTATGAACACTTTGTTTTTACTTCACATATAAGGTGTACATCCCTCCTTATTTTGTTTCATCAACTTTATTTTGTTTTTAAAAATTCTACAATGTTGCAAACATCTCAATCATCCAATTCTAAACATAATCTAATTTGTCATTGTGGGAATGCGGCTATCTTGAGGACGTCACGCACAGATTCAAATTCAGGTCGCAAATTTTATAATTGTACAATTGCAAAGGTGAGGTGTGCATTTTTTTTTAAAGTTAAGTTAATGGTTATGTAATTATTTTTTTCCTAGGATAATGGCGCATGCTCATTTTTCAAATGGCTTGACGAGCTGTCACCTCCATCCAGTCCATCAACGTTTATTCCGAGACTCGAGACATCAAATTTTCAAGGCTTGGCAAAATTTAATCTACTACAAAGGCTCCAACAATGTGAAGAAAATAAAGATTTTCTCATGACTTTGTTCAAAGAAGCCAAAAAATAGAGGGATCACTTTAAACTATTGCTATATGACACCCAAATAGAGAGGGATCAACTAAAACAAAAATTAATTTTGGCCGAAAAAAGAGAAAATGTCCTAAAAATGATGTTATATGCTCTAATGCTATTATTCGTTCTTTGAAAAAGTGTAACATGGATGTAGTGATATTGAATAAATAATAATAGTTCTACTTTTGTATAATGTTAAATACTATTTTTGATAGAACCATAGTCGATTAAACAACACGTCAACTTAAATTCGACTAGCAGGGTAATGATAGACTATGCATACGGTATATGAAATATTAAGTATGCATTCTATGATATCAAGCATACAATGTACCAAATATGATCACACCATTCATATTCAAATTTCATGCCACAAATCAGTTTGATAGAAACAGATTCAGCTCAAAATCATAACAAGTTTCATAAAATAAAAGAATAATTGTCATATCGTACGACCAGATCCTTCAAACTTCATATTTGTGAAGTAAAAAAAATGTCATATCCTAAAAACTCATTATTTAACAACAAATTAAACATATTAGAATTTAAATGTTTCTTTCCCTAAGTTCGTCATCAACACAAGTATTACTGTTGATTTCATCAACAATGTCCATGACCACATCTGTTTGGACAACTTCAACTTCTTTTTTTCTCAACAATTGCAGCTGCTTCTTCATTCTCACCTTCTTCTCCTTCTTTTTCAGCATGTGCATCAGCTGCTGCTTCTTCAGTTTCCTTTTCTTCCATACCTTATTTTCTTACTTCACCTGCAACAGCTGTTTCTTCCTCAGCTTCAGCAGCTGTTTCTTTCTCAGCTTCTTCTTTTTGTTCACCTGCTGATTCTTGCTCAACTTCTACTTTGTCAACTTCTTCTTCAACAATTTTTCCTTTTTTCGCGCCTCCTTGTTCATCTGATGCCGCTTCTTCTTCTTCTTCCTATTCTTCTTCTTCTTCTCCTTCTTCTTCTTCTTCTTCTTCTTCTTCTTCTTCTTCTGCTGCTGCTGCTGCTACTACTACTACTACTTTTCCACCTTCTTCTTGTCTCTTATCTTCTTCACCATACTTTTTTTCTTCTTATTTTTCCTCTTCTGCCACAACATCGGCCAACTCATCCATTTTTCTCTTTTTTTTCTCCTTCTTCATTCCTCTCCGATTTATGCACATACACTATTTCATAATATTACAAAGTGTTACTGATATTTAAAGCTGAATATTCATTAACAACATCAATTAATGAATGAAGTTACCTCTCTCATGTTATCGCTCATTATTTTTCTTTTTCTTCATTATTTTCTCTTTGACTTAGGCAACAATATCCAACACCGCTTCCTTGAGAGCAGCCACACGCTTATGAAGATCCCCGGGGGATAAGGTTCCCGCTGCATCTTTGGAGGTTCTTGGAGAATCATAATCACCAATGCGTACTCTAATGGGGTTACCACTTAAATCCCCGTCATCATCACTGTCCTCATTTGAAGTGAGGACAGTCACCCTTTCTAACTCATTTTTCAAGCCATCGAGGATGTTATTCTTCACCTCATCCGTATATAGCTCAAACATAATCATGTAATCCATCTTCGTCTCACAAACAATAGGGATGATGTACGGGTTCACGTTCTACCAAATATCAATTAACAATTACATAACATTCGATAAAATAGTACTATTATTGCATTATAGAAAATAAGTTCATACCTCAGTAACTTTTCCTTTATACTTGAATGGGTCATCTTCGATTATCTTATCACTTTTTGAAGTGTGCCATCTGAGGATGCGGGGGATGGGTAAGGGCTCAT
The DNA here is from genome assembly GCA_030864225.1 of Capsicum baccatum var. pendulum. NCBI lineage: Eukaryota > Viridiplantae > Streptophyta > Magnoliopsida > Solanales > Solanaceae > Capsicum > Capsicum baccatum. The sequence goes on from CM061554.1 coordinate 187,585,366, forward strand.
CCATTGATTTTCCAGTAAATTCTCCAAGATGAGGAAAGGCCTCATAGATCCAAATCTGTAAGCAGTACATTAGTGAAAAAAATAACTACGAGTCTATGACATAGTAAAAATAAAATGATAATCTATGATAAACTCACTAAAGGGTTTATGGTAGATATCATGAATGCCCAGGAAAATTCGAATAGAGCATAGGATTCCTTCTACTTCTTATCAAATAATCCCTTTTGCTTCTTCAGGTCACTTTTCTTCTTCAGATAGTCCATGGTCGGTTGAAATGTCTCTTTCCTCCACAGATACTTCTCGAAGAAACTCAAAGAGTCGACCATTCAAATCAGTTTTGTGTTGACAATCTTCGTCAAATCTTTCGCAAGCAACATGGTGTGCAAGAACCAAAGTAGACAACACTTGAACTTCTGGTCCTCGTTCAACTTATTCCCTCTGATCAGGTGTAACAAGTTGGCCGCCGTGATGTTTTTGTTTTTTGTCACCTTAAAACAAAAATTTTCCCCCTTTGCTAACACCTTCTTCATTTTTGATTTACCAGGGTATGATGAGCAGTTCAGCCCCGTGATCAAACAAAATTTCTTTCAAGCCAAAAAAAGGCAGGCTTATTGTTAACGCAGAACCACATCTCATGACACATCTTATCATTCTTAACGCGTCACAACAACAAATAATAGACTAACTGCCCATTGAACTTGAGATGTTCCGACAGGTTTGTCAGCTGTCCAAAACAGGACCACTTGAATCTTTTCTTCAATTCTTGGTCGACAAGAATTTGCTTAAATTCTCGATAAGTAGCCATTCTTGATCTGACCGATATCTTTGCCGGGAAAGATCCGACCTCATCAATTATCGTTCGAAGGTCATACCGCTCCACGAAAATGCACCTTGAAAGATATGACATGGATAATGAATCATTATCCCCATCATCACTATTACTCTCACTTCCTTCGCACTCTTCACTGTCACCACTGACACTCCGCTTGGCAACATCTTCACTAGAATCGGCGTAGTCTCTTATCTCCTTCAACTCCAAATTTGATTCGGACACCGACTCTTCAGTTTTCTTTCTTTTTGACACTTTTTCAACTTCCCCAACTCTTCTTTTTCTACTACTACCAGCGGTATCATCTTTCTGTTTAGGAATAACATTTTTTCTATCCATTTTCAACACAGTCTACACCTAAAGAACAAATCTCCCATTTTCAGTTCATAGACCACAAGTCTATCAACAAAAATAACTCAACGATCAAATGAACCCCCCTCCCCCCCAAAAAAATAAAAAATAAAAAATAAAATATTAAAAAACACCCCACCATTAAACAGTTCACTACACAAACATACAATAATTGAACCAAAATCGAACATGCAAAATATCAAAACATAACAATTGCTAAAAATCAAACTAGTGCACCTAATCAAACTAATTAGCTATTAATATTTCAATTTTTACTATTTTAGCATTTAAGTTTTAAAAGAATTTCATACGTCTGAAAATTGAAATACATCTAGGGCATTCTCATTTCATAGGCCACGGGTCCACAAATAGACCGCGGGTGTACGGACAGAAACAGGACGCTGTTCAAATCAAAATGCCAAAATAACACTTCAAACAACAATTATATCACCATTCAACACTTCGTTGCTAAAAAAACACGATTAAATCAAAACACCAAATTCGAAAAAAAAATCCTACATCACTACCAATCAATTAGCAAAAAGAAAAACAATTTAAATGGATCTAGAAATGATCGAAACTAGATTTTAACTAATCTTACAAAGAAACAACGCCCCCTTAGCAGCTGCAGACGAAGAACGTACAAAAATGGCGTTTTTGGGAGAAGTTGTTTCAAAGCGGGAGTTGGGAATTGAAAAGGAGAGAGAGAGAATTTTTTTTTTGGATATTGGAATAAGTGGAGGGGGTTAGGTGTATTATATTAAATTTGTAAAGTTGTATAAATGATGAATTGGTCCCTTGGCCCACGTGTGGGCCCCACTTTTTCCACTTTTTACACCCTAAACCTAAAAAATAAATCAAAAAGAAATTAAGTAGGTATTTGGCAAAATAGTTTTGCAAAAGTTCTTCTTTGCCAATTATTTCCAAGTTATAGATACTTTGCCTATTCTAAAATAAGCTTCTTGAATTGTATGAAAAATAATTAAAGCATGGAAATTTGTGGATCTGAGTAAAATTGTGATCAAGGGCAATAGAATTATCATCAAATAGTTTTATCTGTACCTTATTGGACAATAATCAAGGATTGGATAAAAATATCGATGTTACAGAATGAAGCTAGTGCCAAATTTATATTCACTATGTGGTTGCACTTAAGATAGGATGCTCACTAGTGACAAACTGTCAAGTTGAGGCATAGATATGAAAAGAAAGTGTGTCCTTTGTCAAGAATAAGATGAAAACAGAAATAACCTATTTACTGAATGTACTTTCATGAGGGATGTATAGTGAAGATTAGAAATCTGAAATCAATCTTATAGGATAATGTCGTGGCAATAACATCTCAACTAGGTGTTGAGAAATGCAAAAGAAAAGAGATACGACAGGAAGGATCTTCAAAACAGTCTATGTTGAGACAATTCATGAGGTATGGGGTGAGACAGACTTGTGCATCTTTCAGAAGAAGACTAAAAGAGTTAAAGCTATTGCTAGACGCATAACATACACTTACAATGTACGATCAAATATAAAAGATAAGATCATATCTTAAAAATTATAGATTCTAAAATAATGTATCCAATTTCTAACTTAGGGCAGGTTGTTAGAAGAAGGTGTACACATGAGTGGCCCTCCCTAGGATGTATGATCCTATTGTAGATTAAGCGAGAAAACTTGTGAATGAATTTTATATTGAAGAGCTGGTTATGAGGATTAGGATCATAAAGAATAGTGTAATTTTTGTGATGATGAGACAACAAGTTGTGATGGCTTTGTTGTAGTATTGTAAAGTTTCTACTTGATGATTAATAAAATCTCTTAGTTACCCAAAAAATAATATTATTTTCAATGAATTTTAATTGTAGAAAATAAATAACCACAAATAAAATTCGATGAAATAAGAATAGTTTATTGATTAATCTTTGTGAGTATAATTTTTCCTTTCTTTATTTTTTCTGTATTTCAAGGATTCTTAGTAGAGTATTTCTTAAATATAGGAATATTTAAATTTGATCTTCATGAAAGTACAATTTTGTGAATCTTCTTGATGTATTTGATTATCAAGAAGAGAACCCATTCACATCTTGATATCTTTATAAATATTTCAAGGTTATTTGGGATTTCAAGATGCTATGTATTGATAACTTTATGAATTCCTCAGGAATATATTAAATTTTTAGATGCTATGTATTGATCTCCTTATGAATACCTAAGAATTTATGGGATATTTGAGATCTTTATCTCTTTATCTCAATATTTTATAGGATATTCGAGATGCTTTTTCAAGAAAATTATTATCCTTTAAATAGGTGAAATTTAAGATTCATGATAAAGTAGCCTCCAAGTTAGGTATAGGATAGACATTGGGTTAGTCCTAATGCACTACAATGTTAATATATTGAGTTTGAGTCCTAATGAATAATGATATAACACGCCTTTATAAGGTTAAGACATTGGATTCAAGTCTTAATATACTATATGTTGACGACTGAGAAAATTAATGTGCTCTTGATAAAAATTGTGAAGCCCGTATTAGTTGATATGCTCCATTTCATAAGAGAAATGTAATAGTGATGCATGATAAGTCTAAATGAAGATGAGTAGCCAAATGAATAAACATGAATTTTAGAAAGAACAAAATACTGGTAATCATCATTATGATAATATAAAAGAAGCATGTTATGTTTTCTTAAAAGGTCCTTCAAGAGGATAATATGATTTTTACCTTCAAAATGGTATGGAAGTTCATTAGAATGCAATTGTCGAGCGACCTAGTTTGATAAATTTTATAACTCTTTAGGTCTTTAGTTTATAGTATTCTCCTAGGTGCTTTTCAACCCCAATGCGGCACTGTTGCACCTAAAATCCCTCTTAGTACTTTCCGTTAACCCAGCGGACCGTGGTGCCACAACACCCAAATGTGCTCTCAACTTCCAACCCTTAAAATTATTTATTTTGTTCCTTCTTTTTGTATTTTTACTCTGTTCATTCCTGGTCATCAAGATCAAAATTGTATGATAACACGAATGTGAATGTAAATTTCAATCTTTAAAATTCAACTTACGAAAATGAGGTAAATAGCATTAGTGAATAATTTAAATTATAAAAAGTATTTTCATATAGTAAAAAAATGCCAACTTGGCTTGTTGGCCTTGCATAGTTCCTATAACTAAGTGTTTACCTCAATCACAATAGATCGAGTTTAGGCAAATTTGTTGAGAAAAGGTGATGATGTTGAGATGATGGGAGGTTGTAATTTGAAAACAAGGACTCATATTTATGCTTTTTGGTACATAGCTCATGACACATGGTGCAGAGGTAGATGATGTTACATAGCAGCTTGCTATTGTGGTGTGCGAATGTAAGACCCCATAAAATTTTAACGAATTTACTTTTGATCCTAATGTGTGGATAACATTAAATTTTTGACTTGAATTATGATATGGTATGTCAAAGGGGTACTTTGGAAAAGTTTTGGAATATTTGAAAAGGGTTGCGAGGCTATTTTGGGATCCCAAGGCATTGAAGGTACGCGATAGTGATGTGCCACATCACTTATGCTTCGTGATATGAGCATGGAACGGAGGCTACCCTCTATAATAGCAGCGTGCCATGCTGCAATGTTAATTTCGTTCAGTTTTTATTTTTTTCACTTGGGGTTAGAGGCTTTTGGTTCTTTACCCCTTAAACGACTTTAAAATACCAAATTGATCCCTTTTTCTTCAGTTATCAAGATCAAACATCATTCTTTGCCTCTTTAACTCCAAACCCAAGAAAGTTCAAGGGTTTTACAAGAGATCACTACTCCGACTCCAAAATTCAATTTTTCTTGAATTTCCTCAATATTTTAGGCATGTTTCTCATTCCTTAACTGTATCTTATATTTTGGCATAAATTGATTCAATATTCATGTGTTTAAATTATTGGGTTCAAAATTGGGTTGAGGAATTTTAATTGTTATTACTTGAATTGCTTTTTCCGTATTTTAAATATCTTATTCATGCTTTAAATTAATGGTTTTGGGACTAAATTGGTCCATGATAATAATGGTTGGAATAGGGGACATGGTTTTCCCCAAATTGATGAAATTTTGACTTGATAATGGCATTAACCTCAACCCACTTTACAATCTTGGCTTTAAATATGGACATTCACATAGTTTAACTTGCCCTTTAAAAACATCGCACGACATTTAAGGATAAATGGATAACAAAGATTTGGAATGCCTTCGGTGGCCATGGTTTTGGATTTTAAATAGAACTTGAGAGTCCAATGGTTATATGGATTTGTTTGACATAAATGGAGCATATTGGTATAAAGATACCAAGTTGGTAAATGCCTTAATAAATGACTCCTTGGTTAATGGTTAGTTTATTTGCAAACTATTTTAATTAGGGCTTAAAAGGGAATTATGTAGCTTATCGTGAAGGTGCAGTCCCAGGGGACTAAGACCACTAATGTTGGGGGTCTATATGACCATGTTTCTGGATACACATTATATTTCAGATGGATATCACCTTGGTGCCATTAGCCTTTCCTCGGTACATGCGGCTAACATGGACTGAGGCCCTTTTGCCAGGGCAAGTTGGACCCATATAGCCTGTGGGTGCCTTTAGGATCGAACAAGCTATATAGTTCAGGCTAATGGTTGAAACTATCATGTTAATAGAGACTTGTGCCTATGCTGGCATTCTATATATGTATATATAAATATTTTGCATGTGGTTTTGATCGATTTTTGATAAATGCACTATTTTATCCTTTTTTGTCGAGTTACATGCCAGTGCTTGCCCTACTGAAGTCTCTAGACACTGCATCATTTCATGATGTAGGTTCAGAGGACTTTTCTATTGCTCTTATATAGTGTTAGGTGGTTTGGTACGTCTGTTGATCTTTTGTAAAGTGGTGAGCCTCTATCTTTTGGAAGGCCCAGTCATTTCATTGGTTTCCTTATTGTCTTTATATTTTGGATTCCTTTTTTTCATAGTAGGGGGCATGTCCTAACTTAGTTTGTATTTTTTGTTTAGAGGATTTGATGGAAAGGATTGGGACATCGTTATGTTTTATTTTGACTCTTTATATTTTCTTTTGATATTATTTATCTATTATTGGTTAAAAAAAGGCTTCAGCTGTTTACATTTATGTGTTCTTGATGTAAGGTAAGGGGGTTGACTCCGACCTATGGTGGGCTTGAGATTGACTGTCACGGCCAGGGATTGAGTTTGGGACGTGAGAAGTGTGGTATCAAATCTTGTTTAGGGTCACTGGGTGTCCACAAAGCTATGTCAAGTAGAGTCCCTTTTATAGATGTGTAGCACATGACACTTATAAGGGGGAGGATACAAGGCATTTAAGAATGTTTCCCTTTCTTATGTTCTATTTTGGGCTATAGAGTCTAGTTTTTATGAAACTTCTCTAGCTCCTAGATTACTCGTATTTTAGATCATGCCTCCCCCAAAGATCTGATGTCATAGGAATTCTGCTAGAACCTCTGTCCTACCTGAGAAAAATAGGGAGGGAATTTTCCCTATTCACGAAGTGAAAACTCAGTCTAGGGTCCCTGCTCCTGACTGTATGCTCCATATGGAGTTCCACCGGTCCCTACTAGTCCTCATTGGGCTTCCTGGGCTGGTGATACTTATGCTTAGTCGCTATAGGGGTATATCTCTAATGTAGAGTTCTATTAGTCTATCCATATACTTACCCAGCTAGTAGCATCATGGTCTTATCAGTCTGACCCTGTTTGTCCTATTACCGGTTCATCTGAGGTTGCCATGGTTGTCCAATTTATGAGGTTGAATCTCCTAATCTTTACAGTCTCTAAGGTTGAAGAGGATACTCAGGGGCTTATTAATGAGATAGAGAAGATCTTTAGGGTGATTCATGCTACTAATTTTGAAGGTGTGGAGTTACCTACTTATCAGTTGAAAAATATAGCTTACTACTGGTCTGACGAGTGGGAAGAGATGAGGGGTAATTGTGCTGTGTTGGAAATATGGGATAAGTTTTTAGGTACTTTTATAAATCACTTCTTTCCTCTGAAGTTAAGGAAATCTAAGCCTGAAAAGTTTGTTAATATGTAGTAGGGTAAGATGAGTGTTAAGGAGTATGTACTGAAGTTCCAAACCTGTCCCGTTATGCTCCAGAGTTGGTGTCTAATATGAGGTCCAAAATAAGGAAGTTTGCTTCTGGTTTGTCTCGTGATTTAGTGTTAGAATGTAAAGCTGCGATGCTTAATAATGATATGGACATATCTAGGCTAGTGATATGCAATAGGTAAAGGATAAGAAAAATAAGCTGGTAGAGATGGGAGAAAAGCAGAACAAGAAGTTTAGATTATACAGAGCAGGGTGTATATAAGCAAAACAGTATGAGAGATAGTAGGTAGTAGACTAAGAGGAAGAATTAGGGAAATTCTTATTCAACAACTAGTGCTCCTTATCTTAAGTCTTCAAGTGATCATTATTTTTAGGCTAGCAGTGGTCCTAAGGCTGTAAGACTCCTTAAGATCCTAGCTCATTTCAGCTCACTCTTGTATGATAAAGGGGTCTAAGACTTAAAATTTTTTACTAAGTGTTAAGAATTAGTCATTTCCAAAGCCTCTTAAACTTCAATGATTTTAATTCTGACCTTCTCGGCCTTAGAACGTTTATTTTAACGTTGATTCATGATCGGGGTGGTTGATAGCATATCTTGGGTAAGTTTCGATTTTTCAGATGAGGTTTGAGGATTGTTTGGATGTTTAAACTAGCGAGTCCGGATGATATGGTTGCGGCGTGCCGCTTATCCTGTTGGTGGGGTGATACGTGGTGCGTCAGCTAACACGTTGGCTGAGCGACGCGATGCGTTACTTACTATGTTACTGGCCATGTTCATTTTAATAAATTTTGGGTATGTGGGGTGTCCCCTTACTTTGCCTCACCCATAACACGAGATTAAAGTCCCAAAAGGGCAAAATCACTCATCTTTTCACAAACTCTCTCAAGAACAAAATCCTAGCTTCTTTCAATCCAAGTTCAAGCTTTAGGAAATCACCAAGAACTCATGAAAATTCATCAGCTAAGGTATGTTAGATGTTCATTCATGGGTCTTTTTCACTCATGGAGTCCAAGAATCCGCTTTAAAGTTTAAAATCATGACCTTTACTTGTTTTCATGAATTTTAGCCATGAACTTCCATGAATTTCAATTTTTATATCATGTTTGCATGTGTTTTTGTTGGAAATAGCCTTTGACCCATTTGAAGGATAATATTTGCATGTTAAATTCTTAACCCATGATTTTTGTATTAAAATTATGTTATTATGCCATGATTTAACTATTCCCATGCTTTAAATTTATGACCTCCATGTATTTGATGAAATGCCTAAGAGATGAATTTTGAACAATAACTACTTATCATGCTTTTGAAGCTTTAATATGTTTCTACTGGTAATGTTATCGAGTCTGGGGGGTTATGAATACCCTAAAACTTAGCTATTTACTTAGTCTTAGTATTTTTAGAATGGTTTTGGATCTATCAGAGTATTATCAGTTCATTCAGTTATCATATTAGTAAGCTCAGTTCAGTTTAGTAATCAGAGTCAGTCCAGTTGGGAGTAGGATTTAGCACCGAACAAACCCAGGGATGGGGGCTTACCTACCAGTTGAGGATGTGATCTTTAGTAGTATCCCCCGCATTCCAGAACTACGCAGCCAGTGTAGGTTGAGATGTTAACCTGCTAGTTTAGGGTTGACATATATCTCACTAGAGTACCTGCCAATAGAGGTTGACTCTTTAGTACTTCGAAGCTTTACTTTAGTGGATCCATACAGTTAGTGTTAGTACCCGGGGCACGATACTGACACCCTTCCAACTAAGTTCATAGGTTTGACCCTAATTAGCTCATATTAGGGCATGTCGGTTAGATGATAGCTCTCACAATGTTAGTCTAGTCTCAGTTTGGAAATCAATTCATGTTTGCTTGATCATAGCATACAGTTTATCAGTTAAATTAGTACTCATATTCCTGTATTTCAATTTACAAACTATTCCAACATCATGTTATATACTTGGTCATGCATTCTTAGATTTTTCAAGCTTCACACATACTATGCATCAGTTACCTCATGCTATTCACTCAGTCAGTTATTATTCATACACATGAGCCCATGCACATTAGCCTAACTTCATTTAGCATACCAGTACATTTAAAGTACTAAATACATACTCGTTTCTTGCGCTCTAATTTTTCATATCATAGGTTTGGGCACTCAGGTTCCTGACTGTACCTAGACCTCCCAGTGCGTCAGCAGCAGTAGCAGTGGTATATCCTTATATCCTGAGGATTGATTATTTTATTTTAGTATTTTAATTTAGTAGTCAGTTAGAGTTAGTTTAGTACTATCCCATCAACTCTCATTAAGTTAATTTTAGAGGCTTTCGGACATTCTAAACAGTCAGTTAGTTGTTAGTTTTATCAGTCAGTTTTCAGCATTTTTGATTATGTTTCAGACTTGTGGATTTTAGTTGTATTATTTTTAGTATTTAAATAATATGGCATATTTATCCATTTCCGCACATGTTAATTATCAATATATTATTCCGTGCTCACAGCAGGTACCAACTTATTGGTTAGCTTGTGGTCTCTCGGGACTGTAAGCACTGTGTGCCATCTAGGGTGTAATTCAAGGCATTACAAACTTGGTATCAGAGCCTAAGGTTTCAAAGTGTCCTAGGGAGTCTGAAAGCCGTGTTGAGTAGAGTCTTGTGCATGGGTGTGAAGTGCACCACATTTATGAACAAGAGGCTGCAAGATATTTTAGAAAAAGTTCCCCTTCTTATAGTATTTATGTCATGCGGATGAATTTAAACTCTCTTTCTAATTTAATATTTTTTCCATTTATAGAACATGGCTCCCAGAAAGAATAACCAAAGGAGAAATGGAAATCAGCCTGCATCTGCACTTGTTCAATAAGATCCCCTGAATGAGCATGTCTCTCATGCCAAATTTAGAGCTACATTCACTACATTAGCTCACTCAGTAGCATCTCAGAATAATTAGTAGGCTACTGTTCCAGCCGTTCCAGTGGCTAATACTGCTGCAGCTAGGATTCTTGACTTCACCTGAATGCACATTCCTTTATTTTTGGGGTCCAAGTTTGATGAGGATCTGCAGGAGTTCCTTGACATGGTTCAGAAGGTAACTAACATTATGGGTGTGAATTTTAGTGAGACTGTAGGATGTTGCTCACACCTAGTATAAGTAGTAAAAGAGAGATAGTGGAGCAGATGTAGGACCTATTGAAAGGGAGGAGTTTGCTACAACCTTTCTAGATAGGTTCTTTCCCTTAGAGTTAAGGGAAGCTAAGGTGTAGGAGTTTATCAATTTAAATTAGGGAAATATGAGTGTGAAAGATATTTTCTTAAGTTTACTCTGTTAGCCAGGCATGCTTCTAATGTGGTATCTGATGACAGGTCTAGGATGAGTAAGTTTATTTCTGGGGTAGATAATAGCATGGTAAAAGAGTGTAGGACCGTGATGTTAATTAAGGATATGGACTTATCTAGGTTGATGATCCATGTTCAACAGATTGAGTAGCGGAAATTTAAGGAAAGAGAGAGAGAATAAGAGAGCCAGAATAGGTAGCTTTAGTTTTGCTCAGCTGAGGTTAGAGGGTGGTAACCGTCCTTAACCCCATCAGAAATCTTTAGCTCTATCTCCATCTTCATCTAGTGAACAAGTGGCAAAGTTCAAAAATGATAATTGATATAGGGCGCCAGGCTTTAAGTCCCAAGGCAGTGTGAAGGGTAGTCATATAAATCCTCTTTGCCAGAAATACGGTAGAAACCATCAGGGTATGTTTAGAGCTGGTAGTGATATATGCTTTGAGTGTGGCAAGCTAGGCTACAGATTCAGGGATTGCCCAAATAGTGGTTAGTAGGGTTATCCCAGTCATCCCCTAGTTCTATTCGGTCACCCGACTCAGCTGGGTGCCGCTTCTAGCGCAACTAGTGGTCAGCACCCAAATAGATTGTATGCACTTTAGTCTCAGTAGGATCATAAAATTTCTCCTAATGTGTTTACTGGTATATTACAGGTCTTTCATTTATATTTTTATGCTTTGTTAGATCCCAAATCTTTGCTTTTTGTAACTCCCTACATAGCTATTAATTTCGGTGTCAGTCTTGAGACTTTTATAGAACCCTTCTAAGTGTCCACCTAGTAGATGTGTCTATTGTAGCCAGGAAGGTATACAAGAACTGTCAGGTCACAATATCCCAAAAAGTCACCTTAGTTGATTTTGTGGAGTTAGTGATGACTAATTTTGATGTCATTCTTGACATGGATTGGATCTACTCAAGCTATGCGTCAGTTGATTGTAGAAACAGAGTTGTTCACTTTTAGTTTCCAAGTAAACCAATCCTTGAATGGACGGGTAGTACTTCTATACTTAGAGCGAGAAAAATGATATTCCAGGGGTGTGCTTACCATCTTGTTTGAGTCAAAGACTCTAGTTTAGAGATTCCCAAACTTGAGTCAGTTTCAGTGTGAGGGAATTTCCAGATGTGTTTCCCGAAGATCTTCCTGATAAGGAAATCGACTTTGAAATAGAACTTCTTCCAGATACCCCGCCTATCTTTATTCCACCCTAGAGAATGGTTTCAGCTGAGCTTAGAGAGTTAAAAAATAGTTGAAAGATATTAGATAAGGGATTCATTAGGCCAAGTGTTTTCCCATGGGGCGCTCCAGTCCTTTTCGTGCATACGAAAGATTGTTCTCTTAGAATGTACATCGATTATCGTCAGTTGAACAAAGTCAAAATCTAGAATAAGTATCCACTCCCTAGGATTGATGACTTGTTGTAATACCCCGTAATTATCTTAGTTCAATTCAACCCATAGTATATGTACAAGAGTCTTAGAACCTGAAAATTTAGCTAAGTGTTGGACACTTAGTTTTATTTTTGGACTCTTAACTTCGATGATTTTTAAAGTAACCTTTCCGACCTTGAGATATAAGTTTTTGAGTTGATTCATGTTTAGGGGTATACATATCATGTCTCGGGTAGGTTGTGGATTTTTCGGACGAGGTTTGAACCACGTTTGGATTTCCAAACAACAAGTCACCACGGTTGTGGCACATCGCGGTGGAATAACGGTAAAGGCCTTGGCGCATCGTAGTAAGGGCTCAATAGACATTCCAGTTACAAATTTAAATTTCTCAGGGGCAGTCTGGTCTTTCCCCATTACCCCTATTCGTAAAAACACGAGATTTGAAGCCCCTAAAAATATATTTGGCCATCTTTTACACAAAATCCCTTTAAAGAAAACCTCTCTCTCTCAAGAACAGACTTTATCCCCTTCAAGATTCAAGCTCAAACTTCAATAAATCACCAAGAACTTCCATAAATTCCTTAATTAAGGTATATTAGATGTTCATCCATGGGCTCTTTTCACCCATGGAGTTCAAGAGCTTATTTTTATGCTTTAAACTATGAATTTACATGTTTAAAATGTGTTATTTTCTTCAAGTTTTTTTTTGGGAATTTTAATTATGCATGATGATTACAATTGTTTTAATTGGAAAGTAGTCCTTACATGTTTGAAGCATGAAATTCCATGTCAAATCCGCAAAGTATGGTTGTAGTGTTATGGTTTTGTTATTCCCATAAGTTTCAACCACTCTTATGCCTAAGTTCATGAATATAAAGTGTTTGATAAAATGCCTAAGAGATGAATTTTGAGCAATGACTACTTATTATGCCTTTGAAAACTTTCATATACTCCTACTCTTGATGTTATTGAGTCCCGGGGGTTATGAATACCCAAAATTTAGCTGTTTAATTAGTACTGGTACTTTAGAATGGTTTTCAAGCATATATGAGTATTATCAGTTCAGTTAGTTATCCTATTGTCAAGTTTAACTTAGTTAAGTAATCCAAGTCTGTTAAGTTGGGAGTAAAATTTAGTACTGAGAAAACCTAGGGATGAGGGCTCACCTTCCAGTTGAGGGTGTGACCTTTAGTAGCAAACCTCGTGTTCCAGAACTACATAGCAGTGCAGGTTAGAGATGTTAACCTGCCAGTTGAGGGTTGAAACATATCTCACCAGAGCACCTGCCAGTAGAGGGTGACTCTTTAGTCCTTTGGGACTTCATTTTAGTGGATCCACATAGCCAGTGTTAGTACCCGTGGCATGGTTCTAACACACTTCCAACTGAGGTTACAGGTTGGATCCCAATTACCTCTTAATTGGGGTATGTCGGTTAGATAATAGCTTCCATAATCTCAGTCTAGTATTCAGTTTAGAGTTCAATTTCAGGTTTGCTTGACCACAACATACAGTTATTACTTGTTCAGTATAGGTATCTCAATATTTTAGTTTATAAACCATTCCAGTATCATGTCATATGCTTGGTCATGCATTCTTAGATTTTACTGCTTTCACGCATACTATAAATTAGTTATCACATGCCATACATTCATTCAGTTATTATTTATGCATATGAGCCATGCATATTAGCCTAACCTTATTTACCATACCAGTACATTCAAAGTACTGACTGCATACCCTTTTCTTGTGCTATCATGTCTCATATCATAGGTTCAGATGCTCAGGTTCCTGACCACACCTAGACATCCCAGTGCAGCAGTAATAGTAGCGATTATTTCTCATATTCCAGCGTCCGATTATGTTATTTCAGTATTTCAGTCCAATAGTTAGTCAGAGTTAGTTGGGGACTTATCCCATCAACTCTACAGTCAGTCAGTTAGAGGCTTTCGAATACTTTCAGACAGTTAGTCAATTATTAGATGTTATTGATAGTCTTTATAGTATTGTTTTTGGACTTGTTATTTCAGAGATATTTTAAATATTTAAACCTTATGGTGTATCCAACTTTGTTTTCTGCACATGTGTATCCTTTATTATTAGTTTGTTTAGTACTCACAACAGGTTCCAACTCATGGGTTAGCTTGTGGTCACTTGTGACTGTAAGAACCGTATGGCATCCAAGATGTACTCTCAGGGTGTTACAAACTTGGTATAATACCCTAAGGTTTTAAAGTGTCCTAGGGAGTCCAAAACCTGCTTTGAGTAGAGTCTTGTGCATGGGTGTGAAACGTGCCACTCTTATAGACAAGAGGCTACATGACATTTTACGAAAAGTTTCCCTTCTTTCAGTATTCATGTCGTATGGATAAGCATGAGATCAATTTAAACTCACTTTCTAATTCAATCTTCTTTCTGTTTACTGACTATGTCTTCTAGAAAGAATAAAAAAAAGGAGAAATGAGAATTAGCCCACACTTTCACCTTTTTAAGAAGATCCCTAAGATGAGCATTTTTCTCATTCCAAATTCAGTGCTATATTCACTACCTTAGCTCATTTATTAGTAGCCTAGAATAATCAGCAAGCTGCTTTTCCAGCCGTCCCAGTGGCTAATACTTTCATAGCTAGGATTCGAGACTTTACCCAATGAACCCTCCTCTATTTTTAGGATCCAAGTCTGATGAGGATCCACAGGAGTTCCTTGACATGGTTCAAAAGGTAACTGACATTATGGGTGTGAATTCTAGTAAGAGTGCAGAGTTGGGTGCTTACCAGTTGCAGGATGTTGCTTATACCTAGTATAAGCGGTGGAAGAAAGATTGAGGGACAAATCTAGGGCCTATTGAATGAGATATGTATGCTACAACCTTTTTAGATAGGTTCTTTACCTTGGAGTTAAAAGAAGCTAAAGTACAGGAGTTTATCAATTTGAGTCAGGGGAGCATAAGTGTGAAGGAGTATTCTCTTAAGTTTACTCAGCTAGCCATGTATTCTCCTAATGTAGTGTCTGATGATAGCTCTAGGATGAGTAAGTTTGCCTCTGGTGTGGCTGATAGCATGGTCTAGGAGTGTAGGACCGTGATGCTGATTATGGATATGGACTTGTATAGGTTAATGGTCCATGCTCATTAGATTGAGAAGTAGAAGTTTAAGGAAAGAGAGAGGGAGAATAAGTAAGCCTGAATAGGTAGTTTTAATATTGCTTAGCCGAGGTTGGAGGGTGATAATAATCCTTAATTATGTCAGAAATCTTCAGCCCCAGCTCCATCTTCAGCTAGTGCTTCAGCACCAAAGTTTAGAAATGATGATTGGGATAGGCCGCCAGGCCCTAAGCCCCAAGGTAGTGTGAACAGTGGTCGCATAAATCCTCTTTGCTATAACCGCGGTAAAAACCATTAGAGCATGTGTAGAGCGGGTAGAGATGTATGCTTTGTGTGTGGAATGCCAGGACACAGGGTCAGGGATTGCCTACAGGGTGGTTAGGGTCAGTCCAGTCAGCCCCCAATTCCATCCAATCGCCCGACTCAGTAGGGTGCCGCTTACAGCGCAACCAGTGGTCAACACAAAGCAAATTGTATGCACTTAAATCTTGGAAGGATTAGGAAACTTCTCCTAATATGGTTACTGGTACATTACAGGTCATTCATTTAAATATTTATGCTTTATTTGATCCCAAAGATTCTCTTTCTTTTGTAACCCCTTATATAGCTATTAATTTTGGTGTCAGTCCTGATACTTTAGCAGAACCCTTTTTAGTGTCTACCCTAGTAGGTGTCTCTATTATAGCCAGACAGTTATATAGGAACTGTCCAATCATAATATCCAGTAAAATCACTTCAGTTGATCTTGTAGAGCTAGAGATGACTGATTTTGATGTCATTCTCGGCATAGATTGGCTTCACTCATGCTATGCTTCAGTTGATTGTAGAAATAGAGCTGTTCATTTTCAGTTTTCAAATGAACCAGTCCTAGAATAGAGTGGTAGTACTTTAACACTTAGGGGTCAACTTGTTTCGTTCCTTAGAGCGAGAAAAATGATATCCAAGGGCTGTATCTACTATCTTATTTAAATCAAAGATTCTAGTTTTGAGACTCCCAGTATTGAGTTAGTTTCAGTAGTGAGGGAATTTCCAAATGTGTTTCTCGAAGATCTTCTCAGAGTTCCTCCCGAAACAAAAATTAACTTCAGAATAGATCTCTTTCTAGATTCCCAACCTATTTCTATTTGCCCCATTGAATGGCTTCAGTAGTGCTTAGGGAGTTAAAATAACTATTGAAAGATCTCTTAGATACGGGATTCATTCGGCCCAGTGTTTCCCCATGGGGCGCTCCAGTCTTTTTCATGGGAATAAAAGATGGTTCTCTCAGAATGTAAATCAATTACCCCCAGTTGAACAAGGTCATCATTAAGAATAAGTACCCACTCCCTAGAATGAATGACTTTTTCGACCAAATTTAGGGTGCTAGTTTTTTCACTAAGATTGACCTCAGATTATCAGCTCCGAGTTAGAGAATGTGATATTCTAAAAATTACTTTCAGAACTTGATATAGTCACTTTGAATTCCTAGTCATGTCCTTTGATCTAACAAATTCTCCAATAGCTTTCATGGACTTGATAAACCAAGTGTTCAAGCAGTACTTGGACATGTTTGGCATAGTCTTTATAGATGAAATCCTTGTCTATTCCCATAATGAAAATGATCATGCCGACCACCTCAGAATAGTATTGCAGACTCTTAGAGCCTGTTAGTTGTTCGCCAAATTTAGTAAGTGCAAATTTTTTCTAAGGTCAGTAGCTTTCCTTGGCCATATTATTTTTGGTAATGGAATTAGAGTTGACCCTCAAAAGATCAAAGCAGTGAGAAACTAGCCTAGGCCTATTTCTCCATCAGATATCAAGAGTTTTTGGGTTTAGCTGGCTATTATTAAAGGTTTATTGAAGAGTTTTCATCTATTGCATCACCCATGTCCAGATTGACTCAGAAGAAAGTTAAGTTTCAGTTGTCTGATACTTGTAAGTAGAGTTTTTAGGAGTTGAAGACTCGACTCACCCCAACCCCAGTTTTGACCTTGCCAAATGGTTTAGATGGGTTTGTTGTTTATTGTGATGCCTTCTAGAGTTGGTTTGGGTTATGATTTGATGCAGAGAGGTAAGGTCATAGCCTATGACTCTAGATAGCTTAAACCCCATAAGAAGAATTCTCCTACCCATTATCTTGAGTTAGTAGCTGTTGTGTTTGCCTTAAAAATTTAGGGGCATTATTTGTATGGGGTGCATGTTGATGTGTTCACGGACCATAAAAGTTTGCAGTTTATGTTTTTACAGTTAGAGTTAAATCTTTATCAGAAAATGTAGTTAGAATTGTTGAAGGACTATGATATGGGTGTTTTGCATCATCCAGGTAAGGCAAATGTAGTGGCATATGCCCTTAATAGATTGTCTATTAGTAGTGTGGCTCATGTTGAAAATTATAAGAAAAAGCTAGTTCAGGAGGTTCATTAGTTGGCTATTTTAGGTGTTGGTTTGGTTGACTCAACTGAGGGTAGTCTTTGGGTTCAAAATAGTTTGGAATCTTCTTTGGTTTCCAAAGTGCAAGAAAAGAAAGATAGGGACCCCGGTCTAGTTAAGTTGAAGGAGTAAGTCAGATATCAGAAAATAGAGGTTTTCTCCCAAGTGGAAGATGGTGTATTGCATTGCCAGGGTAGACTGTGTGTGCAGTGTGTCGACAGTTTGAGATAGAAAATTCTTACAGAAACGCATGGTGCACGTTACTCTATTCACCCAGGAGCCACTAAGATGTATCGTGATTTATACAAAATTTATCGGTGGAGTGGTATAAAAAGGGATATTGTCGAGTTTGTAGCCAAGTTTGCTAATTGTCAGCAGGTTAAGGTTGAGCACCAAAGACCTAGTGGCACTATGCAAGAGTTCAACATCCTCACTTGGAAGTAGGAAGAGGTGAACATGGACTTTGTGATAGGGTTTTCTCATTCACGTAATTAGCATGATTTGATTTGTGTTATTATAGAAAGAATGACCAAATCAACCCATTTCTTGCCTGTCCATACTTTTTATTCAATCGAGGATTATGCCAAGTTCTATACTAGAGAGTTAGTTAGGTTGCATGGAGTCCCGTTGTCCATTATTTCAGATAGAGGTACTCAGTTTACCTCTCACTTTTGGAAGGATTTTCAGAAGGATCTTGGTATTCAAGTTCATCTCAGTACAACCTTTCACCCTTAAACATATGGTCAGGAGGAGAGGTCCATTCAGACCCTAGAGGACATATTGAGAGCTTATGTTATTGACTTTAAGGGTAGTTGGGATGATCACTTGCCATTGATTGAGTTTGCCTACAATAACAATTATCATTCCAGTATTTAAATGGCTCCATTTGAGGCTCTATGTGGGAGGAGATGTAGATCCCCTATTGGTTGGTTTGAGGTAGGTGATACCATAATGATAGGGCCAGATTCAGTATTTGATGCATTAGAGAAAGTTCAGGTAATCAGAGAAAGGATTAAGCCAACCCAAAGCCATCAGAAATCCTATTTAAATATGCGTAGGAAGGATCTTGAGTTCACAGTTGGAGACTTGGGTTATTTGAAAATCTCTCCCATGAAGGGAGTGACGAGGTTTGGTAAGAAGGGGAAGCTTAGTACCCGATATGTTGGCCCTTACAGGATCTTAAGCCGCTTTGGGAAAATAGCTTATGAGCTAGAGTTGCCTAGAGATTTGGCATCAGTGCACCCAGTGTTTCACGTTTCTTTGTTGAAAAAGTATATTGGTGATCCAACTATCATTGTTCCTTTAGAAGGCTTAAATGTTTAGGATGGCCTTTCTTATGAAGAAGTCCTAGTCAAAATCTTAGATCACCAGATTCATAAATTATGGAACAAAAAAGTTTCCTTGGTTAAAGTTCTTTGGTGGAATCAGTCCATTGAGGGAGCCACTTGGGAAGAAGAAGTAGATATGCGAACCAAGTACTCTCTACTTTCCTCCATAAACTCAAATTCAGTTCAAGGTAACAGTTTTTCTTTAGATTATATCTTTCCAATTCTCAGTCCCAGCAATATAATCATATTCATGTCATTGCATGCATTCACGAATGAGTTCAGTCAGTCACTATATTCAGAATCAGTCATGTAATCATGTTTCAGTTGTGCATATTCAACATGTAATATTAGTACCTCAGTAATTCTCAGCTTAACCAGTATCATATGAGGATGAATGTTCCCAAGGGGGAGATATTGTAAGACCCCATAAGATCTAAGCTCGTTTCAGCTCACTCTTGCATGCTAAAGGGGTCCAAGACTTTGAAAATTACACTATGTGTTAAGACTTAGTAATTTCCAAAGCCTCTTAAACTTTGATGATTTTAATTTTGACATCCCGACCTTATAACATTGATTTTTAAGTTTATTCATAATAGGGGTTGTTGATAGCATGTCTCGCATAAGTTTTGAATTTTTTGGACGAGGTTTGAGGGTTGTTTGGATGTTCAAACCATCAATTCAACATGATATGGCCGCGGTGCACCACTTATCTCATTGGTGGGGTGCAACGTGGTGCGTCACCTAACAAGTCGACTGAGCGACGTGATGCAATGCTTACCACATCACTATCCAAATTTAGTTTGATGAATTTTGGGTATGTGGGGGTATTTGAGTCATTTTCCCCTTACTTTACCTCACCTATAACATAAGATTAAGGTCCCAAAATTGAAAAATCACTCATCTTTTCAAAAACTCTCTCAAGAACAAAACCCTAGCTTCTTTAAATCCAAGTTCAAGCTTCAAGAAATCACCAAGAACTCACAAAAATTTATCAGTTAAGGTATGTTAGATGTTCATTCATGGATCCTTTTCACTCATGGAGTCCAAGAATCCACTTTAAAGTTTAAAATCATGACCTTTACATGTTTTCATGAATATTATCCATGAACTTCTATGAACTTTGGTTTTTTATATCATATTTACATGTGTTTTTGTTGGAATAAGCATTCGACCCATTTGAAGGATGATATTTGTATGTTAATTCCTTAACCCATGATTTTTGTATTGAATTATATTATTATGCCATGATTTAACTATTCTCATGCTTTCACTTTACGACCCCCATGTGTTTGATGAAATGCCTAAGAGATTAATTTTGAACAATGACTACTTATCATGCTTTTAGAGCTTTAGTATGTATCTACTGGTAATGTTATTGTGTCTTGGGGGTTCTGAATACCCAAAAACTTAGTTGTTTACTTAGTCTCAGTATTTTTAGAATGGTTTCAGATATATTAGAGTATTATTATTTCAGTTAGTTATTATATTAGTAATCTCAGTTCAGTCTTATAATCAGAGTCAGTCTAGTTGGGAGTAGGATTTAGCACCGAGCGAACCCAGGGATGGGGGCTCACCTGCCATTTGAGGGTGTGGCCTTTAGTTGCAGTCCCTGCATTCCAGAACTACATAGCTAGCATAGGTTGAAATGTTACCCTATCAGTTGAGGGTTGACATATATCTCACTAGAGCACTTGCTAGCAGAGTGTGACTCTTTAGTCCTTCAAGACTTCACTTTAGTTGATCCACATTGCCAGTGTTAGTACTTGTGGCACGGTACTGATACCCTTCTAACTGGGGCACAGATTGGACCCCAATTAGCTTTTATTGGGGCATGTCGGTTAGATGATAGCTTCCACAGTTTCTGTCTTGTCTCACTTCAAAAGTCAATTCAGGTTTGCTTGATCTTAGCATATAGTTTATCAATTAAATTAGTACTCAAATTTCAGTATTTCAGTTTACAGACTATTCTAGTATCATGTTATATGCTTGGTTATGCATTCTTAGATTTTACAACCTTCATACATACTGTGCATCAGTTTTCTCATGCTATTCATTCAGTCATTTCTTATTCATGCTATAGAGCCCATACATACCATCCTAACCTCATTTAGCATACCAGTATATTCAAAGTACTTACTGCATACTTATTTTTTGCACTATGATGTATCATATCATAGGTTTGGACGCTCAAGTTCCCAACCGCACCTAGACCTCCCAGCGCATTACCAATAGTAGCAGTGGTGAGTCCTCATATTTTAAGTACCAATTATGTTATTTCAGTATTTTAGTTCAGTAGTCAGTTGAAGTTAGTTGGGGCCTATCCCATCAACTCTCATTAAGTCAGTTTTAGAGGCTTTCGGGCACTCTAGAGAATTATTTAGTTATCCTTTTTATCAGTTAGTTTTTAGCATTTTTGCTTATATTTCAGACTTGTGGATTTCAGTTGTATTATTTAGTACTGAAACTTTATGGTATATTTAGTGGTCTCTGCATATATTCGTTATCAATATATTATTCAGTGCTTACAGAAAGTACCTGCTCATGGGTAAGATTATGGTTTCTCAGGACTATAAGTACTATGTGGCATCTAGGGTGTACTCCCGGGGAATTACAAAGGAACAAGGTTCCCAGTGTTAGGTCAGTGCAACTCAGTCAACCACACCTTATCCTTCTATCCATTTTTACAGACAGCTTCACTATGGATATTATAAGGAGAAGAGGAACTTGTGTTTTAATTGTGGTCAGCCTAGTCATCTACATCGAAATTGTCCTATAGAAAGTTTCCACTAGAGCTAATAAGGTCCCTATTTCCACTTCTTCGGCTCTTACACCTAAAGACACCTCTTCAGGTATCAAAATGGTACCAAAAGTTTTCTTGTTCTTTTCCTAGTTACATATAGTTCAACATTAAAATATTATTAAGTAAAATCAACAAGTTCATAGTAACAATATGAGAAAACACTAAACCTCGTGGATTAGAGCAAAATTTGTTTTGCCCACAGTGAACGGATAAACTTTTTCCTATTTTCCTTATTAGTATTAGATGTATCCCTCAAGACAATATTTATGAATAAATTTTTAATAAAAAGATCAAGGTAGTGAAGGGAGAAACACATAGAATTTGATGCCTTATATCAAAAGAAAGAACAACATAAAAAGGAATGTTAGGCGTGATGAATTCAATGATAAATGAATGCTAACAATAATATAACAGTTTTTCATATTGATATCATACCTTAGATTCTTTGAAATTCCAATACGTAAGGAGATCCTTAAATATAGGTTCTAAAACAGTGCTAGGCCTTTTTGCCCTTCGAATTTCATCATTGGTGTAGGTATAAAAGTGATTATTCTTAAGTCTAGACTTATACCCTCTAAACGTAGCATCAATTGATCCCATAGACCAATCTTTCCCATTGTTAGGAATGCCATATTTCCCATATAATTTGGTTGAATTAGGTTAGTCTAAAAACTGTGAAATACTTTCAAGTAGAAATCAAAATATTGAGAACTTAGAACCTGGATATAGCTCCACATATAATTTTGTGTCTTCACCTTTGTCCAACTAACATTAAGAGGACAAAATGTCCCATTCCTTACCAGTGTGCAAAGAAAGCTGGAAAATTTAGTGACCGCTGCTTTAGTTGGACCAATAGGTTGGTTCATCTCATTTAGCACTATCATTTGATGGTTACTCCATCCATGTACTACTTGGATTTGTGTAGCGCCTCTTTTTTTTATTAGTCTAAGGGCCTACAATAATATCAACAATAAAATTACTAAAATACAGACAATTTTTCGCATAGTATGAACTAAAATATATGTTTATTCTTGCCTTCTAAAGAATGTTCATTTTCTTGTAAATTAGGAAGTTGTGACTGATCTTGCTGCAACTATTCAACTGTGGGTTGTGATGTATGAATGGTGGAGTCTGGCAATTCTTGTCTCACTTGCTCCGTTACTGGTGCTGCAGAGAGGTAGAACCTGGAGACACCTGTTGCACTTGTTCTGGTACTTGAGATATAGGTGGAACATCGTTTGACTTGTCTTTATGCTTTTGATTCTTTTCCTTTGCATTTATGTAGCATGTATTCTTCTTCTTATTGTGTTCTAGTATTTGTTTATTTCGTAGAGCTGCTAGTGATCCAACTGAAAGAAAGTTTTCAACTTTCTAATGATTTCTCGAACACCCGTGTTGATTCATGATTTTTAAAGTCTGTGTAAGATCAAGAGAAAAAATGTAATGCCAAGATGGTGAAAATAACAAAGAAAAACTTAAAACCTTTCATTGCTAGACAAGCTAGTCAGGCATGGGTTCCTCAGGTATTCCAAAGTGTTATTGCTGTCATCATACTATTGTATATCTCTTAATGAATTGGCAAATCCAGACTAGACAAATGGTAGGTTATTACACTTATTCCTTGATTGCATACAAAGAGGATTGTTTTGTATGACTTTTGGCAAATGAGGCAGTACTCACACGAGAGTTTAGAGGGGAATAATTTTATGTTTGAGGTGTTTTTGGTGTGGTGAAGAACCAGACAACTGTCATGACACAACACTGCATAAACCTTGTTGAGAATATGTCTTACCTATTTGCATTTAGAACTAATCAAACTTTCATAAAAAAATATTACCAAACAAAATAAATAAAATTGAACATCAGGGGGAAAAGGGGACAAAGAAACCATTCTTTACTAGAGAAAAGCTTCTTGACAGAAAATAGTCTGTCAATCTATGGTGAATGAAAGGTTCTCGTTTGATGATCACTCACTAAAGTCCCCAAGAAGGTTGTGCATCATACTTAACTAAATGAGAATGTTACATTCCAGGGAAACCAGTGTAACAAGTTAAAAACAAGGCGTGTGATATTCTAACAAGATAACCGACCAGGCAACCGCCTTCAGGATGGTTGTCACATTATCTTAAAGCTGAATGAGCTACGTTAGAATGAAAAAATCTAATATAACACCATTCATTTATAAGAAATCAACAAAAAATAGGCATAATTTAGCAAACAAAAGCTACCGTAGTGTCAAAAGCAGAAACTAAAAGTAATGTAAAACTGACCGACAATGTTATGCTATATAAAATAATGTACTGACTGAATCAAATGGCAAGATACAACATCTATGACTCAGTGGTCAAGAATGCGACTATATTTTGTGAAAAAACATTCTAAGACAATAAAGTCAATCCAGGACACTAGCTAAATAACATAGTTCAAGAAAGGCAAGATTTAATAATGTAATCTAACGATCTTGTCCATTAAGGATCTAATAAATATTTGCATCTCTTTCATGAACTGATAATAACAACAACATATCCTGTATAATCCGACAAGTGGGGTCTGAAAAAGGTAATGTGTATGTAGCTTTTATTTTCAGTTTTTATAAGTCAAAAACATCAAAGATAAAAAATGAACATAGAGGCATAGACTTTCTATATAGTATTAGCTGGATGATGAGGGAGAGGATGATGTTAGATGAAAACCTGCATTCATTTCAAGAGAATTTACCTATTTGAGAGTCTTTAAGAGTTAATTAAAACAACAACATACGCGGTGTAAGACTGTGATCCTGTAGGTAGAGTCATACCACGTATCCCTACCCCCCGGCCCTACCTTGTGGAGGTAGAGAAGTTTTTGGTAGACCCTATAGTTACCAATGATTATAATATCTTCAGGTAGATATATAACCTGTTACTCGAGTGATTTGCAAGGTTCAGGATCATATCACGACAGGGTAAGCAAAATCTTTAGTAAATACAAATTAAGCGACATAGGATCTTGGTAAAAAAAATCTTTAGTATAGGAAAATCAAGCGAACGAGAAATAAACAAGATCATAGGCACAACATTGGGGCGACATAAAAGCATACCATGAAACCACCAGAAAGCAATACATGTAGAAACAAGTAGTAAAATTTCATATACAACTATATAAACTTTTTGAGAATATGTCTTCCCTAATTGCACTCAGATTTAAGTCAACTTTCATTAAAAAGAATTAATACCAAATGAATTAAACAAAGGTAGGGAAAAGAGGAACTAAGAAGACATTCTTATTATTAGATGAAAGCTTACTGACAGAAAATCAACCATGCTACAATGAGATAAAGGTTCTCCTCTGGATACTACACTACATCAAATGAACCCTTGAGAGTTAATCGATCATTAAAGATCCATGAGGATTGGGCATTATACCTAACTAAATGAGAATGTCAAGTTTTAGGAAAACCAGTACAACATATTAAATTAAGGAATATACTAAAAACAAAAGATAGCCAACCAGCTTCAACACAGTCATCATATTAGTTTAAGTTGAAAGAGCGGTATCAGAATTACAACAACTACTAGAAGTACTTTGTTTCAAAATGGACTACTAGAAGTACAAAAAATTTATAAGAAATCAATAAAATATAGGCATAAGCGAGTGAACAAAATCCACTAAAGTGTTTGAAGAAGACACTGAAAGTCAATATCAAATTTACAATGACAATGTTATGCTGCTCAAATAATGTACCGACTGAATCAAACGACAAGAGGCAACATCTATGACTCAATGGTTTATAATGTAACTATATTACGTGAAACAACATTCTAAGACAATAAAACTAGTCCAAGACACTAGCATATCACATCAATAAAAACAATTATTAGTTTCTTCCGAAGCGCAAAAATCTTCAAGAATAAGTTTCCTTGAAGTTGGACTTTCTTGAAGAAGTGAAAATAGTGGCATAAACTTCTTTTGTAGCATGAGTTAGAGCTACATCAATAGCCTTGAACCAATTCACTGGCCTGTTATTTGCACTGCTCTTCACATCCTTAACTTCAATAGTATAGTATTTGTTAGATAAGCAAAATGAAAGAAGCTAAACCCATAGAAATCAAAAAATAAATCAAGGAGAAACCAAAAATGTTCACACAATCAAAAGAACCCAGCAATCAAATGTTCTCTAAGGAGAAGAAAAACCAAAAATCTCCAAAAATTAGTTCAAAGTCATAGAAGAATACACTAACCTTAAAATCCCTAAATTGAAGAAATTGAAGCGCAAATTTGAGAGAAATTGAATTGCAAATTCAATTAGACTTTCCAACACAAATTGAGAGATGAACTTCGGTCTCACTTTCCAACGCTAAGAGAAATTGAAGTACAAAAATAGCCCTAATCACAAATCAAAGTGCAAATTCGGTATGAAATTGAAGTGTAAATTTGGTATGAAATTGAAGTGCAAATCAGATATGGTTTATCTTTAACTCATAAAAATGCAATTCTATAGTCGGTCTGAATTTTGCTATGCTACAACTCATTATAGTCAGTCTGAAGCTCACCAAAACAACCGTAGATATGGTTTATCTATCACGTTTATGCTGCTCACCTAGTCGCAGATATATTGTTTCCCCTTTTCTTATTTTCCCACAGAGAATACTGCTGGCACCAATAAATCAATTTTTAAAGCGGCACTAGTAAATCCCATAGAACTCACCACCAGTAGCTCACTACCAGATATTGTAGTGTATCCACAGTCATCTCCACAAGATCGATATTGTAGCGATTAAAATGTTTAAAGAATAATTAAAGTCTTGAGAGTGTAGGCTTAATATAATACAAAAATTTTATTTTTGTACCCATTAATTGTTGCTATAGCTGATTTTATGTTAACAATTTTAACAACCGTTGCTATAAATTTATCTATTGCAACGCTTAATCATCAAAAGTGGTGGTTATAGTGTTAAATCATAGCTAATAGAATAATTATTTCTGGAAATGCTTGAAACCGCTGTAATAGATTGCTTGTTGTAGCGCTTTGTTAACCATCACCAAAAGTGTGTTGCCATAGGGGTAATTTCTAGTAGTGCATTATTACTTGTTTGAGTTGGGAACCCACTTGATTTTGAGTTCCTAGTAAGAAGACACTGGTACGACCAAAACCTCCTTGTCCCATCTGGGTAGAGAATTCTTCTTTATCTTATTCAAATACTTGAATCAATTTGGCTATGTATTTCCTGTTGATTATATCTTAATTTGTTTATTCCTTCACTTTTCTAACTTTGAAAATTCCCTTTAGAGTTCCCATTTTTCCACAATGATTGGCCATTTCCATCATTAACACCTTGACTAATTAGATTAGAAAGAATATATGTATAAGTAGTCCATTTAAGAGATTTGTTCAACTATTCTTTTAAGCAAACTAGGTCCTCTCTCTAACTCTTTATTCTTCTGAAGTGTAGTCATAAGGAGTTTTTAGAAATCCCTCAATCTTTCCTCAAGATCAACTTGAAGGCTCAAATTTTCTTTCTTCCATTTTCCATCTACATCATTTATTTTCTTCAAATTACTCATCAAACTCAGATTTTCAGATTTTATCTTTGTAAACAACTTTTCAGTTTCAAAATTTTGGAGAGTTGAATCAATCAAGTCATGATTTTGATACTCTACTTTCTTGTCTATGGCATTTTTTCTCAGCAGATAATTCACATAGAGTGTGTATCAACACACTAGCAAGCCTCTTTATCTTTCTAGAAGAATAGTTATCTAGATATTCCATTATATCAAAGAAAGTTACCTCATTTTCTTCTTTATCTTTTATATTTTCCATGAAAGTAAATAAGGAATCATAAATAACTGGACTATCATGCAATTCTAGTATAGATATATCTCAAGACTTCTTATCCCCATTTGATTCACTGGGGGAATCTCCCCATGCTGCCAACGCTTGCTTTACTGTATAATCAGCTACAACCTTTCTTCTTGAATTGTCAAGGACCTAGTCCGTAATTTTCACTTTGTCACCTATAGCCTTGAGGTAATTTTGAGGATCCATTTTGTACATGGGATAGTTCTTTATGAAATGATTAGAACTTCAATATTTGTGGCACACTTCAACATTTCTTCCTCTCCTTTAGAACTGACCACTCTTTTTCATTTCTCTAAAAATCCTATTTGTTAAAGAGGCAACATCAAAGTCTTCATCACCAACTAGATCATGTTTACCAGCCCTTACATCTTCTTCATCTCATGAGTCTTCAGATTTCTAATGAGTTCATCCATTGTGAGGGTCTTTAGGTTTCTTGCTTCAGTTATGGCATCTATTTTTCTTTTCCAAGATTTAGGAAGATCACCAAGGATTTTTATCACTTATTTGAACAAAAAATACTTCACCTAAGCAATGAAGATCATTTGTGATAGAAGTGAACCTTGTATGCATTTCTTGGATTGTTTCTCCTTCTTTCATGGTGAGGGTTTTATACAGAGTAGTTAACATGTCCACTTTTGAATCCTTCACATTAGTGGTGCCTTTATGAATAATCCTCAAGCAATCCTGGATCTCTTTAGCATTTTCACAAGCTGAGATCCTATTGTATTCATCAAGACCTATGCCACATACTAATAATTTGTTAGCCTTATAATTCTTTTTAATATTTTTCCTGCCTTCATCATTGTACTCTCTCATGCGTTTAACAACCATATTTATAACCTCTCTTTCTTTGACTTCTTTATCATGCACATATGAGTACCATCAAGAATTATGTCCATTAGCTAACTATCCTCACCAATAATAAAGTCAAATATCCTGGTTTTCCACCACCCATAATATTGACCATTGAATCTTGGTGGTCTAGTGGTAGATTTCCCTTCTTCTTAATTAGGTAGAGCAGCCATGCTATCCAAGAAATTCTAGGTGTGAACCTTTTAGAGTGACCTTGCTTTTATATCAATTGTAGAAACCCTGAAGGTTACACCACACAGTGAGGGATCAGGTCCCTCAAATTCAATCACAGAAAAAATATAGTACAATAACTAGGAATCAAAAGACAGTGCAAGAAGAGTAAAGCACGATTTTAATATGGAAACCTCATTCCTTAAGGAAGGTAAGAACCACGGCTTGCCTCATAAGCTTTTCAAAATTTACTATGATCAAACTCTTAGTTAAAGCATTTAATGAACCTAACTCTAGGTTTCTTTCGGTTGTAATAACTCTATTACAAGCTCATCTTGACAACTACACCAATGACCCTCTACACTGATTAGCTCAAATCAGCAAAAAACTTAGGCAACTCTATCTAAGAATTCTTAAAAGAAAAACTACTCTTATGGCATGAGTAATTGAATTACAAATAAGTACTCACTCAAGAACAATTTCTATTTAAGGACATCTAAAGAGCTAAGAACTTGAGTAGTGTTGAAATGGGTATTTTGGTGCCTCTCTTCACTCTTTTTATTTTCAAAAACACATTTGATGAAGAAGCCTATTTTTCCTTTTATAGTTGAGTGATTATTAGGGCTGAAATCTCATTAGACCAGGCGTCCAAATCAGTACAAGCAACACCTGCAAGTTTGTTACACAAGAGGACAAAACTGTGCAGACACGCTGCTAGCTGTACTATACCATGAACATCCAGGGACCAGGTCCCTTGCAGTTAGCTGCTCATCATCAAAACTATATATAGCATAACATATCCACAGATTGTAGGAGTCAATTATTAAGTGGTTTTGTCATACTGACTATAACTTGCAAGCAATGTCATTAGCCAACACTTTGGGGATTCCTTCGTATCCGACAGACTCCATTATTAAATTTACTTGGGGATTCCTTCGTACCCCAAAAGATTTCCAAGATCATTATTATTATTATTTTTACTATTGTTAATATTATTATTATTATTATCATTATTATTATTATTATCCAATTAGCCATTAATTCCATACATTAGTTTTAAGGTGAATAAGTCAAACCAAATGATAATTTACATTCCAAAATTATTTACTCAAGTGGGTTGAGGTTATTATCAATTTCCATACCAAAACCAATTATTTGGGGATTCTGTTGTACCCCTATTTCTATAGTTTACAAATTTTGGGAGTCCATTGTACCCCTAGTCCATCCACCATTTCCATGCACCATAATAAGTATACAAACCAACAATTTAATGCATAATAGTTCAATAGAAATCATGAGAAAACATTCAAATAGTTTATATCCAAAATCATCGACCCATAGTTTAAACCCAACATCAAAACCATGTGAATAATAGACCAATTTCATGCCATTAAGAGAATACCAGTATAGGGAAATAGATACATGCCTTAGACATATAAGAATTGAAAAGTAATTTAGAGCTTGAAAACCAAAAAATGAATGTTTGATGAAATCCTTAGGCTCTCTTGGGTTTTTAAGTTTGAGAGTGGAATTGGAATAGACTCTTATTCTCTTAAAACTGAAAAAATAGACTATATTATGATTAAGGGTTGTACATAGGTGAAAATATCCCAATACCCCTCATCGCAAGTAAACAAAACAAAAGCTGCATGAATTTAAAACATCATCAAGGAACGGTTCTTATCACGGAGATAATCCTCTGAGACATGTTGCTTATCGTGGAGATTATCCTCCATGACACGGCAAAATTGTGGACCCTCACTAGTTCCCCACAAAAATGCTCATAACTTTTTGCTCGAGTATCATATTAAGACAAAATCAAATGCATTGGAAAGATGACTAAATAATCTTAAATGTGGTGGTCTTAATCCCTAAATTTAATATATTCCAAAATTTATTCACGTTCAAAGTTGATCCTGGTAAAATCGAATACCAAAATTTGGTCAATAATAAAAGTTCTTAACTCCACTTCACTCTAAGTGTTTTCTATGAATATTTTTCACCTCGATAGAAATTTTCACCCTAGGATAATAATCATGACACTTATATTTTGGAATCATTATATTTAATTTTATAGACATAGGAATAACGGTTTAAATTCTAGCCCGAAAAGGCAGGGTGTTACATTCTGGCTAGGGATATTAGACAGTTGCGCTCTAGAGATATTTCTATGGTTAGGGTCTAGTGGAGGCATAGACCTATAGATAAGGATACTTGGTAGGTGAAGTATGATATCCATAGTTCTTATCCCTATCTCATTGTAGATTTAGGTATTCTCTTGCCTTTAGTTTGAGGATGAACTATATATTTAGTGGTGGACGATGTAACAACCTGAATTTTGATGAAATATGTGATAATGCATGATTTTCCTATTTTAACCCTCCTCATAGTTTCATTATGGTATTTATGAGGTGTTGGGATATTCAGCATGGTTCTTGATGCATTTTGGTGCCATTTATGCGATATTGTGGGTTTTGACGACTTTGACAGCCTTATAGTGGAGTTAATTTGTTATCTTTTGATCCATTTGATGGATGAAAAAACGAACTACGCCAAAAGATCCAAAACATTAATTTTAGGGTAGTAACATGGTTGATATGGTTTCATGTCTTTTAAATCTCATATTGACCCTCGATTTAGATAGTTTTAATTTTGGGTTGTTGAGGGCCTTCTTTGTGAAAATGATATTTTTTCAAAATTTTAATATTGCCATTGAATCTGCAACATCAAATTTGAAAGGTTAGGATATTTTGTTTGCATTCATGAGATTCTAAATAAATTTTGAGGGGCCCGCAGAGACTTGGAAATCCACCAAGTCCCCCAACTAATGCACCTATTTTTTGGTGCACCCGCAATCGGGATAGGGGCCTGCAGACATTTGTTAGGATCTTGATACTTAGTCCATGATTGTGATACCCCTTTTAGGCGAGGTTTTACATCATGATCTTTGTTCGCGATTGCAATAACTTGGTATATAAATACCTATTTTTCGCTATTTTCCACCATTTTGAGATTTGAAGCTTAGGAGTTCATGGTTTTGGATAGTTTTCTTCATGTCTAAGCTTGGGGGGTAAACTCCATTACATTCTTTTCAACAAATTTCTTCAATCTTTAACATTAATTTATTGTTTTAAACACGAATTGAATATGGAATTTGGGGACTTTGGCCCATAGGACCTAATAATGGTATTTTCCTATTTAAAACCCCAATTTCACTCCTTTTTACTTGAATGATTTTATAATCCTATGATTATCCATTTTAACTCGATTCCATCTTCAAGAAAACTTTGATTCTTGAATTTTAAATGGATTTAGAAAATTTTATACAGTAAAGTTTAAAAATAGATTTTCTTTGATTGAACCTCAATTTAACTAATTTTTTCTTGAATTTCTAGCTGTAGACTCCTAAAAGTATGGGGAACATGATTTTATAAAAAAGTTATAATTTTCTCTTTTTTTTGAAAATCTATTTTGGGGGTCCGTTTTGACCCTGACTTAAAACTAGGAAAACTGGGTATCATTGGCTTTCTATTGATGTGCAAATTTTATATTTTGATGTTTAAGTTGATTTTGGATCTGTTTGTGAAGAGTAGGGCTTCAGGATCAAAATGTAGCCGATCAGTTTCAATATACGAATTAGGTTATGGCTTAAATCTTTCATACTGGGCTGGATGGTTGATTTCTATACAAAATCATGTTAAGGGTATGGAAACTAATCATGAAAAATAACAATCTTATTGTGTTGTGCCCATGTGGGGGCCTATATATGATATCATGTAGTAGTTTTGGAACTTTATATGCCATTTGTGACCTTGTGGGGTCTTATGTGATATTAATAGCCTTGTATACATGATGATAATTATATGGTGTTTGATTAAAAAATATGTTGTTGTACCAATTATGTGTTGTGATGTATTCATTCTCTATTTGCATATGAATCATATTGGATTTCATAAATGGTTGGATATAATGAGTGGATATTTTTCTCATGTGATGGTATATTGGTTGGTTGTGGAAATACTCATTGTGGTTGGTTGTGAGCATTGCATCCTCATACTCATTCATGAAACAATGGTACTACTATAGATATACTAAGAAACACTGGTAACACCTTCTTATGATAGAAAATAAGATATTTTACAAAATCCTCCCTGAGGGATATACCGGGGAGGAGATATGATATATGGATTGTATATGGGTTAACCAACCCCCATGACTCCTATGTCTTGAAGCTTTAGCTCCATAAGTATATATAGAGTCTGTGTGAAAGCTTAGAGGTTGTATGCTGACCTCGTGCATCATCATCATCACCATCACCATCATCATCATCATCATTCTTATTCTATTTACTTTATTATACTTGTGATGTGATTGTATATTCTATTTGACTTGTTACCTAACCATTATTTTATCTTTCTTTACTTGTACTTGATGTTCTCGTATATGTTGTTTCCCCTTTTCTTTGATTATATGTGGAATAAATGTATACTTGTATTAATTTTTGGTGCTTTGCTAAACTATATGTAGATATTTTAGAACTATGAGTGCAAGCGGTGTGGGTCAAAATTGTGCGATATTTTTTTTTATTGCAGGTGACATACCCTTAGTATGTATTTTGTATGCTTTATTTTCTACTTTTCTCAGTCAGCCTATGGTACCTACTGAGTATAATGGACCGTACTGATCCCTATTGTTCTCTTTTGGTGTAGATTTTGAGCGCCTTCAGTGTCATTCAAGGTAAAAGTTGGATAATCATGTAGCTGGAGTTCACTTCTATCTTTATGAATTAGTTTTTGTCTTTACTATTTTTTGAAGACAAATATTATTCCTATTAGATATTCTGATGTATTTGACACATGGATTGTATTACTAGTTCTTCATTATTGACACCAGGTTTTGGGAGTTGGTTAATATCTTTAGTTGTATGATTCCGCTTTCATATTATACTAAATTGTTGGGCTTCATTCTAAATGCCTTGCCTTAGGGTTTAAATCTATCTTTTGATCGTTTTTGTATCAATTTG
Organism: Capsicum baccatum var. pendulum; assembly: GCA_030864225.1. Classification (NCBI taxonomy): domain Eukaryota; kingdom Viridiplantae; phylum Streptophyta; class Magnoliopsida; order Solanales; family Solanaceae; genus Capsicum; species Capsicum baccatum. Next base: position 187,618,879 of record CM061554.1, read on the forward strand.
TGTGATAGGCTTACTTGTCAACGTTTACCCCAAAAAATGCCATCATAACTTTTATTTTTGGGTCATGATACTTTTGACCCTCCCATGTGTGTAACGTTAATTTTTGACTTGAATTATGATGAGGTGTGTTAAAGGGGTGTTTTGGAATTTTCAGAGAGGGTTAAGGGCAATTTTGGGACCTCGAGATAGTGAGGATCCACAATAGCAGCATGCCATACCACTTGCATCACTGTCGGCTTTACAGACACCTAGGTGGCTCTTGCCATACTCTCCATAAAGAGAATAGGTACGAATACCACTTGCACTACTCTAGGCTTTGGAGCTTGGTGCTCCATCATAGCTGACACCTTCAAACTCAGGTGTGGGTATACTAGCTAATAATAGAGTTGGGACTAAAAATCTCTATCTATTCTGGGAACAGCTACCACCCTAGGACCCTACCTGAGAGAAACCGTGACTATCTATCCTATCCCTCTTTCTCACTCTCTGGTTTTCTTTCATCTTATCAGCCTCAAATAGCTGTGCATGCATTATCATTCTAGCAAGGTCTATGTCTATACTGAGCTTCGCAGTTCTACACATTTTCAATACTAACCCAGACACGCTAGTCACAAACTTACTCATACTCGCTCTAGGGTCAGCTATCAAATTAGGAGCATACTTAGATAATTGGTTAAAATTAAGACAATACTCCTTCACTATCATGGAACCTTGCATTCGGTTCATGAACTCTTCTACCTTAGCCTCTCTCATCCCTAGCAGGAAAAACGTATCTGGGAAGGCACCCTACAATTCTTGCCAAGTCATCGGAGCTATATCCTTCCCTCTACTCTCCTTCTATATCACTACCCAATCATGAGCAATATTCTTCAACCTTTAAGATGATAACTCAACACTCTGCTCCTTAGAAAAATGCATAATCTGGGTGACCTTCTTCACCTTTTCTAGAAAAAGCTATGGGTCCTCCCCTGCTACTGACCCAAAGAATTTTGGTAGGTTTATCTTCATGAAGTCTCTAATCCTGGCTGTGGTAGAACCCCTACCTTGCTGAGGTGGGGCTGCAGCCTGACGGTTGCCATGATCATTAGTCACAGCTTGGGCTAGTGCCTGGAAAGCTGCCCAAAACTCTACATATGACATACTCTCATTCTCAGGATCTACTGGTTGAGGGGCTGGTCATCAACCCCAGAGGCATAATCCCTGCGAGGAGGTATACTCTGTAAATTGGAGAAAGAATTGGATTAGACTGAGGATCAATCTTGAGCTCATGCTTACTCACACGACATGAATATAAAATAAAGGAAAACTGCTCCTAAAAATATCTTATAGCCTCTTGTAGATAAATATTGTGCGCAACACACCCATGCATAAGACTCTACTGGATGTGGCGTTTCAGACTCCCTAGGATAATATTGAGCCTTAGGCTTTAATACTAAGTTTGTAACAACCCAATTTTTATGGAATCGAAACATCACAAGGTGCTCATGATCCAGAAGGACCACAAGAAAATCCTCTACTGATATCTGTACCTAAATACTACATAATATAGATAATAAATGCAAAAACTGGCCATAAGGTTCAAAACATCTAAAAATACTCAAAATTTAAAACTGAATACTGATCCTTATGTTTGAAATGCCTCTAAACTATTTGAACTTTGGAGTTGATAGGAAATTTCCCAAACTAACTCCGTCTACTGAAAATAAACAAAATCTGATACAAAATGATAAAAGGATCATCCTCGAATGAAGAGGACTCACTGGTATGTCTATTGCTGCTAACTGGGACTGAGTTACTAAGGGTACTTTGGATCTCGTGCCTCTGAACCTATGGTGTCAAATAAAACACCATGGCATAAATGTGTCAGTACGGGAATATACCGACTATGAAGATGAGGTAAGGGTAAATGCAAAGGCTTATGCATAAATAATTACTTAACTGAATAATCATGATAGTACAGAATGAGAACACACACATGAATGCACAAACCATAACCGAAATCATCGTGACTCGTAATAATAAAACTCGAACAGTGGTTTACTGTCATCTGTACTTACTACTAATGTATGGGATACTGAACAATGGAATCATCTGATACTAATCACTGAGTACTAGAGTTGAGATCATTCTTATCTAGCAAGTGATCTCAAAATCTAAGAATACTGGAACTGATTAACTAAATGTACTCATATCAATGACTGAATTCTAAGCTCAGTGCTCTCGACTGACTCTATCAGAGATCAACCTCTCTAATGGATGATTCCAGACTCTATTATCAGTGATAAGAAAATTATCATGTCCTAACCTGACCACAAGAATACTCAACCAACTCTGAGCCTGAGATCAAGACTATATATTAGGTGATCTCTAGATCTGATAAAGAGATTAATCAAGTGATTCTGAAAATGATATCAAGCCTATCTATCGGGTGATCTTTGGAAATGATACTGAATAACTGTATATGAGACCTAGCTTATCTGACGGGTGGTCCAGAAATAAATGAAACTATCTAAGTTCCTCACTGAGATAGATAACTATATCTAACAGTCCTAATTTTTTAAGATTGATACTGAAACTGCAACTATAGGAAGTAGTTACCTAACCAACATGCCCCGACCTCCCGTTGGTGGGATACAACCTATAACCCCAGTTGGAAGGGTATTAATACCATGCGATGGGTAAAGACCTCCCTAGTCAAGCCTCTCTGGTGGTTTACCCTCACAGGAAGTCAGCCTAAGTTAATATAATAGTCATACCTCTCTCTATGGGTGATAACCTCTACTCATGGTGACTCCTACATCCTGCGCTGGCTATGCTGTTTTAGAGTTTAGGGATTGCTCCTAATGACTCTACCTCTCTCTATGATGGGTAGCCGCCATCCCTTTGCTCACTCGGTGATAGCTCCTATTTCCAACATAAAGACTCTTAACTAAATTCTCAACTGAACACAAACTAAACTAAATCTGATACTATTCAAGTTTTTCAAATGATCTAACTGAGTTAAGCTGAATTTACTTAGTTCAGTATCTGACAAAATACTACTGAATCACGGTATCTGACTGATGATATAGAGTTTTAATTGAGCACTCGATTACTACAACATTCAGAATTGAACACTTGAATACTACTAGATCTAAGTTGGGTACAGAACTGAGGCAAGATTACTAGCAATACTGAGATTATGATGATTACAAAGATTCTTGAGATTTCTTATGTTCTGTATCTGTCTAAGAATATAGAGTTCTATAACTCGCTTAGTTCTGAGAATCATGGCTCGACTGGAATTATCATGAAAACTGACATGGGCTCTCAACAACAGCTATATTGTCGGGTATAAATACCCCAGGACTCGATAACACAGTAGTAAAACATAACCATTCTTTATTAATCAAGACCATGGGATATCATTCACCATCACAATAACTAAGACATCACTTTAAGCATTTAAGAATCCTAAACATGTAATAACATAGGGGTAGGACATGCTATTGGATCATACTCTATTCACCCAGTCCTTGCATCAAGCACTTCACACATATTTAAGTCTTGGCATGTACCAAACAAGACACAATTGGGGAACTTCATGCTATCATGTTACAATTCATTCACTAAGGCTTTTCAACAAACACTTGGCAGACATGGGCTTACACACAATTGTGGATTTCTAATCAATATGCTAGAATGGCACTAATTCTTTCACATAATCATTTTATCAAACATATGGGGAGCATGCTTTGCTTATTCATCAATTTCTACACCTAATTGACATGAACACATCACTTAACAAGAAACTTGAAGAGGGTTTATCATGAACATCACATGAATATCACATACTAGGGTTAAAGCTTGAAAACCTTGCAAACAAACATTAATCACAACTCAATAATAGCATAAACATCAATTTCAATTCACATGAATCATGAAAACTCATAAAAATTATAGCTTTGAAATTTAGAAAAGGGTTCTTGAGCTTCTTGGATGAAAGGGACCAAAGAATCAACATCTACATACCTTGGGGAAACTCTTTTCTTTAAAGGCCTTGGAGAGATTATTGATTTCTCTTAATCTCTATTGATTTTCTTGAAGAATAAATAAGGGTTTTTATTTTTTAAAACCCTAGTTTTGATGTTGAAGATAGGAAATAAGGATGAGAGCCTTTTATCGGGTATATATAGGGGCTGAAAAAGTATTGAAAAGTACCAAAAAGCCCTTGGAATTAAAATCCAAAACTAGAAGAATCTCGTTTTTTCATGCTGGCGCGACGCGCCATAATCGCGCTAGCTTACTGGAAATTGGACAATTGGGAAACTGCTTATCTTCGCGACATGGTGGAAATTGTGTTGCTACCTTTGTTGTGAACTGAAAAGGTACTACAATGCGGTAGAATCGTGTTGGTGTACTGAAAATTGACAATTCTTAAATTAAGCCTTGGTGCGATGTGCCAAAATTACGGAGGCTCACTGTCTCACTAAAGTTCCAGGTGGCACACTATCTCACTAAAATGGCTCTAATTCTGTGTGTGAGTGTTATATTTGGGAGAATTTGGTATCGACAAAAAGCTTATTCAATCCTCTACATGACAAAAAGTAAATATTGGGGAAATTCTATATGGTTCAAAAGTTTTCTCACTTAGGAAGAAACTTCTCAACCTTTTAGTGTTGGGTTAACACTTTACTGAACACGCTCTAAGGCTCAGACTATGAGGCAATTTTATAGGGTCTTACAGGCTGGCTATTATAGATGGTTTTTTGAGGTATTTTATTCTATTGCATTCCCTATGCCCAGATTGGCTCAGAAGAAAGTCAACTTTCAGTGGTCAGCTCCTTTTTAGAAGAGTTTTCAGGAGTTGAAGACTTGACTCACCTTACCTCTGTTCTTAGATCTTCCAAATAGTCCATATGGGTTCGTAGTGTATTATGATTCATCTAAAGTAGGTTTGGGTTGTGTCTTCATGCATCATGGTAAGGTCATAGCCTACGCCTCCAGATAGTTTAAACCCCATGTGAAGAATTATCCTACTCTTGATCTTCAGTTAGTAGCCGAAGTATTTTCCTTAAAGATTTAGAGGCATTATCTATATGGAGTTCATAAGGATGTGTTCATATATCACAATATCCTTTAATATGTCTTTTCTCAGAAAGATCTCAATATTCGTCAAAGAAGGTAGTTAGAGCAAATGAAAGATTATGACATGGGTGTCTTTTATCATTCAAGCAAGGCCAATATCATGGAAAATGCTCTCAGTAAATTGTGTATGGGTAGTGTTGCTCATGTTGAGGATAGTAAGAAGAAGTTACCTCAGGAAATCCTTCAGGTTGCTACAAAAGGCGTTCTCTTAGGTTATACAGAGGATATTGAAATATGGGTTTAGAGTAGTTCAGAATCATCTCTAGTTTTTGAGTGAAAGAAAAGCAAGAGAGAGATCACAACCTTTTAATGTTAAAAGAGTCTTTCAAGGATCAGAAAGTAGAGGTTTTCTCCTAAGGGGGAGATGGTGTTCTGCATTGTCAGGGTCATCTGTGTGTTCCAGGTGTAGACAACTTAAGAAAGTGAATTCTTGTAGAAATGCATGGAATGCGCTACTCTATTAATCTAGGGGCTACAAAGATGTACCAAAACTTGCAAGAAATCTATTGGTGGAGTGGGATGAAGAGAGATATTGTAGAGTTTGTGGCTAAGTGCTCTACATGTCTGCAGGTTAAGATAGATCATCAGAAGACTAGGGGGTCCAACAGGAGTTCAGTATTCCTACTTGGAAGTGGGAAAAAGTGAACATGGACTTTGTGACAGGTTTTCTTCGTACTCGTCGCCAGCATGATTCAGTTTGGGTCATTGTAGATAGAATGACCAAATCAGCTCATTTTTTTCACTCCATACCTCTTATTCAATCGACGATTACTCTAAACTCTATATTAGGGAGTTGGTCAGATTGCACGGTGTTCAGTTATCCATTATCTCAGACAGAGGTACCCAATTCACCTCTTATTTTTTGGAAAACTTTCCAAAAGGGTCTTGGTACCTAAGTTTATCTCAGTACCGCCTTTCATCCTCAGACAGATGGTCAAGCAGAAAAGACCATTAAGACTTTAGAAGATATACTAAGGGCGTGTGCAATTGATTTCAAAGGTAGTTGGGATGACCACGTGCCGTTGATTGAGTTTTCATACAACAACATCTATCATTCCAGTAATGGGATGGCTCCATTTGAAGTTCCTTATGGTAGGAGATACAGATCTCCAGTCAGTTGGTAAGAAGTTAGTGAGGCCTCAGTCATAGGGCCTGACTTAGTATTCGATTCCTTAGAGAAATTCCAATTGATCAAATAAAGACTCCGGGCTGCTCAGAGAGGACAGAAATCTTAAGCAGATGTGCGCAGAACATAGATGATCAGAATAGTCTCTCTTCTTAAGAGATTCCAGTCAAAATTCTTGACTATCAGACTCATAGACTGAGGAACAAAAAAGTCCCTCTAGTCTAAGTTCTTTGGCAAAATCAGTTCGTTGAGGGAGCTACTTGGGAAGAACAAGTAGACATAAGTACCAAGTGTCCTCACCTCTTCTCTGCCAACTCATTTCTAGCTTAAGGTAACAGTTCTCCTTAAACTTTTCAGTTTCATGTTCAAATTTTAGTGACAAGCTTGGTTTCCATTTCATGTTCAAAATTCCATTATAAACTTGGTATTAAATAGCATTGTATATTCAGTCATGCATTCATGTATCAGTTTATTCATATAGTCATGCATCAGATATTCATTCTCATTAAGAGAACCTTGATTCATAAGAACACTTAATCATGCATTAATGAGTTAGTTACACATGCATCAGATATACATGTTTGGCATGATATATTCAGTTGTCAGTTATGCCAGTCATGAGATCATGTTCTAGTTATTCATGTTCAGTATGTACATCATTTTATCTTCTCCTCTCTCACTCAGTCTCATTCGAGGATGAATGTTCTCACGGGGGAGATATTATAATACCCCGCATTTCTACTTATCTTAAAAGCATCCTAAGTATGTTAGAAACTTATTTTGATGGATGAATCCAATTTTATATAGGTTAAAGTTTTAAGATTTTCACTTTTTATCATGTGGAAAATTAAATTAGCCTTTCAATGATACCAATTTCATCCAAATCCAACATCGAAAGAGAAAGTTATGGACGAAAAATAAAAGGCAGTCAAAACTGTCCAAGTGCAACGGTGAGAGCCAACAGACCATTGAGCTAGCAGTGGACCGTCGCAACAGAGGCAGTGAGACTACCTTCTTCCTAAGAGTGATGGCACAGGCTGATGGACCATCGAACTAGAGATGGACCATCGTCCAGGCCATCACAGTAGAGGCAGTGAACCGCTATTCTGCCCAGGTGTGACGGTCAAGACCAATAGACCATCGACTCAGTGACAGAGCATCGCACCCATTGTTGCATAGTTGGTTCAGCTATTTTAAGTCATTTTTAAAAGGGTTTTTTGGTCTTTTACCACCCGCTGTAACCCCTAATAATATAAAATCAAGGCTCATAAGTTCATTATTTATTTACAACATCAAATTAGGGTTTTCTCTCAAAGATAATACCCAAGAACAAGAAACCCTAGGTGTTTAATTCCAAGTAAACAATTTGAGTTTTTATCCATCAATCTTCAAGAAACTCACAACCCAGGTATTTCATGTGTTGATTCATGGGTCCCTTTCTCCCATGAAGCTGAAGAATCTCTTTTTGAAAATCCACTATTTCTATATTATGAATGTTCATGATTTATATTGAATTGAAATTCATGTTCATGATGTTATGGGGTTTTGATTCATGTTTGAAATTGCATATTTCAATGATTTACCATAGAATGTTGTGATTTGAATAATAATCATGCTAAACCCTTAAATATTACACGTTGATTGATGTATCCATGATTAGTAGATGTGTTGCTTATTACTTAACCACAACACTCTCCCCATGTGTTTAATTAAATGCCTATGTGAAGGAAAAGTGCCATACTAGTGTGATAATATCAAATCGCCATTCATGTACAATTTTATGCATGTCAAATGTTTGATGAAATATCTTAGTTAGTGAATTGTGGATATTTGTGTAACCCTTGTGGTGATTTAGAACTTCTACTTCAAGAATCTTCAACTTATTGTATTATGGATTGTGATATTGGTCATGTATTCAAGAAAGTCATGCTTTGTCAGTTTCATGCTATCGAGTCCTGGTGTTACTTGTACCTTACAATTACCAATGCTCCTAGATCCAGTGTCATGATTTTAAGATAATCTCAGTCGATCCATGTTCATAGAAACTCAATCAGTCATGTGACTTAGGAAAACTCAGTAAACTTAGTAATCTCAGAAATCTCAAAAATTTAGTAATCTCCGTAGTATTCCGTCAGTCAACGGAACTCAATTAACTCAATCCAGTCAGTTCAGTTAATCATGTTCAGTGTCTATCCAGATGGGAGTATAAATTAGCATCGAGCAAACCTAAGGATAGGAACCCACCTGTTATATGAGGGTGTGATTCTTAGAAGGAATCCTTCAATTCTAAAATTACATAGCCAACATAGGTTGAGACATCATAGCCTATTACATGAGGTCAGATGAGGTGGTTTAACCTGTTATATAAGGGTTCCCACCATTCTCACTAGATTTACCTATTATATGAGGGTTACTCACAGATTTTCATTACTAGTGGCGCGGTATTGACACCCTTCCAATTGGGGTTAAAGATTGGACCCCAACTCAGCCATAAGGGTATATTAGGGGTATGTCGGTTAGATGACTACTTCCTACAATTTTAGTACAGAATTTGAATTGTCAGATACAGTCATTCAATCTCAGTAATAAAACTCAGATAGTTCTAAAGGATTTTGGACTGTCAGATACAGTCAACTCAGAACAGTACGTAACTTAGCTAGTTCCATCAGAAGCTAGACTATCAGATACAATCAGTCAGTATCTATTATTTTAGTTATATAAATTTTAGTATCCCATGTTATTAGTAGTCAGACTCAGTAATCATGTGATCATGAACTCAGTTACAGTTATTATGTATTCATGCATGTATTCTCAGGTTCATATTATCCAGTTAGTTAGTATAGTTCATGCATTTGAACCCTTTGCATTCAGCCTACCTCATATGTATGCTAGTACATTCAAACGTACTAACATATTTATGCTATGATGTTTTATTGCATAGGTTCCGAAGCACGAGCTCCAGAGCATCAGTAGCATTCCAATCTAAGAAGTCAGAGTCAGTAATGATTACTCATTATTCGAGGACATGACTATTACTCTACTATCTCATTAATTAATTTATTTTAGTAGTTGGAGTTAGTTGGGGACATGTCCCGTTAACTCCTTATTCAGATAGTTCAGTCAGTTAGAGGCTTCTCAGACTATCATGTTTAGACAGTTTATTCTAGGTTTTATTTTGGTATTGTGGTACCGTATCAGTCAGAGATTATTTATCAGTGTTGAACCTTATGGACTTACAATCTTTATTTTCACATTTATATATTATATTATGCATTGTTCAGGTACAAATATCAGTCATGGATTAGTTTCTGGTCCTTCAGGGTCATGAGCACTGTATAGCATTGTGGGTACAAGATTCGAGCTGTTACAGTTAGCTTGTAGTCCTTCGATATTATGAGCACCATGTAGCATTTGGGGTACAAAATCGGGGCATTACAAACTTTGTATCAAAGCCTAAGGTTTAACAGTGTCCTAGGAAGTCTGAAAGTCACATCTAGTAGAATATTTTACATGGGTGTATAGTGCTCCACATTTATGGAGAGTAGGCTACGAGATGTTTTTGGAAAAGCTTCTCCTTTTTTTGAATTCATGTCGTGTGAGTGAGAATGAGCTCCAGTTAAAATCTCTATCTAATACATGTTTTTCTTCTATTTAAATAATATCCTCCAAAGAGGACTAAAGGAAGAGGAACGGAAGACTAACTAGAACCCCAGCCTATCCAGCCAGATCCTCTGGACGAACAAATCTCCCATGCTAACTTAAGAGCAGCTTTAACTACTCTAACTCATTCTGTGGCTGCCCAAAATAAATTTCTAGCTACTGTTACAGTCAACCCAGTGGCCAACACAACTACTGCCAGGATTCGGCACTTCATCCGAATGAACCCTTCATCTTTTACAAGGTCTAAGTCAGATGAGGACCCTCAGGAATTCATTGATCAGGTTTAGAAAGTTACTGATGTTATGGGGGTTACTACTATTAAGAACACTGAGTTGACTGAATATTAGTTATAGAATGTGGTACACTTATGATTTAAACAATCAAAAGTAGAGAGTGCTGCAGATGCAGGGCCAATAGAATGGGAGTAGTTTGCAGTTGCATTTCAGGATAGGTTTTTCCCGTTAGAGTTGAAGGAAGCAAAGGTTTTGGAGTCTACAAGTTTGAAGTTGGGAAATATAATGGTACAAGAGTATTCTCTTAAGTTTACTCAATTAGCCAAATATGCCCCGCATGTAGTAGCAGATAGTAGGTCTAAGATGAGTAAGTTTGTGTCATACCTGTCTAATAGTATGGTCAAGGAGTATAGGACCTCAATGTTGATTAAGAAGATGGATATATCCAGGATCTTGGTCCATGCTCTATAGATAGAGAAAGGTAATAATAAAGAGAGAGAGGGAGAACAAGAGAGAGAGAATAGGTAGCTTCAGTTTCGCTCAGCCTAAGTCAGAGAGTGGGAATCATTCTCAGTTCTACCCAAACTCCTAAGTTCTAGATCTGTCCTAAGCCAGTGCTCTTATGCCAAAATTTAGAGATGACAATAGATATAGTGTGTCAGACCTTAAACCTCAAGGTAGTATTAGGAGTGCTCTAACCAATCCCTTTTGTCAGAAATATAGCAGAAACCACCAGGGTATGTGTAGAGCTGGCAGTGATATGTGTTTCAAATGTGGCAAGCTAGGCCATAAGGTCAGACAGTGTCCTCAGGTGGTCTCTCGAAGTCAGCATAACTGTCCCAAGCTCAATCAGGTCACTCGAATTAGCAGGTTGTCATGTCTAATGCCACCAGTGGGTAGCGCCCAAACAGACTCTATGATCTTTAGTCACGATAGGATCATGAAATTTCTCCTGATGTAGTGACTAGTATGTTACAAGTTTTGCATTTTCATGTTTATGCTTAGCTAGATCTAGGAGATCCGTTTTCACTTGTCACTCCATATATAGCTATTTATTTCATAGTCAGTCCTGAAATTCTAGCAGAGCCTTTCTTAGTATCTACCCCAGTGGGTAATTCTATCATAGCCTAGTGGGTTTACAGGAACTTTTCAATTATGATATCTCTGAAAGTAACTTCAGTAGACTTAGTCAAATTAGATATGACTGACTTCGATGTCATTCTCGACATGGATTGGATTCACTCCTGCTATGCCTTAGTCAAATGTAGAAACAAAATTATCTTGTTTTAATTTTTGAATGAACCTATCGTAGAGTGTAGAGGAGTACTTAGCACTTAGGGGTCAACTTATTTGTTACCTTTGGGCAAGAAAGATGATATCTAAGGGATATTTTTACTATCTCTTTTGAGTACAGGACTCTAGTTTAGAAACCCCTACTTCTGAATTAGTGTTACTAGCATGTGAATTCCCAAATATGTTTCCTGAAGATCTTCTTGGAGTTTCTCTAGAAAGGAAAATCGACTTAGGAATAAACCTTCTTCTAGATACTCAACCCATATCTATTCTGCCATAAATAATGATACTTGTAGAACTTAGAATTAAAAGAATAGTTACAGGATCTCTTAGATAAGGGATTCAGCAAACCTAGTGTGTCCCCATGGGGCGCACCAATTTTATTTATGCAAAAGAAAGATGGTTCTCTCAGAATTTGTATTGATCACCATCAGATAAATAAAGTGACTATCAGGGACAAGTATCCACTTCCCAGAATCAATGAATTGTTTGACCAACTTTATGGTGCCAGTTACTTTTCTAAGATAGACCTCAGATCGGGCTATCATCACTCAGAGTTAGAGAATGTGACACCTAAAAATAGCCATCAGAACTCGGTATGGGTACTTTTAATTCTTAGTCATGTCCTTTGGACCTACGAATGCCCAAACAACCTTTATGGACTTGATGAACCATGTGTTCAAGAAGTACTTGTACATGTTCATCATAGTCTTCGTAGATGATATTCTTGCCTACTCCCGCAGTGAGCGTGATCATGTAAAACATCCCAAAATGGTATTGTAGACTCTCAGAAACCATCAACTATTTGCCAAATTCATTAAGTTCAAATTTTGGCTAAGTTCAGTAGCTTTCCTTGGCCATACCATTTACGATAATGGCATTAGAGTTGATCCCTAAAAGATTAAAGAAGTGAGAAACTAGCTTAGACCTATCTCTCTATCAGATATCAGGAGTTTCTTAGGCTTGTCTTGCTATTACCGATGGTTTGTTTAGTAATTTTCATCTATTATATCCCCTATGTACAGATTGATTCAGAAGAAAGTCAAATTCCCGTGGTCAGATTCTTATGAGAAGAGTTTTTAGGAGTTGAAAACTTGACTCACTACAGCTCCAGTTTTGACCCTACTAGATGGTTCAGATGGGTTTATGGTGTATTGTGATGCCTCCAGAGTTAGTTTTGGGTGTGTTTCGATGTAGATAGGTAAGTTCACAGCCTAAACCTCTGGACAGCTTAATCCCCATAAAAAAACTATCCTAGTCATGATCTTGAGTTAGCAGTAGTAGTGTTTGCCCTAAAGATTTTGAGGCACTGTTTGTCTAGGGTGTACATTGATGTGTTCACGCACCATAAGATCCTACAATATGTATTCTCTTAGAAAAATTTAAACCTTCATTAGAGAAGGTGGTTGGAGTTGTTGAAAGACTATGACAAGAGTGTCCTGTATCATCCAGGTAAAGCCAATGTCGTGGTTGATGCTCTTAGTAGGATGTCTATGGGTTGTGTTGCTTATGCGGAGGATGGTTAGAAGAAGTTAAGTTAGGAAGTTCATTATCTTGACCGACTATTGATAACGCTCAATCTACAGCTCTCGTAGGAGTGCAAAGCATTCACTGTCAAATATAGAACCCAACTGGGTTGGGTATCGATCCCACAGAAAATAGCCGGTCAACAAGTAAGCAATGATTATTAGAATTTTGATGCAAGTCTCGCATACCCAGGCATTTGTTCTAGTGCCTCTACCAACAGAACATTAATGGTCAGCTGCTTTAACATATTCATGAATTTGCTGAACTTCGTATCATCCACCACTTTCTTCAATCTTTGAGGAATTGGTGGTGTTGGGTATGGAATTATTTTCTCCAGGCTTTCTTCTCCTCTTGCTTCTGTTTTTCAGCCTTTTCAGGCTACAACATACTTGGTGTGACGTCATGGACGTCGTGATCAGCTTCTGTGGCGTCATGACCTTTAGCCTTATCATCAATGTCCGCTACCTCGTCAACCACTTGCTTGCCTTTGAATGAAGTTTCCAGCACCTTACCACTTCGGGTAGTAATAGCCATGCATGATCCATCGTTCCTTGGATTTTGCACAGTGTTGCTAGGTAAAGTGCCAGCCTTTTTTCTGTTGAGTGCTGCTGAAAGTTGGCTCAATTGCTGCTCTATTTGCTTGATTAAAGTGGAATGTGAGTCAACCAATTGCTTCATTGAGGACAAATAATTTATTACCTCCGTTACTCCCGCGCTGGTTGCTTCCACTCCTTTCAACAGTTTAGCCATCATATCTTCCATGCTTCCGGAACCAGATGTGGTGGTGTCACGTCTTCCTGGGGGGACGTATAAACTACTCTTGTCATTCTTGTTCTTCCAAATACCTTGGTCCTTGTTTCCAGATTTATCATAGTAGTTTCGACCTTGGTTTCCTTGGGCATTGCCTCGGAAACCCCCCTGATTGTTTAAGTAGTTGGCTTCTTCTTCCGAATCAGATTCGTCTCTTTCTTTTGACGCAATAGCTTTGACTTTTTCAGTCTTCCCTGATAATAAATGCTTTGTAAGAAGATCCACCTGTGTTTTCATGTGTGCCATATCTTGATCACGTTCTTCTTCTCTTCTCCTTTGGTCTGCAGTCATGCCAATAGATAAAGTGGGGCTTGCTACCTCAGAATCCCTGGTATGCCAAGCTCTACTTTGCTTTGTCATCCGATCTAGAATATTGCTTGCTTGCCCAAAGGTGAGGTCCATAAATGATCCGCCAGTCGCATTATCCACCACTGGTTTAGTTATTGAATTCAAGGCTCTGTATAGTATCTCCATTAGGTGGACATTGGTCATGTGATGGTTTGGGCACCTCATAAGCTTCTTCTTGAACCTCTCCTATGTTTCGTGAAGAGCTTCGGTTGGAAGCTGCCGAAAGTTGCTGATTTCATCTCTCAATTGTGCTTTTTTGGATGGCGGAAAGAATCTTTCTAGGAAAGAGTCTTTCAATTTCCTCCAATTTGTAATAGAATCAGGAGTCAGCCCATTCAACCATAGAGTTGCCTCCCCAGACAGAGACAATGGAAATAAGCGTAGTCGAATTGCATTCTGTCCAACGCCAGGATTGTCGAATGACTTGCATGTAGAAATAAAGTTGATCAGATGCATATTCAGATCATCGCCTGCTAGTCCACCAAATAATCCCTTGAGTTGCAAAAGCTGAATCATGGTGCTAGTGATATTGAACTTTGCTCCAGGTGCCAAGGGTGGCAGAATAATGGCTCCTGTGGCACCAGCTTTATCCAAATCATCCTCCTCATCATCAAAAGGAATCTGCACAGCTCGACGATCAGGCCTCAATCACGCTTGACGATCTCTCCTCTGCATGGGTGCCGCCACCTCAAAAGTATGCCGTGGGTTTAGTAGCTCCTCATCGGCCAGGTCCTCATCATCAGGATTTCTTGCACGACCTAGGTTATCAATATTCTGTTGATGCACTTGAGCAGCTATCCTTTCAATTTCACGTTGTGCATCCATTGATGCACTGAACAAACCTGAATAAAACAAAAACAACAACTAAAAGTAAAAGTACGAGAATCTTTGACCAAAGGGTCTAGTAATTATCACAAACTTAGTTGACAACCGTATTCCCCGGCAATGGTGCCAATTTTTGATAATGCTAAATCTACAGCTCTCGTAGGAGTGTAAAATGGTTGCTGTCAAATATAGAATCCACTGGGTTGGATATCGATCCCACAGGGAATAGCTGGTCAACAAGTGAGCAATGATTATTAGACTTTTGATGCAAGTCTCGTAAAAGAGGGGGGATTGTAACGTGCAATTGATGTAAACAAAATAATAGAATGAAAATAGAAAATAGCAAAGTAAAAAGAAAGAATGTTTAGTAAGATGTAAAACAATGAGAATTGAGAGTTGGGGTTATGTCCACCTTATGAGTTATACGTCTCTATTGGCTATGAGTTATGCGGAATTCAGACATGCATGTGCTTATAGAGAATTGTATTCGATGGTAAATCCAGGCATCTTTCGACCTATTCGAGGATTATTTCACTTTAACTCTTTCGAGCTTAAAGCGTATCTAACGGTACAAATTCTCCTAGAGGTTAATCCAGTTACGACACTAACTTTTTAATAGGGGATGAGACCCTATTACCTTGACATTATCTCTTTTCCAGACATATAACTTTTCTTTCGAACAAGTTAATGCTATACTGGCGTTATTCTATGCGTCTGCAGCCACAAGAATTTGCATTAAGATGAAGAGAATAATGATATAAGCAACACACGTGTCACGAATTCACAAACTCATAGCCTTAGATAGTATCTCATAAGGCTTCCATAACCCCAACAGAGAAGTTTAGTTACCCATGAGTGCGAAGGAAATCACAATCGACATTGTTATTATACCACAATAAAGATTTCATGTAGTAATAGTGTGGTAGGCGTTAGGCGTGAATTCCTGGCAAGGTAACGTTTCTCTTGTTGCGGAAATTAAGAATTGAATAGATGAAAAATAATGTCAACAATGAATTAATAAAGAAAATTGTTTTGATGGATGGATGGATGGTGGATGGGAATTGATGGAATGGGTGGATGAATGGATGAATTGTGAGGAATGTATAAAAATCTCTAGCAAAATAGGGTATTTATAACACCCATAACCTATTCCTACTAAGCTAATGCATTACTTAACCCAATCCTACTTGGTTAATGTATCATTATTCTAATTCTAATAAATTACTGCATTATTATCCTAATCCTAATAAGTTACTGCTAGTTCCTAAAGTCTTCAGAATTGCTGTTTTTGCCCGGGACAGATTTTCCATGCGCCACTTTTGGTCCTTGGTATCCAAGATTCCTCTTTCTTCCTTCATGAAGCTTTGTTTGGCGTCAAGTTATCCATAAAATGCTGAATTCTGCATCATTTATACCTGAAAACTTGCTAATCATGTTTGTTAGCTCACTTACAGGAAAAATGACTAAAAGTGCATGAATTATATAATTTGTTCTCAAAACTTGGCTAAAATATGGGCAAAATCTAGTGCTATAGGCGTGTAAATTCGCCTATCATCAACACCCCACACTTAAAGCTTTGTTCGTCCTCGAACAAAATATTATGTCCATATAAACATCTACTTAGGGTTTCACAGTATCAACACAAAATATTCATCAAGACAAGCACAACAATTATCAACAAAGAGTAGTTTTCCGATCATTAGTAGAAACAATTTAACCTCTAGCATAGACTCGTGATGGTGGTTAATTCGTATCCATAAGTTAAGGCACAAAGAATCATACACGACTACCCAAAACTCGTCAACCATGTGTGTCTCACAATATATTACCCATAATCACTCACAAGCATCGTATATTTGTCGAAACATGGGTAGAAGGGTATCCTTGATCTCGCTCTCACAAAGAATTCATATGCTGCAACTGATGACCATAGGATTGCCCTTAGAGTAATGCTCCACTAAATGTCAGAATTCTAAGCTTAGGATCAAATAGGTCTTCTACAGGTTGTAATGTAGGCTAAGGGGCGAGTAGGACTATTTTGGCAAGAAATAGTGACTAAGTTCCCTAAGTGCTTTAATACATCACAATATGCCATTTATTCTTTCTTTCAAACAACCTACAACCTTTTTTCTTTCTTTTAATCTACCTGCCTTTGTCACCTCTTTTGTTTTTAAATTTTTTTTGAACATAACTAACTTTTTAGTTTTCTTTTCCTTTTTCTTTTCATAACATACCTCTTATGATAACAATTCTTTTTCATAACAAATTCAAGTACCAATACACCAAGGCATCATGCTCATCCAATTTCCTCTTATTTTGTCACATAACTTTTTCAATTTAAAGCACTTAGGAATTTGGATCAAATTATGGTCTTGAAAAAAATGGATTAGGCTTACATATGAGGCTGTCAAAGCAAATAGGCTTAAAGGCTCAAAAAGGGGTTAACTAGGATAAATGTTCATGGGTAGGTAAAAAGAAGGTAAACAATTATAGGTTGCCAAAGAAATGCCTAAATCATGTCCTAAACTTGCACTCTTTATTTTTGCTTTACATACATACCAGGCAAGTTCTAGCATCAGCCACAAACATAGAATATACTATTATCTCACACACACAAGGCACATGGTCGACTTTATTGGGAGTAGTATAGACTTTTGCCCCAACAGATGAGGGAATTGAACCACACAATATCACATAGTGAGTCACAATTAGAGCCTAAACGTCTCAATAGTCATGATTTTAGCACGTACTCTTGTTATAATCTCATGCTGCCTATTAGAATAATTTCATGCAAAGCTAAGTTAAAAAAATAATTCTAAACGAAAAAAAACTTTTCTTACTAAAAAAAATGAAAAACGAAAAAAAAAACTAGCTAAGCAAACAAACATAAATGCAAATGCAGATAAAGGAGTATAGCATGCAAATACCACCACCCCATACTTAAGCGGGACACACTGCCCTCAGTGAAATATAAATAAGAAAAACCTGGTTAGTCAGACTCATCCTCTATGTCTGGGGTCATACCCCCTTCATCAGAATCATCATCAGAGTTGTCATCCTCAGAAGTTCCTCATAAGTACCCCACTTGTTTCCAAGAGTGCGTCGAGGTATTTGCAGCACGGAGGATTCACCTTGCTCTTTTCTTCCTCTTTTCTGGCCTCTTTGTGAAGTGGTTGCTTTTCTTGTCTTTTGGTGCCATTGTACCTGAGATCTCAATAGAAACATGTTAGCTTCATCTCGGAAGATTAAATCAACAAACAGACAATAGTGGCACCACCCCACACTTAATTTGTTGACACAAACTAATTAAGTAATTGATATCGATTACTCAGACTTCATCAACATACATTTAGGTGATATGTTCCAACAATATAATTAGTGCAGTCATACTTCTTGTAATCTTGGCAATACTTTCATGTTTGATATATCAAGACTACTACATAGAGATTTAATCAAGGTATAGCATCTAGAAATAATCGCAACCTCATATGTTGGTAGTCAACCTTAATTCTCATCTCGATGAACAAGTCATTCCATCATGTAAGATTTGTATTGACAAGAGTATGCAATTTTTGTGACCATGTTAATTCCGCAAAAGTATGACAGTGCATCTTAATCAAATTCAAGTTGGAAACATGTTAAGATTTTTCTTACGTATTCTTTCACTCACTTAGTTGTATCACAACACATCAACCACATTCAAATCACCAATACTACTTCAAGATTTAGCAATTCATAATATGCGTAGTAGTGTAGTACTTACGGAATATAAATGAAGAACAAAGTAGTACTTACTTGGTTGATGACCTCGGATGATGTTCTTGCAAAGTAAAAGAGCAAAAGAAAATTTTTTTTGGGAGGATTTGGAGAGGTAGGCGGCGCTTATGCTAGGTTTGAAATGTGTTTTTGGTCTAAGACTAAGTCTCTTACTTATAGAACAAGATTGGGTCGGTTTTTGACCCATTTAAAATCGGATTTGGAGACCAAAAGTGACCATAGGCGGCGCCTAAGGCTTTGCCTAGTTGAGCAGAATGCCATAGCATAGGCCATGCCTAGTTGAGCAAAAGACTTTTGCATAGGCGGCGCCTATGCTATGGCATTGTGTGAGCATAGGCGGTGCCTTTTGTAAAGCATTTGGTGACCATAGGCGGCGCCTTTAGCATGGCATATGAGATTTAGAGACAAAAGGCATTAGCATAGGCGGCGCCTATGCTATGGCATACTTGGGCATGGGCGGCGCCTATGCTATGGCACACTAGATTCCGAGACCTTAGGCCATAGTATAAGCCTTGCCTTGTTCGTGTCCTAGTTTTACCTATGCCTAGCCTTTTTCGATGCCTATATTTTCATGAGCAATGCTCAATACATAGCCTTTTGCTTCTTCATTCCTAACTTACTACCTTTAACATGCACCGCTTCCAAATCAAAATTCAAGACCAACCTCCTTCCTTATACATCTTGCACCTATACTTACTCAAAAACAACAAAACCGATTAGAACGATGGGTTGCCTGCCATTAAGCGCCTTAGTTTATTGTCGCGGCACGACATAGCTATCTTGATTACTTAGACTTCATCGAGATAGATGGGGCATCGTTTTCTGAATGGATTCAGACGACGTTGATACTTACTTGTAGGCATGCAATCTTGTTCGAGATGACTCTTGTGCATATATATCCCAGGAGGAATACCAATTATATCATCAATCTTCCTACCCATAGCTGTCTTGTACCTCATCAGAGCAGAGATAAGAGCCTCTACATGCTGTTCACTTAAATCATCCGCAACACTCTCTGGAAGTGTATTTCCATATCCCAAGAATGTATACCTTAGGTAATTGGGGAGCTCTTTCGATTCTAGCATTGGTGGCTCTACAATGGAAGTCTTCGCTGTTTGTGAAGGTTGATTTGTAAGATCAAGGTCCAACTGTTTAGGAGTATGAGAATAGGACCCTATTCCTGTTAGAACACACAGATTCTTCATAATTTTCATCATCCTCATGCTCAACATTCAGCAGTGCAGTAGACAATGGCTCAACAGTAAGCTGTTTTTTTACAGATAATGCTTTCTTATCCTTATAAGCTACAGAGAACACATCCATATCACCGGGCTGCTTCATTGCTTTGCATATATCAAAGTGGACCACTTCGTTATTCAACCAAAACAAAAGCTCATTAACTCTCATGTCAATAATCACACTTCTAGTTGCAAGGAAAGGACGTCCCAAGATTATGGGAACTTCAGAATCCACCTTGCAATCCAGAATAACAAAGTCTGCAGGAAAGATGAATGAATAAAACTTCACCAACACATCATTCAAGATACCCACAGGTTGTTTTACCAACCTATTAGCCATCACGAGCATCATATTGGTTGGTTTCGGATCGCCTAACCCCAACTTCCTGTAGACGGATAGTGGCATCAAATTGATGCTTTCTCCCAAATCGCACAATGCTTTAGCAAAATTCATAGATCCAACCGTGCAAGGAATAGTGAAAGCACTAGGGTCTGCCTTTTTCTGTACTAAGGACCTTGTGGAAATTGCACTGCAATGATGAATATTATCTGCCGGCTCATAGCTTGCTGCTCGCTTCTTTGTCAACAGATCCTTCATAAATTTCGCATACCCAGGCATTTGTTCTAGTGCCTCTACCAACGGAACATCAATGGTCAGCTGCTTTAACATATTCATGAATTTGCTGAACTTCATATCATCCGCCACTTTCTTCAATCTTTGAGGAAAAGGTGGTGGTGGGTATGGAATTGATTTCTCCACGACTTTCTTCTCCTCTTGCTTCCCTTTTTTCAGCCTTTTCAGGCTACAACAAACTTGGTGTGACATCATGGACGTCGTGATTAGCTTTTGCGGCGTCTTGACCTTTAGCCTTATCATCAATGTCCGCTACCTCGTCAACCACTTGCTTGCCTTTAAATGAAGTTTCCAGCACCTTACCACTTCGGGTAGTAATAGCCATGCATGATCCATCGTTCCTTGGATTTTGCACACTGTCGCTAGGTAAAGTGCCAGCCTTTTTTTTGTTGAGTGCTGCTGAAAGTTGGCTCAATTGCTGCTCTATTTTCATGATTGAAGTGGAATGTGAGTCAACCAATTGCTTCATTGAGAACAAATCATTTATTACCTCCGTTACTCCTGCGCTAGTTCATTCCACTCCTTTCAACAGTTTAGCCATCATATCTTCCATGCTTCCGGAACCAGATGTGGTGGTGTCACGTCTTCCTGGGGGGACGTATAAACCACTCTTGTCATTCTTATTATTCCAAATACCTTGGTCCTTGTTTCTATATTTATCATAGTAGTTCCGACCTTGGTTTCCTTGGGCATTGCCTCGAAAACCCCCCTGATTGTTTAAGTAGTTGGCTTCTTCTTTCGAATCAGATTCGTCTCTTTCTTTTGACGCAATAGCTTTGACTTTTTTAGTCTTCCCTGATAATAAATGCTTTGTAAGAAGATCCACTTGTGTTTTCATGTGCGCCATATCTTGATCACGTTTTTCTTCTCTTCTCCTTTGGTCTGCAGTCATGCCAATAGATAAAGTGGGGCTTGCTACCTCAGAATCCCTGGTATGCCAAGCTCTACTTTGCTTTGTCATCCGATCTAGCATATTGCTTGATTGCCCAAAGGTGAGGTCTATAAATGATCCTCCAGTCGCATTATCCACCACTGGTTTAGTTATTGAATTCAAGGCTCTGTATAGTATCTCCATTAGGTGGACATTGGTCATATGATGGTTCGGGCACCTCATAAGCTTCTTCTTGAACCTCTCCTATGTTTCATGAAGAGCTTCGGTTGGAAGCTGCCGAAAGTTGCTGATTTCATCTCTCAATTGTGCTTTTTTGGATGGCAGAAAGAATCTTTCTAGGAAAGAGTCTTTCAATTTCCTCTAATTTGTAATAGAATCAGGAGTCAGCCCATTCAACCATAGAGTTGCCTCCCCAGACAGAGACAATAGAAATAAGCGTAGTCGAATTGCATTCTGTCCAACGCCAGGATTGTCGAATGACTTGCATGTAGAAATAAAGTTGATCAGATGCATATTCAGATCATCGCCTGCTAGTCCACCAAATAATCCCTTGAGTTGCAAAAACTGAATCATGGTGCTAGTGATATTGAACTTTGCTCCAGGTGCCAAGGGTGGCAGAATAATGGCTCCTGTGGCACCAGCTTCATCCAAATCGTCCTCCTCATCATCAAAAGGAATCTGCACAGCTCGGCGATCAGGCCTCAATCGCGCTTGACGATCTCTCCTCTGCATGGGTACCACCACCTCAGTAGTATGCCGTGGGTTTAGTAGCTCCTCATCGGCCAGGTCCTCATCATCAGGATTTCTTGCACGACCTAGGTTATCAATATTCTGTTGATGCACTTGAGTAGCTATCCTTTCAATTTCACGTTGTGCATCCATTGATTCACTGAACAAACCTGAATAAAACAAAAACAACAACTAAAAGTAAAAGTACGAGAATCTTTGACCAAAGGGTCTAGTAATTATCACAAACTTAGTTGACAACCGTATTCCCAGGCAACGGTGCCAATTTTTGATAACGCTCAATCTACAGCTCTCGTAGGAGTGTAAAGCAGTTGCTGTCAAATATAGAACCCAACTGGGTTGGGTATCGATCCCACAGGGAATAGCCGGTCAACAAGTAAGAAATGATTATTAGACTTTTGATGCAAGTCTCGTAAAAGAGGGGGGATTGTAACGTGCAATTGATGTAAACAAAATAATAGAATGAAAATAGAAAATAGCAAAGTAAAAAGAAAGAATGTTTAGTAAGATGTAAAATAATGAGAGTTGAGAGTTGGGGTTATGTCCACCTTATGAGTTATACGTCTCTATTGGCTATGAGTTATGCGGAATTCAGACATGCATGTGCTTATAGAGAATTGTATTCGATGGTAAATCCAGGCGTCTTTCGACCTATTCGAGGATTATTTCACTTTAACTCTTTCGAGCTTAAAGCGTATCTAACGGTACAAATTCTCCAAGAGGTTAATCCAGTTATGGCACTAACTTTTTAATAGGGGATGGGACCCTATTACGTTGACATTATCTCTTTTCCAGACATATAACTTTTTTTTTGAACAAGTTAAAGCTATACTGGCGTTATTCTATGCGTCTGCAGCCACAAGAATTTGCATTAAGATGAAGAGAATAATGATATAAGCAACACACGTGTCACGAATTCACAAACTCATAGTCTTAGATAGTATCTCATAAGGCTTCCATAACCCCAACAGAGAAGTTTAGTTACCCATGAGTGCGAAGGAAATCACAATCGACATTGTTATTATACCACAATAAAGATTTCATGTAGTAATAGTGTGGTAGGCGTTAGGCGTGAATTCCTGGCAAGGTAACGTTTCTCTTGTTGCGGAAATTAAGAATTGAATAGATAAAAAATAATGTCAACAATGAATTAATAAAGAAAATTGTTTTGATGGATGGATGGATGGTGGATGGGAATTGATGGAATGGGTGGATGAATGGGTGACTTGTGAGGAATGTATAAAAATCTCTAGCAAAATAGGGTATTTATAACACCCATATCCTATTCCAACTAAGCTAATGCATTACTTAACCCAATCCTACTTGGTTAATGTATCATTATCCTAATCCTAATAAATTACTGCATTATTATCCTAATCCTAATAAGTTACTGCTAGTTCCCAAAGTCTTCAGAATTGCTGTTTTTGCCCGGGACAGATTTTCCATGCGCCACTTTTGGTCCTTGGCGTCCAAGATTCCTCTTCCTTCCTTCATGAAGCTTTTTTTGGCGTCAAGTTATCCATAAAATGCTGAATTCTGCATCATTTATACCTGAAAACTTGCTAATCATGTTTGTTAGCTCACTTACAGGAAAAAGGACTAAAAGTGCATGAATTATATAATTTGTTCTCAAAACTTGGCTAAAATATGGGCAAAATCTAGTGCTATAGGCGTGTAAATTCGCCTATCATCAACTAGGTGTTTACTTAGTTGATTCAGCAGGAGGTAGTGTGTGGATGCAAAGTAGTTCATATTTATCCCTAGTTTCCGAGGTGAAGGGAAAGCAGTATAGGGATCCCAGTCTAGTCAAGTTAAAGGAATCCGTCAGAGATTAGAAATTAGAGGTTTCTCTTAAGGGGGAGATGGTTTATTACGCTGTCAGGGTTGGCTATGTGTGCCAGGTGTAGATGACTTAAGACAACAAATTCCTGTGATTAGGGAGAGATCTATTGATTGACCGGGATAAAGAGAGACATTTCAAAGTATGTGGCTAAGGTCTCAATATGTCAGCAATTTAAGATCGAGCATCATAAGACAAGTGGGTCCATATAGGAGTTTATTATTCCTACCTGGAAGTGGGAAGAAGTGAACATAGACTTTGTGATAGGTTTGCCTCATACTCGTCACCAACATGATTCGATTTGGGTCATTATAGATAGGATGACTAAATCAACTTATTTCCTACCTGTCCGTACCTCTTATTCAGCAAAGGACTATGCCAAACTTTATATCAGGGAGTTGGTCAAATTTCATGGTGTTCTACTGTCCATTATCTTAGACAGAGGTGCATATTTAACCTCTCATTTCTGAAAGGCATTCCAAAAGGGTCTTGGTACCCGAGTTTATATCAGTACAACCTTTCATCCTCAGATAGATGGTCAAGAATAAAGGACCATTCAGACTTTAGAAGATATGTTGCGAGCATGTTCAATAGACTTTTAAGGTAGTTCGGATGACCACTTGCCTTTGATTGAATTCTCATATAACAACATCTATCATTCTAGTATTTAGATGGCTCCGTTTGAGGTACTTTATGGGAGGAGGTGTAGATATCCCATTTGTTTGTTTGAAGTGGGTGAGGCCATAGTGGTAGGGACTGACTCAGTATTTGATACCTTAGAGAAAGTTTAGTTGATCTGGTTAAGGCTTAAGACAGCTCAGAGCCGACAGAAATTGTACGCAGATGTATACAGAAAGGATCTCGAGTTTGAGATTGGTGATTTTATGTATTTGAAAACCTTTCCTATGAAATGAGTGAAGGGGTTTAGCAATAAGGGGATACTTAGTCCCTAATATGTCGGTCCATACCAAATTCTTAGCTGTTTTATAAAGGTAACTTACTGTGGTACCCCGTACTTCTACCTAACTAAAAATCATCCCAAGAATGTTAGAAACTTACTTTGAAATATGAATCCATTTTTTTACACTAGGAATTTTTAGGATTTCGAATTATCCTCATGTGGTAAATTGAATTAGCTTTCCAATGATACCAATTTCGTACAAATTTGATGTAGGAGTAAAAAGTTATGGACGTTTTTCTCAGAGTTGTCAGAATTGCCCAGGTGCGATGGCTAGGTTGACGGACTGTCGATCTAGCGATAGACCATCGCCTAGACCGTTGCAGCCAAGGAATTGAGTCAAACTTATAGATAAGGAGCGATGGATATGTTGATGGACCGTCGAACTTGTGACAAACCATCGCCCAAGCCGTTGCTATAAGGCAGTGAGTCTTTTTTTGATCCACGTACGACGGTCAAAATGACAGACAATCGATCCAGCCATGGACTGTTGCCCGAGCCATCGTAGGTCTCGTTCAATGAATTTTAAGTCATTTTTAAAGGCTATTTGGGTCCTTTTCCACCCATTTTAACCCCTAAATATATCAGACAAAGGCTCGTAAATTTATAATTCCTTCACAACATCAAATTAGGGTTTTCTCTCAAATATCAAATTCTAAGAACAAGAAACCGTAGGTGTTTAATTTCAAGTCAAGGATTCAAGTTTTCCTCCATCAATCTTAAAGCAATCATCCACCCAGGTATTTCATGTTCCAATTCATGGTTCCCTTTCACACATAAAGCTCAAGAATCTCTTTTCAAAATCAAAGATTTGTGTATTTATGAATGTTCGTGATTTAAATTGAACTAAAATTCACGTTAATGATGTTGTGGGGTTTTATTCATGTTTGAAATTACATATTCCAATAATTGACCATAGGTTGTGGTGATTTGCATAATAATCATGATAAACCCTTAAATTTACACGTTGATTGATGTATCCATGATTATTTGATGTGTTTATGGTTGTATAACCAAAGCGTGCTCCCCTTGTGTTTGATTAAAAGACTATGTAAAGGAGAAGTTCCATACTAGTATGATAATTTGAAATCCCCATTTATGTACAAGTTTATGCATGTCAAGTGTTAGATGAAATGTCTTAGTCAATGAGTTACAGATATATGTGTGGACATTGTGGTGCTTTAGAACATGTA
Source organism: Capsicum baccatum var. pendulum (assembly GCA_030864225.1). Classification (NCBI taxonomy): domain Eukaryota; kingdom Viridiplantae; phylum Streptophyta; class Magnoliopsida; order Solanales; family Solanaceae; genus Capsicum; species Capsicum baccatum. The sequence continues at coordinate 187,645,107 of CM061554.1, forward strand.
CTTCATGAATTCTACAACTTATTATATTATTGATTGTGATGTAGGTCATGTATTCAAAAAAGTCATGCTTTGTCAGTTTCATGCTATCGAGTTTTGGGGGTACTTGTACCCGACAATTAGCTATGTGCCTAGAGCCAGTGTCATAGTTTCAAAATACTCTCAGTCAAGCCATGATCCATAGAATTCAATCAGTCGCATAACTTAGGAAAATTCAGTAATCTCAGTAGTATTCCGTTTGTCAACGGAACTCAGTTAACTCAGTCCAGTAAATTCAGTTAATCATGTTCAGTGTTCATTTAGATGGGAGTAGAAATTAGCAATGAGCGAACCCAAGGATGGGAACCCACCTGTTATATGAGGGTGTGATTCTTAGAAACAATATTTGTGTTGCAGAACTACATAACCAGCATAGGTTGAGACATCATTTCCTGTTATATGAGGAAAGATAAGGTGGCTTAACCTATTATATGAGGGTTCCCACCATTCTCAGTAGAGTTACCTATTATACCAGGATTACTCATAGATTATCCTTACCAGTGGCACGGTATTGATACCCTTTCAATTAGGGATACAGATTGGACCCTAACTCAGCCATAATGACGTATTAAAGGCATGTCGATAATATAACTAGTTCCCACAGTTTTAGTTAATAAATTAGTGGCTATTAGATACAGCCATTCAGTCTCAGTAATAGAACTTATATAGTTCTATAGAATTCATGAATGTTAGATATAGTCAACTCAAAATTGTACGAGACACAGCTATTTCTACCAGAACCTAGACTGCTAGATATAGTCACTCAGTATCTATTATTTCAGTTATACAGATATCAACATCTCATGTTATCAGTACTCAGACTTAGTAATCATGATATTACGAAGTCAATTACTATTATTATGTATTCATGTATGCATTTTCACGTTCATGTTATTCAGTTAGTTAGTATAGTTCATGCATGTGAACCCTTTGCATTCAACCTACCTTAAATGCTTACTAGTATATTCCAACGTACTGATATATTTGCACTATGGTATTTTATACCATAGGTTCAGAAGCACGAGCTTTGGAGCATCAATAGCATTCAAGTCTCGGTAGTTAGAGTTAGCAGTGAGTCCTCATCCTTCAGAGACATTAAAATTACTTTATTATCTCATTAATTAATTTATTAGTTGAATTTAGTTCAGGATATGTCCCATTAATACCTTATTCAAAAAGTTTAGTAAGTTAGAGGCTTTTCAGACTATAGTATGTTCAGACAATTTATTTCAGTTGTTTTGGGTATTTCATACCCCATCCATATGTTATGTTTTATGAGTTATGTTACAGTTTTGAACCTTACAGCCTTACAACCTTTATTTCTGCATTTATATAGTATATTATGAAATGATTAGGTACAGATCTCAGTCATAGATTAGCTTGTGGTCCTTTAGGGTAATGAGCACCGTGTAGTGTTATGGGCACCATATTTAGGGCGTTACACTTATGAGCTTGGGTTTCCTTCAGACATAGCTTCGGTGTACTTAGTGTTTCATGCCTACTTGCTGAAGAAATGCATAGGTGACCCTATAGTCGTAGTCACTATAGAGGGCATAGATATTTAGAACAACCTCTCTTATGAAGAGATCCCAATCAAAATCCTTGATTATCAGATTTGTAGATTGAGGAACAAAGAAGTCCCTCTAGTCAAAGTTTATTAGTGGAATCAATGTGTTGAGAGAGCTACTATGGAAGCAGAGGCAGACATGCAGACCAAGTATCATCACCTTCTCTCCATAAATTCCAACTCAACTTAAGGTAATATCTTTCTTTTGAATTTACTCGGTCTCATGTTTAAATATAGCTACCAACTCAATTTTGATTGACGTTGCAGAGTCAATCATGCATTCACAAATTAGTTCAGTTATGTACCCATGCTTCATATATGCATGTTCAGTATATAAACTCAGCTTATCAGTAAACCCAGTCATGCAATCATGAATCATGTTCATCTATACATGCATGCATCAGATATGCATGTTCAGTATGATATTTCAGTATATCAACAATCTCTATCATGAAATCATGCTTCAGTTGTGCATGTATAGTGTCTAATTCCAGTCTATTAGTATTCTCATCTTATTCCGTCTCATTCGAGGATGAATATTTCCAAGGGGGAGACATTGTAAGAACCCGCAAAATTCTAAGCTTAACTCAGTCCCTAAAAGCTTTTTAAGGGGTCCCAAACTTAGAAAAATTCTAGCGAAGTATTCAAACTTAGTATTATTTTTGCCTTCGTAAGTTGGAAATGCTATTTCACGACCTCTATGACCTTAAACTCTAGGTTGATTTATTATTAGGAATTTTGGTATGTATTTTCAAATGATTTTTATAATTTTTGGATCTCGTTTAGACCATGGTAGAATGACTAAAATAGTGAGTCGACGGAATTTTGATGCGTCGCCTCATCCATCATGTCAACAGATAATTTTTTTTGTCAACTCAGTGCTATTTCCAATGAATTTATGCAGACTTGACGCCGCACACCATCCATTGCGTTGATCAAATTGTCATAGTGCGTCGGTCTGTGCATCAATGGTTCAATTTTCAGTCATTAAAAGTTCGCATCTTTGGATGTAATTGGGTCTTTTTCCCATATCCTTCAACCCTCATAACACAACATTTAGCCCTCAATTAGCAAATAATATTCATTCTTTCTTAAAATACTCAAGAATAAAAATCCTAGGAGATTAAATTTCTAATTCAAGGATAAAGATTCCACCATTAATATTCTGGATTTTAGCAACCACGGTATGTCAAGTATTCATCCAAGGATTCCTTTAACCGTTTAAGTCCAAGAAACTCTTTTAAATTTCATGTAGCTTAATTTCATGCTTTCGATGATGTGGATTCAAATATATTCGTGATTATAATCTTGATTGGATTTCTTTTCCAAGATTAATTGCAAGATTTTTGTAAAAACAACTATTATATATGTATTATCATGTGAAATCATGTTAAAGCCTTGAAATTGTGGTGCTCGTGTGTTGATTAGTACTATGTGCATATACAATGCCTTCCAAGAATTTGATGAGTTATTTATGAGAAGTCAAAAATGAAATTATATCATGTTAGTCTGTATTCAAGTTCATGTCATGCAAGTGTTTGCTAGAATGTCCTAATGAATAAATGATGATCAAGTAGTTATTTATCATGTTTAAAAATTAAGCCATGTCTTATAATTTATTCTATCGAGTCCTGGGGATATTTAATACTAGACAATTTAGTTGATTACCTGGATCCATGGTCTCTCTCACGATAGTATTAGTCATGTCATGATCAGTAGTACTCTTAGACAGTTACAAAACTCAAGAAGAACTTAGTAGACTCTGCATCAATTTATTTCCATTCAGTAATTAGTTCAGACCTCAGTAAATTCAATCAGTTAACAGAATTCAGTAGTATTCCATCAGCCAATGGAACTCAGTGAACTCATTTTAGTTCAGTTAGACACTATAATCAGTAACAATCCCGTCAATCCTAGTACGGATTAGGAAATCAATTCAATGTCTATGCAGATGGGAATGGGATTCAGCACCGAGCTAACCTAGTGATAGGGGCATTCCTACCATAAGAGGGTTTGACCCTTAGTAGCAATCCCTGCATTACAGGACTACGTAGCCCGTATAGGTTGAGATATCTTCCTGCCAGATAACATGAGGGTTGATACATCTCCTTTGAGTTTTCCTGCCAGTGTAGGTTGATAAAAGAGCTTCCTATCAGAGAGATTTAACTCACCGCTTGTCTTTCCACGTGGCATGGTATTGAAACCCTTCCAACTGGGGTTACAGGTTGGACCCCAATCTATTTAGAAAGGGTCATGTCGGTAAGATGATTACCTCCTACAATCTCATTTTTAGTTCCAGTCTCAGAATAGAACTCAGTTCAGTTCTACAAATTCAGGACTGTCAAATACAGTCAGTCATCTCAGTATGTTCCACAAAATCAAGACTGTCAGATACAGTGATTCAGTTATTAGTAATTCAGTATCAGTATACTCAGATCTTCAGCAGTCATAGTTAGTGGTGAGTCCTCATAGTCCGAGGGACATGATTAATATTTCATCATTTATTTTATTTCAGTAGTCATAGTTAGTTAGGGACTTGTCCCATCAAGTCCATATTTCAGACAGTTTCGAGGCTTTTTTAGACTAGTGTATTTTCAGACCGATGTTTCAGTTTTGGTATTGCTATACCATATATATTTTATTTTAGTATTGAACCTTATGGAATGTTTCTGCCTAATGATACGCCCAAATTACAGCTCTCGTTAGAAAGTGTAAGCGGTCGCTATTAAATATAGAACCCAACTGGGTTGGGTATTGAATCCCACAGGGAATACTTGGTCACTAAGTGTTGCAATTATTAGTAGACTGTTGGTCGAAAATTCTACGGAAAAGGGGGGATTGATTTATGCGTGAAATAATGTTAACAAAATAACGAATGAGACGATGTATTTGGTAAGATTTAATCACAGAGATTGATAAGTTAAGGTTATGTCCACCTTGTAAGTTCTACTTCTTTATTAACTATGAGTAACGCGGAATTTAGACATGCATGCACTTATAGAGATTCGTATTATAATTGTAAATCCAAGTGTTTCTCAACCATCAATGATTTATTTCACTTTAACTCTCTCGAGCCTAAAGTGTGTAACGAATGGTACAAATTCTCCAAGAAAGTTAATCCGGTTAAGGCATTAACGTGTAAACAGGAGTTGGAAACCCTATTTCCTTGTCACACTCTCTTTTCCAAACATATAACTTTTCTCTCGAACAAGTTAATTGTATAATGTGGTGTTCCCTATGTTTGCAACCATAAGAATTCAATTAAAACAAAGAGAGTAATGATATAAGTAGCATACACATCAATAATTCACAAACTCATAGTTTTTCTTACGAGGTTTTCATAACCCTAATAGAGAAGTTTAGCTACTCATGATTACAACGGAAATCACAATAGACAAAATCATCATACCACAACCTAGAAGAAGCTTGGCGATGGAGATGGTTTTAGCGTCAAATAGGGGTTGACGTTTTTCCCTCTTGGTCCGTTGCTCTCTGAGCCGTTTTTCTCTGTCTAAACTCTTACAAAATCTGAAAACTGAATAATGAATGGAATAATGCTGAAAACTTCAGCAATAAGGTTTTTATAACATCCTTTTCTACTAAGTTGCTACTGCATCCTTAAGTATTTAAAAATACTGGTTTTGCCCGGGAAAAAGTTCCCATGCATCACTTTCAGTCCAAAAGCTGCCTTCCCTCTAATGTGAAGTTTTCCTTTGCTGCCCACAAGTCCACAAAGTGCTGAAATCTTCATCATTAATAACTGAAAAACATGCTAATCACGTAGGTCAGCTCACTTAAAGGAAAATAGACTAAAAGTGCAGGAATTATATATTTTATCCTCAAAACAAAGTTAAAATATGGGTAAATTATGGTTCTTAGGCGTGTAAATACGCCCAACATCACCTAATTTTTGCATATTTACAGTATTATTATTCAGCTACTGTGGCAGGTACTAAACATGGGTTAGCTTGTGGTCCTTCGGGATTATGACCACCATGTAGCATCCGGAGTACAGACTCGGGGCATTACAAAATATCAGTAATTAGAGGATTAATTTACCCTAACACCTTATAATCTCATAATACATCAACACTTTAAAAAAAGCGATTATTTTCCTCCCAAAGCCAAGTTAGGTTTCTTCCATCTCAAGTTCAAGTTCCTTGAAGTTCTTTAAGAAATTCACCTGTAGGTGTGTGGTATTTCATTGATGGGTTACTTTCTCCCATTGAATCCCAAATACTTCTCCATTCTCATGTTTACTTTCCCTTAATATTAGGTTCTAGGTCAAATATAAAGATTCTTTAATTTACACGATTTATTTTTTATTACACCATGAATGTATGAATTTATATGAGAGTGAAATATTCCATGTTCCAAAAATCATGAACTTCCTTTGTAACAGCCCAGCCCACCAGCGTATGCGAAATTGTCCGCTTTGGAGCCTCGGCCCCTCACGGTTTTAAAACGCGTCACATACGTGGAAGGTATCCATGCACCTATAAGGCACACTTCGTTCCCCTTCACTACCGATGTGGGATTTGCCTAAGTGAATGCAGGATTTATGTATCGCCGTCCCTACACTCACCCCCCGTAGGGACTCAGCGTCCTCACTGAGGTTTGACCCACCACCGGCACCGGCGCTGGCTCTGATACCAACTGTAATAGCCCAGCCCACCGGCGCATGCGAAATTGTCCGCTTTGGAGACTCGTCCCCTCATGGTTTTAAAACGCGTCACATACGTGGAAGGTATCCATGCAACTATAAGGCACACTTCGTTCCCCTTCACTACCGATATGGGATTTGCCTAAGTGAATGCAGACGTTACGTATCGCCGTCCCTACACTCACCCGATGTAACACCCCATACTTAATTATGTGCATTAGCCATGGTTATATGTGTCGGAGTATATGTATTGATCCTAATTTAGGTATATATGAGTTTGAGTATGAGTATTGATTATTTTGAGATGGTTTCAAGTGTATAGTTTGATTATATGTGTATGAGAATCAACTTTATTTATACCGGAATTTTCCTGTCGATGGTTCCATACGAAGTTTATTGAATAAGATTTCCAACGATATAAAGATTTCCAAAAACGGATAAGTTTCGGATATAATCGAGCACGTTCGAAACTATAAAACAGCGGCTGGGATAATTGTGAACAGTAAATGAGTAGGAAATTCAAACTACTGAGGCCTGCCAGTTTTTTGGGTTGACTTTGAACGATCATAACTCCCTCAATATAATGAACTGGGAGAGATAACACCTATCAAAAGAAATATGTTTGAGTCTTCTTTCCAATGCAATTGGTTTCATCCAAATCCAACATCTGAGTAAGGAGTTATGCGTGTTTTACTTCAGCCTCTCAAAACAGATTTTTAGGGTCAACTTCAAACGATCATAACTACTTGTACAGGACGAACTGGGTGACCTACCTTATATCAAATGAAATCCCTTTGAATTATCTATCCAAATATACCAATTTCACCCAAATCTGATATCGGAGCAAAGAGTTATGACCGATTTACTTTAGCCTGTCAAAACAGTCCACCATGGACAGATTCGGACTTACTGAAAATTTTAAGGGCAATATGGTCATTTTCCATCACCTCATGGACGAAAATTGGTCTTTATATACATACACTTAGCCTCATATCCATCATTTTTATCCAAATTATTGAAGAATAAGGAAACCCTAGCCTAAGTTCAACTGCAATTATCTTGTGATTCAACCGTAGAAAATCCAAATTGATTCCGTAGTTGTGTTCAGCGTCTCAAGGGCTTCGAGAAGCACCCCTTATTTGGGCCAACAGGACTTCAAAATCAAAAGGGCCATTTTACGGTAAGGATGTAAATTATGCTGGTGTTATTTATATGGATATGTATATATATATATATATATATATATATATATATATATATATATATATATATGCATGTGAGCATAAGAATTATGTTATTTGATTGTTGTTGAAAGATGATTGGAAATGATGTTGGATCATTCTTGTGCATGGTTGGATTATGTTGAATTGTGAAAAGATTTGGTGTGATGATGTGGTATTGATGATGTGGTATTGAAATGATGATTATATATATATATACACATAAACCTATTGTTCAAGTTGTTTTTTGAAATGTTTTGCAAATATTGGTTGTATGGAATTATGGAAGAGAATTGTGGTGTTGGGTTGCTAATACTAGATGCCAAACATTTCATTATAGATAAGTGATTTGTAAAGTCGGGAAGTTTTGTTGAATTGGTATCCGAATCTACGACGAGGTATGTAAAGCATACTCTAACAATGTTCTTTGGCATGAAAACATCAATGTTCCATCAAGTAAGATTCCGAGGTTGTCCAAAAACATGTATTGTTCTACATTACCAACGAAGTTGTTTCCATTCTATAAAGTGTCAAATGTTTCATTGATATACCAAAAGGCTCCTATTTCATTATTGTGATATTGATGATTTTGAAACACATTGTTGATGTACCAATGAGTCTTTATGACATTGTTATTGTATAGAAGGTCTATTACTTGATTCCTATTGATGTATCATTGTTCCAAAGGTACTATATTGGCATGAACACTAATGTAATAATCTCAAAAGCTTTTGAACTAAGTTATTGGAAAGATCTCTTATGTGTGTTACTTGATATACGTGTGGGTGGTATTTTAGGGGCATAAGCCTAGCATGGGTCGATCCCTATTTATGTGTTTATGGGTGGTATCCCAGGGGCATAAGCCTAGCATGGGTCGATCCCAGTTGATATGTACTGGGGGCAGCCTAATGGTCATAGTACAGTACAGTATTGATTATTGTTAGGTGGTTGGAGGTTCGGGAGGAGGAGGTAATGGCGAATGATAATTGTAAAGAATGAAATGAACGAATGTATACCGTTCCATAAATGTGTTTGAATTCAAGAACCCAATTCAGGTTAATGATAATGTACATGATCCTAAAAGTGTTTATGAAGTGTGGTTCACTTCTATTATGATTTATTCACTTGCGTCTAATTTTCTTGATCCCCTATATCACATATGATTATTTACAGCTTTACATACTCAGTACATATTTCGTACTGACGTCCCTCACGGGGGACCTGTATTTCATGCTGCAGGCACAGGTGCTTCAGCTCACTCACAGCATAGATAGGAGCCAGGTCATACAGCTATTGTTGGTGAGCTCCAGTTTGCTTCGGAGTTTTTCGAGTCGGTTCCTTATGTTTTGTTATTGTACAGGAGTCATGTGTGGGCGGGGGTTTGTCCCGACCCTAGTGATGTCATGTATATATATCCTAGAGGCTTTGTAGACATAAGGAAGGGTAAAGTCATGGGAGTTTATATAGTGATGTTATATTTGTATATGTGGTGGCCCCGACGGCCAAGTAATATATATATATATATATATTTGTGCATGTTGTGCTGATACAGGGAATTAGACCCTTCTATATGTAACGAAGTGCTGCCCAAATTTTTGGTGACATGTAAGTGAAAGTAAAGGTATTTGAACGGGTTCTCCTGGGCCTTCTCGGCTTCGGGTGCCAGTCCAGCCCAATGGAATTTTGGGGCGTGACATCCTTAATCCAATATATCATTGAGTTTTTGTCTTAAAGTATTGAGTTCCCTATTATGATTAGTTTAAACTTTAATCATGTGTTGTTGTATTTTTCTGTGTTGGTGGGTTAAGAATACCCTATAGCTGAGTAATTCGTACATATAAATGTATATACATATTATGAGCAATACTTATTTTTCCATTTTTAGAATGTTATTTTGTTAATCATATATATATATATCAATATCAGATATCGGTCTCAATTAGTTAGGATTAGTAGTTAGCACTGAGTGAATGCAGGGGGTAATGTCTCTCCCATCAGTTAGGCCAATTCTATTAATAGAATTCCCTAAGTTGTAGAAATAAAGCACCACCAATGGTCAAAGATATCATGTATCCTAGAAGGAGGATACTTATTTTTTACCGTCACCTTATTCAACAGCCAGTAGTCTATACACCTTTGAATAGAACCATTCATAACATCATAGGCGCAAGCCAAAGGCATATAAAACCCGTATCCAAAAGATCTTCAACTGCTACTTAGGTTCATTCAACTCAGCTGGAGCCATTATATAAGTAGGGGTAAATTTTGGAAGGGTATCCGAGAGATGATCCATCCCAAAGTCTATTTCTCTATTGGAAGGGATACCCAAAAGATCATCAGGAAACACTTTGGGAAACTCATTGATTCGAGGGATGTATTACAATGATGGTCCCTCAGAATTCGAATCCTGAACACTAACTAGATGATATATACACTACTTGGAAATCAATTTTAGGGCTCTAAGATAAGAAATAAGCCTTCCCTTAGGCACTAGGGAACTTCCTCCTACTCAATTATAGTTTATTTGGGAATTGGAAACTGAACCTTTGAGTTCTATAACCAATAGATTCATAGCAATAATAGAGCTAATCCATCCCTAATATTACATCAAAATCTAACATATCCAACTCTATTAGATCGACAAACGTCTCCCTACCATAGATAAATACCACACAACCCCTATAGTATTTTCTAGCAATAACATAGACACCCATTTGGGTAGACATAGAAAAGGGATAAAAAATATACTCAAGACCAAAACCAAAATGAATATCCACATAAGGGTTTACATAAGAAAGAGTACATCCCGAATCAAGTAAGCAATACACATTACAAGAAAGGAGTTATAACAAACCAGTGACAAAATCAAGAGAAGCCTCATATTCCTAATGGATGGAAAGAGAATACAGATAATTCTAGAAAGTGCCGGTACACGAGGTAGTTGCCTTTAGCTTAGAGATGAAGATGGAGTAACTAGATCTTTATTATCTCCAAAATCAATCCTTGAAAGGAAATCCTATTGCATGTGACCAAGCTGGCCAAACATAAAACACTTATTCAACCCTTCATCACACACTCCATGATGCACCTTCCCATAAAAATAACATGTAAAATAAGAAGGGTCCGATTGATCCCCACTGGCCTAAGACTGGGCATATTATGCCCTAAATCTACTATCTATGCAGAAGCAATGATCACTAGACAATTTCGGATATGGAGAACTAAGAGTAGAATAAGAACCTAAATTTCCCTATTTTTTCTTATTCCAGTGCCTTCTATCTATATTAGTATTCTACTGATCTCTACCCTACTTATAATACCTACATTTGTTATCATGACTTTCCCCTATTTCATCTTGTTTTAATTTTTTTCTTCTGCCTACCGCATATAAACCACAAGCCTTGATATATCCATGTCATTATTCCGAAAAACAGCCTTGTACTCTAACAACAAGTCCTGATACAAATAAAATTTCTCATCTTAGCCCTTATAAAAGACACCAACTTTGAGGCATAATGGGATAACTGATGAAACTTTAAGGCATACTCTTTTACAGTCATTCTTCCTTGTATCAGATTCACAAACTCCTTCAGCCTTCGCCTCCTTTAACTCTTGAGGAAAAAAGCAATCAAGAAAAGCACAAGAGAAGTCATCCCATATAGTTGGCTCAACATCATGTCCTCTTAGTTGTTTTACTCCCCATACCACTGGTATGACATATTTTTCAACTAATATACAAAAAACTCAACACCCTCAGAACCAGAAGCATGAATAACTCAGAGAATCTTTTCCATCTCATCAGTTAAAACTAGTAAAAGTTAGAGGATTCAACCTCTTAAACTGACCAACCCTTTTGACCTCAGAATAAGAAGTGACAAGAGCAATACGCTAAGGCTAGCTCAATTGGGAGGCCAACAATTGAGTAAGCAAATGAATCGACTAGAGAAACTCATATTTGACACATCACCCTTAGGAGACCGAGGAGGACTAGAGCGGTTTTTGGTATTAGTCATAGTAGGACCTCTACTTCCACAGCAAACTACATAATCCTCTTTTAACTGATTTAAAACATTTACCTTATAATCTTTTTATTTAATAAAGGAATCTTTCATTACGCCAATATTAACTGGTATTGTCATACTAATTAGAGCTTTCAAGAACATGTCATTATGCCAATTTAAATAGCCAATGGGACTATAACCTATGAACCAATTGGACTCCGACCCATTTAGCCAACTAGGACTCTAACCCATCATCCAATAGGACTTCACAATATTTAGCGAATCAAGACTCTAACTCATTTAGACATTTGGACTCCAAAGTGCCATTTCAAAATTAATCCATGACCATAAAGTCCTTTAAAAACACTCATGTTTCATTAGCCTTTTAAAGCAATTTCCATATTTCTAGTGTAGTTCAATATGCAGATACTCATATTAAAAAAAACATAATAATATTGGATTGTAGTCATGCTAATTACAATATTTAAGGCCATCAGTTTGGGGAATCTATAACCCCTATTCCAATTAACCACATCCATGCACTCCAAATAGTTTAAAACCATTAATTCAAACAATGAATTATTCATAAAAGCCATGGATAAAACAATTCATTCATTAATGGTCAAAACCCTCAACCCATATTCATAAAGCACAATTTAATCGCATGAATAACAATAGTAAATACATAATTTTAGAAAAATAAACTTTGTGGAAGAGTAATATGCTCGTGATCTAAGGAATTTTAGAGACAAATCAACCTTTTAAGCTCTAGATGACCAACCTTGAGAAAACCCTAGTGTTCTTCACTTAGGGTGAGAGAGAAGTTTGAGAGAGTATATTGTAACACTCTAAAATTTTCAAGCTCTAAACCCCCTCAAAAGATAGAAAATTAAATTGGCTTTCCAACGCTGCAAGTCTCACCTTGATCTGATATTATGGAAAGAAGTTATGCAATTTTCCCTTTAAGAGTCAGTCAACTACCCGTGGCTATGACGTACGTGAAAATCATAATAAAATGTTAGGAGTCGTCACAAACAGTCATAGTCACAAAAGAAAAAACTGTAAGTTTAAGCCCAATTACCATGACTCCACTCTGTGGTCTGTAATCAGACTATGAGTCATTAGGAGAGACCCATAGTCGCAATAGTATTCAACCAAGAATCTGTTTGTATATTTATAAGTCCTGTATACGACTTATATTCAGACATTACAATTCATTGTGTGGATTCATAGCCTGACCCATAAAGGATTCAAGAATCAAGCCTCATTTTTATAGTTTTATAGTTATTTAGACACATATTAAGGTCACAAACTTCTCCTAGCATATAGATGAGTCAAAACATCTGTTAGCGATTAAATTCTTCTGATGGATATAACTATAATCATATTCAAATGAGCATAACATTTTTATACTAAGAATTCGTTCCCTGAAGTCCCACTAATAGATAGATAATTGACTTATCTTTTTAATGATACATCTTTTTCCTCAATCCGATATCGGGGTGAAAAGTTATGGCAAAAATACTAAAGCACTGTAAAAGCATCCCAAAAACTGACTCGTAATCTCTAATTATGATTTGTTAGGAGGGAGTCATAATCTAGTTAGTAGAGGATGAAATTGGAATTTTGACCATGACTCAATTATCGACTCGTGGCCGGACCCTCTGAGTCAGGACCTAAGTAATTGGGACTACTTCCAGGTGACTTCCAGACATATTCTAAGGGGTGTTTTTTCAAAAACCCAGGAATTAAAGATTTTGTTCTGTCCGGAGGACATTTATTATGCTGTCACTACTTGTCTTCTGCACTCTTTTAGCCCTAAAATTATATTATTTCACCACCCAAAACAATAGTTACCAAGTGTAAATATTACCCTAACCTATCATAACTTAAATATTCATCACAGAGCAAAAAGAGATAATTCCGTTCTCCCCAAAAGCCAACTGATGTTCTTCAATTTCAAGTTCAATCCAAATAAATTTATCAAATACTTCTACATTAAGGTATGGGGGTATTCAATGTGGATCTTTTTTTATCCTCATGCCTAAATTACATTTTATGAATTCCACAAACTAGGGTTTGATGAACAACATAAATTCCATGATCTCTCCATGTAATTCTTGAATTCAACAATGAACAAGGGTTTCCACATAAATTCAAGTATTCTTCCATATTTTAATTATTATAATTTGTTACATTGATGAAATTGTTGGATTCTTTTATTTAAGTCATGAAATTTTTCCTTAAGTCATCAATTTGAAATTAATGTAATTAATTATATTTTTCAATGCCGGTTGGTTATGAATGCTCGATACCTAGATGATCATGCATGCTACACTTTTCAAGATTTCAAGTTATTCATATCATGTTTGTTCCATGAAATTTATAAACTTTTTATAATGGGCGCTCACTAGTATTATATCATGATAAATACATCAGTTAATATGTTCATGATTACTTTAGATTATGCATGCACAATTATTTTCAGAATATCATATTTGAGCATATTAGTTATCAGTGCATGTACTAGTTCATGCTCTTATGTCAGTTCAGTTGGGAGTAATACTTAGCATCGAGTGAATATAGGGATGAAGACTCACCCATCAATATAAGACGAAGACTATTAGTAGAAGTCCCTAAGTTCAAAAATTATGTAGCCAACATAGGTTTTGAGAGGTCACCCGCTAGTTTAGGACTGATACTATCTTAGGGGTCACCTGCTAGTTTAGGACTGACACCCTAGTCCTTCGAGATGTTATCTTGTTAGATCCATATTCCTAGTTTTAATACCCTCAGTAAGGCACTGACATCCTTTTAATAAGGGTTACATGTTGGACCCTGATAACTTAGATTGGGCATGTCGGTTAAATGGTAGCTCCCATAGTCTCAATTCAGTATTCAAGCCATATCAGCTCTTGTTTGCATGACCAAGTGTTCATATTATCACTTATTTAGTTATTCAATTTTACAGATTATTTCAGCATATACTTTAATTGATCTTGCAATCTTTTTACATATTCAAACATTAATGCCCATTATTCATACATTATCCTCATTACAGTTTTACAACCTATTCAACTTTAAATTGGGATATACATATGGTATTCATGTTTCTAATGCTTCCTAGCTTACATAAATATATTCATTTAATGAATTAGAAATTTCACTATGTCTTATAGCATTTACATACATCCAAGATTCAAATGCATATTTCACCAAATAGATTATGTCCTCAGTTTTAAATAATTATAAATCATCCTAAATCACCATAAATTATCATATCGTCAAAAATCATCATAGGTAATTATAAATCATCATAAATGATCTTAAAACATCATAAACAACTAAACTCTTTGACTCAAATCTTAGAGTGACTCGGTAATTCAAGAAACTTAATCTTATGAACACGGGAGTTTCCTATAACTGACAACCCCATGTGAGCTACATGGAATACCAATGTTTGAAACCCCCGTTGGCGGGAGCGTCATACTCTTTGTCAGGGAGTACGACCTTAAAACTGCAATGATCACAATCGGGCTCTCTGGACAATAATATCATCATCAAATAACCCTACGGTGGCACATAGGTTTGGGGAAATACCACATTTCCCTCTTGGTGCTAAGTACTACTCCCCGACAAGCTAAGAATGTGTTAGAAAATTCACCACAACATTACAAGGGTCTATCATAAAGACCAAATCAAATCTTTTTCTCATTTATCAAATTATTTCAATTTGTGGATTCGTAACTCAATACATTTTAGCTGAAAATATTTTAGTCTTCCTCAACATCAACAAGGTATCAATGCATTGAACCATAACCGACTTGAACTTTGGACAAGGATATGAAAACTCAATACGTAATATTTTTAACAATTTAACTAATCCAAACCATCCAAAAAATACCAAGACTCATCGTAAATTCGATATCAATATACCCAATAACTCAAATCGTCATAAGGAAGCTCAAAATTTGACACATGGCTCGAAAATACTTTGAAATACCAATAATTCATTCCTGAACATAAAACGTGGATATATGTTCAAAATATATCAATTCTTGATAGAAACACCAAGAATCCCAATATTAAATATCAATTCATAGAACGAAAATAGTCAAATACTCATGTGATTCAAAACTTACAATTCAAATCTTTATAAGTTCATAATCGAATTATTTAGAAATAATTCAACTTACAGAACCATATGAATCCATTAAATAATCATAATTAGCAAGCTCGAACAATTTACATATATACTCAATCAAAATCTCATGGTAGGATATCTTGGAAATAAATTCATTTGCCAAACTCATAATAATCCATATAAAAATTAAAGATACGGGTACAAGAACGGAAGAATTATTCTTGTTCAAATCCCACATACCATAAAATTAAAGATTGGAATGAATTCTTGCCTCAGAACACTATTCATAAAATTGATTGGTGCATCTCGAAGAGCTCGGAACGGGGACTTCATTTATAGGATTAATTTGGATTTTTCATGGTGGAATTGGAAGATTTAGGAAGGGGAATTTAGAGGTTTAGGGTTTCTTTATTGGTATTTTTTTTTGAAAGTAACATACTTTGATGCCCAAAATCAGTTTTTATGCTTATTTCCACAAAATGGGGCAAGGGTGAAATGACTGAATTGCCCCTATGGAAATTGAAAAATGGCAGAAAATCCTGCGTACTTTGGCCATGAAAAACTGAATAACTCCTCGTTCGGGTATTGGATTTTTGCAAATTTATATCGTTGGAAAGCTAACACAAGGATCTTTAATTTTATATATAGTAGGCCACCCAGTTCATCATATATAAGGTGTTATGATCGACCGAAGTTGATCCAAATCAAATCCGTCCCTCAGTTACTGATTTGACATGCTGAAATAAATTGATCGTAACTTATTACTCTGATGTTGGAATGGGGTGAAACCAATTGCATTGGAAAGAATACTCAAGGAGTTTTCGTTTGATATATAGAAGATCTTCCAGTTCCTTATATTCAGGAAGTGATGATCATTTGAAGTTGGCCCTGAAATGCTGAAAATTTCTAGTGCATTCTAATCGCATGATGCCACTGTTTTGGGCACCCAAACGTGACCTTATGCTACTCCAAAAATTGCGAAACTCACTCGGGATGTATTAATATCTTTTCCCATTGCAACACAACTTGAAAATTAAAAAATGGATGTCGGAAAGGTCGTCAAATAAATACCCGTAGATCAGAGGTCTAAATGAGAAAGTTTCAACACTCAGCAAATACTTTTTTTTAGTGCTAAGCTTCTCTTGGCAAGATAAAAAGGCTTTAACGACTCGACACATTTGGGAGCGAAATATTTAATGGCAAAAACTCAGGGTATCATACCCATGGTAATTTCATAATTCAATATTATGGATATTTGGGTATGAACCCTAATTCAAAATAAGTAAATTCAATTCTGAAACCATGCAATTTGGGAATAAGGATAAAAGACTAACCATGCTCATAATCCCAACATACCTGGCTTTCATGACTAGTGAAAAGAATTTGAATCTTGAGACTTAAGGGATGATTTTGTGTGAGATAAACCCTAATCATGATGTTCTCAAAGATGAGTGGATAAAGTGTGATTATTTGATTGATGAATAGAGGAAAATAATACCTCTTTGATTGTTAAAGGTCATGGATGGATATTTGTAAGAGAGGAAAAGACCGAAAATCCCTAAGCTAAACTTTACAAAAATTGGTTTCCTATCTTTACGACTCAACTATACGACTTTTATGGAAGGGTACAAACTATGCCCCTCAACTCGTAATCTTTCCATAATCTTGGAGGGAACCCACTAGTCAATATACGAGTCCCACCAATGACTAGTATTATCATTATATGACTCTTAGCTCCCCACACATATCTTGGTCATAATCTCAAGGAATATATACAGATGGACTAACGACTTACCTTTGTACGACTCATACAATACATGATGACTTCTAGTGGTCAAGTCGTACCTATAACAAAATATCCACCATGCCACACTACATTGCATAATACAACAACATACCACTCATATGCTGTATGTATGACTCAAGGGAGAAGTCGTATGATGTACAGAAACTTCTAGACATGGGGTATTACAATATCACCTGCTCAAAAATATTCTTCCTCGAATATTATTCATAAATATTTGGTAGTTGGAAAGAATCAACACCTCCACATTGATATTTCTAACCAATCTTACCACTATCACAAGGATTTAGTTCCTCAAAACATAAAATACAATATAGTGGCACTTAAGTGGAATTTTAGGGTAATAACTTGCTGCAAATAACACTTTATCTTATGTAGTAATAGATCTGGATGAAAAGGGATGAGGATCCATCATGTCTTCTTTAGCTTCACAAGTGGACCCTTCAACCAAATGGTTCCTCAAAAGAACTTTCACCAACACTACTTCCTTATTCCTTAGCCACTGGACAAATATATCAAGTATCTCAAAAGGAATTTCTTCATATATCAAATAATCTTTGACACCAATACTATCAAGGGGAACTACTAAGGATAGATTTGCCATACACTTCTTAAGAATAGAGACGTAGAACACTAGGTAAATTATAGTTAACTCTTTCAAATGAGTCAATTTGTAAGCAGCCACTCCTACATGCGTCACTATCTCATAGGGACCAAAAAATCTGGGACTCAAATTGTAATACCCCCAAAAAATTTTCGTTGAAATTTTGGGCGTAAACGTATTGGGTTCTATCTTCTAGAATGAATTATAAATTTTTTATCCAAAATATCTTAGAGTATGACCCATCATTACTTAGAGTATCTAATAAGCTTTCCAATGATATATGGATCATCCAAAACAGACACCCGAGCGACGAGTTATGAACATTTCTATCGAACCATGAATAGTAGTGAACAATAAAACATGCAGGAAAAAGTACTGAGGCCTGGTGTTTTTTTGCTTCAACTTTAAATGATCATAACACCTTCTACATAATGATCTGGATGATCTACTATATATCAACAGAAAGATCTGTGAATCCTCTTTCCAATGAAATTAGTTTCATGGAATTTATCTATCGGGGCAAAAAGTTATGGTCGATCTACTTTAGCCAATCAAAAGAGAATTTTTGGGTCAATTTCAAATAATCATAACTCCTCGTACACAATGATCTGAGTGAGATACTATATATCAACAGAAATATATGAGAGTCTTCTTTTTAATGAAATTGGTTTCATCCAATTTGAATATAGAAATAAAATGTTATGGTTGATCTACTTTAGACTATCAAAACAGTCCACCAAAGGACAGATTCAAGAATTTTTTTATTTTTAGGGGCATTTTGGTCATTTCCCCTAACCCAAAATCTGTCCAAACCCTATATTAAGGCTTATTAGAAGCATTATATGTTATATTTCATCAAACTCCCTCAAAAAGAAAACTCTAAGCTCCTATATCCAACTTCAAGAACCTCCAAAGTTCACCATTAATTTTGCAAATTTATTCAAGATTTCAAGTTCCTAGTTCAAGAAATCCAAGAATCATCATTCAAAGGCACGATTAATATCTCAAAAATGAGTATCGATCTAAAGTTTATCATTCAAGGTATGTGGGGTTTTTCAACAAGAACTCTCTTTCGTTCTTGTGCCCAAAAGTAATTTTCTTTACAAAAGCATGATTTTTATTTGATTTTTATGAATTTTAAGCATGAATCCTTGTCTTATGATGATTATTATGAAATCTTGATGTTTATGATTTTGAAAGATGAAGTTACATGTGTGGTGATATAAAACATGAATTTTGAACAATATTTATCATGATTTTGATATTTGTGTCATGAATCCCCATTGAAAATTGTGTCTTTTTGGAGAAAGTGTGTCTTATAAGCACGTTGATGTTGAATATTTAAGATATTTTGAATGATTTGACCTTTTGGAAATAATGGATTTGTTTTGAACTCGAGTGTGAAAGAAATCCAGAACGTGGTTGATTTTGATAGATGAGAAGTATGATGGCTCCCGATGTATATTTATATATTGCTAAAATTGTTTTGTTGTGGATTGTCTTTGAAATGATCTGACCTAAGTCCAGAAGAAATCTTTAGCACCGAGTGGGAGGTATAAAGCGACCTTACTTCCCTAGAACTACGTGCCCCCTTAAGATTGAGCCTGAGGCTGATTTATATAGTGATCTATAGTTAGTGTGGATTTGATATCGATAGTCCTACTTTGATGGAAAGGATAGGACATCTCTCCCCAATGTGGATTATACGTTGGACTCCATGTAGCTCACATGGTTTATGTCGGTTATAGGATGTCCCAGTGTGTGTGTGTTTCCTTGTGTCTATGGTGAATGGTGAAGTGATTTGAAAGTGGAATTGTCAAAGTTATTCTTTCAAAAGATTTAAATCATATTTACATTATGAGAATTGATATTCTTGATGAACTGAAAGTGATTGACAAATTATATAATGACTCACATGTATTATTGTACTTATTTCATCCTTTCATGATTATGATGATTATCTTTGGGCTATGTCAGTCTTTCATACATCCTGCATATTTCTTATAAATATTTATGATGATGATGTTTATTCAACTGCATACACCCCCATATACTCGGTTCCTTTCCATGGTACTGATCTATATCTTCGAATGTGGGCTGCATTTTCTCAAAATGTAGGTTCAGGTGCTCAGTCCCAGGTTTGACAGTGATTTTTTGGGCACGCTGTTCTACATCCTCTGTTGTAGTGAGTCCTCATGTTCTGAGGATATGATGTCTGATGTTGGTTTCACAAAACTGTTTACATTTGATAAAAGAGTATGAGTGAGTTGGGGCATGTCTCAATGGCTCGCTGGTTTTATTGATTATCTTAGAGGCTTGTTAGACTAGTATAGATGTTGGGAGTTGATTAGTAAGTCGCATTTTGTTATCTTTTTGAAATTCTTTTATTTTTGGATGATGATTACTCTGTTGTTATTTTAGGGATATTTATGGAAACCCATTGATTTGCACCAAAAAAGGTATAGAAAAGTAGTCTGAGAATCAAATCAATTGGTACTCAGTAGGCATCATCAGTTTACTATGCTAAATAATGATATAAGTATGATATTATTCAAGATAAAAAGCAAGTCAGAGAAAAAGGGAAAACCTTTAATAAAGCTCCAATTATGTAAATAAATATCAAAAATGGATATAATATGGAAGAAAGAATAAATATTATTAAGAGACTGGACGCCATTAGCCAATAAGTGTTGAAAAGTAAATAACCCAACATGGGCCCCATAAGTCTGGAGGGCGAAAAAAAGGATAATTAGATTCCAAAATCATACAAAATAATTGCATGACAAGCAATAAACAGGAATATTCCATGGTTTTAAATCTCAAATTAGAACCAATTCCATAACCTCAATAATAACCTACCAATACCAAGCTTGAATCAAAACTCATATAATCAAATGTGAGACTTGAATCGAAAAACATAATAAGAATAATGCTAGAATCAAGTTGGTATTAAGATCATAAACTACTAGACATGAACATGAACAAGTATCAACTTCTATGTACAAAACTAGCTTAAGTACCACCCAAGGTCATTTCAATGAAAAGTGGATCCCAAACCCATGTTCCCTATGCTTAACTTTTGGCCAATAGCCTAAAATGAGCATGGGATCCTTGGGACCCAAAAAAAGGATACCCCTAGCATAATATTGACATTTCAGAGTTGTTGGAACTGTCAAAATGACATACAAGGTTGTTTGATTATAATTTTCAGCTAATATCTAATTTTAACCAGTAAAGACTTCAAAATAGGAAATTATCTACAAAAACTTAACGAACTTCCCATTTGCGAAACTGTTAACTCCAGCAAGTCACAAATGGCTTGGGGCAGTTATAGGAAATCTCTAAACATAAAATTTTGTGAAAATAAATAAAATAACTTGAAGGGTCATTACATAGGACGTATGTTGCTAGTGTAATGTCTTAAGAAACCCCTTGATGGGATAAATTATAGTTTCTTAATCAACCCCTTGATGGGTTAAGCGATATTAACATATTCGACCCCTAGATGGATTAAACAATCATTCAACAGCTTAAGTGACCATTCGATGTCTGAAGCAACTATTATTGATATTTTTATATATCTCTTTTTTTCAATATATATATCCATTATTCCAAGTTTATAACCTCTAATTTTCACTTCTTGAAGCTTGAAGTAAGTAGGAAATCCTCCATTCGAAGTGGGGGTTGGGTTTGAGATATTGATGTAACCTTTTTCCCATTGTTACTTTATTTAGATCTTGGTATTGATTTGGGCCCCAGTAGATACTATTTGTCATTAAATTTTGGGCATGCATTCCTTTTCCTTCAAGGGACCTCGTGATGGGTTAAATTTTGGAATTTTACTAGTGGCCCCAACAGGTCTATTTTTGACCTAATTTTGAGCCCCAAGTTTAATATGATAATATGGGTAACATTGGACTCCTATTGACTTGCAGATGTCAAATAATAGATTAGATAAATATGGTGTCCATTTGAGGAAATAGATCTTTCAATGGAGGCTTTAGATAGTTTTTGAACTTGTGAATCTTTATTAAAGGCAAATTGATATGAACCTTGAGTGTTAACCACAGCTATCAGAGTTCTTTGGTGGATTGTACTTAGAGAATTTCCTTCTCTTAGATAGTAATTAACACTTGTAAATGTATATAGAGTAGAATATGGATCATCAACTTAGTGACCTTTAATAATTGATATTGGATGCCTAGTTTATAGATTTAATCTTGGTTATCAAACTTTATTAGAATGATAGAGGATTAGTAACCTTTAGAGAATGATTGTATTATTATTGTTAGTGATAGACTGATCAACCTTTATAGATTAATTAGAGTGTAAATGGACTTACAATAGTGGATGAGACTTATTGCGTGGAATATGTCAGGTTAGGGTAGTTTCATGATTTATTGTCTTTGGTATTATTATTAATTTTGTATAGCCCTTGTGGGGGCTTATTTGAACATTATTATTGACCAAAGAATTATTATTATCGTGTGCCCAGATGGGGGTTTATATGCCCATTATTACTTGTTAGGAGTATATATTATGGTGATGCCTGAGTGGGGGCTTGAGTTGATATTATTTGCTATGATTGTGTATTTAAATGCCATATTTGTTGATGTCTCACCAAGTAAGGGCTTGAATTATTAACCTAGACCATATTAGTATTGCTTTTATCATATTTATGATATTAGAATAAGGGACATTAAAAGATATTATTGATGTCCTGCATGACTATTTATACCAGTGGTTCTCTATGATGTCTTACATCATGGAACATTGTCATAGAGATTTGAATATGTGCTCACCTATACTTGTAATAAATTAATTCATATCTTCATTTTGTTTTCTTGTAAGAGTATCATCCTAATATCATTCATACATGTTCATGAGATTTATAATACTGAGGCTTTCCCCATTTAAAATAAAATAATATTTTATAAAATCTGTTGGCTGAAGTCACTCACCAGCAAGATTGGTTGAGATATGGTAATCATGATATGTAAACATTAGATAGAGAGGTGCATGATATATTGTGGTAACCTTGACCCTTGAATACTATATGGAGAGGTAGATTTGAGATTATGAAAAGTATATGGATTGCAAACACTCCATAAGTCCTACTTTGGGAGCAACATTGATTTGTAGATGTATACAATAATTTATGTGATATTTTGTATACATTTGTCATCATCACTGCATCGCACTGTATCATTTTATTTTCCCTAAACTTTCTTGGTATTGTTTGTTATTGTGCCATGCTCGTGTTATATAACCATGACAAAACCTTTATTGTGATATTTTTTTAGAACATTAATTTTACTTCATTACATTATCGTACATAATCTTATATATGTTAAGGTTTAAGGCATAATGAGATGTGGGATATGACTAGGCCGTAATAAAAGAGATAGTTGTGTAGAACATTTTCATAGTTTATTGTAATCTTTAACATATACATCTCCCAATTGTTATCCCATAGTATTGGCTGATTATAATAGAATAATACAACTATATTGTATTAATGATTCTTCTTCAATACCTCATCATTGAATATAAAATAAATAGTATTGACCCACCTAGATCAATGTGTCTACCATGTTTTTAATACATCTCATCATTGTTTTGTTTGTTTAACCTTAGAGCATAAGTACTATAATTTGTCGAGTTATAGATGGTTTAGGAAACCTTGGGTATTTGGGGTATTGGTTATCACTATTGCTATAAATTAGGGTAGGTTATCGACAATGTTTTTTGAGTACTTGTGGTTTCATACTCATCCTTACTTTTCTTAACTACTTCTTTTTTTTCATCCTATGCAGGTGTTGTACTAAGTAGCAGTTTGTAGATAATTTTCTTCTAGCATTGATGTTGTAAAGATCGAGGTAGTATTTGTAGACTCCAAGCTTACCTGGATCTCTCCTTTTTTTATCTTATGTTTTTCATCTCATTTAGTATACTTTGAATGATTGTTATTACTCTTAATTAGTAGAGACTTTTACTAGTGAAAACGATACTTGGTGATGTATTTTTTAGACTTGTGTCTCATTTATATAACTTTGGGTTTATTCTATTCCTTTGCTTTTATCTTTCTATTACCTTAATTTTTCTTCTTTTGTGGTAGGTTAGGCTTTTTTGTCCGGAGGGCACAAAAAGTGACATCACATGTCTATTTTCAGTTATGACAGTATATTTCAAAAGTCTATAGCATTACTAAATGTTATCTGCCATGACGAGGCCACCGACTTACATTAAGCAAGCGAACATAAAATATAAAAATTGTTGACTAAGCCCTCTAAAAGTACAGAGGCTCTCCAATATCTATGTGAGAAGAGTCTAGCGTGGTATTTGATTTTGAGTCTGGATACCTAAATTTGTATCACAAAAAATGCAATAACAAATGGTTTACATATAAGCCAAGGCACTTGTCCTTGAATATGCGGCGTCAACGCATCCATCACCTAGGCAAATAAAAATAAGCTAAGAGTTGATCCCTTGTGAAACCCTGAAAGGATAAGGAAATGATCTAAATCCCCTCCCACCATCTTCTCCCATGTCTACGCTCTATCATAGATCTCCTTAATTGATCGGATGTACGCTACCGTAACCCCTGTCACCTCCAAGTATCTCTAAAAAACCTCCCTAGGGACTTTGTCGTATTCCTTCTCCAGGTTGATGAACACCATGTAAAAATCCCTCTTCCCTTTTCTATGTTGTTCCACTAGTCTTTGCACTAAGTGAATTTTCTCTATCATTGAGTGACAGTGAAAAAATCCAAACTGATTCTCATAAATAAGCACTATCCTCCTCAACCTCTACTCGACCATCCTCTCCCTAATCATCATAAAAATTATAATAGTTCATGATCAATTGGATTAAATACATAAAAATGAAAATAATAAGTGAAACAAATTCTGTTAGATTAACTTGTTCAATACAATACTATTTAAAACATTTACATCACTGGATTATACCTAAGAAAACTGAAATTAAATACATAAACTCTAACTAACTGTCTATGAAACCTATACCAATACTTATTGTTGGTAACCGAGACATGAACCCAACTATCTCTAATTAATACAAATAATTAAAACAAAATACCAAATCTACAAACTGACTTGATTCCTTGGATAAAGAGAACTCCTTACTTCTTGGCTGGAATATGTGAACGCCGTGACCAAGAGGTTGGGCTACAACTAGAACGTACATTATGAAAAAAATGTAGCCACACAGACATATATGTGGTTAGAACTTCAAGAGTATACTAATATGAAGTGGTGAATGCAATAATTAAAAACTAATATAAATCATAATTTCAAAACACGCATGCAATGTGTTAATAGACTCACCATGATCACGAATAAAACTTAAAGCTTAAAAAGCATAAGCATGAGTCAAAAAGCAACATCTGAAGTTAGTGAGTCATTACACTTAGTTTCTAAAATTTTCTTTTCCATGAAAGATTCTCATAACCTACATAAACCATGAGAGAAACATGGAATCTAATGTCTAAAACCCTCATCGGAACGGCCTAATATATCTTTCCCGGGTATAAAGGCTAACTCGGGTGGTCACCTAAATATTCTATTTGGACAAGATAAATAAGATATAACATGCCCATTAGGAGAAGCTATATGACCATCTAGACTTGCTGCATAATAACCTAGAGTGCACACAGTTTATGAAACTAGGGTACGCTAAACCTTTGCTCCAAGTTGCAAGGAATTACTCCCAAAATATTGACAACATATATGTGTCTGTTGTAATATTACTTCATGATGTAGCTTTCAGATGTATCCCACACACCAGGGTTGAATAGTTTGCAACATTCAGTCAACAGGTGATGATTTCTCTTATTTTGGGGACTCCAGTCCGTTGGAGTTCTAGAATTATACTTTATCATTCGTATGTATTGATTAAGGATATTTGGTTTTATCTCCCTACTATCTATAGTTAGTATAGTAGAAAATTCATAGATTGTTAGTTACAGTCAGTATCAGTAATTTATGTTCTTCTCCCTATCTTATATTTCCATATTGTAAACTTTTATCAGTTATGTATTGAAATAGCTTAGATCATATTAATCATGCTTCCACTCAGTTATTTAGCATTTATATATATATATATATATATTGAATAATTTGCTCAAGTATCATGTACATGGGTTACCATGGGATCTATTATGGTTCCAAGCATCATGTTACGACTGAGTATAGTCTTGGGTCGTGACATGTATTTGATGGTTAAGTGTTGGGAATACGATACCCAACATATTTTATGGTTATGAGTCTTAAGTGGGGAAAAAGAAAATATTCAAAGTACCCTTAATTAAAAGATGAGAATTTTTCACCAGGGATAACAGGTCACCCTTCGACTCATAAGGACGCGTTACGACTTGTTACCATAAGTCGTTGTCTAGACAGTTGAATAAGGCACCCATATTTGTACGACTATGATTCATATCCTATGACTTGTAATCAGACCTTACAACTCATGTGGTTCAATCGTAAGCACATCAAAATCAAGGATACAGTACACTTGTTTGACTACAGAAGGGACACTACGGCTCATTAGGTTCAAGTTATCACCAAGATAGTTTTGTACATAAGCTCTGTATCATGGAATTTTGCGAGGACCATACTTTGATGTATTGCAGAACTACAATAGGATCCCCAAATATGGGCTCGGTGTCCTCATCTCATGTTGTAGTAGCATGCGTCCTAGATATCTATGGATGAGTGAAATTAAAAGAATATTTTAAAATTCATCTCAGACCCTTGGGAAAAAATTAGTAAAAGAAGTGAAGAACTCCTAAGAATTTCCTATATCCTCACAAAGATAAGAAACGAACATCATCGTTATAATCTACTTGACTCTACTAGACACTTGCATTTATACCAATAATACTGGCGAACCTAGTTCTGATACCAATTTTTCAGGACCTTTTTTATCAGTCATGATGGAAACAACTTTATTCCACCAGTAGGTAAGTCAAACCATAGACTGGAGCCTTAAGCAATGGGCTAATTTTGTGCAAAAGTCATAAAACAAAAAATTTACGAGTAAATGCTTATAATAATAATAGTATAAAAATAAATAAAGCATCAGTAACCATCCTATGACCTAGTAGTGCCAGTAAAAAATAAAAAAAGGGAACATAAGTACTGAAATAGCCAACTATAAATTCGTCTTGTTCAGTGAAAGACTAGACATAAATCATAGGAGGAAGAAGGGAAACTCTGACTCCAAGGGCTTACCCTATCTCTGAACATGACCCAACATGATCTAAGCATTAAAGATGGCTACTAGTACTTAAATATAAACCAAAAAGCTATAGAAATATAGTCTGAGTAACAAATCAATAGGTACTCAGTTGGCATCATCGGCTAACTAAGCTAAATAATGATATAAGTATGGTAATATGCAAGATAAAAAGCTAGTCAGAGTAAAAGGGAAAACCTTGAATAAAGCTCCAATATTGTAAATAAATATCCAAATGGATATAACATAGAATAAAGCATAATAATACTAAAAGACTAGACCCCATAATCCAATAAGTGTTGAAAAGTAAATAACCCAACACGGGCCCCATAAATCTGCAAAGTGAAAACTAGGATAATAAGATACCAAAATCATACAAAATAATCATATGTAAAGCAATAACCAAGAATCCTCCATTATTATAAAACTCAAATTTGAACCAATTCAATAACCACCATAATAACCTACCGATACCAAACTTCAATCGAAACCCATATAATAAAATATGAGACTTGAATCAAAAAACAAATCACGAATAATGCCAGAGTCAAATAGGTCTTAGGATCATAAAGTACTGGACTTGAACATGAACTTGTATCAACTCCCATGTATAAAACTAGCATAAGTACCATCCAAGGTCGATTAAATAAAAAGTGGGTCCCAAGCCCATGTTCCCTTTTCTTAACTTTTGGCCAATATCCCAAAATGACATACGAGGTAGTTTGATTGTAATTTTTACCTAGTAGCCAATTTTAACTAGTGAAAACTTCAAAAAAAGGGAATTGTCTATAAAAACTAAATGACCTGCCCATTAGCTTAACTGTTATCTCCAGCACGTCATAAATGGCTTAGGGCAGTTATACCAAAGCTCAAAATATAAATATGAGTGAAAATAAATAAAATAACTTTGAGGGTCATTAAATAATGCGTATGTTGCTAGTGTAATGTCTTAAGGGACCCCTTGACAACATAAATGATAGTTTCTTAAGCAACGCCTTGACAACTTGAGCGATATTGAGTTATGTGACCTCTAGATGGATTTAGCGATCATTCGACAACTTAAGTGACCATTCGATATCTTAAGCAACTATCATTGATATTTTTCTATGTATTTTTTTCTAAAATTTCCATCCATTATTCCAATTTTATAAACTTTAATTTTCACTTCTTGAAGCTTGAAGTAAGTAGCAAATCCTTCATTCATAGTGGGGGTTAGGTTGGAGACCTTGGGGTACCCTTTTTTCCCATTGTTATTCTGTAATTTTCCACCCTAATAATCTATTATAAATTCTAAATTTTCCATCTTATTTTATTTAGATCTTAGAATTCATTGGGGTCCCAGTAGACACTCCATTGTTTCTCAAAATTTAGGGATGCATTCCTTATCCTTGAAGGGCCCTCATGATGGATTCAATTTTAGAATTTTATTAGTGGGACCTACATGTCTATTTTTGACCTAATTTTGAGTCCAAAGTTTTATATGATAATATGGGTAACATTGGACTCCTGTTGATTTACGGATGTCAAAGAATAGATTAGATGAATTTGGTGTCCATTTGAGGAAATCGAGCTTTCGATTGAGGTTTTAGATAGTGTTTGAACTTGTGAATCTTTGTTAAAGGCAACTTGATAAGTACCTTGAATTTTAGCCATAGATATCAGTATTTTGGTGGATTGTACTTCAAGTATTTCCTTCTCTCTGTTAGTAATTACCACTTGTAAATATCCATAAAGTTTAATGTGGATCAATAACTTAGTGATCTTTAATAATTGATATTGGATACTTACTTTATAGATTTAATCTTAGTTAACAAACTTTATTATGATGATAGAGGATTAGTGACCTTTAAAGAATAATTATGTTATTATTGTCAGTGATAGAATGATTGAGCTTTAAATATTAATTAGAATGTAAATGGACTTACAATAGTGGATGAGACTTATTTTATGGAATATGTTAAATTTGGATAGTTTCAAGATATATTGTCTTTGGGATTATTGTTAATTTTGTATTTCCTGTGTGGGGGCTTATAAGAACATCATTATTGACCTGGGAATTATTATTATCATGTGCCTAGATGGGTGTTTATATGCCAATTATTACTTTTTAGAGTATATATTATGTTGATGCCTTAGTGGGGGCTTGCATTGATATTATTGTCTATGATTATCCATTTAAATACCATATTTGTTGATGTGTCACCAAGTAAGGGCTTTAATTATTTTCATAGATCATGTTACTACATTTATTTCCTTCATCATATTTATGATATTCAAATAAGGGACTTGCATATCTATTTATACCAGTGGTGCTCTACGATGTCTTACATCATGCAACATTGTCATATAGATTTAAAAATGTGCTCACTTATACGTGTAATGAATTGATCCATATCTTCATGTTATATTTTTATAATAATATAATCCTAATATTATTCATATAAGTTCATGAGATTAATAATGCTGGGGCTTTCCCCATTCAAAAGAAATTAATATTTTATAAAAATTGTTGGTTGAAGTCACTCACCTGCAAGATTGGTTGAGACAATTTGAAGAGATATTATGGTAATAATGATATGTGAACATTAGACAGAGATGTGCATGATATATTGTGTTAACCTTGATCTGTGAATACTAGCTGGAGAGGAAGATATGAGATTATGAAAAGTATATGAGTTTCAAACCATCCATAAGTCCTACTTTGGGAGCAACATTTCTTTGTAGGTGTATACAAAAATTTATGTGATAATTTTTAATCATTCATAATCATCCCATCATCTTCACTGCATCTCACTGAATCATTTACATTGCACTAAAATTCCTTGGTATGGTTTTGTATTGTATTTAGCTTTTGAGTTATATTACCATGACAAAACATTTTTTGTTATATTTTGTTTGAACATTCATTTTACTTCATTAAATTATCATATATAATCTTATATTGGTTAAGTGTTAAGGCATTATGAGACGTGGGATATGACTACGTGGTAATAAAATAGATAGTTGTGTAGAACCTTTTTGCAGTTTTTTGTAATCTTTAACATTTACATCTCCTTAATGTTATCCTATAGTATTGGATGATTATAATACAATAATACTACTATATCATATTAGTCATTCTTCTTCATAAATGAATTCCTTCATTGTTGAATAGAAAATAAATAGTATTGACCCACCTAGATCAATGTGTCTACCATGTATCTGATACATTTCTTCATTGTTGTGTTGGTTTACCGTTAGAGGATAAGTACTATAATTTGGTGAGTTATATATGGTTTAGGAAACTGGTAAGTGGGGTAGTAGTTATCACCATTGCTTAAAATTAGGGTAGGTTAATGCCGATGCTTGTTAAGTACATCTGCTTTTATATTCATTCTTTGTAACACCCCATATTTCCCTAGAATTATCTAAATCCTAATACATGAGTGTTCATGTATAAAGTTTTAAAACAGTCATTATTCTTTAGTTTAGATCCTGTCATTACATAGGAAATTCAATTACATTTCCAATAATATAAAATTCACCCAAATCCAGTAACCGGGTAAGAAGTTATGGAGATTTAAAATTTAAGTCGTAAAATATCATTATCTTAACCCTTAGTACACCACGTAGACAGCCCAAATGACAATTGTTGATTTCCAGTGTGACTCCGTGATTATGGAACATCGTGGAGCAGTCTAATTTCCCGTATGTCAATTTCTAGTGGGCCTCCACGATCATTGTGCATCTCGCAAATGGGAAAAATGGCATCCAAAAGCTTAGCTCAATAGTTGAACATTACGACCTTTGTCCAGGTCCCATTTATCCATTTTGCAGTGGTTGGGTGTGATAGTGGCATGTCACGCCAAGGCCAAAAATTGGGATGGTCAGTTTTCAATTTATGTTTTAAATCCATTTAAGGGTATTTGGATCTTTTTCCTAAGCCCTAAACTCATCCTAAAACACGAAATTTAACCCAATTCACCTGAATAATCATTCATTCTTCATTTTTTCTCAAATTAAAATCCGTTCTTTCAAGAACAAGACACCCTAGCTTTAAAATTCAAGGCCAATCCTCAAGAACTCACCTAGAACTTCAAGAAATTGACTATCCCAGGTATGTTAGATGTTTATCCATTGATCCATTTCATCCATGGAGTCCAATCAACCCTTTTAAATTATAAAAATATGATCTTTTCAAGTTATCATGTTTTAAATTATGATTTAATCCATGAATCTTCATATACTATCGAATTTACACTATGTTACCATGAAATTTTGTTATAATTCAATATTCCATGTTTTAATACTATTATTTACTAAATTAAACCATGATTTAATTCTATTATGATCAATTCATGTTATTCCTATAAATTCCATGATATTCCTATGATTGTTTTAAACCATGAACTACAAGTATTTGATAAAATGCTACAAGAGTGATTTAATTAATAAGACCATTCATGTTTTGATCTCAAAGTGTTAGTGTAATTTTAATATAATTGTTTTGAGTCCTGTGGGTACTGAATACCTAAAATCGATAGCTATTTATTTAGTCTAGTCTTCATACATTACAAAATACTCTTCAGAAGATATTATGAGAACTTCAGAATAGTCAAATACTAGTCAATTAAACTTCGAACAATCTAGTATCTAAGTGTCATTTAGTTAGGAGTAGGATTTAGCATCGAGCGAGTGTAGGGATAGTAGGTTCCGCGTCAAATAGGAAGAGTCGTTAGTACCAGTACCTATACTCCAGAACTATGTAGCCCGCATAGGATATGAGTAGTTATCCATCAGATTAGGTGCTTTACTATCTCACAGGGGTAACCCGTTAGTTCAAGTATGATACCCTTAGTTCTTTTGTCATTATATCAGTTTAGTGGATCACACAACCATTGTTATTACCTATGGCACGGTATTAACTCCCTTCCAACTGGGTTACGGGCTTGACCCCTATTAGCTCAAATTTTGAAAGTTGGTTAAATGATTCCTCCCACAGTCTCAGATATAGTCTCAGTTACAGTCTCAGCTCAGTTATTTAGTCTTTCTGTTGTTTGACTAAAGCATATAGATTTTAGTTATCTCAGTATTTCAATTTACAAATTTTACTTAGTTCGTATTATATGCTTGGTCATGCATCCTCAGTATTTATATATTTTTATTGATTTTTAGTACCTACAGATACCATGCTCTTTATTTAGTACTCCATGCTTTACATGTATATCCAGATAATTATTAGTTCCATTAATGAAACCATGCATATCATCCTACCTCATTTAGCATTCCAGTACATTCAAAGTACTGATGGCATACCTTTTCTTTTAAGAAATGATGTATTATATCATAGGTTCTAATGATCAGTTCTCTGCTTGCGATTAGACTTATCGAATCTTCAACAGTAACATTAGTGAGTCTTTATACTTCAAGGACAAGCTTACTTTATATCATGTCTCAGTTAGTAGTTAGTTGGAGTTAGTTGGGGTCTGTCCCATCAACTCACATTCATTCCGTTAGTTTTAAAGGCTTTTCAGACATTAGAGTCAGTTATTTTGTATTCAAATATTACAATAGTTATCCAGTTTATTACTATTTTATCAGATTCAGTCAGTTGTTTCTACAGACTCGTATGTCAGTTTTAAATTTAGTAATTGAAAACTTATGAAATGTTAGTTTTCTTTCGTATTTATGATTATATTATTCAGTGCTCATAGCAGGTACCAGCTCATGGGTTTGCTTTTGGTACCTTAGGACCGTAAGCACCGTTTAATAAAAAGGGGGTAATCTAGGGTCGTTACAAACTTGGTATCATAGCCTAAGGTTTTAAAGTGTCCTAGGAAGTGCAAAAGTTGCGTTGAGTAGAGTCTTATGCATGGAATGTGTAGCATGCCATACTTATGGATGAGAGGCTATAAGGCATTTAAGAAAAGTTTCCCTTCTTTCAATATTCATGTCGTGTGAGTGAGCATGAGATTAAGTTAAACATTATGTCTAATCCATTTCTTTGTTATGTTTATAGAATATGCCTCCCAAAAAAAACAAAAGAAGAATAGGAACTCAGCTATCCCCTCAGCCCATCCAGGCAGATCCTCTAGACAAGCATGTCTCACACATATAATTTAGGTTTGTGTTCACTACTCTAGCAAACTCCATAGCAGCACAAAATGAACATCTAGCTTTTGTTCCAGCCAAACTAGTCGCCAATACTACTGCAACAAGAATTTAAGATTTCACCTGGATGAATCCTCCTTCATTCATGGGTCCTAAGTCAGAAGAGGATCCATAGAAATTCTTAGATATAGCTAAGAATGTAACGGATTCTATGGGGGTGATGTTTGGTCAGAGTGCTGAATTAGTTAAATATTAATTATAGGATATAGCCCTTACGTGGTTTAAGCAGTGGAGATTTGATAGAGGTGTTGATCGGGCATATAAATTGGAAAGAGTTTGCCATGACTTTCTTGTATAGATTCTTTCCATTAGAGTTAAGGGAGGCCAAGGTGTTAGAATTTATTAATTTTAGGCAACGTAGCACGAGTGTGAGGGAGTATTTACTTAAGTTTACTCAATTAGCTAGGTATGCTCCTCATATGGTACTTGATAATAGGTCTAAGATGAGTAAATTTGTGTTTGTCATGTTTGATAGTATGGTCAAGGAGTATAGGACCTCAATGCTGATTTGTGAGATAAATGTGTCTAGGCTTATAGTCCATGCTCAACAGATAGAGAAGCAAAATATTAAGGAGAGGGAGAGAGAAAACAAGAGAGCTAGGATGGGTAGTATTAATTTTAATCAGCCAAATTCAAAAAGTGGTAACCATCCTCAATTTTATCAGAGGTCTTCAGTCCCAGTACCTTTTTCAACCAGTGCCCCAGTACCTTAATTCAGAAAAGACAATAGGGATAAGGCACCAGGCACTAAGTCCCAGGTCAGTGTAGTGATGTGTGATTTAGGTATGGCAATCCAGGTCATTGGTTTCTAGAGTGTCAGGTAGTTTCTCAGAAAGTTAGGGATGTGTTCTAACAGGGCCAGTCCCATCAATCGTCAGTTCCATCCGACCGCCCAACTCAGCAGGGTGTCACTTCTATTGCTACTAGTAGTAAGCGTTGACCAGATTATATACTTTTCAGTCCCTCCAAGATTAGGAAAATCTCCTGAATTAGTTACTGGTATGTTGGAGGTCTTTCACTTATATGTTTATTCTTTACTAGACCCTAGATCTTTCCTTTCTTTTGTAACTACATATATAGCTGTAAATTTTAGAGTTAGTACCAAAAATCTAGTAGAGCCCTTTTCCCTGTCTACCCAGTGGACATTTCCATTGTACCCAGATAGGTATATAGGAACTGTTAGATCATAATTTTTTATAAAGTTACTTCAGTTGATCTCGTGGAGTTAGAGATAATGTATTTTAATGTTATTCTCGACAAGGATTGGCTCCAATCATGTTATGCCTCAGTTGATTATAGAAACAAAATAGTTTATTTTTAGTTTCCAAATAAACAGATTCTTGAATGGAGAGGTAGTACTACAACTCTTAAGGGTTAGTTGATTTCTTACCTTAGGGCCGAGAATATGATATCCAAGGGGTTTGTCTATCATCTTGTATGAGTCAAAGACTCTAACTCAGAAAATCCTACTCTTGAGTCAGTCCCAGTAGTAAATGAATTCTCAGATAAATTTCCTAGAGATCTTCCCGGAGTTCCTACCGAAAAGAAAATTGACTTCGAAATAGACCTTCTCCCAGATACTCAGCTGATATCTATTCCACCATACTGAATAGATCCATTTGAACTCAAAGAATTGAAAGAACAGTTGAAGAATCTCTAGATAAGGGATTCATCAGACCCAGTGTCTCCCTATGGGGCAGGGATTCATCAGACCCAGTGTCTCCCTATGGGGAACACCTATTCTATTCGGGTGTAAGAAAGATGGTTCTCTTAGAAGGTGCATAGACTACCATCAGTTAAACAAGGTCACATTAAAGAATAAATACCTACTTCCTAGAATCGATGACTTTTTCAACCAACATTAGGGTGCTAGTTACTTTTCAAAGATAGACCTTACATCAGGCTATCATCAACTTAGAGTCACAGAACGCGACATTCAAAAAATATCTTTTAAAACTCGGTAAGGTTACTTTGAATTTATAGTCATGTCCTTTGGTCTTACGAATTCCCTAGAAGCCTTCATGGACTTGATGAACCGAGTGTTTAATCAGTACTTTGACATGTTCGTCATATTCTTCAATGATGACATTCTTGTCTATTTTCGTAGTGAAAGCAATCATGCAGACCATCTTAGCATAGTGCGTCAGGCTCTTAGAGCTCATAAGTTGTTAGCTAAATTTAGTAAGTGTGAATTTTGGCAAAGACCAGTAGCATTCCATGGTCATATTATTTCTGATGATAACATAAGAGTTGATCCTCAAAAGACTAAAGTGGTAAAAAGATGGCCTAGACCTATCTCTCTATCAGATATCAAGAGTTTCTTGGCTTTAGCTGGCTATTACCATCGGTTTGTTGAAGGGTTTTCTTCCATTGTTCCCCCTTGTCCAGATTGACTCAAAAGAAAGTTAAGTTTAAGTGGCCAGATTCCTGTAAGAAGATTTTTTTGGAGTTAAAGACTCCACTTACCTAAGCCCCAGTATTGACTCTACCAGACGGTTAAGATTGTTTTGTTATGTATTATGATCCATCCAGAGTAGGTTTGGGTTGTGTCCTTATGTAGAGAGGTAAGGTAATTGCCTATGCGTCCAGACAACTTAAACCCCATGAAAAGAATGATCCGACTCATGATCTTGAGCTAGAAATTTTAGTATTTGCCTTAAAGATTTAGAAGCATTATTTGTATGGGGTTCAGGTAGATGTGTTGATAGATCACAAAAGCTTTCTGTATGTTTCTCTTAGAATGATTTGAATTTGAATCAAAGAATTTGGTTAGAGTTATTGAAAGATTATGACCTGAGTGTTTTGTATAATTCGAGAAAGGCCAATGTAGTGGCTGATGCTCTCAGTAGAATGTATATTGGTAGTGTAGCTCATGTGGAAGATGGTAAAAAGTAGTTAGCTCAAGAAGTTCATCTGCTTGCCCGACTAGGTGTTTATTTACTCGATTCAGTAGAAGGTAGTGTATGGGTGCAGAGTAGCTTAGAGTCATCTCCAATCTTCAAGGTAAAGGAAAATCATGATAGATATTGCAGACTAGTTAAATTGAAAGAATCTGTCAGAGATCAAAAAGTTAAGGTTTTCTCCCAAGGGGGAGATGGTGTTTTTGGTTGTCAGGGTAGATTATGGGTGCCTAGTGTATATGATTTTAGGCAACGAAAACTTTTAGAAACACATGGGGCATGTTACTCTATTCATCCAAGGGCTACTAAGATGTACCGTGATTTGGGAGAGATCTATTAGTGGAATGGGATAAAGAGAGATATTGCATAGTTTGTAGCTAAGTGATCTACATGTCAGCAAGTTAAGGTTGAGCACCAAAAACCTAGTGGGTTCATGAGGAGTTAAGTATTCCCATGTGAAAATGTGAGAAAGTGAACATGGACTTTGTAACAGGTTTACCTTATACCCATCATTAGCATATCTCTATTTAGGTTATCATAGACAGAATGACCAAATCATGTCCTTTCTTACCAGTCAATACCCCTTATTTAGTTGAGGACTATGCCAGTTGTTGTAACACCTCGTATTTTGCATGCACTTGTTCTATTTATATGAAACTTTGGTACAGCCTTGTGGTGTAGGTAATAGACGAGATTTTTTATGCGAGTATTGATAGTGTAGATGGAATTCTAGATATTGTCCATACATTTTAATGTGATATGATAAAGTTAACATCGATACAACTATTGAACTTGAAATCGTAAACCGGTATTTGAATCTAAAGTTTAAACAGACCAAGTGTGTACAAGTTAAATGTTAGATTAAAGAGATTAGGAGCTGGAAATGGAATAAAATATTGAGGTGCTTGCTTGACTTAATTAAGCTAGTAGGTGAGTCACCTACTTGGGTTATATGAGCCAAGTTAATGGACCAAGTCCATGAATCAGATTTGGGCCTTTACTAGTATACTTATTTGGGCCCAAATTAAATAAAAGATGAAGAAAACTAGAGAAAAGGCACAATACTTAAATCATCCAAGGCCCAAATATAATTGAGCCCAACTAAGAAATTAAGCAAGTAGGTGCATCACCTACTTTGACATTTTGAGCTGCTTGTACAACTTGAGTAGGTGCATTATCAAATTGTACTAATATTATTAAATTTGTGGTCCAAAATCAGCTAAGTGGATGGCCAAAATTATATAATTTATAAGGACAAATTAATGGTCATTTTCCCTCATTCTTAAGTCACAAAAAAGGGATACTTCACAAATTCTCTCTACTTTCTCTAAAACAACAAGGAGCAGCCCTATTTTTCTTTCTAGGGTTCTTGGAGAAACCCTAACTTTTGCAGCTAAAGTTAAGTGAAAAAACTTATGGTTTAGATTTATAATCTAATCGAAGATTAGTAAAACATGTTATAAGTTCTTAATTAATAATTCATGGAAGAATATGGAACAAGCTGCTTGTTCACTTTTTATTTTTTACTAAGAGATTTCTTTTCTTCTTTGGTTTGAAGTGTGAAGGAAAGTGAAAGTTGAAGTTGTAGAGGAGTTCAAATTAAAAGAATAAGTTTAAGAATTAAGGTAAGGTGATTGTCCATTTTGTTCTTCTTATGTATGACTTTTGGAAAGAATTATGGATGTGTTGTTATTGAGAACCCAAGAGATGATGAGTTCAATAATTGATTGCTACGAAAAAGGGATTTGGGAATTTTTATGAAATGTTTTGTAAGTACATGTTATGGACTTCCAGGCTAATTTCGGAGAAAGGTGTGACTTGTTTGAATTGAAATATAAAAGAAAGATGTGGCAGTACACCATCGAACTAATTATTGCATGTGTTTAATGTTCAATCTTTTTTGTGCATTGTTTGGAGGGTGTAATGAAGGTGATGTGATTTTGGTGAATATTATAAGAACATGTATGGTATGTGGGTGTAATTGGTTAAGAAAAGGGTTAAAATAACACCCTTGATTGATAGATTAACTGCTTACTGCCCGGTTGCTGTTTTGGTGAAGTTAAGTAGCCCAAATGTGTTGATTGGTTACTAATACCGGTTTACAATATATTCTATTATATATAAGTAATCTAAAAGGTGGGAAGTCAAGTTGGGTTAGTTTTGGAGTTAGATAACGAGGTATGTAAGACATACTCTATTTTGCACTATTTGGCATGAAATCGGACATTTGTTCTATCAAGTAAAATTCCAAGGTTATCCTATAATAGGTGATACATAAAAGCAACACATTACATTCCATGTAGCCAATGACCTTATTCCCACTCTCTAATGTGTTAAAACACCTCAATACATGCTTATTATTGAACCTGCACATCTATTTTCATTAGAAAATTTCAGAAGTTCTCAGTTTACACAAATAAAACCCATGTGTATTTTCAGCTCCTAAACACTTCATTTGTGCTCCAACAACCCCCTACATCATTTTTGTTGCATTAAGTGCCCATTTACATGTATCTTATTGGTTGATTTTTGATTTAAGCTACCATAATATTATGACCCCCAAAGTAACAATCTTAAAGGCTAAATAAACTATGTAATATAAATTTGTAAAATAAGTGGCATCTCAGGGGCATATGCCTAGCATAGGCCGATCTTCATAGGTTATATGTGGGTAGCAGATTATGGGCATGAGCCTATCATGGGCAGTTCCCAATCTTCCTATGTGGATGGCAGCTCAGGGGCGTAGGCCTAGCATGGGCCGATCCCAATTTATCTATTTACCACAATCAGCTGGTCATTTGAATTACATGTCTTACAAAGATTATTAAGAAAGAAAGGTAAAAATAAAGAAAAAAATGTAGTATACTTCGTCCCACAAATTATGTATAAAGGTGGTCTACTAGTACTACTTTTACACTTGTATATGATATCTATTGAGCTCTTGTATCATGTGTTGTTACCTTCAGCCTTACATATTTAGTACATATTTTTGTACTGATGTCCGCCATGGGGGACCTGTATTTCATGTTGTAGGCATAGGTGCTTTATCCAATACACCTCGCTAGTACGAGCACCTGCTATTAAAGGACTATTGGTGAGGTCCATGTTAATTCGAGGCACTCCGAGTCTTTTCCCTATATTTTTTCATTGTGCAGTAGTCAAGAGTAGGGTGGTAGTTTGTCCCAACCCTAGCTAAGTCTATGTATCTTTTAGAGCCCTTTTAGAATAAGGTCAAGTTAAACATGGTATTGTCTTCTCTTTTAGATATAGTGGCCCCAATAGTCAAGCGTTGTATATGTAATTTTGTGCTTGCCTATGTAGTTAATATCATCAATGCATAATTTTATGTTTGTCAAAACCTTTGGTTGTCATACTTACATGCATGAGAAGTACAAGGTTATGGATTGTTTCTCTCAGGCCTTTACAACTATGGGTGCCTGTCCGCCCCAATAGGATTTGAGGTGTGACAAAAGTGGTATTAGAGCAGGTCATCCTAAGGAGTCTACAAAGCACTTTTTACACAGAGTCTTGCTTATGGGTGTGTTGTGAACAACAACTATAAACAATAGGCTATAGGCATTTAGTGGTTGTTTCTTTTTTTCACATCTTAGATCATGCAATAGATCCAAAGTCGTAGGTGAAGTCATATTTGACCACTAAATATATTTTTTTCTCATTACACTAAAGATATTGGTTACAAGAAGGAGTAAGAATATAGGTATGCAAGTAGATGTGGCAGATGGAGAACGGACAAAAAAGTCACCACCTAGACAAGCTAATAAAATTGAGGCTCAAGATGATTTTGTATAACAAACTTCTTCAACTCATCCATCTCCAGAAGAACTAAGGAGGAAAAGAACTATATCCTTAGAACTACCTATTAATGATACTGACCAAGATCTAAGGAATGCGGTGAAATTGTTGGCTCGTATAGTTGCTGAACAAAATCAAGGACAAGTTATTCCAACCACAGGTTCTAGTGGTGTAGATAGGGCAGCTAGCCTGCGGATGCAAGTTTTCAATAAATTAGATCCTTCCACATTCACCATATTAGATATTAATGAAGATCCATAGGACTTTATTGATCAAATCAAATGGGATCTAAATGTCATGCATGTATCGGATAAGGAGACAGTGGAACTAGCAGCATATAGATTAAAAGGGGAGGCTAGATTTAACTATGAACACTGGAAATAATCTAGGGGTATCGATGCACCTTCAAATACATGGAAAGAGTTTAAAGAGGCATTTTTTGATCATTACCTTCTGTTTGAGATTCAAAAAATCCCGCGCAGCTCAGTTCCTGAATCTAAGCCAAGGGAATATGAGCATGAGTGAGTACAGCCTCTGGTTTAACTCTTGGTCTTGGTATGCTCCTAACGTAGTAGCTACTATGGATGATAGAGTTCATTGATATATGGATACATTGTATCAATATCTATTTAGAGATTATACTGTTGCTTCTTTGAACAAAGACATGGACATAGCAAGGATACATGTTTTTACATAAAAAATAGAGGATCAGAGGAAAAGAAAAACACAAGAATTGGAAAGAGGGTATTCCAAGAGGGACAGATCTATGGCGTAGTTCATGGAATCCGAAGGTGAGTTTAGGCCTCTATTTTTTAATAGACCGCCTAGGCCATTATGATATAATCCTATTGCTAGTGCTCCACCATAGTTACAAGGGTCCAAAGACAACTAGTTTGGGCAATAAAGTGCGAATCATAGTTCACAAATAGTGGGATATCAAGTGAAATGGAGCATGATCCAATTAAGGCCTCCTCAGTATCCATGTAAACAATAAATCTTTATTTAGGTGCATGTTGGTTTGGGAAAAATGGTTGATTTTGGTATGGTACGTCGGGTATATGATGAGAGAATGTCCACAAAAAGGCATGGGTGCTATGGCACGATCTACTAGATCAGCCGTTGCATTATCATAATCAATGCCTTTTTTAAGTAGGGGTGTACAACCTATAGGGCTTGGTAAAGGTACAAAAAGAGTAGCTAGCTCTAATGGAGTTTAGAATCGTACATATGCTCTAGCAGATCGATAAACTTTAGAGGCTTCTATGGATGTGGTTATAGGTACATTGTCCATATTTTCATATAATGTATATGTATTAATTGATCCGGTTTCTACTTTATCGTACGTCACTCCATTGGTTGCTGGAAAGTTCAAAAGGACACCAGAATTGCTAGTTAATCCATTTAAAATATCTATGCCAGTTGGTAAATCTATTATAGCTAGGAGAGTATATCGGAAA
This sequence comes from Capsicum baccatum var. pendulum, assembly GCA_030864225.1. Taxonomy (NCBI): domain Eukaryota; kingdom Viridiplantae; phylum Streptophyta; class Magnoliopsida; order Solanales; family Solanaceae; genus Capsicum; species Capsicum baccatum. The sequence continues at coordinate 187,686,724 of CM061554.1, forward strand.
TGTATAATAACTATTTATGGTCACGATATAATGGTTGACATAGTATAGCTAGAAATGGTAGATTTTGATGCGATAATGGGTATGGATTGGTTGGATTCTTATTATGCCACAGAAGATTGCCGAACTAAGAGGGTGTATTTTCATTTTCCAAGAGAGGCAACCCTTGAATGGAGGGGTAACATTAGTGCATCAAGAGGTAAATTTATTTCAAATATTAAGGCAAAAAGGATGATTTCAAAGGGTTACATATATTATCTATTTAGAGTGAATGATACAGTAGAGCCACCAACTCTTCAAACTATTCCATTGGTAAATGATTTTCCTGATATATTTCCTGACGATCAGATAGGTTTGCCACCAGAATGAGAAATAGGGTTTGGTATTGATGTAATTCTAGGTACTCAACAAATCTCAATTCCTCCATATAGAATAGGCCCAACAAAATTGTAGGAGTTGAAAGAGCAATTGAAAAACTTGCTAGAAAAAGTATTCATAAGGCCTAGTATGTCCCTCTGGGTCACACCACTGTTATTTGTGCTTAACAAAGATGGCTCTTTAATAATATGTATTGACTGCCAACAACTAAATAAGGTGACTATTAAGAACAAATATCCCCTTCCGAGAATTGATGACTTATTCGAATAGTTGCAAGGCACCAAGTGTTCATCAAAGATTGATTTAAGGTTAGATTACCACCATGTGAGGGTGAAAGAGAAGGACATACCCAAGAAATCCTTACGAACATGATACGGTCATTATTAGTTTTTAGTCATTTCCTTCGGGATAACTAATGCACCTATAACTTTTATGGTCATTAGGGTGTTCAAACCATTCTTGGATGTGGTTGTGATAGTTTTTATAGATGGCATTCTAGTTTATTCGAGATCAAATGAGGACCAGTCACTTACGATAGGTGTTACAGATTCTTCGTGATCATAAGCTCTATGCAAAGTTCTCTAAATATGGGTTTTGGTTTAAATCTGAGGCATTTTTGGGTCTTATTATATCTGATGAAGGGATAATGGTTGATACTCAAAATATAAAATCCGTGAAGAAATGGAAAAGACCTATAATGCCTACGGAGGTTCGTAGTTTCCTTGGGTTGGTAGGTCATTATAGGAGGTTCATTTAAGGGTTTTCTTTAATTTCTACACCTTTAACAAAGCTAACTCACAAGGAATTCATGTTTCAATGTAATGATGCATGTGAAAGGAGTTTCCAAGATTTGAAGAATAAGTTCACTTCTACACCCATATTGGTACTTAATGAAGGGTATGCAGTGTATTGTGATTCTTCAAGAATTGGATTAAGGTGTGTATTGATGCAGCATGGTATAGTCATTGCGTATGCCTCAAGACATTTTTGGCCATATGATAAGAATTATTCAACGTATGATCTAGACCTAGCAGCGGTTATATTTTCCTTAAAGATATGGTGTCACTACCTATATGCGATTCAGGTTGACATATACACTGACCATAAGAGTTTACAATATATCTTTAATCAGAAGGACCTAAATTTAAGAAAGCAATGATGGCTTGAGCTATTAAAAGACTATGACATCGATATTTTCTATCATCCAGGGAAAGTAAATATAGTAGCAGATGCGATAAGTCAAAATACTATGACACCGTCTATAGAAAGACAAGGGATGACTAAATATCTATACCAATTAGCCAATTTGGGGGGTCGCCTTGTAGAACCTCTAGATGAAGGGATTATTGTGCATAATGCGGCAGAATCTTCATTAGTAGTTCAAGTTAAAGAGAATCAATATGTAGATCCTATACTATTACAACTTAAGGAGAATGTACAATGTGGTATGACAATGTCATTTGAACTAACGTAAGAGGGAGTACTTTAGTGACAAAATAGATTGCATGTGCCTAATGTAGATGGGCTAAGAAACAGGATTATGATAGAGGCTCATCATTCAAGGTATTCCATCCACCCTGGGTCAACTAAAATGTTTCAGTATTTGAAATGAATATATTGGGTAACATAAAGAAGAACATTGCAGAATTAGTAGCCGGATGTATAAATTGTCAAAGAAGTAAAGTAGAGCACCAAAAGACCAGGGGTTGTATGCAATATATAGATATTCCAATCTGGAAGTGGGACATGATCAACATGGATTTCATTAATATTTTGCCTCATACATCTCAAAAGTTTGATTCCATATGGGTGATAGTTGATAGGCTTACCAAATTAGCACACTTCCTTCCGGTTAGGACCACTTATACAGTTGAAGATTATGCCAAATGGAATATTAAAAAGATAGTTCGATTACATGGAGTACCAATCTCTATTATATCAGATAGGGGATCTCAATTTATTAAAAAATTTTGGAATTATTTTTAGAGAAATTTAAGAACATAGGTTAATTTAAGTACAGTTTTCCACCCTCAAACAGATGGACAAGTGGAATGTACCATTCAAAAACATAAAGGTATGCTGCTATGAGATTTTGTATTATACTTTAAAGGTAGTTAAGATGATCATTTACCTTTCATCGATTTCTCCTAAAACAATATCTATCCTTCAAGTATCAAAATGGCACCATATGAAACTTTATATGGGAGAAAGTGTAGATCACCAATTGGATAGTTTGAAGTGGGTGAAACTTCCTTGTTAAGGTTAGATCTTGTTCATTAAGCTATGAAAAAGGTTAAAGTGATCCACAAATGGCTTGAGATAGCCCAAAGTTGACACAAGTCACATGCAGATGTTAGAAGAAGGGGGCTAAAGTTTGTTATAGGTAATTGGATATTCTTGAAGGTGTCACCAATTAAGGGGGTTATGATACTTGGTAAGAAAGGAACACTAAGTCCACGTTATATAGTCCCATATAAGATTACTCAGAGGTTTGGCCAAATTTTATATGAATTAGAGCTACCCTAAGAGCTTTCAACGGTTCATTCGTTATTTCACGTCTCAATGCTTTGAAAGTGAATAAGAGATCCATCTCATATTACTCCCAATAAAGATGTACAAGTTACAGAAGATCTCACCTATGAATAAATACCTATTTTTAATCTAGATCGACAAGTTAAGAAGTTAGGGAATAAAGAAATACCTTATGTAAAAGTTCTTTGCAGAAACCAACAAGTAGAAGAGATAACATGGGAAGCTGAAGAAGCGATGAAATCTAAGTACTCCCATTGTTCAAATATGAGGAGAAAATCCAAGATGCAGAATTTGAGCAATAACAAGTAAGTATAATATATATGTTCTATGTGATAATAAGGATACTAAACTTAGTCTTGAACTTATTTTGGTTGGGCATTTATACTAACATTCGAGGACGAATATTTCTAAGGAGGGAAGGATTTAACACCCCGTATTTTTCATGCACTTGTTCTATTTTTATGAAACTTTTGTATAGCCTTGTGGTATAGGTAATAGACAAGATTTTTTATGCGAGTATTGATAGTGTAGATGAAGTTCTAGATATTTTCCATAAATTTTAATGTGATGCGATCAAGTTAACATCGATACAACTATTTAACTGGAATCGTAAGCAGGTATTTGGATCAAAAGTTTAAAGTAACCAAGTGTGTACATGTTAAAGGTTAGATTAAAGGGATTAGGAGCTGGAAATGTAATAAAATATTGAGGTTCTTACTCGACATATTTAAGCTAGTAGGCGAGTCTCCTACTTGGGTTATATGATCCAACTTAATGGACCAAGTCCATGAATCAGATTTGGGCCTTTACTAGTACAGTTATTTGGGTGCAAATTAATTAAAAGAATAAGAAAATGGTGAAAAAGCACAATGCTCAAATCTTCCAAATCCCAAATATAAAGGACAACAACTAAGAAATTAAGCAAGTAGGTGCATTACCTACTTTGACATTTTGAGCTTCTTGTACTCCTTAAGTAGTTGCATCACCTACTTGGATCAATTTGATTAAATTTGTGGTCCAAAATCAGCTAGGTGGATGGCCAAACTTAGGGGTTTTATAAGGACAAATTTCTGGTCATTTTCCCTTATTTTTAAGTCACAAAAAAGGGCTACTTCAAAAATTCTATCTACTTCTTTTAAACAACAACGAGCAACCCTATTTTCTTTTCTAGGGTTCTTGGAGAAACCCAAACTTTTTCAGCCAAAGTTAAGTGAAAACACTTATGGTTTAGCTTAATTATCTCAAGGAAGATTAGGAAAACGTGCTATAAGTGCTTAATTATTAATTCATGGTAGAATATGGAACAAGCTACTTGTTCACTCTTTTTTTTGTTATTAAGAGATTTATTTTCTTCTTTGGTTTAAAATGTGAAAGAAAGTGAAAGTCGAAGTTCTTGAGGAGTTCAAATCAAAAGAATAAATGACAAAATTAACTTAAGCTGATTGTCCATTTTATTCTCTTTATGTATGAATTTAGGAAAGAATTATGGATGTGTTGTTATTGAGAACTCAAAAGATGATGAGTTCAATAATTAATCCCTACAATAAAAGCGATTTGGGATATTTTATGGACTATTTTGTATGTACATGTTATGGCCTGCCAGGTTGATGTAAGAGAAAAGTATGGCTAGCTTGGATTGAAATATAAAAGAAATATGTGGCGGTACACCATCGAACTAATTATTGCATGTGTTTATTGCCCAATCTGTTTTACGTATTATTTGGAGGGTGTAATGAAGGTGAGGTGATTTCGGTGAATCTTATAAGAACATGTATGGTATGTGGGTGTAATTGGATAAGAAAAGGGTAAAAATAACACCCTTGGTTTATAGATTAAGTTCTTACTGCCCGATTACTGTTTTGGTTAAGGTAAGTAGCCCAAATATGTTCATTGGTTGCTAATACTATTTTACCATATATTTTATTATACATAATTAATCTAAAAGGCGAGAAGTCAAGTTGGGTTATCTATGGAGTTATATAACCATGTATGTAAGGCATACTCTATTTGCACTCTTTTGTATGAAATCGGATATTTGTTCCATAAAGTAAGCTTCCAAGGATATCCTATAACAACTGATACATAAGAACAACACATTACATTCAATGTATCGATTGACCTTGTTCCCACTCTCTAATGCGTTAAAATACCTCAATACATGCTTATTAATGAATTTGTGTATCTATTTTCACTAGAAAATATCAGAAGTTCTCCGTTTACTGAAATACGACCCATGTGTATTTTCATCTCCTTAACATTTCATTTATGTGCCAACAACTCCCTACCTCATTTTTGTTGAATTAGGTGCCCATTTACATGTCTCTTATTGGTAGATTATTGTTTCAAGGTACCAAAATATTATGACCACCAAAGTAACAATCTCATAGGCTAAATAAACTATGTAATGTGAATCGTTAAAAGGAGTGGTAGATCAAGGTTATATTCCTAGAATGGGTTAATCTCGATACCTTTATATGTGTATAGTTGCTTAGGGGCATAATCCCAATATGGGTCAATCCCAATGTTCTTATGTGGGTGGCAACTCAAGGGAGACAACCTAGCATGGGACGATCCCAATTTATCTATTTACCACTGATCAAATCATCATTTGCATTATATGTCTTACAAATACTATGGAGTAAGAAAGGTAAAAATCAAGAAAAATTATAATGTACGTCATCCCACAAGATATATAAAGGTGATCTACTAACAGTACTTATACATTTGTATTTGATCTATATTGAGCTCTTGTATCATGTATTTTTACCTTCTACCTTACATATTCAGTACATATTTTGGTACTAACTTCTCTCATGGGGGATGTGTATTTTATGCTGTAGGCACAAGTTCTTCAATAAATACACCTCGCTAGTATGAGCATAATCTATTCAGTGACTATTGGTGTCCACCAGGTTTATTTGGGTCTTTTCGAGTCTGTTCCATACATTTTCATATTGTGCAGTATACAAGAGTAGGGTGGGGGTTTGTCCAGACCCTAACTAAGTCTATGTATCTTTTAGAGGATTAGTAGACTATTGTAAAGTTAACATGGTAGTGTCTTGTATTTTAGATATGGTGGCCCCAATGGCCAAGTGTTGTATATATAATTTTGTGCTTGCCTACGTAGTTATTCTCATCGATACATAATATCATGTTTGTTAGAACCTTTTATTGTCATAGTTACATGCATGGGAAAAACAAGGTTATGGATTGGTTCTCTCGAGCCTATATGCCTACGGGATCCTATCTACCCTAATAGGATTTTAGGCATGATAGTTGGTTAAGTTGTATGGTGTTCCCTTAAAAATATCATCTCAGATAGAGTTACTCAGTTTACTTTGCACTTCTGGAAAGAATTTTAAAAGGGTCTTGGTACCCAAATCCACCTTAGTAGAGCCTTCTACCCTTAGACAGACGGTCATGTAGAATGAACCATTTAGACTCTTGAGGATATGCTGAGAGTATGTGTTGTTGATTTCAAGGGTAGTTGGGATGGCCATTTGCCTTTAATTGAATTTGCATAAAATAACAACTATCATTCTAGTATTCATATCGCTCCATTTGAGTCTCTCTATGATAGGATATGTAGATCTCCAATTAGTTTGTTTGAAGTAGGTAAAGCAACAGGAGTAGGGCCTGACTTGGTGTTTTATGCGTTAGAAAAGGTTCAACTGATCAGAGGAAGGCTTAAACCTGCCCAGATCTAAAAACAAAGGTATGTCGATGTGAGAAGAAAGGATCTCGAGTTTGAGGTCGGTGACTTATTGTACTTGGAAATCTCTCCCATAAAGAGAGTCAAGAGATATGACAAGAAAGAAAAACTCTATCCATAATATGTCGGTACCTTCTGAATTCACAATCGTTTTGAAAAGGTATCTTACGAGCTTGAATTGCCTTCAGATTTAGCCTCAATACACCCATGTTCCACATCTTATTGTTGAAAAACTTTTTTGGTGATCCAGTTGTAGTTGTTCCCTTAGAAAGTGTAGATATTCAGAACAGTCTTTCCTTTGAGGAAGTCCCAGTTGAAATTCTTGATGATTAAGTTCGCAGACTAAGGAATAAAGAAGTTATACTAGTCAAATTTCTTAGGTGGAATCAGTCTATTGAGGGAGCCACTTAGAAAACAGAGGTAGATATGAGGACCAAGTAGCCTCATCTATTCTCTGCAAATCCAGATTCATTATATGGTACCAATCTTCTTAAGATTTTCTTTTCTCTGTCATGTTCAGTTTAAGACGCACGTCTTTTTAATGTCAGTCATGCATTCATGAATCAGTTTAGTCATGCATTCCATGCATCATACATTCATATTCATTGTGTAATCTTAGTCCATCAGTTCCCTCAACTTAACAAGTTTCATTCGGGGACGAATGATCCCAAGGGGGAGATATTGTAACACCCCATATTTTCTTAGCATTATCTAAGTCCCAATACATGAGTATTCATGTATTAAATTTTGAAACACTAATTATTCTTTAGTTTAGAGTCTTTCATTGTGTAGAAAATTCAATTAGCTTTCCAACAATATAAAATTCGCCTAAATCTGATAACCGGGTAAGAAGTTATGGCAATTTTAACTTTCAGTCATAAAACATAGTTATCCTTACCCTTAGCACATCACGTAGATAGCCCAAATGAAAATTGTCGATTTTCATTATAACTTCATGATTATGGCGCATCAAGGAGCAGGCCAATTTCCTATTTATCAATTTCTAGTAGACCTCCACGATCATGGCGTGTCGCAGATATGGACATAATGGCATCCACAGACTTAACGTATAAGGGTATTTGCATCTTTTTCCTAAGCCCTAAACCCATCCTAAATCCTGAAATTTAGCCCAATTGACCTAAATAATCATTAATTCTTCAATTTCTATCAAATTAAAATCCCCTCTTTCTAGAATAAGAAATCCTAGCGTACAAATTCAAGGCCAATAATCAATAACTCACCTAGAACTTCAAGAAATTCACTATCCCAGGTATGATAGATGTTCATCCATGGATCCCTTTTATCCATGGTGTCCAAGCAACCCTTTTAAATTATAAAATTATGATCTTTTTAAGTTATCATGTTTTAAATTATGATTTCATCCATGAATTTCCATGTACTATTGATTTTACACTATGTTACCACGAAATTATTGTTATTATTCAATCTTCCATGTTTTAATTCTATTATTTACTAAATTAAACCATGATTTAATGGTATTTTGATGAATTCATGCTATTTCTACAAATTCCATGACATTTCTATGATTTCTTTAAACCATAAACTACAAGTGTTTGATAAAATGCCTACAAGAGTGATTTAATTAATAAGAGCCTTCAAGATTTGATCTCAAATTGTTAGTGTCATTTTACTATAATTATTTTAAGTACTGGGGGTATTGAATTCCAAAAATCCAAAGTTGTTTATCTAGTCTAGTCTTAGTACATTACAAAACAGTCTTCAAAATATACTATGAGCACTTTAGAATAGTTAAATACCAAAAATTTATACTCAGAACAGACTAGTTTTTTAGTGACTTTCAGTTGGGAGTAGGATTTAGCACAGATCGAGTGTAGGGATGGCAGCTCCCCCATCAGATAGATAGAGTCATTAGTAGCAATCCCTATACTCCAAAACTATGTAGCCAGTATAGGATATGTGTAGTCACTCGTCAAATTAGACTTGAGTATCTCAAAGGGTTGGGTCACTCATCAGTTCAGGCTTGACACCCTTAGTACTTTAGATACTATATCAGTTTTGTGGATCCATACAACCATCGTTAGTACCCATGGCACGGTATTAACACTCTTCCAATTGTGGTTACAGGTTGGACCCCGATTATCCAAAATTAAGTAATGTCGGTTATATGATACCTCCCACAGTCTTTGATATAGTTTCAGTTATAGTGTTTGTTTTGTTTGACCAAACCATACAGATTATAGTTATCTTAGTATTTCAGTTTATAGATTTTACTCAATTTATGTTAGATGCATGGTCATGCATTCTCAATATTTATAGATTTTCATATATTTTCAGTGCCTACAGATTCTATGGTCTTTATTCAGTACTCCATACTTTATATGCATATCCAGTTAATTATTAGTTCCATTCATGAAACCATGCATATCAACCTACCTTATTTGGCATACCAGTACATTCAAAGTACTGATCGCATACATTTTCTTTTGCACTATGATGTATTATATCATAGGTTATGAGGCTCAGTTCCTGGCTCATGATTAGACTTATCAGATCTTCAACAGTAATATTGGTGAGTCCTCATACTTCGAGGACAAACTTACGTTAATTTATGTCTCAATTAGTAGTTAGTTTGAGTTAGTTGGGGATTGTTCTATCAACTCATATTTAATCAGTCAGTTTTAGAGGCTTTTCATACATTAGAAAAAGTTATTCAATATTCAGATATTACAGTAGTTATCCATTTATCACTGTTTTATCAGGTTCAGTCAGTAGTTTCTATAGACTCAAATTTTAATTTTAAATTCAGTAATTAAAACTTTATGGCATGTAAGTATGCTTCCGTATGTATGATTATATTATTCAGTGCTCAAAGCAGCTACCGGCTAATGTGTTAGCTTGTGGTTTATCAGGATCATAAGCATCGTGTAACGACTTGGGGTTAGTCTCAGTTCGTTACATTCTTACTTTTCCTAACTGATACTTTTTTTCACCCTATTTAGGTGTCATATTGAGTATCAGTTTGTTGATTATTTTCTTCTAGCATTGACGTTGTAGAGATTGAGGTAGTATTGGTAGACTCCAAGATTACCTGGATCTCTTATTTTTTTATCTTATGTTTTTCATCTCTTTTAAGATACTTTTGATGATTGTTATTACTCTTAATCATTAGAGACTTTTACGAGTGAAAACCACACTTGGGATGTATTTATGAAACTTGTGTCTCACTTATATAACTTAGGGTTGATTCTATCCATTGGTTTAATTTTTCTATTACCTTAATTCTTGTTCTTTTGGGGTAGGTTATCCTTACTTGTCCGGAGGGTACAAAAAATGACATCACTTGTCTATTTTTGATTATGAAAGTCTATTTCAACATTCTATAACATTACTAAATATTATCTGCAGTGATGAGGCCCCGTACATTCCTTAAAAAAGCAAACATAAAATATCAAAATTTTTGACTAAGCCCTCTGTAAGTACAAAGGCTCTCCAATAGCTGAGAGAGAGGAGTCTAGAATGGTATTTTTTTGTGATTCTAGGTACCTAAATTTGTATCACAAAAAATACAACAACACATGGTCTATGTATAAGCTACGACACCTCTCCTTGAATACGCGGCGCCGACGCATCAATCACCAAGGCAAATAAAAATGGGCTAAGAGTCGATCCTTTGTGAACCCTTATAAGGACAAGGAAATTCTCTAAATCTCCTCCCATCTTCCTTACTAGAGTCTACTCTCAATCATATATCTCCTTAATCAATCTGATGTATGACATCGTAACCCCTGTCACCTCCAAGCAACACTAGAAAACCTCTCCAGGGGCTTTGTCATAGGCTTTCTCCCAGTTGATGAACACCATGTGTAAGTCTCTCTTCATTTTCCTATACTGTTCCACCTGTCTTCTCACTAGGTGAATTTCCTCTATCAATGAGTAACAGGGCATAAATCCAAACAGATTCTCAGAAATAAACACAACCCTCCTCAACCTCTGCTAGACCATCCTCTCCCAAATCTTCTTAAAAATTATAATAATTCATGAGAAACAAAATTAAATACATTAAAATGAAAATAATAAGTGAAAGAAAATTTCATTAGCTGAATTTGTTCAATACAATACTATTTAAAACATTTGCATCATTGGATTATACCAAAGAAAAGTGAAATTAAATACATGAACTCTATCTGACTGTCTATGAAGCCTATACCTATACTTAATATTGGTAGCCGATACATGAACTTAACTATCTCTAATTAATACAAATAAATAAAACAAAATACCAAATCTATAAACTGACTTGATTCCTTGAATAAAGAGAACTCGACACTTGGTGGCTCGAATATGTGATCTCCCTTACCATGATTTATGAAAAAAATATAGCCACACTGATATATATGTGGTTAGTAATTTTATAGTGTACTAATCTATGGGGATTAAGGCAATAATTAAAACTGATATAAAAATCATAATATCAAAACATTCATGCAAAGTGTTAATAGACTCACCGTGATCACGAATAAAACTTAAATCTAAAAAAGCATAAGTATAATAAAAAAAGCTATATCTGAAGTTAGTGAGTCATTACACTTAGTTTCAAAAATCATCTTTTCCAAGAAAGATTCTCATAACCTACATAAACCATGATAGCAACATGGAATCTAATATCTAAAATCCCCATCTAAAGGGCCTAATATACCTTTCCAGGATATAGAGGCTAACAGGGGTGATCACCTAAGTATGTCTGTATAGACAAGCTGAAAAATATATGACATGCCCATTAGGACAAGCTATATGCCCATTTGGATTTGCTGAATAATAACCTATGATGCACGTACTTTATTGAACTAGGGTACGCTAAAACTTTGCTCCTAGGTGCAAGGTATTACTTATAAAATCATACTATTTCTTGTACTATATCTATGAAATTCATCTTAAAAATAAGCATATGAGCTGATAAATCTAAAAATTCAAAATGCTTCTATTTCTATCTCAAAATCTTTATTTCTTTTGTAAACTTCATATCTTGTGTGCAATCATAAATAAAAAGTGAAACATTTATCATGTTGTAATACTTTTGTATCTTAAACTAGTGAACTTGAACTTCTTATAAACTATGTGAACAATAGTTAAAATGCAATCTTTTAACAACTCATAGAAAAATTTCCTGTCAAAAATACTATAGTAAATGCATAAGATCACTTTCATGAATAAAAACATAAGTAAATATGTAATCTTGTGTAGAAGGTTTAACTAATGAAGAAATATCAAATATAAAGCATAAGAAAAATAGATATAAACCCTAGTAAACCAATTTCTTCAAAATTAATTAAAAATCAAACTCTTGGGCATAAGGATGGAAGAATATCTTGTAAAAACCCAAAATACATGAATTTGATAAACATTTTTGAGAGAAACTTGAATTGGAGTCTTGGATGCTTGAATTTCTTTTACAGGAAACCCTTATTTGTATGTTCTTGAGATTATGGGAGAAGAGGAATCATGTATTTGGTTTATTGGATGAGGTCAAAATATGTTAGTATTAGTTATAGGATGATTAAGGATGTAAATAATAGTTTTCCATCAAAAAACAGAATAACAATATGAGTTTTAGCGTTTCTTGTACCATGGTAGTGGCACTCCATTATCATGGAGCCCAAAGGGAATGCCACTCTTTTATCCTGGAACACAAAGGGCAATCCACACTCTTACCATAGATCACGCAGGGCATACCATACTATTATCGCGGATCCTCACTGGTTCACTTTCAAAAATGCTCATAACTTTTTGCTTGGGTATTTGATTAAGGTGAAATCAGATGGTCGAAAAGAGGCCTCAATTAACTTTAATTTTGTGGGTCTTGATCTCCAAAAATGAATATACTCTAGTTTTTATACATGTTTAAAGTTTTCCCTTGTCAGATCGAATACCAAAAATCAATCGATAACAATAGTTCTCAACTCAATTTTGGTCAAAGTGTTTCCTATGAACATTCTTTGCATCAAAGGACTTTACACACTAGATAAATATTCATGACACTTATCTATGATTAAGCTGTATAATTTTTAGAATATAAACATATGACGAATGGTAGAAGCTTAGCTAGAAACTTTTATGGTATTATAATTTCACCCCCTTAGGATCATTCATCCTCAAATGAAGACTTATATTGGTTAGAAAAGAGTCTAGTTACTTACATGAAACTGAAGTTCCACATTGATCATGTTTCATAACTATAATCACCTTCTGATAGAGTACTGACTCAACTGATACATATGGAACATGAACACATACATAGGAATCACATGGAATAATATAGACATGAAATTAGAAGAACACAATGCTTGGAGAGAAATCTATTAGTCCCATTAAATCATTGATAGAAGTGAAAAAATTAAGTTTCTTAGCTATCTTGTCTTCGAATGAAGGATATAGATATTCTAAAAAGATAAAAACCATAATCCCAAAATTGATTTCTGAGATGACTTTATTAACTATCTAGAGTTGATTCATTCTAATGTTTAGAACTCAATTGAAAATTTTTTTGGGGTTTAATTTGGGATTTTATTAATAATTCAAATCATAGTTCACAAAGGATGGACCAACCCATTCAATACAACCACCAAATAATAATCCAAAATAAAAAATGGATCGACCCATCAAATTACCCACTCTAAAAGGAAAAAGACATATAGTGAGTAGGGTTTATATATTGAGCAATGTTTAGCTCTATCTCCACTATCTTTTTGACAACTTCTCCATGGTTGCCTTCAAAGATTGTCAATTTGTGTTGCTCTAACTGTGGGTGATAAACACCCTGCCTTGGTTGGATTAGAGTGACTCATTTTCCAGCTTGTAAAAGTAATAACCTTTTCCCCATTTGATTACTTGAGTTAATATTTGCTCTATAAGCTCTGCTTTCTAATGTTCTATTTTGACCACTGGTTGAGTTCTCTAGTGTAAGGGTCCCTGCATTGGTTTTTGGTGCTAATAACTTAGGTCTGGTCTACTGAGATATGGTGTTTAATCTCGGTATGATGATTCTATTATAGTGCTTAAGTAGACTAACTAACCTTACCAACAACCCTTGTATTCTTGGTCTATAGTTATAGAAGCGATAGAGATTGTGATATACTCAGACCCACTTGTAATTGATGGTTCATAGATCCTCAGTCATATGCATTGAAGATCTAACTTTGTGACCTCCCAATCTACTGAGAGTACATTTTTGTTGGTTAGTGTAACTAGGCTAAGTAGAAGTTTCACCTTTTTATGTAGCTTGTTAGGTTACAAATTTGCCATGTGAACCAACTTACTTTAGCCTTGCCAGTCATTCTAGCTCTTTGACAATACTAGACTCAAATAGCATCTTTGGTGTTTATCACTATTTCAAATATTCGTTCCTGCACTTGGTAATTGATTGAAGGATGTATAGGTGAATTCCTTGTGTTCCAATGCTATGTTGGCTAGGTAGTCGGCTAATTGGTTGCCTTTTCTTTAAATATACTTAATCTGCACTTGCTTCTTTGATAAAATCTGTCATATTTGACTGAATGTGTATGCTATCCTTCAAGGTATCCCCCATTCCCTGCTTAAGAGGTTTTACATAAATTGTGAGTCAGTTTGAATAATAACTTTATTTTGCTTTGAGCTCCTTCTATGAATTACTGAATGTAAAATAGCCATGGCCTCTGCTTCAATGCAATTTGTATCTTCTATTGCTGCTCCTTCTTTATGTATTAGGTCTCCCTGTGAATCCTTTAGATAAAAAGCCTATAAATTCTCCTTAGATTTTTTTTGATACCCCATATGTGTTATACTTAACCCAACCATCCGGTGGAAACGTCCATATGACTAGTGTAACCTTAATCCTAGGTTTTAACTAATTGAGTTGTTGTATGATTCCTGGTGATTCAAAATAGAATTCAATAGTATGCTTTCTAACTTTTAGTAGTATCCTAAGGTGCCTAGTTACATTAAAGATCAGCCTCTCTATAGAAATTCCTTTACCCTTATATTTAATAGCATTTCTCCTTCTCCATAATTCCCTTATTATAATTGCTTGTATTGATCTGAAGTAAAATTTCTCTTTTACTTTGACCTTTTCCCCCCCATGAATATATGGTATTCCTTAAGATTCATCCTTGGATGTTTATTCCTGCAAAAGAATAAAAATAGTACCAAGTCCTATTAGTAGTATAAGATATCATCAGCACATGAGATATAGTCTCTTGTGCAGGATTTTGGCTGTACCAATATTTTGATGGACCCTTTACTCCCCACATTATATTAGTATCATCAACTTAGATCTTTCTTTTCCACATTTTTCAAATGAAAAACACTATCTTTAAAGGAAACCCATTGATAACGCTCAAACTACAGCTCTCGTAAGAGTGTAAGCGGTCGTTGTCAAATATAGAACCCAACTGGGTTGGGTGTCGAATCCCACAGGGAATACTTGGTCACTAAGTAAGCAAAGATTATTAGACTTTTGCTGAAAGTTTCATAAAAAAAGGGGGGATTGTAGCGTGAATTTAAGAGTATCAAAATAGTAATGTAAGAACGGAAAATAGAAGAGTAAAACGGATTATTTGGTTGGTTTTGATCAATGAGAATTGAGAATTAGGGTTATGTCCACCTTATGAGTTATATGTATCTATTGTCTATGAGTTATGCGGAATTCAGACATGCATGCGCTTATAGAGAATCGTATTCTATGGTAAATCCAGGCATGTTTTGACCATCAAGGATTATTTCACTTTAACTCTTTCGAGCTTAAAGCATATCTAATGGTACAAATTCTCCAAGAGGTTAATCCAGTTACGGCACTAACTTTTTAACAGGGGTTGGTGCCCTATTACATTGAAATTATCTCTTTTCTAGACATGTAACTTTTATTTCGAACAAGTTAATGCTATACTGGCGTATTTTATATGTTTGCAACCACAAGAATTTAGATTAAGATGAAGAGAATAATGATATAAGCAGCATACGTGTCAAAAATTCACAAACTCATAGCAATAGATAGTGTCTCATAAGGCTTCCATAACCCCAACAGAGAAGTTTAGCTACTCATGAGTGCAACAGAAATCACAATAGATATTATTATCATACCAAAATAAGAGTCTAACGTGAAGTATGCTTTGGTAGTGCTTGTGGCGTGAATTCCTTGCAAGTAGAGTTTCTCTTGTTGTGAAAATTTAGAAGTCGATGAAGATAAAGTAATAAGAAGTAATTGAAAGAGAATGAATTGAAAGTAAAAAGTAATTGATTGAAGAAGTATGAAGTATGAAGTCTAAAAGTAAAAGTATTAAAAACTTCAGCAAAATAGGGTATTTATAATACCCATATCCTATTCCTACTAGGCTACTGCGTACTTATCCTAATCCTAATAAGTTACTGCATTATTATCCTAATCCTACTAAGTTACTGTTGATCCCCAAAGTCTCTGAAAATGCTATTTTTACCCAGGATAGGTTTTCCATGCGTCACTTTTAGTCCCTAGGCATCCAAGCTCTGCTTTCCTTATTTCGTGCAGCTTCCTTTGGCATCAAGTTATCCATAAAATGCTGAAATATTCATCATTAATACCTGAAAACTTGCTAATCACGTTTTTTAGCTCACTTACAGGAAAGAGGACTAAAAGTGCATGAATTATGTATTTTGTCCTCAAAACTTAGCTAAATTATGGGTAGATTATAGCACTTTAGGCGTGTAAAGCTTTGTTCGTCCTCGAACAAAATATCATGTCCTTCTAAACATCTACTTAGGGTTTCACAGTAACAACACAAAATATTCATCAAGACAGGCATAGCAATTACTAACATAGAGTAGTTTTATTGATCACTACTAGAAACAATTCAACCTCCAACATAGACTCGTGATGATGGTTAATTTGTATCCACAAGTTAAAGCACAAAGAATCATACATAAATGCCCAAAACTCATCAACCATGTGTGTATCACAATATATCACCCATAATTACTCCTAAGTATTTCATTTTTTTCAAAACATGGGTATAGGACTTTCCTTTCTCTCACGCTCACAAAGAATTCATATGTTGCAACTGATGACCATAGGATTGCCCTTAGTGTAATGCTCCACTAAATTTCAGAATGCTATGCTTAGGATCAAATAGATCTTTTACAGGTTGTAATGTAGGCTAAGGGAAGGGTAGGACTATTTTGGCCAGAAATAGTGACAATGTTCCTAAGCGCTTTAATACATCACATTATGCCATTAACACTTTCTTTCAAACAACCTTTCTACTTTCTTTTAATCTACCACACTTCTCACCTCTTTTGTTATTCAATTTTGAACAGAATTAACTTTTTATTTTCCTTTTTATTTTTCTCTCTTCTTTTTTTTTATAACACACCTCTATGATAACCATTCTTTTTCATAACGAATTCAAGTACCAATTCCCTTTAAGGCACTACTCTCACCCAATTTCCACTTATTTTGTCATATGGCTTTACAATTTTAAAGCACTTAGGAATTTGGATCAAATTATGGTCTTGAAAAAAATGGATTAGGCTTACATATTAGGCTGTCAAAGAAAATAGGCTTAAGGCTCAAAGAGGGTTATCTAGGATGATGTCCATGGGTAGATAAAATGAAGCTAAAAAATCTTAGGTTGCCAAAGAAATGCCTAAATCATATCCTAAACTCACATTCTTTATTTCGCTTTACATACATACCAGGCAAGTTCTAGCATCAGCCACAAACATAGAATATACTATCATCTCACACACACAAGGCACATGGGCGACTTTATTGGGAGTAGTATAGACTCTTGACCCAACAGATGAAGAAATTAAACCACATAGATATCACACAGTGAGTCACACTTAGAGCCTAAACGTCTTAATAGTAATGATTTTATCACAGACTCTTGTTATAATACCATGCTGCCTATCAGAACAATTTCATGCAAAGTAAAAAAAAATTTAACTACTAAAAAAAACTAAAAGAAAAGAAAACAAACAAACATAAATAAATGCAAATGCAGATAAAAAAGTATACCAGCACCCCACACTTAGACGGGACACACTGCCCTCAGTGGAAAATAAATAAGAAGAACCTGATTAGTCAGAATCCTCCTCTATGTCTGGGGTCATACCCCATTCATCGAAATCATCATCAGAGTCGTCGTCATCAGATTTCTCCTCCATGTCGGAGTCTGGCATTCGACGATCATCATCGGTTGGCACATCGTCATCAAGAGGTTCCTCAAAAAATACACCTACTCCATATATCGCCCTCGCATGCTCATTCATTGGGTAGTCATAATCCAACTGTTGGAGCTCTGCAGCAGTTTGAGCACGACCTCTGCTCATCATGGTAAACCGAGTCATGCCATAAAGATGGTGAAAAAAACTCTCATCCCGAGCATGACATTCTGCAGTGGTAAGGTTGACGCCATGTGTGGATTCAACATCTTTAACCTTTGTGAGGTCAACCTTCTTTGGGTTGTGTGGAAGCTTATGATCAGTCGGTTCCTCTTCGATGTCCTCCTTCCTCAATATTGCGGTCAATAGATTGCCAAAGATGAAGTGGGACCTCTTGTGTAGCCTGGCCTTTCGCATTGTAGATCGAATAATTGCCCCAATGTTGATAGGGACATTCGTCATCAATGTGTACACCAAGAACACTCTATCTCGTGTTATCTTTGTGTACTGTTTCCCTGGAATCAGGCAAGAGTTGACTATTCGCAACCATATCCTAGCTTCCCTATTTAAGGAAGCATATGGGAAGGTGTTGTGCCGACCGGTGACCTTGTGTCTGGTCCATCGTGCCATAGATATTGTTCCGCACAATGTATGTCTAATGGCCCTATAAGGAGGTCTGTTATATAGCTCCTTGAGTGGTGATGGATCAACAGATGGCAAACCTAGAAAAGAGTTGAAGAACTCCGCCTTTAGTTGTAGGACTTGGCCCCGAATCTTTACTTCACTCCCTATAATTTTCGGTGACCAGTTGGCATAGAATTCTTGTGTTATATCGAGATTGCATTCTCCCATATCTCGGAATATGAAATCAAGATGTAACGCCATGATCTTGGCAAACATGCGAGGTTCTTTCTTTGCTAGGCTTTCCTTGTGTATCAACTCCACATGAACATATTTTTTCTCCTTATTATTACTATACCACTCCTTTACTTGATCCTGTAGGACCCATTTGATTCCAAACATGCGGCGAGGTATTTGTAGCGAGGAGGATTCTCCTTGCTCTTTTCGTCCCCTTTTCTGGCCTTTTTGTGAAGTGGTTGCTTTATCCTTTCCTTGTCGTGCTTTTGGTGCCATTTGTACCTGAGATTAAAATGATAGTCATGTTAGCTTCATCTCGGTAGATACAATCGACAAGCAATCAGTAGTGGCACCACCCCACACTTAGTTTCTTGTCACAAACTAGTTAAGTGAAAGTTGTCGATTACTCAGACTTTATCGATATACGTTTAGGTGGTACATTCCAACAATATAATCAGTGCAGTCATACTTTTCTTGTTATCTTAACTATCCGTTTTGATGCTATCTCAAGTAATCTTGACAATACTTTTCATGTTTGGATTGATGTACCCTTTTGAACAAGACTACTACATAGAGATTGTATCAAGTTATGGCATAGAAATAATCAACATTTCATGTTTGTAGTTAACCATGATTTTTCATCTTAATGAACAAGTAAGTCGAACATGAAAGCTTTCAAGTTACAAGATTATGCAATTTTCTTGACCATGTCAATTCCGCAAAAGTATGACAGTGTATCAAAATCAAATTCAAGTTGGAAACAAGTCAAGACCATCCTTACGTATTCTTTCACTCACTTAGTTGTATCACAACAAATCAACCACATTCAAATCACCAATACTACTTCAATATTTAACAATTTATTATAGGCGTAGTAGTGTAGTACTTACGGAATATAAACGAAGAACAAAGAAGTACTTACTTGGTTGATGGCCTTGGAAGATGGTCTTGCAAAGTTAAAAGAGCAAAAGGAAATTTTCTGAGAGAATTTGGATATGTAGGCGGCGCTTAGGTATGGTTTGCAATGCATTTTTTTTCTAACACTAAGGTTCTATTCATGGACAATTTTGGGTCAGGGTTTGACCCATTTTGAATCGTATTTGGAGACCAAAAGTGACCATAGGCGGCGCCTAAAGCTTTGCCTATGCTTGGCATAGGCGGCGCCTTTTGCGAAGCATTGTTAAGCATAGGCGGAGCCTATAGTATGGCATTGTTAGGCATAGGCGGCGCCTATGCCATGGAATATGAGATTCAGAGACAAAAGGCTTTTGCATAGGCGACACCTATTCTATGGCATTGTTGAGCATAGGAGGCGCCTATGCTATGGCACTCTAGAATCCGAGAGCTTAGTCCATAGGATAGGCCTTGCCTTGTTCGTGGCCTAGATTTACATAGGCCTTGCCTTGTTCTTTGCCTATATTCTTTTAAGAAATGCCTAACCCATAGCCTTTTGCTTCTTCATTCCTAACTTACCACCTTCAACATGCAATACTTCCAAATCAAAATTTGAAACCAATCTCCTCCTTTACACCTCTTGCACCTAAATTTACTAAAAGACAACAAAAACAATTAGAACGATGGGTTGACTCTCATCTAGCGCCTTAGTTTTGGTCGTGGCTCGACTCTTCTTAGGAAAACAAAAACAACAAAAACAATTAAAAATGATGGGTTGCCTCCCATCAAGCGCTTGATTTATTATCGCGGCACGACATAGCTACCTCGAGTACTTAGACTTCATCGAGATAGATGGTGGCCATATAGTTTATCGAGTCAAGAGGACCGATATATGGTTTTACTCGTTGGCCATTCACCTTAAAGACAATACCATTATTATCTTCTAGCTCAACTACTCCAGATGAGTAGACTTGGCTAATTTTGTACGGACCAGACCATTTGGACCTTAACTTACCTGGGAATAGCTTTAGTCTGGAATTTAAAAGAAGTACCATATCACCCTTTTGAATGTTTCGTTAAACAATCCGCTGATCATGACACTTTTTCATCCGCTCCTTGCAGAGGTCTGATCTTTCATATGCATGTAGACGGAATTCATCTATCTCATTCAGCTGCTCCAACCTCAAGTTCATAGCATCATCCCAATTCAAATTCAGTTGCTTCAACGCCCACAATGCTTTGTGTTCGAGCTCAATGGGTAAATGACAAGCTTTCCCATAAACTAGTTGGTACGGGGACATGCCAATTGGCATTTTGAATGCAGTACTATATGCCCATAGTGCATCGTCCAGCTTCCGAGACCAATCTTTCTTATTAGCATTTACAGTCTTAGCAAGGATTTGCTTGATCTCTCGATTGGAAACCTCTACCTGTCCACTAGTTTGTGGGTGATAAGGCGTGGCTATCTTGTGTTTCTTGACACCATATTTTGCCAACATGGATTTGAATAGTTTGTCGCAAAAGTGAGATCCTCCATCACTTATGATAGTACATGGGACCCCAACGAGAGAAGTTGTTTCTCTTTAAGAATGAAACAACACACTTTCCTTCATTATCAGCCAATGCTACTGCTTCGACCCATTTTGAAACATAATCTACATCAACTAGGATATATTTCATTCCAAACGAATTCACGAATGGGCCCATAAAATCAATACCCCATACATCAAAGAGCTCGATTTCAAGAATTTTTGACATGGGCATTTCATGATGCTTCGAAATTGTGCCTTGTCTCTGACATTGGTCACATTTTCTCACAAAGTCGTAGGAATCTCTAAATATCGAAGGCCAATAATAGCCGCTTTGCAATACCTTTCTTGCTGTCCGACCGCCTGCATGGTGTCCACCAACTTGTGAGGCATGACTTGCTTCCAAGATACTTGGCACCTCCTCATGAGATATGCAGCGTCTGATCACACCATCCGCGCATCGTCTAAACAAATATGGCTCATCCCAGAAGTAGTGTCTTACATCATGCATGGACTTTCTTCTTTGATGAAATGATAGATTCGCAGGCAGCACATTGCTTACCACAAAGTTTGCAAAGTCTGCATACCATGGTAACTCTTCCATCATGGTGGCTAAGATCTCTTCATCAGGGAATGCATCATCAATCTCTAGATCAGGCTGCGCTATATGCTCGTTCTCGAGTCTAGATAGATGATCGGCCACTTGGTTTTCGCAACCTCTTCTATCTTTTACCTCAAAATCAAATTCTTGCAGCAACAATACCCATCGAATTAGCCTTGGTTTTGCATCTTTATTTGTCATTAAATATCTCAGAGCTGCATGGTCTGTATTAACTACCACTTTAGTTCCCAACAGATAAGCACGAAACTTTTCAAAAGCATACACAACCGCTAGAAGTTTTTGTTCTGTGACAGTATTGTTCTTCTGGGCTCCGTTCAAGACCTTGCTTGCATAGTAAATTGGATGGAATAACTTTTCTCTTCTTTGGCCTAATACAACACCTAAATCTACCCTGCTAGCATCACACATGACTTCAAACGGTAGAGACCAATCTGGTGCTACAATGATAGGAGCTTCAATTAGCTTCCCTTTGAGGCGTTCAAATGCCTTCATACAATCCTCATTGAATTCAAACTTTTCATCTTTCTCCAAAAGTTTGCATAATGGACTAGCAATTTTGGAGAAGTCTTTGATAAACCGCCGATAGAAGCCTGCGTGACCGAGGAAACTACGAACTCCTTTGACCGAAATTGGGGGTGGTAGTTTCTCGATAACTTTGATTTTAGCTCGATCCACCTCAATTCCTTTTTCGGCGATTTTATACCCAAGAACAATACCTTCTTTCACCATAAAGTGGCACTTTTCCCAATTCAGCACTAGGTTGAATTCAACACATCTCTGTAACGCCATACTTAGATTTGTCAAACATGATTCAAATGACTCACCCACAACTGAAAAATAGTCCATGAATACCTCCAGCGTGTCTTCCACCATATCAGAAAAAATGGACATCATACAACGCTGAAAAGTGACGGGTTCGTTACATAGCCCAAATGGCATACGTTTGAAGGCAAATGTACCATAGGGGCATGTAAACGTTGTATTCTCTTGATCTTCGGGGGTGATACATATCTAATTATAGTCGGAATAACCATCTAAGAAACAAAACCATCCTTTCCCTGCTAATCGATCAAACATTTGGTCAATAAAGGGCATTGGAAAGTGATCTTTAAGTGTCCACGAATTCAGCTTACGGTAGTCCATGCATACTCTCCACCCTGTGACAGGTCTGAGTGGAATTAACTCATTTTTTTCATTCGCAACTACCGTCATGCCACCTTTCTTTGGTACACATTGTACCGGGCTTACCCATTTACTGTCGGAGATTGGATACACAACCCCTACATCTAACCATTTAATAATTTCTTTCTTTACCACCTCTTGCATAGGTGGATTTAGACGCCTTTGATGCTCAATAGTGGGTATGCAATTTTCCTCAAGCTGAATCTTGTGTGAACAAATCCCAGGCAAAATACCAATGATATCAGCGATAGTCCAACTGATGGCTCTCATGTACTTTCGTAGAACCATGATGAGAGCTGAAACTTGTTGCTCACCCAAATCTGCCGCCACAATAACCGGAAGTGTGTTACCGCTTCCTAAGAATGCATACTTTAGATGACTAGGCAGCTCCTTCAATTCTAACGTGGGTGGCTTCTCAATAGATGGTTTAGCTAGTGGTGTAGGTCAGTTTTTGAGATCAAGGTATAGTTTCTTGGGAGCATGAGGATATGACCCTAATCCTGTTAGAGCACAAATAGTTTCTTCATAATTTTCAGCATCCTTATGCTCAACATTCATAAGCACAACCGCCAATGGGTCATCAACAAGCTGCTCCTCTACAGGTAATTCTTTCTCATCATCAATATAAACATCAGCTACTGAGAGCACGTTCAGATCATTGGGTTGCTTCATTGATTTACATACATCAAAGCGGACTACTTCGTCATTCATCTGGAATAGAAGCTCATTAGCTCTTAAATCAATAAGCACACTTTCTGTTGCAAGGAAAGGGTGCCCCAAGATTATGGGCACTTCAGAGTCTACCATACAATCCAAAATAATGAAGTCTGCCGGAAAGATGAATGAAGAAACCTTTACCAATACATCACATAAAATACCAACAGGTCATTTTACAAACCTATCAGCCATCACAAGCCTCATGTTGGTTGGAGTAGGATCACCCAACCCCAACTTTTTATAAATGGATAGTGGCATCAAGTTGATGCTAGATACTAAGTCGCATAATGCCTTGGCAAAATTCAAAGATCCAACAGTGCACAGAATAGTGAAGGCTCCGGGGTCGACATTCTTCTGAACTAGTGATCTAGTAGCAATTGCACTACAATGATGAACAACATCTGTCAACTCACCACTTGCTTCCCGGTTCTTTGTTAAAAGATCCTTCATAAATTTTGCGTAGCCAGGCATATGTTCTAGCACCTCAACCAATGGAACATTAATGGTCAGCTGTTTTAACATTGACATGAATTTATTGAACTTGGTATCGTCAGCTCTCTTTTTTAATCTTTGAGGAAAAGGTGGTGGTTGAAGGGGAATAGTTTTCTCCATGACTTTCTTTTCCTCTTGCTTTGGATTGGCAATCTTTTCGGGCTTTGGACGCTGAGGGGTAACGTCTTTGACGTCTTCTTCAGCTTCTTCGGCGGCTGCAGCATAATTTGTGGTATCATCGGCCACTTTCTTGCTTTGGGATAAATTTTCCAGCACCTTACCACTCTTGGTAGTGATGGCCATGCATGTTCCGTCGTTCCTTGGGTTTTGCACTGTGTCTCTAGGTAAGGTGCCATCTTTTCTTTGATTTAATATGGCTGAATTTGACTCAATTATTGCTCCAGCTGTCTTATTGAAGTGGAATGTGAGTCAACTAATTGCTTCATTGAGGCCAAGTCATTTATTACCTCAGTTACACCCGTGCTGGTTGCCTTTACTCCTTTCAATAGCTTAGCCATCATATCTTCCATGGTCATATTTCCAGACCCAGATGCAGTGTCGCCAAGTCTTCCTGGGGGAACATACAAACCACTCTTGTCAGTCTTGTTCCTCCAACTTCCTTGATCACGATCCTTATTTCTAGATTTATCAAAATAGTTCCGACCTTGGTTCCCTTGATCAGTGCCTCGGAAACCCCCCTAATTGTTCACATAGTTGGCTACTTCCTCAGAATCAGATTCCTCTCTTCCTTTTGACACAACTGCTTTGACTTTTTTGGTCTTCCCTAATAATAAATGCTTTGTAAGAAGATCCATCTGTGTTTTCATGTGCGCCATATCTTGATCACATTCTTCTTATCTTCTCCTTTGCTCTGCAGTCATGCCTATAGACAAAGTGGGGCTTGCTACCTCAGAATCCCTGGTATGCCAAGCTCTACTTTGCTTTGTTATCCGGTCCAGCATATCACTCGCCTGAACAAAGGTGAGGTCCATAAATGATCCTCCAGCCGCATTATTCACCACTGGTTTAGTTACTGAATTCAAGGATCTGTATAGTATCTCCATCAAGTGGACATTGGTCATGTGATGGCTTGGGCACCTCATAAGCTTCTTCTTGAATCTCTCCCATGTTTCGTGGAGGGCTTCAGTTGGAAGCTGACGGAAATTGCTGATTTAATCTCTCAATTGTGCTCTCTAGGATGGCGAAAAGAATCTTTCTAGGAAAGCGTCTTTCAATTGCCTCCAATTAGTGATAGAATTAAGAGTCAGCCCATTCAACCATAGAGTTGCCTCCCCAGATAAAGACAATGGAAATAAACGCAACCGAATTGCATTCTGTCCAAGCCAGGATTGCCGAATGACTTGCATGTAGAAATAAAGTTGATCAGATGCATATTCGAATCATCGCCTGCTAGTCCACCAAATAATCCCTTGAGTTGTAATAACTTAATCATGGTGCTCGTGATGTTGAACTTGGCTCCGGGCGCCAATGGCGGAGGAATAATAGCTCCTGTGGCGCCATCTCCATCCAGATCGTCATCATCATCATCGAAAGGCATCTACAGAGCATGGCGTTCAAGCCTAAATCTGGCTTGACGATCTCTTCTGTTCGCAAGTATCTCCACCTCAACATCATGCCTAGGGTTTAGTAGCTCATCATCACCTAAGTCCTCATCATCAGGATCTTCTGCTCGCCCAGGGTTATCAATATTTTGTTGATGTACTTGGGCAGCAGCCAATGCAGCTAGTCTAGCCTGCTCCTGTTGAGCAACCCTTCTCTCAATGTCACGTTGTGCATCTATTATGCCAATAAGTTGTGGTTCAGGATTTATGGGTAATAATGGTTGTCTCGAACTTTGAGTATTTGGCATGCACTGAACAAAAACCTGCAAAAAACATAAACAACAACTAAAAGTAAAGTACGACAATCTTTGAACAAAGGGTCTAGTAACTATCACAAACTTAGTAGACAACCGTGTTCCTCGGCAGCGGCACCAAAATTTGATAACGCTCAAACTACAGCTCTCGTAAGAGTGTAAGCGATCGTTGTCAAATATAGAACCCAACTGGGTTGGATGTCGAATCCCACAGGGAATACTTGGTCACTAAGTAAGCAAAAATTATTAGACTTTTGGTGAAAGTTTCGTAAAAAAAGGGGGGATTGTAGCGTGAATTTAAGAGTATCAAAATAGTAACGTAAGAACGGAAAATAGAAGTGTAAAAAAGATTATTTGGTTGGTTTTGATCAATGAGAATTGAGAGTTAGGGTTATGTCCACCTTATGAGTTATACGTATCTATTGTCTATGAGTTATGCGGAATTCAGACATGCATGCGCTTATAGAGAATCGTATTCTATGGTAAATCCAGGCGTCTTTCGACCATCAAAGATTATTTCACTTTAACTCTTTCGAGCTTAAAGCGTATCTAATGGTACAGATTCTCCAAGAGGTTAATCCAGTTACGGCACTAACTTTTTAACAGGGGTTGGTGCCCTAATACCTTGACATTATCTCTTTTCTAGACATGTAACTTTTCTTTCGAATAAGTTAATGCTATACTGGCGTATTTTATATGTTTGCAACCACAAGAATTTAGATTAAGATGAAGAGAATAATGATATAAGCAGCACACGTGTCAAAAATTCACAAACTCATAGCAATAGATAGTGTCTCATAAGGCTTCCATAACCCCAACAGAGAAGTTTAGCTACTCATGAGTGCAACGGAAATCACAATAGACATTATTATCATACCAAAATAAGAGTCTAACGTGAAGTATGCTTTGGTAGTGCTTGTGGCGTGAATTCCTTGCAAGTAGAGTTTCTCTTGTTGTGAAAATTTAGAAGTCGATGAAGAGAAAGTAATAAGAAGTAATTGAAAGAGAATGAATTGAAAGTAAAAAGTAATTGATTGAAGAAGTATGAAGTCTAAAAGTAAAAGTATTAAAAACTTTAGCAAAAAAGGGTATTTATAATACCCATATCCTATTCCTACTAGGCTACTACGTACTTATCCTAATCCTAATAAGTTACTGCATTATTATCCTAATCCTACTAAGTTACTGCTGATCCCCAAAGTCTCTGAAAATGTTGTTTTTGCCCAGGATAGGTTTTCCATGCGTCACTTTTAGGCCCTAGGCGTCCAATCCTTACCCCTCTTCTGGTAAGCATAATTTAGACCAAACTGCTCAATCCTTACCCCTACCTCCTATATTACTACTCTAAAAAAGATTATCAAGACTTTTCTAATTAGTATTTAATACATTCCTTGGAGGATTCATAACTGATAGATACTCTATGGTAATATATTGTAGCACAGGATTAATTAATATAACTCTCCCACCAAAAGATAAAACTTTACCTTTCCATGCTTGTATTTTGTTACTGATCTTATTCATTAGCTGTTAGTAATAAACCTTCTTTTACATCATGTAAAAATAGGACATCCCAAATAATTAAATGGAAAGCCAGTCTCAAGATTCCAGAAGCAACTTCAGCTGTAACAACTTTACCATTAGATAAACTCCTATGCAAGTACAAAGCTCTCTTCTCCTTATTAATTTTCTGTCCAGATACCACTACATACTTCTCCAAAGTTTTTGTCAGCCCTACACAAAATGATCATATCATCTACAAATGCAATATGATTGATTCTTGGACTACCTCTAGGCATACCAAAAAGTTTGAACTCGTTCCTTAGCATCAGTTCTTTAAAACTTCTTGATAATACTTCAGCTTCAATGATAAACAAAGTGGGTGATAGTTGATCCGCTTTCTTAAGACCCCTGGAGGACTTAAAGAAACCCTTAGGTTTGCCATTCATTAATATGGAGTACCAATTGTTAGACAATAGTCTAAAAACCATATTAATGACTTATGCACAAAACCTAATTCTCCGTAATACTTTATTGAGAAACAAACACTCTAGTCTATCATATGGTTTCATCATGTCCAATTTCATCACCATATTTTGAGGCTTTCTCTTATTTCTTCTTTCAAACACAAATTCTTACACAACTAAGATAATTTTAGCAATAACTCTCCCATGAACAAAGGTCGCCTGTTCTTCAGAGATAATTTCAGGAAGTAGATACTCAATCCCTTTCATGAATAATTCTAGAGAAGATTTTACTCACAAAGTTTCTCTGTAGAATAGGTCTCAGTTCTGAAAATTTGTTCACTACAAGATTTTTGGTAATAAAACAAAGTTAGTATGTGTGATAACCTAGGAAGCTCATACCCATAGAAGAATATTCTTACCATCTGATTTAAGTCCTTTACTATTGTATGCGAAGCATCCTGATAGAAAGCACCTGTCATACCATTTGGTCCCCCAGCATAATTTTTGTTCAACCCCATGACTGCCACCTTCACTTTTACAATTGATGGAACCCTCTTTAATTCTCTATTCCGGTCTTCTTTAATTGTTCATAGAAGAAACTCAAACATTTAAAAGTCCTCAATATCCTCTAGCTTCTCAAATTCCTATTCATAAAATGGAGTTGCAGCTTCAATAATTTCATCTTTATTATCTGTCTAGAAACCTTGATCATTCTGTATACTCTGAAGTTTTAGTCTTGACCTTGTTCCTTTAACCTCTGCATAAAAGAATCTTGTGTTTCTTTCTTCATCCTTGAACTATTCAAAACCAGACTTTTTCCAACAAAATTCCTCCTTTCTTTTTAGTTGCAATACCAACTCTGCTTGTTCTATAAACAAATCAGATATATTCACCCCTGTAGTCTCCTCCTCAAACTGGTTTTCTCTTACTTTAATAACCTCTTCCAATGTAGCAATCTCTTGAAAAATGTTTCCAAAAGTTTGCTTACTCCACAGAGTTAATGCAGCCTGAGTCTTCTTCAACTTTTGGTGTAAAATAATAAAAGGATTCCCCTCTATATCATCCTTTCAATTTTTCCTTATGTAAGACCCCGCAAAATTCGAAGCTTAATTCAGTTCGTTGAAGCTTGTTAAGGGGTCCCAAATGTAGTAAATTTTAGCTAAGTATTCAGACTTGGTGTTATTTCAACCATCGTAGGTTGGAAACTCTATTTAACAATGCTCATGACCTTATAGTAATGATTTTTTTAGGTTTAATCATGATCAAGAATGTAAGTTGGTGTTCCTAAACAAGTTTCAAAATTTTTGGACTTAGTTTGGATCATATTTGAAAAGGTTAAACCAGTGGATTAATGTGACCTTAACGTGCCACATCGCCCATTGCGTTGATGAATATTTTCCTCAAGCTCCCAGTGTAAATTCTAATGAACCAACATGGACGTTATGTAGCGCATTGGCCACTGCATCAATGCCAGCGATGTGGCACGTCAATTTGTGCGTTGCTAGGTTAGTTTTCAGTCATTAATAAGACTCATCCTTAGGGGTAATTGGATTTATTTCCCACATATATAAACCTCAAAATACAAAATTAAACCCTTCTAAGGGCAAAAACTATTCATTCATCAAAAGTTGCTCATTAGAACAAACCGTAGGAGATTTAAAATTCAATTCAAGGCTCAAGAACTTACCGTCAATCTTTCAGAATTTAATTGTTAAGGTATGTCAAGTGTTCATCCAAGGGTCCCTTCAACCCTGGGAGTCCAAGAAAATCTTTTGAAATTTAATTAAATTGATTTTATTATTTCCATAATTTGGATTCAAGTGTATTCACGATTATAATGTAGTGGTGTAGCTAATTGCTCTGCAAGCCTTGGGTTACCAGGGTTTATCAACTCCACATCTCCCAAGTCATAATCCTCGGGATTTGGATGTCATACTTGTTTACCATCATTCTGCATATTCACCTGAGCTCTAGCAAAGTCTGCTAACCTGTCAGCCTCCTGGTAGTCTCCCATTCTACCAATTATTTGCGATTTCAGATTAAATGGTAATAATGGTTCTCCAGAACTTTTGTTTCTTGGAATGCACCACAAAATTCCTGCAGCAAACAAAAATAACAAATAAACATAAAACTAGGAAACTTAACTAACAGTCAATTAACACACACAACTTCAATTTACAACTATATTCCCAGACAACAGCGCCATTTTTGGTAATGCTCAAAATATCTTATGAGAATGTAAGAAATCGTTGTCAATATATAACCCAACTAGGTTGGGATCGAATCCCACAGGTAATATAGTGTGAATTTGAGTTATTGCAGGGTAATCACCTAATAGTTATCAATTTCCTGCAGTGGGGCTTTTTAGAAAGGTAACAAATAATTATTTCTAAATTCAGTATTTGAAATAAATATGATTAGGAAAACCAAAGTTATGTTCTCTATGGGTGCTGGGATTTGACAGACGCTAGTAACTGTTCAAGATTCTTGTGGTAGGTGGGAACAACAGACCATCCTTGTCAAAGTTATATCTAAATTCTTCTCAACCTATTTAGACATTTAACCACCTAATTCTCTCGAACTTAGGAAATGTATATTTCATAACAGGATGTTATCTCAAGGTAATTAATCATGTTACAACATTAATTATTAAATAAAAGTTTGATGCTTCTAAGATCCTGTTGATAATTCACTTCTTACTAGGGTTGATTTCTTATCTCAAACAGTTCACCAGAAAGCAAGGCCTATTGTTTGAAACTAATAGTCAGAGTGTAAAATGATGGAATCAACATGAAGTTTCTACCATTGTTAGAATATTAAACACTTAGTTACGTTACAAACCCAAACCCATAGATCCCACAACTAAGGTTAAGGGAATTTAGCTACTCATAATAAAATAATCGAGAGAATAAGTTGAATTCATGGTTTTATATATGAACTTATAGCAAGATAAATAGCAACAAGTGTTTCTCATATTTGATTCAAAGTAGAAAATCCCAAAACAATAGTAATTATCTCTCCAAAAATCATTATAAAGTTCAAGTCAGAAAACTAGAGAGAAGATATTCACAAAATGTCAGTTCCCCCCCCCCCTTTATTAGAAAACTCTAACTTATGGAAACAAAATCATAGATCACAGTATTTTCTCAGTTAGGCAACGACGTGTGTGATGGATTATCAGGAGTTTGACGACTTATTAGGAATATCATCAGCTCCTATTCACTTTTGACAATCTCTGCCTTAGGTTGACGATGAGATGTGATGGCTTATTAGACATGTGATGACTTATCAGAATTGTTGTTGCGTCTTTACTTCAAATTCCATTCCCTGCCTAAGCCTAATGAAGATCCTGATGGCATATCACACTTCTAATGGACTATCACAGATGTCATCATAAATTCCAGATAGATCCTATTCTCTATCTAAGCCTAAGGATAAGATGATGGCTTATCACACTTCTGATGGCCTATCACAGATGTCATAACAAATTGCAGATGAAGCCCATTCTCTATCTAAGGCTAATAGCAACTCTGATAGCTTATCATAAGGCTGATGACTTATCAGATAAGTCGCCAGCTATACTTCCCTGTCTACTTGTTCAAAAATCAACTCTTTTACTTTCATTATTGCTGGTTCACTTGCATCTTAACTTTTACTGCATTATCAAACATAAAATAGTCAAAAATGACAAAAATTCCTTAAGACTTTGCAATTATTCTTAGTTAAAAGCCTTAAATATGTTAGCATCTGCTCACACATTACACAGCCTTTCTCAGTTTCTACCCTAGTATGTAAATATATCATAGCCCGGTGAGTATACAGGAACTATCTGATTATGGTATCTCAGAAAGTCAGTTCAATAGACTTAGTCGAATTAGAGATGACCGATTTTAATGCAATCCTCGACATAGATTGGCTTCATTCCTGCTATGCCTCAGTCTACTACAGAAGTTGAATTGTCTAATTCAGTTATCAAATGTGCCCAACCTAGAGTAAAGGGGTAGTACTTTAGCACTTAGGGGTCATCTTGTTTCCTACCATAGGGAAAGGAAACTAATATATAAGGAATGTGTCTACCATCTCGTTTGAGTTCAGGACATTAGATCAGAAACCTCTACTATTAATTCATATCATTAGCATGTGAATTCCTAGACCTATTGCCCAAAGATCTTTCCAGAGTTCCTCCCAAAAGGGAAATTGACTTCTGAATAGACCTTCTTCTAGATACTCAGCCCATACCTATTTCACTATACAGAATTGCTCCAGCAAAAATCAAAGAATTAAAAGAAAAGTTGAAAAATCTCCTAGATAAGGGGCTCATCAGACCCAATGTGTCCTCATGGGGTGTACCAATCCTATTCGTGTGTAAGAAAGAAAGTTTTCTCAGAATGTATATAGACTACCGTCTGCTAAATAAAGTCACGGTCAAGAACAAGAATCCACTTCCCTAAATTGATGACTTGTTTGACCAACTTTAGGGTGCCAGTTATTTTTCTAAGATAGTCCTCAGATCAGTCTATCAATCATCTTAGAGTTAGAGAATGTGATATTCCAAAAATAGCTTTCAGAACTCGATATGGTCACTTCAAATTTTTAGTCATGTTATTTGGTCTTAGTAATGCCCTAATAGAATTCATGGTCTTGATGAACCACGTGGTCAAGAAGTACTTGGATATGATCATCATTGTGTATATATATTACACTCTTGTTTATTTTCATATTGAGGATGAACATGCTGATCATCTTAGAATCATACTTTAGACTCTTAAAAATAATCAGTTATTATGGTATCTTATTTATTCATGTCTTACATGTCCGCTCTATGATAATAGCTTATATTTTTGCATGTTAGCAAAAATTATGTAATACAGTTACTAGTAAAGGAGTTTCAGTTCACTCAGTATTACGAATAATATTTCATGAACACAAAAACTCCAGACTCAGGTCAAGCAGCTCATGACTCATGTATGCATGTCATGCTTTACAGTATGACCAGTTCCCAAGGCTAATGCTGCACTCCTAACGGTTGGCTAAGTTTAGATTATGTCATGTATATATTCAGGTTAGGTCTCTTGATAAATCCATGGAGTTGTTATTATGTTCCTCAGACCTCAGTTAAGTGTCGAGTTTGGAATTATATTTATTCATGCTTTAGGTCCTTATGTTTTAAACCTTTAGTGAACTCTCCTTATAAAATGATGTATTTATGAGCGATTACTTAAATGGGAGAGAGTAAAAATTTCATGATAAGGAAAGATTTTGGCATGCTTGTTTTACACAAGGCTGTAGTTATGAGAATAGGCCAGAATGTTAGGGTAGTTTGCTAAGTAAATTGTTAGAAAGAATTTGTATTTAGTTGTTGAAGGGATAGAAATTAGAATTTTTATGAGATAATAAGTAGAGAAAATGTCGAGTGTGAGTGTCTATTCAGATCCTCGATTGATGTTAGTCTCTATCACCTAGTATCGGAACTTAGTAGTCAGTTCCAGTATAAGCTCAGTTACACTCTAGTTGCAGTCTTATATATAGTCTTAGTTATCATCTTAGTTAGAGTCTCTATCACAGTCTGAGTCTAGTAATAGAATCAGTAACTCAGTTCAATTTTAGGTTTTCTTTACCATAGAGTACAGTAATAAGTTATTCAGTTATCAGTATTTCAGTACCTCAGTTTACAGACTATTTCAGAATCATGTTATACGCTTGGTCTTGCATTATTAAATAATACTATTTTCATGAATTCATGCTCATTTATCTCCTGTTAACTAGTCAGTCCTTACCTGATATGTATAATACTCCACAGTTCTAATCCAACTATTCAAACAAAGTGCAGTTCAATATTAGATGGCCAAGTATTCACCTATCGCCATTCAGATAATCAAATAAGTTAGTATGTTTATACACTCGTGGTCAACACCCATGTGAATATTTTTAGTAGTATCGAGTGATGTATTGTACTAAGATGGAGAGTATAGTTGATAGAGTATTCAAGGGATATGTCTAAGATTAAAATTTATAGTTACAGTGCATAAGGCTTAGTCACTTTATCTTAGATGATGCTTCGTAGGCCCCAACTCATAATACAAAATTTTAGCCAGGATGTGATTTTCTTATTCAGCTATTTTATTCATCCATTCCAAGGCCCCTTGCTCCTTAAACGAACTAGAAATCTATAGAAAGAGTGTCAAAGAAAGTCTCCAGTCGAATATCAGTTTTCAGCATAAGTTAGTCCGCAAAACTAGCAATTCAATTTAGCAGTTAGATGGACAATTTTCTTATGATTGGGTTTCCCATCATTTCATCTGGTCACACTATCCGAAGTCTTATGAATGTAACTATTCCTGTAGCAAGAAACCATGTGGTTGCGAATTTAGCTATGTTCGGGTGTTATGCCTCAGTTTTAGATCCCCCATATGTAGTGACAATTCAGTTTATAGGTGCCCTGTGCATCGTTTCAGTTTTTCCTCAGCATCTCAGCCAAGTATACATTCTTTAGGGGACATAATATCCCAAGGGGGAGATGCACAATAATCCACCCGAGCTTTCATGACCTAAACCTTCCTTCTTCTCTTCAAGTAATGAATCTAGTTTTGAGTAGTGGGTACTCATAGGTAGAACCTCAAGTTCCAATCTTAGCCGTAAGACATGTATTCAGGGGCTCAGTTCAATTCATGATATTCAGTTCATGTATCCCATTTCACAGTTATGATCTCAGATTCCCATTTATATATTGTTAGCAAATTATCTCAGGTTCATCAGTATTCTCAGCTTAAGGTAACAGTATTCGTTATATTAGCTTATTCCATGTTCAGTTACACTTATAAACTTGGTATCCATTACCATTGCATATTTAGTCATGCATTCACAAATAAGTTCAGTCATGTACTCATGTATCAGATATGCATGTTCAGTTTGAAAACTCAACTTATAACTAGCTTTAATCAGGTGTTCCATGCATCAGATATGTATGTTCAGTTAGTAAGTTCAGTCTATCAGTGTTTCTCAGTTTAGTTAGTCTCATTGAAGAATTAATATTCCCAAGGGGGAGATATTGTAAGAACCCATAAAATTCTAAGCTTAACAAAATTCTAAGCATAACTTAGTCTGTTAAAGCTTGTTAAGGGGTTCCAAACTTAGAAAAGTTTAGCTAAGTATCCATACTTAGTATTATTTTAGCCTTCTTAGGTTGATGACTCTATTTCACGACCCTCATCACCTTAAAGTAACTATATTTTTAGGTTGAATCTAGATCAGTAATTTCAGTGGGTGTTCCCAGACAAGCTTTACATTTTTCGAACTTTATTTGAATCACATTTGAATGCTCAAACCAGTGAATAGATGTGATCTCGACACACCACATCGCCCATCGCGTCAATGAATATTTTCCTCCATCTTCCTGTGCAAAATCCAGTGAACCAATGAAGACTTGACACAGTGCATTAGCCATCGCGTCGATGCCAAAGACGTGGCACATTGGTTTGCGCATCACTAGGTTAGTTTTTAGTTATTAAAATGCCTCATCCTCGGGGGTTATTAGGTCTTTTCCCACATTTATCAGCCCTAAAACACAAAATTAAACCCTTCTAAGAGAAAAACCTATTTATTCTTCACAAGTTTCTCTCAAGAAAAAACCCTAGGAGATTTCAAATTCAATTCAAGGCTCAATAACATAGCGCCAATCTTTCAGAATTTAATTTTTATGGTATGTCAAGTGTTCATCCAAGGGCCCCTTCCGCCCTTAGAGTCTAAGAAACTCTTTTAAACTTTAAGTAAATTGATTTCATGATTTCCATTATTTGGATTCAAGTGTGTTCAAGATTATAATGTTGATTCATTTTCTATTCCATGATTAAGTGCAAGATTTTTGTTAAAACAATTATTGTGTATGTAGTATCATGTGAATTCATGTTAAATCCATGAAATTATGATGATCATATGTTGATTAGTACTATGTTCATATACAATGCCTACTAAGTGTTTCATGAATTGTTCATATGAATTAAATAGTGAGATTATATCATATTAGCATGTATACTAGTTCATGCCATTCAAGTGTTTGATAAAGTACCTCTATAGATCCATTATGAACAAGTGTGAATTTCTATGCTATATAAGGTTGTGTAATGCTTTAATTTTCATGCTATCGTGTCTTGGGGGTATTTAATACTTGAAAATTTAGATGCTTACCTAGAGCCAGTGTCAATTAAGGAATAATCTAAGATATGTCACAATCAGTAGTACTCTCATCCAGTTACAAAACTCAGGAAAAACTCAGTCGACTTAATATCAGTCTAGTCCAGTTAGTATTTTATTTAGACCATAATAAATTCAGTCAGTTAATAGAATTTAGTAGTATTTCATCAGTCAACAAAACTTAGTGAAAATATTTCGATTAAGTTAGATAGTACGATCAGTAATAATTCAGTCTAGCCAGTATAGTTTAGAGTTTAGTCCATGTCTATTCATTTAGGAGTAGGATTCAGTACTGAGTGAACCCAAGGATGGGGACTCAGCTACTAGTAGAGGGTAAGATCCTTAGAAGAAGTCTTTGTGTTCCATAACTACATAGCTAGCATAGGTTGAGACATTAACCTACTATTTAAGGGTTGATGAGGTGTCCTACCTGCCAGTTGAGGGTACCACCATTCTCATTTAGAGCACCTTCAAGATGAAGGTGACTCAGATTGTATTTACCCGTGGCATGGTACTGACACCCTTCTAACTTGGGTTATAGGTTGGACCCTAATGTATTAAGAAAAGGGCATATCGTTTAGATAATTACCTCCCACAATCTCAGTTTTAGATTCAGTCTCAATAAGGAACTCAGTTCAGTTCTAAAGATTCAGTACGATTAGATACAGTCACTCAGCTCAGTATAGAACTCAGACCAGCTCTTTAGAATTAAGACTGTCAGATACAGTCACATAATTATCTGATACAAAATATCATAAAACTCAGATATAAGTAAATCAAAAGTTTAGAAATCAGTATCCAGTGTTATCATGATCTCAATGATAGTTTGTGTATTTATGTATGTACTCTCACTAAATTATATTCATGTCATTCAGTAAGTATTATCTGTGCATATGAACCCATGCATCTCAGCCTACCTCACTTAGCATACTAGTACATTCAAAGTACTGAAGCACACCTTTCTTTTGTGTTATGTTGTCTTATATCATAGGTTAAAACGCATGGGCTCTCGATCTTACTTAGAATCCCGATTTATTAGCAGTAGACTTAGTGGTGAGTCCTTATAGTTCGAGGATAGACTTATTATTTTAGTAACTTAGTTTATAATTTTTCAATAGTTTGGGTTAGTTGGGGGCTTGTCCCATCAACTCCTTGTTCAGACAATAAAGGATTTTTGGACTAGAGTATTTTAGACAGATCTATCAGTATTCAGTTTTCAGTATTTAGTATTTACTTTCAGTTTGAACCTTATGCCAAGTTTCCGCCTAATTTATGCATAATTACATTATTATTATTCAGTTATTACAGCAGGTACCAGTTATGGGTTAGCTTATGGTTCCTCGAGATTATGAGTACCGTGTAGTTTTTGGGGTTCAGACTCGAGTCGTTACACCTTAATACTTCCATACAAGTTTATTTTTTCATCCATAAATCAACCAATCTGAAGGGCTTGATTAGTTTTTCCTGTGGTGTATTACAATGCACTAACATTGGTGCATGGTCAGAGCCACTGCATACTAGATATTCTACCTCAAGAACTAGAAAAATTATTTGTATCTTTTAATTTGACAACACTTTATCCAGCCCTTTGAATATGCTGTCTTCGGTTATTCTACCATTCCACCATGTAAATTTATTTCTCATGAAAGATGCCTCCTCTAATTTGCAGATGTTGATACACTGATTAAAATCTTCTATATTTTCTACTGTAACTGTCAATCCGCCAAGCTTCTCCTCTGCATTCCTTATTATATTAAAGTCTCCACCCATCATCCAAGGCTATTGAATTGTGTTAGCCATTTCCTCCAGAGATTCCTATAGCTATAATATTTAACTTTGACTGCATTCAGCATAAATTAATGTAACCACTACTACTAATCCTACATGTTGATTCTCCAAACTTAGTGTAAGTTATTGTTCTTCATCAATGAGGACATTATACTTCATGATTGACTCCATGAAATAATCTTTCCAGACATGTTTACAACTGCATGTTATATCCTTATTCTTCTTTTATATTCGCCTATGTTCTAGCCCTCCTATAATGGTTCCATAAGGCCTATGAAACCAAATTGATTTTTCTTTTGCATGGTTATAAATCTAGTAAAAGCTTTTTCTGTATTGAAAAATCTAATATTCTATATTAGTTCATTCATTCAGAACTAGATTTGGAGATGTGGCTCCTTGTATACATTGAACATGCACCTGTGGTTGGCACTGTATTCTTGACCTTCTTATTTTTCTTTCTATGTTTGGCATTTAATGATTGAATCTGCTTTGGAGATAAATTTCCATCTATTGCTACTCCCTCAATATTGTCTACCAAATCTTCAACATTTAAATCCTCCTTATTGTTATTAACAACATCTAGAATATTTCCTGCTTTAATTGCTAGAGGTACAATACCCTCTATTACTTCTTCCTGCTTCTTCTTCTTATCTCTATCAATCACCGCTAAATCTTTTCTAACATTATTGGATTCTCCATCATCCTATTTAGGATACTGAAACTGTCTCTTCAGTTGATCAGTACTGCATGCTGCTATTTCATCTAGTTGTTGATTGTCTTTATTGTTGCCTTTGTCCACTTGATTTTTCTCTGAATTATTCTCCTGTGTGGCTTTTTTCTCTTCTAATGGTTTTGCATCTGAATTCCCAAAGATCTTATTTACCCAATCATCAGTGCTTTCCTTAGTGTGTATACTGTGAGAGATTGGTTACCCTTTTGACTTTTCCTGATTTGAAACATCAAAGGCATTTGATGTCTCAATCTCATCAGTCTTTTCTGCCATTTCTCCGACTATATGTCTATACTTTTCTCTTCTGTACTTGTTTCTTCTTGTCATCCATTGATGTTTATTGTTCTCCCTTACTGCATTTTCCGTACCCCCTGTTCCTACTTGCGATTTTATTTACCATTGTATTTTTATTTTTGTTACTTATTTTCCTGATTAGAAAAATCTAGATGAATAATCCAACAGGTTACTTCATCATGTCCTTGCAAGCAGCACTCCTTACAATACTTTGGCTTATGATAATACTAATTATGGATCCACTTAGACTTTATGTTTCCAGTAATGTCATCCTCCTAATTAATTTTAAACCTGTGTGGTAGCTTATCTATTTAGTCCACCTCAATCTTCACCCTTGCGCAACTTTGACTTCTATGATTTTCTGTGGCCATATCTACCATTAGGGGTTGCTGATGCAATAGAAAAAATAGCCGTCTTTGAAAAAATGTTTGGTGTTAAATCAGGTAATGAAATCCATGCAACACCTATGGTAGTTTCAATGTCTGGTTCAAACCATAGATTGCACTTGAGAGTTCTCATCTTCTATAATATGTCCTTGGCCTTAATATAATATGCAGTAGTTGACAACAATTGAACATAATATTCTATTTGATTCAATCTAATCTACATATGTCTTGTATCAAGAACCCCTATTGTACGTTCTCCTTGAATTCCACATTGTATAAGTATTGCCCTTCTTAATTTACTAATTTCAGGTTTTCCATATGAAAGCTTACCAATGATTGCATAATACAAATTCTTCTATATTATCAAGCTTTTAACTTTTGAAGTTGTCCACGTAATACTTGGTTCCCCATGCAACATCACAATAGATTTTGGAGGAACCCTACTATTCTCATGTATGTACGTTTTGTGTTTTATAAAGTCAGTGTATTTTTGAGCAGCTGCATTGTTTTTACACTCTCCTTTAGTAATCTTGCTTGAGGATTCCTCCAGTGGTCTAATCCCATCGGAAGTAGTTGCCATAGAGATCGAAAAAATGATTTTAAAAGGAAGGTTTTTGCATACGCCATTTTAAGGGTTTTCTGTTGTAGTGTTTTGAATAATGAATGTGTGGCTACAATACCATTGATAATTCCCTAATGAACTCAATTGAAGCATTCATGAAATGGTTGTACATACAGAATTGCAAAGTGATAGCTAATGCGATAAAATTTCCAAGATTTACTAGAAAGGAAAAATTAGTTTCCTCAGTCTCTTTTTATCATAACGTCTAACAACAATAGAGGGAAAGGGTTTTTGCAATAATATGAGTATGGAATTCGATTTAGGAATAATAACATGGCTATAACTGTATAATATTGAATATAACCATATAGAATAGAAGAAAGAATAGGATTACTATGCCTTAGGCGATGCAACTATTAACTTTTAAGCATAACAATATTTATCAAACAATCTTCTCACCTATATTGTTCTTCGTAAACACTACATATCTTTAGATGCAGGTTATAATGATTAACTTCATACTCTCACCATGTTCAAGCCTAACTCAAAGTCACAAGGCACTACATATAACATATTATTATTAGTCTAACTACGGGATTCAATATCCTATGTAGTTCTTGTGCTCTAATCTCTAGAATAATACTCCTTACCACTTCAACAACTAACTCTAATATATTATGAAAAATTCACTAGTGCATAATGTATTCATCCGGTTATATACCAACATCTCATCCAAGACTATCATTATAACAACATATGGACTTCTAGGAGATCAACCTATCTAGAAATTTTTCCCATATTCTCTAATACCTCAATCAATAACAATTTCATGAATCATCCCAAAGAAGTACACCGAAAATTCTCAAATAATAATTACATATACTAAAGCTTTGTTGTAACACCCCGAGACTACCCCCTGGATGTAACATGATGCTTAGGACCATAAGTGATCCCAAGCAAACACTTATACTGGCATAACTCATGAGCAAC
This sequence comes from Capsicum baccatum var. pendulum, assembly GCA_030864225.1. Lineage (NCBI taxonomy): Eukaryota > Viridiplantae > Streptophyta > Magnoliopsida > Solanales > Solanaceae > Capsicum > Capsicum baccatum. The sequence goes on from CM061554.1 coordinate 187,727,568, forward strand.
TAAATAAGATACATTAATCTTAAAGAAACAAGCAAATGAGATGTCTTCGGTAAATATGTTCAAAACCAAAACTATCAAAAAGGAAAGCAAATGAGATGTAGGAAAGTTATTCTAACCAGCATACTCCATGTGAGCTATTAAGGAGTGCATCGTCTTACCCAAGGTGGGAAGAACTCACGCTGGAGAAAGTTGCCTTACCATTGCCATCGGAATAGGGCCTTAACTTATGTGATAAATATACTTAACCATTATAGGGACTTTAGACCTATGGTATGTAGTAGTTTTGGGTCATGCGACCTTGGACTCATACCCAAATCGGTGCTAAATACTACTCCCTCAATACTATATGCTCAGACCTTAGGAAATCCATATTAAAATAGCACAAGGGTTTATAATAAAAACCAATTATGCTTTTCTTTGCTTTAAAATAAAATCAAGATAAATAAATGTGGATTCCATCTCTTTGCTTAGGATAAAAAGATAAATTCTTTCCTTAAATCATGGTATACAATTATCTAAGACGCTTAAGATCATAGTCTACTCGAAATTTCAAAAACTCATGCTTGAAACGTAAAGCATATGTACTCAAATTTTCAGAATTTCACAGTAGGGCTTTATTCTCAACAATCATCTTAAAATCATTCAAAAATATCAATTCACAAGAAGGAACTTTGATTCATGATATAAATCTTCAAGTCAAAGCATAAATAGGTGAGATAAACATACACTTCAATACTTAAATAACTCATCAATTCATATGCTCAAAATGAGATAATTTGGGTATGAACCATATTTTTAAATCATGAGATCTTACCTTAAAATCAAGGTTTGGGAACAAGGATGAAAGAGTATCCTTGATCATAATCCCACAAACCTTATTAGGCTTAATTTGATGTATAAGCTTGACTTTGAACTCTTAAAGATGTTCTTGAAGGCTTTTCTTGATTTTCTTAGGCTAAGAGCCTTAAATTCTTGATCATCTAGAATAAGCTGTGAAGGAGTTTTGGGGTTCCTAGAATTATATTAGGGTTTCTTGGAGTGAAAATTGATGGAGAATGGATGTATAATGCTTAAACTAACATTCAATCTTATGGTTTTACGATTGTGGGTGTTGGTAAATGACTTGATTTCCCCTCTGGTGATTAATTTGTCAACTGGATTGTCGTTTGAAGGTTTGGAATGACACGATGACATGCTCATCACTATACCTGGTGTGACGTGGTGGAATCGCGTTGAGCTACTGGAATCAAAATTCAAACACGACCCAAACCTCGTTTGAAAATTTCAAAACTTCCCCGAGACACGATTGTTACAGCCCTAAACATGAATCAACTCAAAAACCATTATCTCAGATCCCGAAAGGTCATCTTAAAATTCCTCAAAATTAAGGAATCAAAATTAGGCTAAGTCTTCAACACTTAGCAAAATTTTTAGGTTCTAAGTCTTATGCAAGCATTATGAGCTTAATTGAATTAAGAACATATGGAGTATTACAATATCTCTTCCTTAGGAACATTCATCCTCTAAATCTGAAACATAATGCATGGACTAAACTAGACTCATAATTTACTTAGATGTGAACAAACTACCACTTGGAATGTCCATATTCACAAACCTTTAGACAGTAAGACTAGATGGAAAAATTGAAAATCATAGAAACTTGTCAATCTGACTACTAAACTGGTTTACTGGCTATACTGACTAAATTATACTGAAAGCTTATACTCAACTATACATTCCACTTTAAAACTTTACTTCACTTAATGCTACTAAAAATATCCATATGGGCACTAATAACTCTTCCTACGTAAGTTTGAGCTGAACGGAATTCCCTCACTATGTTCAAGCTTACCTAAATCTAAAAGTGCACACATCACACAGTAAGCCTAATTTGAATCTTGAATTCAGTACACCCTGTGATTTCATAACTTCCCATCATCATGAATAATCCTTATTATCACTTCAACAACTAAATTCAACCCCTTACTAATAATTCACTAACGCATAATGCACCCATCCACTCATACACTCATACATAACAACATAACCTTAAAGCCTATCTTCATAACAACATATGCACTTGTAAACAAATACCCATAAAAACATATTTCTCATATTCTCTAATACCTCTATCAATAAAAACTTCCATGTATTATTCTTAGGAAGACACACATAAAAATTATCATCTAACCAGGACATACATAAAAGCTTCACCTAAATATTCCTTCAAACTTATAGACTTACATAAAACAAGCATACAACAATCTTTCCCAACATGAAACATTTAATATCTCCCATTTACACAATTGTTCATCATCACTATCTTGACATAAGAACAGGTCACTAAAAGGTTACAACATGAGAACCTGTATAATGAAAGTGTACGATGTATAAATTTGACACTTAAATGAGGCCCAAGGAATAGAATAGTTAGGACATGGATTCATTACAGAGATCAAAAGTGAGGATATATATGACAAATATCTAATTTTCGCTATTCATTCAGAGTATAGCATGAGTCATGGGAACTGAGTATTTTGCGAAGCATGAGTACATGATTCATGAGCTCCATGACTTGAGTTTTGAGTTTATGATTTCATGGAACATGATTCGTAATTCTGAGTGAAATGGGACTTGTTATACTAGGAACAAGAAGCGTACATGATTCTATGGAAAGTGCATGAATATGAGCTATTATTATTAAACAGATGTGTAAGGCATGACTAGATATCATGATATATGACTACAAATACTAAAATAAGAATGGGTTGGGCATCGTCCTTCTTTACAGCTATTCTACAACATACTAACATCCCTACTAGAATTTGAGAGTTTGACTTGGTTACTTGTTCTACCATCTCCCCTTTTGCTTTACACCATCATTCTAAGTCTGTTGATCCCTTTACTAAACTCTAACCTAGACTACAATCATTGTACTCTAGAGTATAAGATATAACAATACATGTAAAGAATAAACTCTCTAAAAGACTACACCTAAAAGTATAAAACCCACTGCTAAAACTTTCTTCATTGATACAACTATATCTTTTTATATCCCTCATACTCATCATACAATAACTTGAACACTTACTAAAATACTAGCGATATTCTCTCAAGACCTTTGTGTGAATTCTGATGTAACTAATAGTAAATTTGACTACATCATCTTTGAAGGAATTGGAATCTATTACTCATGTTATCTCAGAAAGTCATAGATGGAGAATAATGGAGTAACATATGAATCGATAAAAGTTTTTAAGCAAACAAACTTACAGTATGATCTAGAGCATGAAGAAGGGAAATATTTCATAAATGCCCTATAGCCTATCAAAGAAAAGTACAGACGTCTCTGTACCATTTTACAAGACTCTACTAGACACGGCTTCACAGATTCCCTAGGACAGTTGAAACCTGGCTCTAATACTAAGTTTGTAATGCCCTGAGACTACTACCTAGACGTCACATGGTGCTTAGGACCACAAGTGATCCCAAGCTAACCTTTATACTGGCATAACTCATGAGAAACTAAATAAGATACATTAATCTAAATGAAACAAAAGGAAGAGATGTCATTGCTAAATATGTTCAAAACCAAAACTATAAAAATAGATTACAACTCTAGTCATACAAAACTAAACTAAAAATAAATACATCAACTATATTGATTGTCCACAAAGCCACTACTAATATTGACTATAGGTAGCCGGGACATGACTCCCACCTATCTCTAATTAATACAACTGAAAAAAAATGAATACTAAAACTATAGTTGACTCAAACCCTCATATCAAAAGAACTCATCACCGACTGGCTGGAAGCTACAAACTGTCTGACTATGATGTGCTAAAATAGGTACCTACATTATGAGACAATTTAGCACATAGACATATAAGTGAAACATTACTTCTAGAATTTACTAAGTATATAGGGGTGAATGCATAAGTAAAATAATGACTGAATATATTAATAAACTTTCAAATAATGCATGCTAAGTGTAAATTAGTAGCCTTGGGATTGAATTAACCAAAGTTGTAAAATCATAAACTTGAGTAATGAAGCAAAATGATAAAATTTGTGAACCATAACACTTAGTTCTTAAAGCTTTACTTTTATTCTATCTTAGGGAGGTTCTTTTAACCGACATACACTATGTGAGCTATCATGGAGTCTAGCGTCTTACCCATGGTGGAGAGAGCTCACGCTGGGGCAAGTTGTCGTACCCTTGCCATCAGAGTAGAAGATTAAGTGATCACTATACTCAACCCATATAGGGACTTTACACCTTTGGTAGCTCGTATTTCTAGGGCCTAAGACATAGGAATCAAACCCAACACGGTGATAAATACTACTCTCTTAATACTATATGCTCAGACTTTAGGATATCCACCTTAAAATAGCACAAGGTTTTAGAATGAAAACTGGTTATGCTTTTCTTTTCTTTAAATGGAAATCAAGATAAATAAATATGTATTCATTCTCGTGTCATGACTGAGACTATTCTAAAACTACTATAGATCTAGGACTCGATAGCATGAAGGTAAAGCATGGCATGATCTTGAAAAGCATAACACTGTCCACTTGTTCATAATTCATTCATAGAGACATTTTATCAAACAATTATAGGCATAAGCTTATACATGATTGGGGCCACACAATGACATGTCATGATTCCACTATTGACTTCGCATAGGCATTTTAGTAAACACTTGGGAAACATGGATTATTTCACATAGTAATTGCCAACATATGAATATCATGAATACAATACTCAATAGCAAATTCAAGGGTTGAGAACGTAATTCATATAATTCATCACATAACTATTTTAATTTTATGGAAACTTATAATTAATCATGAATTGAAACTCAACTACTACCATGGACATGAACACAATCAACTTTAACCATGAAGTTCATAAATTTGTGATCTTGTAAGTTTAAAAAGGGTTCTTGGACTTCATGGGTGAATGGAACCCATGAATGAACACCTAACATACCTGAGTATATTAATTCTTAAAGGTTCTTTGAGGAATTCTTAAGTTTGTTCTTGATTTCTTGAAGCTAGGGTTTGGTCCCTTTTGGAGAGATTGTTTTTAACTTTGATAAAAGTTAGTAAATAATGAGTTAATGGGTTATTTAGGGGTTTAATTTTGTGTTTAGACTGATAAGGTCTATGGAAAAAGACCTAATTACCCTGGGAAGATTTAAAAATTCATTACTAAAAAACCAATTTTGGGCTCTGGCGTGATGCGGCACTATCGTGCCATGTCATTGGAAACTGACAATTGTGAATTGGGAACTTGGAGCTTTACTATATGCGAATTTACCTCTTGATGCGATGCACCATTATTGTGGATTCACACTGGAAAGTGACAATTGGGAAAATGAGTGGTGGCTCAACGTGGTGGGATCATGATGGCGTACTAGTTTTTGGCAATTTCCATTTGGACCCTTAGCATGATGCGGTGATGTGCCAGGTTGCACACTATTTTATAAAATATTCTATAACTCTTCGTCTGGGTATCAGATTTGGGCAAATTTTATATCGTTTGAAAGCTGACCAAATTTTTTACGCAATTGTAAGCTCTAAATTAAAAAATACTGAGTATTTAAAAAAATATCTAGGATTAATCATGTACTGAGAGTTAATTTAAGTTTGGAAAATATGGTGTATTACAATATCTGCCCCTTTTGAACATTCATCCTCGAATGAGACAAATTAAGCTGAGAAATACTGATGGATTGAGTTTATACATTAAACATGCATATCTGATTCATTGAATACATGACTGAAGCTATTGATATGTTGAGTTTTCATACTGAACATGCATATCTGATATATGAGTATATTACTGAACTTATTCATGAATGCATGAATGAATATGCAAAGGTAAAGAATACCAAGTTTATAAATGTAACTAAATATGAAACTAAGCAAATCTATGAAAGACTATTACCTTAATCTGAATCTGAATTTGCGGAGAAGATGTGAGGATACTTGATTTGCATATCTACTTCTGGTACCCAAATAGCTCCCTCAGCAGACTGATTCTGCCAAACAACTTTGACCAATGAAAATTCTTTTTTCCTCAGTCTTGGAATTAAATGATCGGGGATCTAGACTAGAAACTCTTTGAAAGAGATATTATTCTAAATATCTATGCTCTCTAAGGGAACTATGTCTACTGGGTCACCAATGCATTTCTTTAGCAAGGAGACGTGTAATACTGGGTGTACTAAACCTAGGTTGGAAGGCAACTCAAACTCATAAGCTACCTTGCCGAAATGGCTTAGAACTCTGTAAGGACCGACATATCAGGGACTGAGTTTTCCTTTCTTACCGAACCTCTTCACCCCCTTTATGGGAGATATTATTAAGAACACAAAAACACTGATCCCAAACTTGGGATCCTTTTTCCTCAAATCTTCATAATATATTTTTCAGCTCTGGGTAGCTCTAATCTTTTCTCAGATCATCTAAACCTTATATAAGGCATCAAACACTAAATCAAGCCCTACCAGTACAGCTCACCTACCTCAAACCAACCAATTGGAGAAATACATCTCCTACCATAAAGAGCCTCAAATTGAGCCATCTGAATACTAAAATGATAATGGTTATTATATGTGACTTCGATCAAACCCAAGTGGTCATCCCAACTACATTTAAAATCAACAATACAGGCTCTTAGCGTATATTCTAGAGTCTGAATGGTCCTTTTTACTTGACCATTTACATGAGGGTGGAAGGTTGTACTGAGGTGAACTTGGGTACCAAAACCCTTTTGGAATTCTTTCTAAAAGTTAGAGGTAAATTGGGTACTTCTATCTCAGATGATAGATACTGGGAATCCATGTAACCAGACCAACTCTCTGAAAAAAAGTTTGGCATAGTCCTTGGCTGAATAGAAAGTATGAACTAGGAAGAAGTGATCTGATTTGGTTACCCTATCTACAATGAACAAAATAGAATCATCCTGACGACGAGTATGAGGCAATCTTTTCACAAAGTCCATGTTCACTTATTTCTATTTCCATGTGGGAATAGTGAACTCCTGCATCATCCCACTAGGCTTTTTCTGCTCAATCTTAACCTGTTAACACATTAATCTCTTAGATAGAACCTCTGCCATATCTCTTTTCATCCCACTCTACCCATAAACCTCCCACAAATCATCGTTAATCTTAGTGGCCCCTGGATGAATAGAGTAATGTGCATCATGCACTTCTGCAAGAATTTATTAGCTTAATACATCAATGTATGGAATGGATAGCCGACCCTGGAAATTCAACACACCATCTTTCTCTTGGGAGATACCTCAACTTTATGATCTTTGACTGCCTTTTTCAGCTTAATTAGACTGAAATGTCTGTCCTGATTTCCTTCATTTTGAAAACCAAGGATGATTTTGAACTATTCTACACCCACACACTCCCTATGATGAATAGATTAAGCGGACACCTATTCGGAGAAGCAGATGAACTTCCTAAACTAACGTTTTCTTATCATTCTTAGCATGAGCCATACTACCTATATACTACCTAATGAAAGCATCTGCCACTATATTATCCTTATGCGGATAATACAGAACACTCATGCCATAATCTTTTAGCAATTCTAACCACCTCCTCTAACATAGATTCAAACCTTTATGAGAAAATACATACTGCAGTCTTTTGTGATTTGGGAACACATCTATAAGCACCCCATACAAATAGTACCTACAAATCATTAAGGCAAACACTATGGCTACTAACTTAAGATCATGAGTCGGGTAATTCTTCTTATGGGGATCAAGTTATCTAGAGGCATAGGCTATGAACTTACCTCTCTACATAAGGACACATCCCAAACCTACTTTGAATGCATCATAGTACACAACAAACCTATCTAAACCATCTGGTAGAGTCAAAACTAAGGCTGAGATGATTCAAGTCTTTAACTCCTGAAAACTCTTCTTACTAGTATCTGACAATTGGAATTTGACTTTCTTCTTAGTCAATCTAGACATTGGGACACAATAAATGAAAACCCTTCAACAAATCAACGATAATATCGAGCTAAACCTAAGAAGCTCCTAATATCTGATGGTGAAATAGGTCTTGTCTAGTTTCTCATTTCTTTGATCATTTGAGGACCAACTCTAATTCCATTACCATAAATAATATAACCAAGGAATGCTACTGACCTTAACCAAAATTTGCACTTACAGAATTTTGCAAACAAATGATGAGCTCTGAGAGTCTAAAGTATGATTCTGAGGTGATCTACATCATTCTCGCAACAAGAATAGGCAAGAATGTCATCAATAAAGACTATAATGAACATATCCAAGAACTACTATAACACAAAATTCATTAAGTCCATGAAAGTTGTTGGGGCATTAGTAAGACTAAAGAACATATCTAGAAATTCAAAGTAACCATACCAAGTTCGGAAAGCTATTTTTGAAATTTCACATTCTCTAACTCTGAGCTGATGATAGCCTGATCTTAGTTCTATCTTAGAAAAGTAACTGGCGCCCTGAAGTTAGACTAACAAGTCATCGATTCTAGGATTTGGGTATTTATTCTTGACTTTGACTTTGTTCAACTGGCGCTAATCTATACATGTTCTATAAGAACTATCTTTCTTATGCATGAATAAGACTGGTGCATCCCACGAGGAAATACTGTCTAATAAACCTCTTATCTAAAAGGTCCTTTAATTGTTTTTTCAATTTTTTGATTTCTGCTAGTGTTATTCTATATGGTAGACTAGATATAGGTTGAATATTTAGAAGAAGGTCTATTCTAAAGTTAATTTCCCTTACGACAGGAACTCTGAGAATATCTTTGGGATATACATCTGAGAATTCACTCACTACTAGAACTGACTCAAGACTAGAAATCTCTGAACTAGAGTCTTTGAGTTGCACAAGATGATAAACACATCCCTTGGATATAATTTTCCTCACTCTAAGGTGCGAAATAAACGGACTCTTAAGTGTTGTAGTACTACCTCTCTATTCAATGACTAGTTCATTTGGAAACTAAAAATTAACAATTCTATTTCTACGATCAATTGAGGTATAGCATGAATGGAGCTAATATATGTTGAGAATGACATCAAAATCCACCATCTCTATCTCTACAAGGTCTGATAAAGTAACTTCTTAAGATATCATAACTAGACCATTCCTATATACTTATTGGTCTATGATAGATTTACCCACTGGGTAGAAACTGAGAATGGCTTTGCTAGGATATTTGAAATGACTCCGAAGTTAACAACTATAAAAGGAGTTATAAAACATAAAGAAGATCCTGGATCTAGTATGGCATAAATATATAAATGGATGATCTATAATGTACTAGTGACCACATGATGATAATTTTCCTGATCTTGTCTAGACTGAAGTGCATAAAGCTTGTTTGGGCTTTGCCCACTGGTGGTACTGAAAGTAACACCCTACTGATTTGGGCGATTGGAATGAGGTGGGGGATGATTATACTGACCCTAAGAACCTGACTGAGGACAATCTTTAATTCTATGGCCTGGCTTGCTACACCAAAAAGAAACATCACAGCAAGTCATGCAGACACCCTGATAGTTTCTGCAACACTTTTGACAAAGAGGATTTATTCGAGAACTGCTGAAACAACCCTGAGATTTACAGCCTGGCACCCTATCGTTGTTACTATTTCTAAACTTTGGAACTTGAGCACTAGCTTAATACAGAGATAGAACTGAAGATTATGGGTGAAATTGAGCACGGTTACCACCCTCTGACTTAGGCTGAGTAAAATTGAAGCTACCTATTCTAGCTCTCTTGTTCTCCGTCTCTCTCCTTATTCTTAGCTTCTTATATTTGAAGAGAATGCACCATGAGGTTGTATATGTCCATTTTCATAATTAACATCGCAGTTCTGTACTTCTTAACCATACTTTCTGATACCCCATACATGAACTTGCTTATTCTGGACATATTATCTACTACTACATGGGGTCCATACTGAACTAACTAAGTAAACTTGAGGGAATACTCTTTCACACTTATATTTTCTTACTTGAGATTGATGAACACTAATACCTTTGCTTCTCTGAGCTATAAGGGAAAGAATCTATCTTGAAAATCAGTAAAAAACTCTTCCCACTCTATGGGCTATGCATCCATGCTCCTGTCTACCTTCTATTGCTTAAACTGTGTATGAGCTATATCTGGTAGTTGATAGGTGGCTAACTCAGCATTCTCACTCGAAGTTACTGCCATGATATTTGTGACTTTCTAAACCTGATCGTGGAACTCGTGTGGAACCTCTTATAAATTAGACCCTGAGAATAGTGGAGGACTTATTCGGGTAATGTCCTAAATCCTGGAAGCAATAGTATTGGCCACTAGGTTGGCCTGAACAACAGTTGGTTAATTATTTTGAGCTGCTACCGAATTGGCTAGAGTGATGAACGCTGCTCTAAATTTTGCATGGGAGACGTACTTGTCCAGGGGATTTGCCTGAATAGGTTGAGGTGCTGACTGGTTTTCATTCCTTCTTCCGTTAGCTTTTCTGGGAGGCATTTTTTGTAAACATAAGGAAGAAAGGATTAGACTGGGAGTTTAGCTTGAGCTCATGCTTACTCGCATGACATGAATATTGAAACAATGGAAAATTTTCCTAAAAATATCTCATAGCCTCTGGTCAAAAAGTGTGGCATGCTATACACACATGCACAAGACTCTACTAGACTTGACTTTCAAACTCCCAAGGACACTGTTGAACCTTAGGCTCTGATACCAAGTTTGTAACACCCCAAGTTTGTACCCAAAATTCTATACGGCTTTTATGACCCCAAAGGATCACAAGGTAACCTATGAATTATACCTGCTGTGAGCACTGGATAAGAACACTGAATGTAATGTAAAAAATAGGTTAAAATTCCATAAGGTTAAAAAATCTAAGAAATTGGTAAATAATAATATCTAATAAAACATCTGAAATCTGTATATGTATGTTCTAGTCTAGTCTGAAATGCCTCTAACTAAACTTTCTGAATGTGGAGTTGATGGGACAAGCCCTCAACTAACTCCAACTACTGAAATACTAAAGCTACTGAAAATACTAGAATAAAAGTACATCCTTGATAGATAAGGACTCACTACTAAATCTACTACTTCTAACTTAATCTGCCTATGCACGGTCAAGAACCTGAGCATTCACTGCTATGATATAAGACATCATAGTGCAAAGAAAGAGTATGCATCAGTACATGGAATATACTAGTATGATAGATGGGGTAAGTCTTAATGCAAGGGTTCATATGCATGAACAATAACTAACTGAATGATATAGAGTAACTGAATATGAGATTATATGGATAAATAAAACTGTTTTAAATACTAAGTATTTAATACTATTCATATACATGTATACTGTAACTGAGTTTTTACTAATGCTGAATTTTGAGTTCTGATAACTAAGTAACTGATATTTGAGATTACTGATAACTGAGTTACTGAAATTGATTACTTGTATCTGACAGTCCTGATTTTGTAGAACTAAATTGTATTCTATACTGACACTGAAATTGAGATTGTGGGAAGTAATCATCTAACTGACATGCCCCAAATAAGATAATTGGGGTCTAACCTACAACCCTAGTTAGAAGGGTGTCAGTACCGTACCACAGGTAAAGACAAGATAAAGAGTTACCCTTATCTGGAAGGTACACTAATGTGAATGGTGGTACCTTCAACTAGCAGGTAGAAACACCTCATCAACCCTCAACTAGAAGGTTGATGTCTTAACCTACACTGGCTATGTAGTTCTGGAATGCAATATCTACTGGCAGGTAAGCCCCCATCCTTGGGTTCACTCGGTGTTGAATCCTACTACCAACAGAATAGACACTGAACTGATTATACTAAGTTAAACTAAAATGATATTGATTTTTGTAACTGATTGAGTTTACTAAGTTCTATAGCTGGCTGAGTTTACTGAGTTCTATTAACTGGCTAAGTACTATTGTTTTGTGTCATGATTGATACTATTCCATAACTACTGTTTCTCTAGGTAAAAAACTAGATTTTCGAGTAGTGGATACCCCTAAGATTCGATAGCATGAAACTAAAGAATGGCATGATCTTGAAAAGCATAACAATGTCCACTTGTTCATAATTTATTCATATAGACATTTTATCAAACACTTGTAGGGCATAAGCTTTTACACGATTAGGGCCACATAATGACATGTCATAATTCCACTAATTAGTTTACATAGGCATTTTAGCAAACATTTAGGAAACATGGATTATTTCACATGATAATGGCCAACACACGAACATCATGAATACCATTCTCAATTGCAAATTCAAGGGTTTAGCATGCAACTTATATAATTCATCACATAACTATTTTAATTTCATGGAAACTTATAATTAATCATGAATTAAAACTCAACTATTACCATGGACATTAACATAATAAATTTCAAGCATGAAGTGCATAAATGTGAGATCTTGTAAGTTTAAAAAGGGTTCTTGGACTTCATGGGTGAAAGGAACCAATGAATGAACACCTAACATACCTAGGTATATTAATTTTTGAAGGTTCTTGGAGGAATTCTTGAGTTTTTACTGGATTTTTTGAAGCTAGGGTTTTTCCCCTTTGAGAAAAAACATTTTTAATCCTGAGAAAAGTGAGTAAATAATGATATAATGGGTTATTTAGTGGTTTAATTTCATGTTTAGACTGATTAGAGCCGTAGAAAAATATCTTAATTACCCCTGAGATGATTTAAAATTCTTCACAGAAAAACCCAATTTTGGGCTCTGGTGTGATGCTGCGCTATGCTCTATCTCATTGGAAATTGAAAATTAGGAACTGGGAGCTTGTCACAATACTATACAATTATGAAGCTTTATTGAATGCAAATTTATCCCTTGGCGCGATGCACCATGATCATGGAGTCACACTGAAAAGTTAAAATTGGGAAATTGACTGGTGGTGTGACGTGGTGGGATCACGATGGCTCACTGGATTTTGATAATTCCCATTTGGACCCTTAGCACAGCGCGATGATGTGCCAGGGTGCACAATATTTTTCAAAATATGCTATAACTCTTCACCCGGGTATCGGATTTTGGTAAATTTTAAATCATTGGAAAGTGGACTGAATTTCTTATGTAATGGTAAACTCTTAACTGAAAAATACTAAATATTTAGAAAAATATTTATGTAGGATTACTCATGTACTGAGAGTTATGTAAAGCTATGGAAATACAGGGTATTACAATGTACCCGTTGTGACTTAGAATTCTCCAAGTCTCCAGCTGATGCACTCAATAATGCAAAGCTTTGGTTTTTTAGGGGACTTGTCTTGATATCCAAAATGTCTCCTAATCAACACTAGGCATGGTTAAGCAATGATTTGGTATCTTAAATGATACTAGCATACCAGACACCTTTCGCTTAAGCAACAACCATGCAATGTACATGATGAGGCAGTGTTTATATAAGAGACTCCTGGTCGCTTAAGTGATCTCCTCCTAAGTAACCCTAAAGTCTTCTAGGTGATGCTTGGGTAGTTTATGTTCCAGTTATTGAGATATTTACACCATTTTTTAGATTTGGAGCTTGGGGTTTGACCTTTTGACTATTTTCTTTCATTTTTAAACTTGAGTAAGCTCTAAGTGTTGCAATAACTATAGGGGGATTAAGTTATTGAGTCACTCTATGAAGATTTGGGAGAGAGTGGTCGAAGGAAGGCTGAGACGGATAGTGTCTATTTCGGAAAATCAGTTTGGATTTATGCCTGGGCGCTCGACGACGGAGGCAATTCACCTGGTACGGAGGCTGGTGGAACAGTATAGGGAAAGGAAGAAGGACCTGCACATGGTGTTTATCGACCTAGAGAAGGCTTACGACAAAGTTCCCAGGGAGGTGCTTTGGAGATGCTTGGAGGTGAGTCAAGTCCCGATGGCTTATATCAGAGCAGTTAAAGATATGTATGATGGAGCGAAAACTCAGGTAAGGACGGCGGGAGGAGACTCAGAGCATTTCACTGTCTTGACAGGATTGCATCAGGGATCTACTCTTAGTCCTTTTTTGTTTGCCTTGGTGATGGATGTATTGACGCGACGTATTCAAGGAGAGGTGCCTTGGTGTATGCTTTTTGCAGACGATGTAGTTCTGATTGACGAGACCCGAAAGGGTGTGAATGACAAATTAGAGGTGTGGAGACAAACTCTTGAGTCTAAAGGGTTCAGGTTGAGCAGAAGCAAGACAGAGTATTTGGAATGCAAGTTTAATGACGTGAGGTTGGAGGACGAGGTGGTCGTGAAGCTGGATTCGCAAGAGGTATGTAAGAGGGATAGTTTCAAGTATCTCGGGTCCGTGATACAGGGTAACGGTGAGATTGACGAGGATGTCTCGCACCGTATCGGGGCGGGATGGTTGAAGTGGAAGCTCGCGTCGGGGGTGTTGTGTGATAAGAAGGTGCCGCCCAAGCTTAAAGGCAAATTCTACAGGATGGTAGTCCGCCCAGCCATGTTGTATGGAGCGGAGTGTTGGCCAGTTAAGAACTCCCACATCCAAAAAATGAAGGTGGCGGAAATGCGGATGTTGCGCTGGATGTGTGGGATGACTCGAGGGGATAGAGTTAGGAATGAGACTATCAGGGAGAAGGTTGGTGTGGCTCCAGTGGAGTGCAAGATGCGGGAAGTCCGATTGCGCTGGTTCGGACACGTGAAGAGGAGGGGCATGGATGCCCCAGTTCGTAGGTGTGAGAGACTAGCGTTGGATGGTTTTAGGCGGGGTAGGGGTAGGCCGAAGAAGTATTGGGGTGAGGTGATTAGGCGGGATATGGAGCAGTTGCAGCTCACCGAGGACATGACCCTAGATAGGAAGGTCTGGAGGACGCGAATTAGGGCAGAAGACTAGGGCCAGTTTGGGTCGCTAGTGTAGGGTTTTACTTGTTGGGGGTAGTATTCTTGTTATGATTCCGTGCTCCTTGTTTTAGTAAGAGGCTGGGTGCTTTCCCCTGTTTCTTTCTATTTATGGCTGCCGTATTTATGTTATTTATGTTATGTTATTTATGTTATGTAGTCTTGTAACTTTGTTCGGTGCTTTAATATGTATTTGCCTGGTATCTTGTGTCTTGAGCCGGGGGTCTATCGGAAACAGCCTTTCTACTTCTTTAGAGGTAGAGGTATGGACTGCGTACATCTTACCCCCCCCAGACCCAACCAGGTGGGAATACACTGGGTTTGTTGTTGTTGTTGTATTTAAATATTTCTTAAACTCAAATTTAAAGGTGGAATTTGGGAATTTTAGCCCGAAATGCCCAGATTATCATTTCTGCAATTTGAATCATAATTTTACTCCATTTTCACATGGATTTTATCCTATGATTTAAATTAATCTTGGGAAGAATATTTTGGAAAAAAAATTATTTTTAAACTTCTTTTTTGAAAACCCATTTCAGAGGTCAATTTTGACACTAATTCAGAAATGGGCTATATAGGTATCATTTGCCTGCTTTTCATATGTAGATTTTTATTTTTATGTTTTAGTTGATTACAGGTCCATTTAGTTGGTTTTTTCCATTTGAGATAGGTTATGGCTTCACTTTCTTCAGACTATATTAGGTAGTTAATAATAATTTAAATGAATGTTATTTGTATGGGGTTGTATCAACTGGATTGTCGTTTGAAGGTTTGGAATGACACGATGACATGCTCATCACTATACCTGGTGTGACGTGGTGGAATCGCGTTGAGCTACTGGAATCAAAATTCAAACACGACCCAAACCTCGTTTGAAAATTTCAAAACTTCCCCGAGACACGATTGTTACAGCCCTAAACATGAATCAACTCAAAAACCATTATCTCAGATCCCGAAAGGTCATCTTAAAATTCCTCAAAATTAAGGAATCAAAATTAGGCTAAGTCTTCAACACTTAGCAAAATTTTTAGGTTCTAAGTCTTATGCAAGCATTATGAGCTTAATTGAATTAAGAACATATGGAGTATTACAATATCTCTTCCTTAGGAACATTCATCCTCTAAATCTGAAACATAATGCATGGACTAAACTAGACTCATAATTTACTTAGATGTGAACAAACTACCACTTGGAATGTCCATATTCACAAACCTTTAGACAGTAAGACTAGATGGAAAAATTGAAAATCATAGAAACTTGTCAATCTGACTACTAAACTGGTTTACTGGCTATACTGACTAAATTATACTGAAAGCTTATACTCAACTATACATTCCACTTTAAAACTTTACTTCACTTAATGCTACTAAAAATATCCATATGGGCACTAATAACTCTTCCTACGTAAGTTTGAGCTGAACGGAATTCCCTCACTATGTTCAAGCTTACCTAAATCTAAAAGTGCACACATCACACAGTAAGCCTAATTTGAATCTTGAATTCAGTACACCCTGTGATTTCATAACTTCCCATCATCATGAATAATCCTTATTATCACTTCAACAACTAAATTCAACCCCTTACTAATAATTCACTAACGCATAATGCACCCATCCACTCATACACTCATACATAACAACATAACCTTAAAGCCTATCTTCATAACAACATATGCACTTGTAAACAAATACCCATAAAAACATATTTCTCATATTCTCTAATACCTCTATCAATAAAAACTTCCATGTATTATTCTTAGGAAGACACACATAAAAATTATCATCTAACCAGGACATACATAAAAGCTTCACCTAAATATTCCTTCAAACTTATAGACTTACATAAAACAAGCATACAACAATCTTTCCCAACATGAAACATTTAATATCTCCCATTTACACAATTGTTCATCATCACTATCTTGACATAAGAACAGGTCACTAAAAGGTTACAACATGAGAACCTGTATAATGAAAGTGTACGATGTATAAATTTGACACTTAAATGAGGCCCAAGGAATAGAATAGTTAGGACATGGATTCATTACAGAGATCAAAAGTGAGGATATATATGACAAATATCTAATTTTCGCTATTCATTCAGAGTATAGCATGAGTCATGGGAACTGAGTATTTTGCGAAGCATGAGTACATGATTCATGAGCTCCATGACTTGAGTTTTGAGTTTATGATTTCATGGAACATGATTCGTAATTCTGAGTGAAATGGGACTTGTTATACTAGGAACAAGAAGCGTACATGATTCTATGGAAAGTGCATGAATATGAGCTATTATTATTAAACAGATGTGTAAGGCATGACTAGATATCATGATATATGACTACAAATACTAAAATAAGAATGGGTTGGGCATCGTCCTTCTTTACAGCTATTCTACAACATACTAACATCCCTACTAGAATTTGAGAGTTTGACTTGGTTACTTGTTCTACCATCTCCCCTTTTGCTTTACACCATCATTCTAAGTCTGTTGATCCCTTTACTAAACTCTAACCTAGACTACAATCATTGTACTCTAGAGTATAAGATATAACAATACATGTAAAGAATAAACTCTCTAAAAGACTACACCTAAAAGTATAAAACCCACTGCTAAAACTTTCTTCATTGATACAACTATATCTTTTTATATCCCTCATACTCATCATACAATAACTTGAACACTTACTAAAATACTAGCGATATTCTCTCAAGACCTTTGTGTGAATTCTGATGTAACTAATAGTAAATTTGACTACATCATCTTTGAAGGAATTGGAATCTATTACTCATGTTATCTCAGAAAGTCATAGATGGAGAATAATGGAGTAACATATGAATCGATAAAAGTTTTTAAGCAAACAAACTTACAGTATGATCTAGAGCATGAAGAAGGGAAATATTTCATAAATGCCCTATAGCCTATCAAAGAAAAGTACAGACGTCTCTGTACCATTTTACAAGACTCTACTAGACACGGCTTCACAGATTCCCTAGGACAGTTGAAACCTGGCTCTAATACTAAGTTTGTAATGCCCTGAGACTACTACCTAGACGTCACATGGTGCTTAGGACCACAAGTGATCCCAAGCTAACCTTTATACTGGCATAACTCATGAGAAACTAAATAAGATACATTAATCTAAATGAAACAAAAGGAAGAGATGTCATTGCTAAATATGTTCAAAACCAAAACTATAAAAATAGATTACAACTCTAGTCATACAAAACTAAACTAAAAATAAATACATCAACTATATTGATTGTCCACAAAGCCACTACTAATATTGACTATAGGTAGCCGGGACATGACTCCCACCTATCTCTAATTAATACAACTGAAAAAAAATGAATACTAAAACTATAGTTGACTCAAACCCTCATATCAAAAGAACTCATCACCGACTGGCTGGAAGCTACAAACTGTCTGACTATGATGTGCTAAAATAGGTACCTACATTATGAGACAATTTAGCACATAGACATATAAGTGAAACATTACTTCTAGAATTTACTAAGTATATAGGGGTGAATGCATAAGTAAAATAATGACTGAATATATTAATAAACTTTCAAATAATGCATGCTAAGTGTAAATTAGTAGCCTTGGGATTGAATTAACCAAAGTTGTAAAATCATAAACTTGAGTAATGAAGCAAAATGATAAAATTTGTGAACCATAACACTTAGTTCTTAAAGCTTTACTTTTATTCTATCTTAGGGAGGTTCTTTTAACCGACATACACTATGTGAGCTATCATGGAGTCTAGCGTCTTACCCATGGTGGAGAGAGCTCACGCTGGGGCAAGTTGTCGTACCCTTGCCATCAGAGTAGAAGATTAAGTGATCACTATACTCAACCCATATAGGGACTTTACACCTTTGGTAGCTCGTATTTCTAGGGCCTAAGACATAGGAATCAAACCCAACACGGTGATAAATACTACTCTCTTAATACTATATGCTCAGACTTTAGGATATCCACCTTAAAATAGCACAAGGTTTTAGAATGAAAACTGGTTATGCTTTTCTTTTCTTTAAATGGAAATCAAGATAAATAAATATGTATTCATTCTCGTGTCATGACTGAGACTATTCTAAAACTACTATAGATCTAGGACTCGATAGCATGAAGGTAAAGCATGGCATGATCTTGAAAAGCATAACACTGTCCACTTGTTCATAATTCATTCATAGAGACATTTTATCAAACAATTATAGGCATAAGCTTATACATGATTGGGGCCACACAATGACATGTCATGATTCCACTATTGACTTCGCATAGGCATTTTAGTAAACACTTGGGAAACATGGATTATTTCACATAGTAATTGCCAACATATGAATATCATGAATACAATACTCAATAGCAAATTCAAGGGTTGAGAACGTAATTCATATAATTCATCACATAACTATTTTAATTTTATGGAAACTTATAATTAATCATGAATTGAAACTCAACTACTACCATGGACATGAACACAATCAACTTTAACCATGAAGTTCATAAATTTGTGATCTTGTAAGTTTAAAAAGGGTTCTTGGACTTCATGGGTGAATGGAACCCATGAATGAACACCTAACATACCTGAGTATATTAATTCTTAAAGGTTCTTTGAGGAATTCTTAAGTTTGTTCTTGATTTCTTGAAGCTAGGGTTTGGTCCCTTTTGGAGAGATTGTTTTTAACTTTGATAAAAGTTAGTAAATAATGAGTTAATGGGTTATTTAGGGGTTTAATTTTGTGTTTAGACTGATAAGGTCTATGGAAAAAGACCTAATTACCCTGGGAAGATTTAAAAATTCATTACTAAAAAACCAATTTTGGGCTCTGGCGTGATGCGGCACTATCGTGCCATGTCATTGGAAACTGACAATTGTGAATTGGGAACTTGGAGCTTTACTATATGCGAATTTACCTCTTGATGCGATGCACCATTATTGTGGATTCACACTGGAAAGTGACAATTGGGAAAATGAGTGGTGGCTCAACGTGGTGGGATCATGATGGCGTACTAGTTTTTGGCAATTTCCATTTGGACCCTTAGCATGATGCGGTGATGTGCCAGGTTGCACACTATTTTATAAAATATTCTATAACTCTTCGTCTGGGTATCAGATTTGGGCAAATTTTATATCGTTTGAAAGCTGACCAAATTTTTTACGCAATTGTAAGCTCTAAATTAAAAAATACTGAGTATTTAAAAAAATATCTAGGATTAATCATGTACTGAGAGTTAATTTAAGTTTGGAAAATATGGTGTATTACAATATCTGCCCCTTTTGAACATTCATCCTCGAATGAGACAAATTAAGCTGAGAAATACTGATGGATTGAGTTTATACATTAAACATGCATATCTGATTCATTGAATACATGACTGAAGCTATTGATATGTTGAGTTTTCATACTGAACATGCATATCTGATATATGAGTATATTACTGAACTTATTCATGAATGCATGAATGAATATGCAAAGGTAAAGAATACCAAGTTTATAAATGTAACTAAATATGAAACTAAGCAAATCTATGAAAGACTATTACCTTAATCTGAATCTGAATTTGCGGAGAAGATGTGAGGATACTTGATTTGCATATCTACTTCTGGTACCCAAATAGCTCCCTCAGCAGACTGATTCTGCCAAACAACTTTGACCAATGAAAATTCTTTTTTCCTCAGTCTTGGAATTAAATGATCGGGGATCTAGACTAGAAACTCTTTGAAAGAGATATTATTCTAAATATCTATGCTCTCTAAGGGAACTATGTCTACTGGGTCACCAATGCATTTCTTTAGCAAGGAGACGTGTAATACTGGGTGTACTAAACCTAGGTTGGAAGGCAACTCAAACTCATAAGCTACCTTGCCGAAATGGCTTAGAACTCTGTAAGGACCGACATATCAGGGACTGAGTTTTCCTTTCTTACCGAACCTCTTCACCCCCTTTATGGGAGATATTATTAAGAACACAAAAACACTGATCCCAAACTTGGGATCCTTTTTCCTCAAATCTTCATAATATATTTTTCAGCTCTGGGTAGCTCTAATCTTTTCTCAGATCATCTAAACCTTATATAAGGCATCAAACACTAAATCAAGCCCTACCAGTACAGCTCACCTACCTCAAACCAACCAATTGGAGAAATACATCTCCTACCATAAAGAGCCTCAAATTGAGCCATCTGAATACTAAAATGATAATGGTTATTATATGTGACTTCGATCAAACCCAAGTGGTCATCCCAACTACATTTAAAATCAACAATACAGGCTCTTAGCGTATATTCTAGAGTCTGAATGGTCCTTTTTACTTGACCATTTACATGAGGGTGGAAGGTTGTACTGAGGTGAACTTGGGTACCAAAACCCTTTTGGAATTCTTTCTAAAAGTTAGAGGTAAATTGGGTACTTCTATCTCAGATGATAGATACTGGGAATCCATGTAACCAGACCAACTCTCTGAAAAAAAGTTTGGCATAGTCCTTGGCTGAATAGAAAGTATGAACTAGGAAGAAGTGATCTGATTTGGTTACCCTATCTACAATGAACAAAATAGAATCATCCTGACGACGAGTATGAGGCAATCTTTTCACAAAGTCCATGTTCACTTATTTCTATTTCCATGTGGGAATAGTGAACTCCTGCATCATCCCACTAGGCTTTTTCTGCTCAATCTTAACCTGTTAACACATTAATCTCTTAGATAGAACCTCTGCCATATCTCTTTTCATCCCACTCTACCCATAAACCTCCCACAAATCATCGTTAATCTTAGTGGCCCCTGGATGAATAGAGTAATGTGCATCATGCACTTCTGCAAGAATTTATTAGCTTAATACATCAATGTATGGAATGGATAGCCGACCCTGGAAATTCAACACACCATCTTTCTCTTGGGAGATACCTCAACTTTATGATCTTTGACTGCCTTTTTCAGCTTAATTAGACTGAAATCTCTGTCCTGATTTCCTTCATTTTGAAAACCAAGGATGATTTTGAACTATTCTACACCCACACACTCCCTATGATGAATAGATTAAGCGGACACCTATTCGGAGAAGCAGATGAACTTCCTAAACTAACGTTTTCTTATCATTCTTAGCATGAGCCATACTACCTATATACTACCTAATGAAAGCATCTGCCACTATATTATCCTTATGCGGATAATACAGAACACTCATGCCATAATCTTTTAGCAATTCTAACCACCTCCTCTAACATAGATTCAAACCTTTATGAGAAAATACATACTGCAGTCTTTTGTGATTTGGGAACACATCTATAAGCACCCCATACAAATAGTACCTACAAATCATTAAGGCAAACACTATGGCTACTAACTTAAGATCATGAGTCGGGTAATTCTTCTTATGGGGATCAAGTTATCTAGAGGCATAGGCTATGAACTTACCTCTCTACATAAGGACACATCCCAAACCTACTTTGAATGCATCATAGTACACAACAAACCTATCTAAACCATCTGGTAGAGTCAAAACTAAGGCTGAGATGATTCAAGTCTTTAACTCCTGAAAACTCTTCTTACTAGTATCTGACAATTGGAATTTGACTTTCTTCTTAGTCAATCTAGACATTGGGACACAATAAATGAAAACCCTTCAACAAATCAACGATAATATCGAGCTAAACCTAAGAAGCTCCTAATATCTGATGGTGAAATAGGTCTTGTCTAGTTTCTCATTTCTTTGATCATTTGAGGACCAACTCTAATTCCATTACCATAAATAATATAACCAAGGAATGCTACTGACCTTAACCAAAATTTGCACTTACAGAATTTTGCAAACAAATGATGAGCTCTGAGAGTCTAAAGTATGATTCTGAGGTGATCTACATCATTCTCGCAACAAGAATAGGCAAGAATGTCATCAATAAAGACTATAATGAACATATCCAAGAACTACTATAACACAAAATTCATTAAGTCCATGAAAGTTGTTGGGGCATTAGTAAGACTAAAGAACATATCTAGAAATTCAAAGTAACCATACCAAGTTCGGAAAGCTATTTTTGAAATTTCACATTCTCTAACTCTGAGCTGATGATAGCCTGATCTTAGTTCTATCTTAGAAAAGTAACTGGCGCCCTGAAGTTAGACTAACAAGTCATCGATTCTAGGATTTGGGTATTTATTCTTGACTTTGACTTTGTTCAACTGGCGCTAATCTATACATGTTCTATAAGAACTATCTTTCTTATGCATGAATAAGACTGGTGCATCCCACGAGGAAATACTGTCTAATAAACCTCTTATCTAAAAGGTCCTTTAATTGTTTTTTCAATTTTTTGATTTCTGCTAGTGTTATTCTATATGGTAGACTAGATATAGGTTGAATATTTAGAAGAAGGTCTATTCTAAAGTTAATTTCCCTTACGACAGGAACTCTGAGAATATCTTTGGGATATACATCTGAGAATTCACTCACTACTAGAACTGACTCAAGACTAGAAATCTCTGAACTAGAGTCTTTGAGTTGCACAAGATGATAAACACATCCCTTGGATATAATTTTCCTCACTCTAAGGTGCGAAATAAACGGACTCTTAAGTGTTGTAGTACTACCTCTCTATTCAATGACTAGTTCATTTGGAAACTAAAAATTAACAATTCTATTTCTACGATCAATTGAGGTATAGCATGAATGGAGCTAATATATGTTGAGAATGACATCAAAATCCACCATCTCTATCTCTACAAGGTCTGATAAAGTAACTTCTTAAGATATCATAACTAGACCATTCCTATATACTTATTGGTCTATGATAGATTTACCCACTGGGTAGAAACTGAGAATGGCTTTGCTAGGATATTTGAAATGACTCCGAAGTTAACAACTATAAAAGGAGTTATAAAACATAAAGAAGCTCCTGGATCTAGTATGGCATAAATATATAAATGGATGATCTATAATGTACTAGTGACCACATGATGATAATTTTCCTGATCTTGTCTAGACTGAAGTGCATAAAGCTTGTTTGGGCTTTGCCCACTGGTGGTACTGAAAGTAACACCCTACTGATTTGGGCGATTGGAATGAGGTGGGGGATGATTATACTGACCCTAAGAACCTGACTGAGGACAATCTTTAATTCTATGGCCTGGCTTGCTACACCAAAAAGAAACATCACAGCAAGTCATGCAGACACCCTGATAGTTTCTGCAACACTTCTGACAAAGAGGATTTATTCGAGAACTGCTGAAACAACCCTGAGATTTACAGCCTGGCACCCTATCGTTGTTACTATTTCTAAACTTTGGAACTTGAGCACTAGCTTAATACAGAGATAGAACTGAAGATTATGGGTGAAATTGAGCACGGTTACCACCCTCTGACTTAGGCTGAGTAAAATTGAAGCTACCTATTCTAGCTCTCTTGTTCTCCGTCTCTCTCCTTATTCTTAGCTTCTTATATTTGAAGAGAATGCACCATGAGGTTGTATATGTCCATTTTCATAATTAACATCGCAGTTCTGTACTTCTTAACCATACTTTCTGATACCCCATACATGAACTTGCTTATTCTGGACATATTATCTACTACTACATGGGGTCCATACTGAACTAACTAAGTAAACTTGAGGGAATACTCTTTCACACTTATATTTTCTTACTTGAGATTGATGAACACTAATACCTTTGCTTCTCTGAGCTATAAGGGAAAGAATCTATCTTGAAAATCAGTAAAAAACTCTTCCCACTCTATGGGCTATGCATCCATGCTCCTGTCTACCTTCTATTGCTTAAACTGTGTATGAGCTATATCTGGTAGTTGATAGGTGGCTAACTCAGCATTCTCACTCGAAGTTACTGCCATGATATTTGTGACTTTCTAAACCTGATCGTGGAACTCGTGTGGAACCTCTTATAAATTAGACCCTGAGAATAGTGGAGGACTTATTCGGGTAATGTCCTAAATCCTGGAAGCAATAGTATTGGCCACTAGGTTGGCCTGAACAACAGTTGGTTAATTATTTTGAGCTGCTACCGAATTGGCTAGAGTGATGAACGCTGCTCTAAATTTTGCATGGGAGACGTACTTGTCCAGGGGATTTGCCTGAATAGGTTGAGGTGCTGACTGGTTTTCATTCCTTCTTCCGTTAGCTTTTCTGGGAGGCATTTTTTGTAAACATAAGGAAGAAAGGATTAGACTGGGAGTTTAGCTTGAGCTCATGCTTACTCGCATGACATGAATATTGAAACAATGGAAAATTTTCCTAAAAATATCTCATAGCCTCTGGTCAAAAAGTGTGGCATGCTATACACACATGCACAAGACTCTACTAGACTTGACTTTCAAACTCCCAAGGACACTGTTGAACCTTAGGCTCTGATACCAAGTTTGTAACACCCCAAGTTTGTACCCAAAATTCTATACGGCTTTTATGACCCCAAAGGATCACAAGGTAACCTATGAATTATACCTGCTGTGAGCACTGGATAAGAACACTGAATGTAATGTAAAAAATAGGTTAAAATTCCATAAGGTTAAAAAATCTAAGAAATTGGTAAATAATAATATCTAATAAAACATCTGAAATCTGTATATGTATGTTCTAGTCTAGTCTGAAATGCCTCTAACTAAACTTTCTGAATGTGGAGTTGATGGGACAAGCCCTCAACTAACTCCAACTACTGAAATACTAAAGCTACTGAAAATACTAGAATAAAAGTACATCCTTGATAGATAAGGACTCACTACTAAATCTACTACTTCTAACTTAATCTGCCTATGCACGGTCAAGAACCTGAGCATTCACTGCTATGATATAAGACATCATAGTGCAAAGAAAGAGTATGCATCAGTACATGGAATATACTAGTATGATAGATGGGGTAAGTCTTAATGCAAGGGTTCATATGCATGAACAATAACTAACTGAATGATATAGAGTAACTGAATATGAGATTATATGGATAAATAAAACTGTTTTAAATACTAAGTATTTAATACTATTCATATACATGTATACTGTAACTGAGTTTTTACTAATGCTGAATTTTGAGTTCTGATAACTAAGTAACTGATATTTGAGATTACTGATAACTGAGTTACTGAAATTGATTACTTGTATCTGACAGTCCTGATTTTGTAGAACTAAATTGTATTCTATACTGACACTGAAATTGAGATTGTGGGAAGTAATCATCTAACTGACATGCCCCAAATAAGATAATTGGGGTCTAACCTACAACCCTAGTTAGAAGGGTGTCAGTACCGTACCACAGGTAAAGACAAGATAAAGAGTTACCCTTATCTGGAAGGTACACTAATGTGAATGGTGGTACCTTCAACTAGCAGGTAGAAACACCTCATCAACCCTCAACTAGAAGGTTGATGTCTTAACCTACACTGGCTATGTAGTTCTGGAATGCAATATCTACTGGCAGGTAAGCCCCCATCCTTGGGTTCACTCGGTGTTGAATCCTACTACCAACAGAATAGACACTGAACTGATTATACTAAGTTAAACTAAAATGATATTGATTTTTGTAACTGATTGAGTTTACTAAGTTCTATAGCTGGCTGAGTTTACTGAGTTCTATTAACTGGCTAAGTACTATTGTTTTGTGTCATGATTGATACTATTCCATAACTACTGTTTCTCTAGGTAAAAAACTAGATTTTCGAGTAGTGGATACCCCTAAGATTCGATAGCATGAAACTAAAGAATGGCATGATCTTGAAAAGCATAACAATGTCCACTTGTTCATAATTTATTCATATAGACATTTTATCAAACACTTGTAGGGCATAAGCTTTTACACGATTAGGGCCACATAATGACATGTCATAATTCCACTAATTAGTTTACATAGGCATTTTAGCAAACATTTAGGAAACATGGATTATTTCACATGATAATGGCCAACACACGAACATCATGAATACCATTCTCAATTGCAAATTCAAGGGTTTAGCATGCAACTTATATAATTCATCACATAACTATTTTAATTTCATGGAAACTTATAATTAATCATGAATTAAAACTCAACTATTACCATGGACATTAACATAATAAATTTCAAGCATGAAGTGCATAAATGTGAGATCTTGTAAGTTTAAAAAGGGTTCTTGGACTTCATGGGTGAAAGGAACCAATGAATGAACACCTAACATACCTAGGTATATTAATTTTTGAAGGTTCTTGGAGGAATTCTTGAGTTTGTACTGGATTTTTTGAAGCTAGGGTTTTTCCCCTTTGAGAAAAAACATTTTTAATCCTGAGAAAAGTGAGTAAATAATGATATAATGGGTTATTTAGAGGTTTAATTTCATGTTTAGACTGATTAGAGCCGTAGAAAAATATCTTAATTACCCCTGAGATGATTTAAAATTCTTCACAGAAAAACCCAATTTTGGGCTCTGGTGTGATGCTGCGCTATGCTCTATCTCATTGGAAATTGAAAATTAGGAACTGGGAGCTTGTCACAATACTATACAATTATGAAGCTTTATTGAATGCAAATTTATCCCTTGGCGCGATGCACCATGATCATGGAGTCACACTGAAAAGTTAAAATTGGGAAATTGACTGGTGGTGTGACGTGGTGGGATCACGATGGCTCACTGGATTTTGATAATTCCCATTTGGACCCTTAGCACAGCGCGATGATGTGCCAGGGTGCACAATATTTTTCAAAATATGCTATAACTCTTCACCCGGGTATCGGATTTTGGTAAATTTTAAATCATTGGAAAGTGGACTGAATTTCTTATGTAATGGTAAACTCTTAACTGAAAAATACTAAATATTTAGAAAAATATTTATGTAGGATTACTCATGTACTGAGAGTTATGTAAAGCTATGGAAATACAGGGTATTACAATGTACCCGTTGTGACTTAGAATTCTCCAAGTCTCCAGCTGATGCACTCAATAATGCAAAGCTTTGGTTTTTTAGGGGACTTGTCTTGATATCCAAAATGTCTCCTAATCAACACTAGGCATGGTTAAGCAATGATCTGGTATCTTAAATGATACTAGCATACCAGACACCTTTCGCTTAAGCAACAACCATGCAATGTACATGATGAGGCAGTCTTTATATAAGAGACTCCTGGTCGCTTAAGTGATCTCCTCCTAAGTAACCCTAAAGTCTTCTAGGTGATGCTTGGGTAGTTTATGTTCCAGTTATTGAGATATTTACACCATTTTTTAGATTTGGAGCTTGGGGTTTGACCTTTTGACTATTTTCTTTCATTTTTAAACTTGAGTAAGCTCTAAGTGTTGCAATAACTATAGGGGGATTAAGTTATTGAGTCACTCTATGAAGATTTGGGAGAGAGTGGTCGAAGGAAGGCTGAGACGGATAGTGTCTATTTCGGAAAATCAGTTTGGATTTATGCCTGGGCGCTCGACGACGGAGGCAATTCACCTGGTACGGAGGCTGGTGGAACAGTATAGGGAAAGGAAGAAGGACCTGCACATGGTGTTTATCGACCTAGAGAAGGCTTACGACAAAGTTCCCAGGGAGGTGCTTTGGAGATGCTTGGAGGTGAGTCAAGTCCCGATGGCTTATATCAGAGCAGTTAAAGATATGTATGATGGAGCGAAAACTCAGGTAAGGACGGCGGGAGGAGACTCAGAGCATTTCACTGTCTTGACAGGATTGCATCAGGGATCTACTCTTAGTCCTTTTTTGTTTGCCTTGGTGATGGATGTATTGACGCGACGTATTCAAGGAGAGGTGCCTTGGTGTATGCTTTTTGCAGACGATGTAGTTCTGATTGACGAGACCCGAAAGGGTGTGAATGACAAATTAGAGGTGTGGAGACAAACTCTTGAGTCTAAAGGGTTCAGGTTGAGCAGAAGCAAGACAGAGTATTTGGAATGCAAGTTTAATGACGTGAGGTTGGAGGACGAGGTGGTCGTGAAGCTGGATTCGCAAGAGGTATGTAAGAGGGATAGTTTCAAGTATCTCGGGTCCGTGATACAGGGTAACGGTGAGATTGACGAGGATGTCTCGCACCGTATCGGGGCGGGATGGTTGAAGTGGAAGCTCGCGTCGGGGGTGTTGTGTGATAAGAAGGTGCCGCCCAAGCTTAAAGGCAAATTCTACAGGATGGTAGTCCGCCCAGCCATGTTGTATGGAGCGGAGTGTTGGCCAGTTAAGAACTCCCACATCCAAAAAATGAAGGTGGCGGAAATGCGGATGTTGCGCTGGATGTGTGGGATGACTCGAGGGGATAGAGTTAGGAATGAGACTATCAGGGAGAAGGTTGGTGTGGCTCCAGTGGAGTGCAAGATGCGGGAAGTCCGATTGCGCTGGTTCGGACACGTGAAGAGGAGGGGCATGGATGCCCCAGTTCGTAGGTGTGAGAGACTAGCGTTGGATGGTTTTAGGCGGGGTAGGGGTAGGCCGAAGAAGTATTGGGGTGAGGTGATTAGGCGGGATATGGAGCAGTTGCAGCTCACCGAGGACATGACCCTAGATAGGAAGGTCTGGAGGACGCGAATTAGGGCAGAAGACTAGGGCCAGTTTGGGTCGCTAGTGTAGGGTTTTACTTGTTGGGGGTAGTATTCTTGTTATGATTCCGTGCTCCTTGTTTTAGTAAGAGGCTGGGTGCTTTCCCCTGTTTCTTTCTATTTATGGCTGCCGTATTTATGTTATTTATGTTATGTTATTTATGTTATGTAGTCTTGTAACTTTGTTCGGTGCTTTAATATGTATTTGCCTGGTATCTTGTGTCTTGAGCCGGGGGTCTATCGGAAACAGCCTTTCTACTTCTTTAGAGGTAGAGGTATGGACTGCGTACATCTTACCCCCCCCAGACCCCACCAGGTGGGAATACACTGGGTTTGTTGTTGTTGTTGTATTTAAATATTTCTTAAACTCAAATTTAAAGGTGGAATTTGGGAATTTTAGCCCGAAATGCCCAGATTATCATTTCTGCAATTTGAATCATAATTTTACTCCATTTTCACATGGATTTTATCCTATGATTTAAATTAATCTTGGGAAGAATATTTTGGAAAAAAAATTATTTTTAAACTTCTTTTTTGAAAACCCATTTCAGAGGTCAATTTTGACACTAATTCAGAAATGGGCTATATAGGTATCATTTGCCTGCTTTTCATATGTAGATTTTTATTTTTATGTTTTAGTTGATTACAGGTCCATTTAGTTGGTTTTTTCCATTTGAGATAGGTTATGGCTTCACTTTCTTCAGACTATATTAGGTAGTTAATAATAATTTAAATGAATGTTATTTGTATGGGGTTGTATCATATACTATTTGTTTAGGTTATTTATATGCCCATGTAAGGGCCTATAGTTTGTGGTTTTGAGATATTATTTGCTATTTGTGACTGTGTGGGATGTTATATGATGTCTTTTATTTGACATATGTATATTGGTTAAACTCTTTTTTTGGGAAAAATCCTAGATGTTTGTATTAGTGTAGTATCAATGACTTTTTTCGATGTTTTAGCTGATGGTTTCTTGATTTTGTTGGATCATTGATAGTTGGTTGATTTAAGTTGATTTTTGGCTCACCTAGTTGGTATATTAGTTGGATATTAGAATTTTCATTTTTGTTGGTTGTGAGAATTATATCCTCATATCATATTCATTCATGAAATATTAGTACCACTGTAAAAATATTGAAACCCCTGGGTTTTTCTAATAGAAAATGTGATATCTTTAATACCCCTCAATCGATGTGTGTGAAAAATAGAAGTTATGGATACTGGTATTTGATATTTGTTGTATTTCGGTTGAGGAACCCCCATGGATCCTACCTCAAGAGCATAGCTCGGTATGTGTATACAGAGATTGTGCAATGACCTTGTGCATCACATTATCATCATCACCATTATTTTCATTGCATTCTACATATTGTGATTATTTTGTGATTGTGTTTCCATTCTTGACTTGGTTTTTGTCCATTTTTCCTATCTTTTTTCACATACATTTTGTGTATGTTTATATTTTTTCTTCTTTCCCCTACCTGTATTGGTTATATATGTATATAGTAGTGTTAGTGGAGACGGTGTGGAATACCATTGAGTTATTTTTTGATTGTAGGTGATGTGCCCATATCTTGTGTTTGTATGCTTTACTTCATAGTTCACTTAGTTGACCTATGATACCTACTTAGTACAAGTTGACTGTACTTATTCCTACCACACCCTTTTAATGTAGATCTAGGTATGAGTGTACCACACATATAGCTGATTCAAGCGACATTTAGATAATATTCGAGGAAGCAAATGTCTTATGCTTCAGGAGTTGGCCTACTACCTCATATTATCTACTTCTTGTATTATTTAGTAGTTAGAGATAGATTTGATCCTTTGTTGTATCTTTTGACACTCGAAATATATTAAGTAGTTCTTATAATGTGACACTAGGCTTTGGGGGATTGCACATGTCTTGACTATATATCCTTACTTTTACGATATATGTGTGTGGTTTGAATTTTTTCTAGGAGTCCTTCTAGTTTTTTAGCATTGATTCCATCTTTCATAATAGTTTGTGTGATAGTCTTACTTGTCAAGGGTTGTTGCTACAAGTGCCATCATGATCCTTTGTTTTAGGGTTGTGATAATTTTATATAAGAGTAGCCAGGTTCATTGGTCTCAATGGTATAAGAATGGGATGTCTAATATAGTCTTATGGTTAAGTTCCTAGACGTCTCTACCTATATTCTAGAGGGTATAAGATGTCATTAGGAAACTTTTCTTATTTTTTTCCTCGTCATCCTGGTCTTTCATACCTTATGTTCAAAATAGTGTTTTAATCTTGTCTATGCCTGTATTCGAGTATGGTATTTTGAGATTTGTAGTTCAGGCCTCCAAATGATGCCTCATCAGATGGGTTCTCATCCAACTAAATTTACTATGTCCCCTATTATTGTAAGTATAATTATGACATAAGAGAATTAGAATAGATTGGAGATATTCACTTATTTTGGTCCTTCTAGGTTCAGTGGTGCTATAGATAAGGATGCGTTTGAGTTCTTAATGGAGATGTAGATAAAGATTGATGGATGTTACTTATTGGTTTCCAATGTCTTGGTTTGCTGGAGAGGACTTGGAATCAAATTTTAGAGTCCTTTTTGGATAGATTTATGTCTTTTAGTTTGAGGGATTAGATGTGAAATGAGTTTGATCACTTACAACAACTCTCCATGACTGTTTCAGAGTATAAGCCATGATTCCATGCCTTTTTTGGATATTCTTATGGTAGTATTGCCTCCATGTTTTAAAAGATTCAAAAGTTCTTAAAGGGTTTGGATGTTTTTTTTCATCTTGCTACAACTCAGATGGTAGTTTATGGGGTGTCATTTCATATGGTAGTTATTAAATTCTAAAGGGTTTTGTCAATATCATGGAAGACTAGGGCAGGCAGTCTTATAGAGTTTAGGTAGTGGGTCTTCTATTTCAGTAGCTTTCGATGGTCGTTATAGTTTATCTATACCTTATTTCATAGAGTAGGACTGCAGGGTATGCAATGTGTGTAATGAGATTAGTCATTTTCCCAAGGACTGTACCCATCATATTTCTTAAGCTACTCTTATATTGGTTGTGAGAGGTAGAGGTTCTACTAGAGATGTAAGACACAATAGTAGTGGGGCCCTTGATGGTGGTTAAAGGACTACCAAGTCAGCTGGTGGAAATAGTTAGTTCTATGCTATGCCTGCCAGGCTTTAGGTAGTGGCATCTAATGTTGGCATTATAGGTATTTTCCATATTTGGTTCAAATATACCGCCCTGTTAGTTGATTTTGGGTTGACTTTCTCCTATATGTTTGGATATTTTTCTTCAGGTTTTGATTCTAGTTGTGAGCCTCTTGACATTCCTATCCATGTATCTACCCTCATAGGAAACTCTTTAGTTATGGATCGGGTGTACCGATCTTTTGTTGTGACTTTTGGTAGGTATAAGACCTGGGTAGATCTAATTGAGTTAGATATGGTAGATTCTAAGGTTATCTAGGGGTTGGATATATTAGCTCATAATTAGGTTGTCTTAGATTGTTATGCTAAAACTGTGACCTTATCTTCACAGGGTGTGCTGAGGTAAATTTGGAAGGATATACTTAATTTGGGTCCCAAAAGAGTTATATCTTTTTTTGGATTTGTTGCTTGATAAGAGGGGGTATTTGTCTTATTTGGCTTATTTTCATGATACTAGTGATGCTTCACCTCCATTTTTGGATTCTGCTCATGTAGTCCATGTGTTTGTGGATGTTTTGCCTATGGATTTGCCTGGTATGCCTCCGGATTGTCATTTTGACTTTCCTATCAATGTTGAG
Source organism: Capsicum baccatum var. pendulum (assembly GCA_030864225.1). Classification (NCBI taxonomy): domain Eukaryota; kingdom Viridiplantae; phylum Streptophyta; class Magnoliopsida; order Solanales; family Solanaceae; genus Capsicum; species Capsicum baccatum. The sequence continues at coordinate 187,760,786 of CM061554.1, forward strand.
CAGGGCACCAAGCCTATTTCTACTCTTCCTTCTAGGATGGCATCAATAGATTTAAAATAACTGAAGGATCAATTATAGGATTTGTTAGATAAGGGACTTATTTGACCAGGTGTATCACCTTGGGGTAAGCATATGTTGTTTTTTAAACAAAAGTGATGGTTCTATATGTATGTGTATTAATTCTTGGTCGTTGAACGAGATGACAGTTAAGAATGAGTACCCTTTTCCTCGTATTGATGATTATTTTGATCATCTTCAGGGTGTTTTGGTGTTTTTAAAAATTTATTTGAGGTTCGGGTGTCACCAGTTGAGGATTAGAGCTACAGATACTCCAAGGAAGCTTTTTAGGCTTAGTACGGTCATTATATATTCTTGGTCATGTCCTTTGGGCTGACTAATGCCCTAGTTGCATTCATGGAGTTTATTAAATAGGTATTTTGATCGTATCTTGACTATTTTGTCATTGTATTTATTGATGACATCTTGGTTTATTACAAGATAGAGGTCAATCATGAAAAGCATTTTAGATTGTGCTTTACAAATTGATGGTCGAGAAGTTGTATGCTAAGTTCTCCAACTGTGAGTTTTGGTTGGAGTCTATTTCTTTCATGGGTCATGTGGTTACAAAGGATGGTATGATGGCCGATCCGACTAAGATTGTAACGGTTTATGATTTGGCTAGTCCTACTTCTCCTACCAAGATTTGGAGTCTTGTAGGTTTAGTAGGCAACTATCGATATTCCGTTGGGGTTTTTTCATCAAATATAGATCTATTAGGTGAGTTGACCTAGAAGAAGATATCCTTTCAGTGGTATGATTTTCACGACACAAGGCTACCCCCTAGTCAAGACAATGGTGCTTATGGTCATAAGTGATCACAAGATAAACCATGAGTTGGTACCTTCTGTGAGCATTGAATAATATACTGATAATGAACATGTACGGAAATAACTGAATAAAGCCATAAGGTTCAAATACTGAAAAGATTATTTAAGTCTAAATGTCTGACGACATACTAAAAAGGGTGATCAAGTAACTGATAAACTGACTAGCTGTCTGAAGGACTGAAAACATCTAAAAGCCTCTAAACTAACTAAAGAGTTATAAGACAGACCGTAAATAATTCTAAACTAAACTAAATGAAAAGAATTATGTAATTATTGAAATAACATAGCAGGTCCTGGACATATGAGGACTCACCACAACTACTACTCCTAATATGCTGAAATTTCTAAGCCCAGTCAGGAAATTGAGCATCCAAACCTATGATATAAGACATCATAGCGCGAAGAAAAGTATGTGATCAGTACCTCGAATATACAGGTCTATGAGATGAGGTTACGATGAAATACATAGGTTTATGTGCATGAAATACTGACTGAATGAGTAGCATATGATAATAAAAACTAAATAACAAGAGATAATTGATGCATAAAATGCATGAAATTTGTAAAATCTGAGAATGCCTGACCAAGTATATGACATGATTCTAAAATAGTCTGCAAACTAAAATATTGAATTCTAGTAACTGAATAACTAATGAACTGTATGCTATGGTGATGATAGGCGAATTTACACGCCTATAGTGCTATATTTTACCCATATTTTAGCCAAGTTTTGAGGGCAAATTATATAATTCATGCACTTTTAGTCCTTTTTCCTGTAAGTGAGCTAACGAACATGATTAGCAAGTTTTCAGGTATAAATGATGCAGAATTCAGCATTTTATTGATAACTTGACGCCAAAGAAAGCTTCACAAAAGGAGGAAAGCAAAGCTTGGACGCCAAGGACCAAAAGTGACGCATGGAAAACCTGTCCCAGGACAAAACAACATTTCTGAAGACTTTGGGGACTAGCAGTAACTTAGTAGGATTAGGATAATGATACATTAACCTAGTAGGATTGGGTTAAGTAATGCAGTAGCTTAGTAGGAATAGGATATGGGTATTATAAATATCCTATTTGGCTAGATATTTTAATTCATTCCACACCATTCCCCTATTCCATCAATTCCCATCTATCCACCATCCATCCATCCATCAAAACAATTTTCTTTATTAATTCATTGTTGACATTATTTTTCATCTATTCAATTCTTAATTTCCGCAACAAGAGAAACGTTACTTTGCAAAGAAGTCACGCCTAAACGCCTACCACACTTTACTACACGAGATCTTTATTGTGGTATAATAACAATGTCGATTGTAATTTCCTTCGCACTCATTCGTAACTTAACTTCTCTGTTGGGGTTATGGAATCCTTATGAGATACTATCTAAGGCTATGAGTTTGTGAATTCGTGACAAGTGTATTGCTTATATCATTATTCTCTTCATCTTAATGCAAATTCTTGTGGCTGCAGACGCATAGAATAACGCCAGTATAGCATTAACTTGTTCGAAATAAAAGTTATATGTCTGGAAAAGAGATAATGTCAAGGTAATAGGGTCCCATCCCCTATTAAAAAGTTAGTGCCGTAACTGGATTAACCTATTGGAGAATTTGTACCATTAGATACGCTTTAAGCTCGAAAGAGTTAAAGTGAAATAATCCTTGCCAAGGTCGAAAGACGCTTGGATTTACCATAGAATACAATTCTCTATAAGCACATGCATGTCTGAATTCCGCATAACTCATAGCCAATAGAGACGTACAACTCATAAGGTGGACATACCCCCAACTCCTAAATTCTCATTGTTTTACATCTTACTAAATATTCTTTATTTTTACTTTGCTATTTTCAGTTTTACTCTATTATTTTGGTTACACGTTACAATCCCCCCTTTCTACGAGACTTCCACCAAAAGTCTAATAATCATTACTTACTTGTTGACCGGCTATTCCCTGTGGGATCGATACCCAACCCAGTTGGGTTCTATACTTGACTACGATCGCTTTACACTCTTACGAGAGCTATAGATTGAGCGTTACAAAAATTGGCGTCGTTGCCGAAGAATACGAGTGTCAACTAAGTTTGTGATAATTACTAGACCCTTTGGTCAAAGGTTCTCATACTTTTACTTTTAGTTTTTGTTTTTGTTCTCTGCAGGTTTTTATTCAGTGCATTCCCCATACTCAAAGTTCTGGTCAATCATTATTACCTATTAATCTTGAACCACAACGTATTGGCAGAATGTAGGCACAACACAAAATTAAAAGGATGGCTGCTCAACAGGAACATGTGAGACTAGCTGCTCTAGCAGCCGCTCAAGTGCATCAACAGAACATTGATAACCCCGGGCGAGCAATAAATCCTGACGACGAGGACCTAGGTGATGACGAGTTACTAAACCCTAGGCATGGTGCTAAGATCGTAACACCTGCCAACAGAAGAGATCGTCAAGAAAGGTTTAGGCATGAACGCCGACCAGTACAACCAGCTTTCGACGATGATGATGATGATCTTGATAGAGCCGGAGCCACAGGAGCCATTATTCCTCCACCATTAACGCCCGGAGCCAAGTTCAACATCACAAGCACCATGATTCAGTTATTGCAACTCAAGGGATTATTTGGTGGACTAGCAGGCGATGATCCGAATATGCATCTAATCAACTTTATTTCTACATGCAAGTCGTTTGACAATCCTGGCGTTGGTCAGAATGCAATTCGATTTTGCCTATTTCCATTGTCTCTGTCTGGGGAGGCAACTCTATGGTTGAATGGGCTGACTCCTGATTCTATTACAAATTGGAGGCAATTGAGAGACGCTTTCCTAGAAAGATTCTTTCCGCCATCCAAAAGAGCAAAATTAAAAGATGAAATCAGCAACTTTCAGCAGCTTCCAACCGAACCTCTTCATGAAACATGGGAGAGGTTCAAAACGAAGCTTATGAGGTGCCCGAACCATCACATAACCAATGTCCACCTAATGGAGATACTATATAGATCCTTGAATTCAATAACTAAACCAGTAGTGGATAATGCGGCTGAAGGATCATTTATGGACCTCACCTTTGGGCAGGCAAGCAATATGCTAGATCGGATGACAAACCAAAGTAGAGCTTGGCATACCAGGGATTCTGAGGTAGCAAGCCCTACTATATCTATTGGCATGACTGCTGAACAAAGGAGAAGAGAAGAAGAACGTGATCAAGATATGGCGCACATGAAAACACAAGTGGATCTTCTTACAAAACATCTATTATCAGGGAAGACCGAAAAAAGTCAAAGCTATTGCGTCAAAAGGAAGAGACAAATCTGATTCGGAAGAAGAGGCCAACTACTTGAACAATCAGGGGGGTTTTCGAGGTAATACACAAGGAAACCAAGGTCGGAACTATTATGATAAATCTTGAAACAAGGACCAAGGTAGTTGGAAGAACAAGAATGAAAAGAGTGGTTTATACGTTCCCCCAGGAAGACGTGACACCACTACATCCAGTTCGGGAAATATGGAAGAGATGATGGCTAAACTATTGAAAGGAGTGGAAGCAACCAGTGCTGGAGTAACGGAGGTAATAAATGATTTGTCCTCTATGAAGCATTTAGTTGATTCTCATTCCACTTCAATTAAACAAATAGAGCAGCAATTGAGCCAACTTTCAACTGCACTCAATCAAAGAAAGGCTGGCACCTTACCTAGCAACACTGTGCAAAATCCAAGGAATGACGGATCATGTATGGCTATTACTACCAGGAGTGGTAAGGTGCTGGAAAATTCATCCCAAAGTAAGCAAGTGGCTGAGCATAAAGAAGATAAAGACGCCATAGACAATGACCAAGATGTCCATGACGTCACCCCTAGTGGTTTGTAGCCTGAAAAAACCAAAATTCGAAAGCAAGAGGAGAAGAAAGCCGTGGAGAAAACAATTCCATATCCACCACCACCGTTTCCTCAAAGATTGAAGAAGATTGCGGATGATTCAAAGTTCGGCAAATTCATGAATATGTTAAAGCAGCTGACCATTAATGTTCCGTTGGTAGAGGAACTAGAACAAATGCTTGGGTATGAGAAATTTATGAAGGATCTTTTGACAAAGAAGTGAGCAGCAATCTATAAGTTGAAGGATACTGTTTATCACTGCAGCGCAATCTCTACTCGATCACTAGTTCAGAAGAAGGCTGACCCCAGTGCTTTATTTATTCCTTGCACGGTTGGATCTATGAATTTTGCTAAGGGATTGTGCTATCTGGGTGCTAGCATCAATTTGATGCCACTGTCCATCTATAAGAAATTGGGGTTAGGCGATACGACACCAACCAATATGAGGCTCGTGATGGCTGATAGGTCGGTAAAAAGACTTGTGGGTATCTTAAATGATATGTTGGTGAAGGTTTCTTCATTCATCTTTCCTGCAGATTTCGTTATTCTGGATTGTGAGGCGGACTCTGAAGTTTCCATAATCTTGGGACGCCCTTTCCTTGCAACAGGAAGTGTGCTTATTGACATAAGAGCTAATGAGCTTTTATTTTAGTTGAATGACGAAGTGGTCCGCTTTGATATATGCAAAGCAATGAAGCAGCCCAGCGATATGAATGTGTTCTCTGTAGCTGATGTTCATTATGAGGATAAGAAAGCATTATCTGTAGCGAAACAGCTTACTGTTGAGCCATTGTCTGCTTCACTACTGAATGTTGAGCATAAGGATGATGAAGATTATGAAGAAAATCCATGTGCTCTAACAGGAATAAGGTCCTATTCTCATACTCCTATGCAGCCGGACCTTGATCTTAAGAATCAACCGTCACCAACAGCAAAGACTTCCATTGAAGAGCCACCAATCCTAGAATCGAAAGAGCTCCCCGATTATCTAAGGTATGTTTTCTTGGAAAGTGGAAATATACTTCCGGTAAGTATGGCGGATGATTTAAGTGAACAGCACGTAGAGGCTCTCATCTCTGCTCTGAAGAGATACAAGAGAGCCATAGGTTGGACTATTGATGATATAATTGGTATCCCTCCTGGGATAGGCATGCACAAGGGTCATCTCGAAGAAGATTGCATGCCTACAAGTAAGCCTCATTGTCGTCTGAATCCATTCAGAAAATGATCCACCATATATCTCGATGAAGTCTAAGTAATCGAGATAGCTATGTCGTGCCGCGACAATAAATCAAGCGCTTGGTGAGAGGCAACCCATCGTTTTTCATATTTTGTCTTTCTTTCGTTCCATTACGTGTTTTCTTTTGATAAATAAAAATCCAAAAAGAAGAGTCTTACCACGACCAAAACTAAGGCGCTTGATGGGAGGCAACCCATCGTTCTAATCGTCTTTATTGTTTTTTAGTAAATATAGGTGCAAAGAGGTGTAAAACGAGGAGGTCAGTTTCAAATTTTGATTTGGATGTATTGCATGTTAAAGGTGGTATGTTAGGAATGAAGAAGCAAAAGGCTATGGATTGAGAATTGCTCATGAAAATATAGGCATCGAACAAGGCTAGGCCTAGGTAAAACTAGGCCACGAACAATGCAAGGACTATACTATGGCCTAAGGTCTCGGAATCTAGTGTGCCATAGCATAGGCGCCGCCCATGCCCAAGTATGCCATAGCATAGGCGCCGTCTATGCTAATGCCTTTTGTCTCTGAATCTCATATGCCATGCTAAAGGCGCCGCCTATTCCTAGGAATGCCATTCCATAGGCGTCGCCTATGCTAGACAATGCTTTGCAAAAGGCGCCGCCTATGCCAAGCATAGGCAAAGCAAAAGGCGCCGCCTATGGTCACTTCTTGTCTCAAAATCCGATTTTAAATAGGTCAAAACCCGACCCAACCTTCTCCTATAAATATGAGACTTAGTCTTGAACCAAAAACATATTGGAAACCTAGCTTAAGCGCCGCCTATAGTCCCCAAATCCTCTCAAAAATTTTCCTTTTGCTCTCTTACTTCACAAGAACATCATCCAAAGGCATCAATCAAGTAAGTACTACTTTGTTCTTCTTTTATATTCCGTAATTACTACACTACTATGCCCATTATGAATTTTTGAATCTTGAAAGTAGTATTGATAATTTGAATGTGATTGAATTATTGTGATACAACCAAGTGGGTGAATGAATACATAAGGATGATCTTAACTTATTTCCAACTTGAATTTGATTTTGATGCACTATCATACTTCTGTGGAATTGATATGGTCACAAAAATTGCATAATCTTGTCACTTGAATACTTACATGTTGGAATGACTTGTTCATCGGAATAAGAATTATAGTTGCCTACCGACATAGGAGGTTGTGATTATTGTTAGATGCTATACCTTGATTCAATCCCTATGTAGTAGTCTTGATATATCAAACATGAAAGTATTGCCAAGATTACAAAAAGTATGACTTCTCTGATTTTATTATTGGAATATAGCACCTAAAACGTATATCGATGATGTCTGAATAATCGACCACTTTCACTTCACTAGTCTGTACCAACAAACTAAGTGTGGGGTGGTGCCCCTATTCCTTGTTTATAGATTGTATCCATCGAGATGATGCTAACATGAACATTGTTTTAGTCTCAGATACAATGGCACCCAAAGCAAGACAAGGCAAAGATAAGGCTACCACTTCCCAAAAAGGCAAGAAAAGAGGCAGAAAAGAGCAAGGAGAATCATCTTTGATGCAATTACCACGCCGCATGTTTGGAATAAAATGGGTTCTTGAGGAGGAAGCGAAGGAATGGTATAGGAACAACAAGGAAAGAAAATATGTTCATGTGGACTTGATAAACAAGGAAAGCCTAGAAAAGAAAGAACCGCGAATGTTGGCCAAGATCATGGCGTTACATCTTGATTTCATTTTCCGAGACATAGGAGAGTGCAATCTCTATCTAACATGAGAATTCTATGCCAACTGGTCACCGAAAACCACAGGGAATGAAGTCAAGATTCAGGGCCAAGTTTTACAACTCAATGCGGATTTCTTCAACTCCTTTCTTGGCTTGCCTGTTATTGATCCATCACCATTCAAAGAGTCGTACAGTAGACCTCCATACAGAGCTATCCAACACACACTTTGTGGCACAAGATCCATGGCACGGTGGAGTAGACACAAAGACACCGATCGACCCAACACCTTCCCATATGCTCCTTTAAATAGGGAAGCAAGGATATGGTTGTGCATAGTCAACTCTTGCCTCATTCCAGGGACATAATACACAAAAATAACAAGAGATAGAGTGTGCTTGGTATATGCATTGATGACGAATGTCCCTATCAACATTGGGGCAATCATTCGGTCTATAATGCGGAAGGCTAGGCTACACAAGAGGTCCCATTTCAGCTTCAGCAATCTGTTGACTGCAATCTTGAGGAAGGAAGACATCGAAGAGGAACCGACTGATCATAAACTCCCACACAACTCGAAGAAGGTTGACCTTACAAAGGTCAAAGATGCTGAATCAACACATGGCATCAATCTTACCACTTCAGAAAGGCATGCTCGATATGAGAGTTTCTTTCGCCATCTTTATGGCATGACTTGGTTTACAATAATGAGCGGAGGTCGTGTTCCAACTGCTGCAGAGCTCCAACAGCTGGATCATGACTATCCAATGAATGTGCATGCAAGGGAGATGTGTGGAATAGGTACATATTTTGAGGAACCTCTTGATGACGATGTGCCAACCGATGATGATCGACGAATGCCAGACTCCGACGTGGAGGAGAATTCTAATGACGACGACTCATATGATGATTCCGAAGAAGAGGGTATGACCCCCGACATAGAGGAGGAGTCCGACTGACCAGGTTCTTCGTATTTATTTTCCACTGAGGGCAGTGTGTCCCGTCTAAGTATGGGGTGGTGGTATTTGCATGCTATACTTCTCTATCCGCATTTGCATTTATGTTTGCTTTAGTTTTTTTTTTTTCATTTTTTATTTTTTTTTAGTAGTTAAATTTTTTTTACTTAGCTTCACATGAAATTATTCTAACAGGCAGCATGAGATTATGACAAGAGTTTGTGCTAAAATCATGACTATTGAGACGTTTAGGCTCTAATTGTGACTCACTATGTGATATTGTGTGGTTTAATTCCTTCATCTGTTGGGTCGAGAGTCTATGCTACTCCCAATAAAGTCGACCATGTGCCTTGTGTGTGCAAGGATATAGTATATTCTGTGTTTGTGGCTGATGCTAGAACTTGCCTGGTATGTATGTAAAGCGAAAATAAGGAGTGCAAGTCTGGGAGATGATTTAGGCATTTCTTTGGCAACCTATACTTGTTTACATTCTTTTTACCTACCCATGGACATTATCCTAGTTAACCCCTTTGAGCCTTTAGCCTATTTTCTTTGACAGCCTCATATGTAAGCCTAATCCACTTTTTCAAGACCATAATTTGATCCAACTTCCTAAGTGCTTTAAATTGTAAAGTTATGTGACGAAATAAGAGGAAAATGGGTGAGTATGATGCCTTAGAATGTATTGGTGCTTGAATTTGTTATGAAAAAAAAGTGCTATCATAAGAGGTATGTTATGAAAAGAAAAAGGAAAGAAAAAAAAATAAAACTGAAAAGTTAGTCATGTTCAAAATTGAAAAACAAAAGAGGAGAAAAGGGGTGGTAGAATAAAAGAAAGTAGAAAGGTTGTTTGAAAGAAAAGTGTTAATGATACAATGTGATGTATTAAAGCGCTTAGGAACATAGTCACTATTTCTGGCCAAAATATTCCTACCCGTCCCTTTGCCTACATTACAACTATCAAAAGACCTATTTGATCCTAATCTTAGCATTCTGACATTTAGTGGAGCATTACACTAAGGGCAAGCCTATGGACATCAGTTGCAGCATATGAATTCTTTGTGAGAGCGAGAGCAAGGATACTCTTATACCCATGTTTGAAAAATATGCTATACTTATGAGTGATTATGGGTAATATATTGTGAGACACATATGGTTGATGAGTTTTGGGTAGTCGTGTATGATTCTTTGTGCCTTAAATTTTGAATATGAGCTGACCACCATCACGAGTCTATGTTGGAGGTTGAATTGTTTCTACTAATGATTGGAAAACTACTCTTTGTTGATGGACATGATATTTTGTTCGAGGACGAACAAAGCTTTAAGTGTGGGGTGTTGATGATACGCGAATTTACACGCCTATAGTGCTATATTTTACCCATATTTTAGCCAAGTTTTGAGGGCAAATTATATAATTCATGCACTTTTAGTCCTTTTTCCTGTAAGTGAGCTAACGAACATGATTAGCAAGTTTTCAGGTATAAATGATGCAGAATTCAGCATTTTATGGATAACTTGACGCCAAAGAAAGCTTCACAAAAGGAGGAAAGAAAATCTTGGACGCCAAGGACCAAAAGTAACGCATGGAAAACCTGTTCCGGGCAAAAACAACATTTCTGAAGACTTTGGGGACTAGCAGTAACTTAGTAGGATTAGGATAATGATACATTAACCTAGTAGGATTGGATTAAGTAATGCAGTAGCTTAGTAGGAATAGGATATGGGTGTTATAAATACCCTATTTTGCTAGAGATTTTAATTCATTCCACATCATTCCCCCATTCCATCAATTCCCATCCATCCACCATCCATCCATTCATCAAAACAATTTTCTTTGTTAATTCATTGTTGAAATTATTTTTCATCTATTCAATTCTTAATTTCCGCGACAAGAGAAACGTTACTTTGCAAAGAAGTCACGCCTAAATGCCTACCACACTTTACTACACGAGATCTTTATTGTGGTATAATAACAATGTTGATTGTGATTTCCTTCGCACTCATGGGTAACTAAACTTCTCTATTGGGGTTATGGAAGCCTTATGAGATACTATCTAAGGCTATGAGTTTGTGAATTCGTGACAAGTGTGTTGCTTATATCATTATTCTCTTCATCTTAATGCAAATTCTTATGGCTGCAGACGCATAGAATAACGCCAGTATAGCATTAACTTGTTCGAAAGAAAAGTTATATGTCTGGAAAAGAGATAATGTCAAGGTAATAGGGTTCCATCCCCTATTAAAAACTTAGTGTCGTAACTAGATTAACCTCTTGGAGAATTAGTACCATTAGATACGCTTTAAGCTTGAAAGAGTTAAAGTGAAATAATCCTTGTTAAGGTCGAAAGACGCTTGGATTTACCATAGATTACAATTCTCTATAAGCACATGCATGTCTGAATTCCGCATAACTCATAGCCAATAGAGACGTACAACTCATAAGGTGGACATACCCCCAAATCCTAAATTCTCATTGTTTTACATCTTACTAAATATTCTTTATTTTTACTTTGCTATTTTCAGTTTTACTCTATTATTTTGGTTACACGTTACAATCCCCCCTTTCTACGAGACTTACACCAAAATTCTAATAATCATTACTTACTTGTTGAACGGTTATTCCATGTGGGATCGATACCCAACCCAGTTGGGTTCTATACTTGACTACGACCGCTTTACACTCTTACGAGAGCTGTAGATTGAGCGTTATCATATGGTCAAACAAACCTGAACTGAATTCTATATTGAATAATAAACTGAGACAGTGGGAGGTATTATCTAACTGACATGCCTAAATCTGAGCTAAGTCGTGTCCAGCCTGTAACTCCAGTTTGAAGGGTTTCAGTACCGTGCCATGGGTAATAACAATGGTTGTGTGGTCCTATTAAACTAATGTCCTGAAGGACTAACGAGTCACCCTCAAATGGCATGTGCTCTAGTAAGATATGTGTTACCCTTAACTGGCCGGTAAACAATCTAAATTATTGTATTCTAATCTTAGAAGCGATTCGAGTAATCTATTCAAGCTATATATCATCAGTCAGATACCACGATTTGATACCTTTTCTATTAGATATAGAACTAAGAAATCTTGGCGTAACTCAGTCAGATCATTTGAGAAAGATGATCAGTATAAGATTCTGTTCAGTTATATTTAATTAAGACTTTAGTTCAGAGTCTTTTAGTTGGGAGAAAAAACTAGCACCGATAGAGGAAAGGGATGTCAGCTCCCCATTAGAGAGGCCGAGTCATTCGGAGCAATCCCTGAACTCCAAAACTGGGTAGCCAGCACATGATTCAGAAGTCTCCCATTAGTAGAGGTTGTCACCATCTCAGGCAGACTTCATTCGAGGGTCATCCCATCAGAGAGGTTTGATTGAATAGGTCTTTATCCGTGGCATGGTATTGACACCCTTCTAGATGGGGTTATAGGTTGGACCCCACCTGTGGTAGGTTGGGGCATGTCGGTTAAGTAACTAGTTACCACAGTTGCAGTTTCAGTATTAATTTCAGAAATCAGGACTGTGAGGTACAGTCATCTATCTCAGTAAGGAATTCAGATAGTTATATTAATTCATGGACCATCCCATCGGATAGGCTTGGTCTCATATACAAATACTTATTATCATATCTAGAGATATTCCATCAGATAGGCTTGATGTCAGTCCTAAATTCTATTGAGTATTCCTATTATCATATCCAGAGATCTCCTGTTAAATACGCTTGATCTCAGTCTCAGAATCTATTTAGTATTCTTATTATCATATCTATAGATCTCCCATCAGATAGGCTTAATATCTATCTTAGATTTTGTTGAGTATTCTTATTTTCAGATTTGGAGATGATCATACTTCTTATCATTGATAATCGCTTCTTAAATAATACGTTAGAAAAATTGATCTCTAATCCTGTCAGTCGAAAGTAGTAAGCTCAGAATTCAATCCTTTATGTGAGTACGTCCAGACTCTTAGTTATAAATATCAGATGAGTCACTGATTTAGTATCTCAGTGCCAGTGTTGAGTTCAGTCTATAGAAAAGTGGTATATGAATTTCAGTATCTAGAGTTGCGATAATTATATTCATGGTCTATACATTCATATATGTGTTCTCATGCAACATCTTCATGATTATTCAGTTTAGATATTGTGCATACATGAGCCCTTGCATTAGCCTACCTCGTTTACATACTCGGTATATTCCGGTACTGACGCATTTTGGATATGGTGTTTTATTTAACACCATTGGTTCAGAGGCAGTGGATCCAGAGTGTCCTCAGCTATTCAGTCTTTGTCAGCAGCAGTAGCAGTGAGTCCTCTTCTTTCGAGGAGGAATCTCAATTTACTATTATTGCTTCAGACTTTCTTTATTTTCAGTTGAGGGAGTTAGTTGGGGACTTGTCCCTTCAGCTCCGCAATTCAGATAGTTTGTAGGCTTTTTAGATGGATGTATTAGTATTCAGTTTTTCTGTATTATGAGTATTCATAGATGTGTTGAACCTTATGGCTAGTTTCCACATTTATTTTAGATATTATGCAGTGTATAGGTACAAATATCAGTAAAGGGTTAGCTTGTGGTCCTTCGAAGTCATAAGCACCTGTGATGTCTCGGGATGGGATCTTGGGGCATTACACGAACATGTCCAAGTACTACTTGAACACTATGTTCATCAAATCCATGAGAGTTGTTGGTCATTCATTAGTCCAAAAGACAATTTGAAATTAGAAGTGACCATATCGAGTTCTAAAAGATATTTTTGGAATGTCACATTCTCTGACTCTGAGCTGATGATAGTTAGATCTGAGGTCTATCTCAGAAAATTAAATGGCACCCTGAAGTTGGTCAAAAAAGTCATCAATCCTGGGGAGAGGATACTTATTTTTTACTGTGACTTTGTTTAACTGACGGTAGTCGAGGCACAGTCTGAGAGAACCATATTTCTTATGCAAGAAAAGGACTGGAGTTCCCTATAGGGAAACACTGGGCCTAATAAATCCCCTATGTAAAAGATCTTTCAATTCTCTAAGCTTAGTCGAAGCCAGTCTATACGGTGGAATATCGATAGTCTGGGTATCTAGATGAAGATCTATTTCGTAGTCAATTTATCTTTCAGGAGGAACTCATTAAAGATGTTCAGGGAACAAATCTTGATATTCCTTTACTACTGAAACTGCATTTAGACTTGTAGTCTCAGAATTAGATTCTTTGACTCAAATAAGATGGTACATGCAACTCTTAGATATCATTTTTCTTTTTCTAAAATATGACACAATCTGATCCCTAAGCACTAAAATAATACCCTCTATTCAATGACTGGGTCATTAGGAAACTAAAACTGAATTACTTTATTTCTATAATCCACCAAATCATAGCATGAGTTGAGCCAATCCATGCTGAGAATGACATCAAAATCATTTATCTCTAAATTTACGAGGTCTACTTAAGTGATTTTTTGGTATATTATAACCGGGATGTTTCGGTACACCCGTCTGGTTGTGATAGATTTATCCACTAGAGTAGACATTGAGAAAGGATCTACTAAAGTTTTTGGAGTGACACCAAAATAGACAACTACATAGCGGGTTACAAAAGAAATTTAAGCTTCGAGATCTTACAAAGCTTAAACATGAAGATGAAAGACCCAAAACATACCCATAACCACATCCGGAGAGATTTCCTAATAATAACGAGACTGAAGTGCATACAATATGTTATGGCACTGGCCACTGGTTTCACTATACAAAGTTCCCTGATGGGTTAGACAACTGGATAGAACTAGAGGATGATTGGGCTGACCCTTTTGACCACTCTTTAGGTAATCTCTCACTTTCTAGCCTGGATTTCCACACCCATAATACATATCACTATCGACTCAACACACACCTTGATAATTCCTATCATATTTCTAGCAAAAAGAATTAGTACAACCACTATTCTTATTACTCTTGGGCTTAAAACCTGGTGCCCTATCCAAACTGTTATTTCTAAACTTTGGTACTGATGCACTAGATTAAGATGGAGATGGGGCTGAAAAGTTTTGACGGAACTGAGAAAGGTTACCACCCTCTGACCTAGGTTGAAAAAAATTAAAGCTATATGTCTTGGCCCTCTTATTCTCTCTCTCTTTCTCCATAAGGTTTTATTTCTCAATTTGTTAACCATGGACCATAATCCTAGATATGTCCATCTTCTTAATAAACATAGAAGTTCTACACTCCTTTACCAAACTATAAAATATACCAGAGATGAACATACTCATTCTAGACCTGTTATTAGCTACCATCGAAGGAGCATCCCTCACTAACTGAGTAAACTTAAGAGAGTATTCCTTCACACTAATATTATGCTGCTTCAAATTAATAAACTCTAGCACCTTAGTTTCTCTCAACTCTAAAGTAAAGAAAATATCTAAAAAGGTCATGACAAACTCCAACCAATCTACAGGCCCTGTATCCTCTACATATCCTGCGTTGGTGCCCCTATCCTCCTTACATTGTTTATACCATATGTGTGCTATATTTTATAAGTGGTAAGAAGCTAACTATAAAAAAACTCCCGCGGGCCCTCATCAGACCTTGATCTTAAAAATAAAGAAGGATTCATTCGAGTGAAATGTTGAATCCTAGTTACATCTATATTTGTCATTGGATTAGTTAGGGCAATAACCTTCTGAATATTCTGAGTAGCTACTGAATGATCTAAGGTAGTGAAGGAAGCTCTGAACTCAGCCTGATAGACGTGGTCATTCAGGGGATATTCCTGAATAGTAAGAGGTATGGGCTGGTTTCCATTCCTTCTTCTGCTATTCTTTCTAGGAGACATTTTCTATAACGGAATAAAGGTGGATTAGAAAGATAGGTTAAATAGAGCTCATGCTCACTTTCATAACATGAATAGTGAAAGAAGGGAAACTTTTCCTAAAATATCTTGTATCCTCTTGTCCATAAGTGTGGGGCACTATACACCTATGTACAACACTCTACTAAATGCAGTTTTCAGACTCCCTAGGCCACGGTAAAACTTTAGGCTCTGATACGAAGTATTTTATGACCCAAGACTACCCCCTAGTCCCAAAAACAGTGCTTACGGTCACAAGTGACCATAAGCTAACCCATGAGCCAGTACCTGCTGTGATCACAGGGTAATATACTGATAATGAACATATGCGAAAATAACTGAATAAAGCCATAAGGTTAAAATAATGAAAATACGATTTAAATCATAAGTTTGAATTTTTGATTACATACTGAAAAGGGTGATCAAAAGACTGGTAAATTGGCAAAGTATTTGAATGACTAAAAATATCTGAAATCCTTTAAACTGAATGAAAATTTGATGGGACAAGGCCCAACTAATTCCAAATTAAACTAACTAAAAAGAATTATGGAAAAACTGAATTAACATAACAGGTCCTCGACATATGAGGACATACCACAACTACTGCCACTGATAAGATAAACTGTCTAAGCATAGTTAGGAAACTGAGCATCCGAACCTATAATATAAGGCATCATACTGTAAAGAAAAGTACTCAATCAGTACTTTGAATGTACTAGTATATGAGATGAGGGTAGGATAAAATACATAGGTTAATGTGCATGACATACTGACTAACTGATTAGCATGATAAAATAACTAACTAAATAACATGACATAACTGATACAGAAAATGCATGAAAGCTAAAAAATCTGATAATGCATGATCAAGCATATAACATGATTCTAAAATAGTTTGTAAACTTCAATTCTAAAATCTGGTAATTGAATAACCAAGGAACTATATGCTATTGTCAAGAAAACTTGAAATAAATTATGTACTAAATACTAAACTGAGACTTTAGGAGGTATCATTTAAGCGACTTGACCCAATCTTAGCTAAGTGGTGTCTAAACTATAACCCTAGTTGGAAGGGCGCCAGTACTATGCAACGGGTACTAACAATGGATATATGGATCCATTAAACCAATATCCTAAAGGAATAATAAGTAACCCGAAACTGATAGGTTCTCTAATAAGAGATGTGTTACCATCAACTAGCAGGTAAACACTTTTTCAACCCTCAATTGACAGGTTGATATCTCAAACCTACGCTGGCTATGTCTTTCTAGAACTAAAGATTTGGTACTAAAGGTCACACCCTCTACTTGAAGGTGATCCCTGATCTCTAGGTTCTCTGGGTGCGAAATTCTACTAACAACTAAATGTGATTGATTGCTTGACAAAAGTAAGATTAACTAAGCAAAGAATTAATCATAATACTAACTATAAGAAAATTCTCATGGTTTATCTAAAATCATTCTAAAGATACTGAAATTATGTACACATCTAAGTATCGGGTGTTCATAACCCTCTATCAATGAATAAAAATAACAACAAGGATATATGAAGAATTGAAAACTGTAATAAAGGATCATTTCTCAAAACCCAACCTTTAGACATTTCATCAAATACATGGGAGTCATGAATATAAGCATGGGAATGAGTAAAACATGTAATTAAAAACATAGTTGCAATTTTAAAATATGAATATGGAATTTAACATGGAAATTCCATAATTCAAATGTTTAAAGGGATCATCCCATCAAAAAAAAGTTGTAACATAACTTGTAATCAAAATCAATTACAACTTCTTGGAGATAATTCATCATAAACATGTAAAACTCAAAATTTGATATCAAAAGGGATTCTTGGACTCCATGGGTCAAAAGGGCCCATGGATGAACATAACACATACGTTCAACCCTAAATCTTGAAAGAGAAACACAAATCCTTGAGCTTACTTGAAGGTTCATGGATTTCGTACTTAATTTCTTGGTTTCTTGAAGAGGAATGAATGCAATTGATAAACTTAGGGGATGATTAGGGTTTATTTTTAGAGGAAAATAGGGGTAAAATATTTATATAATTCCCTAATCGACATTTTAATTCATTATTTTATGAATTGGATTGAGGGAAAAGACTGAATTACCCCTCAAAAATTAAATTTATAATTAGAATACAGATTAGAGGGACACTACGATGCGGTGAAGGGCTCATCATTCTATCCAATGTGATGCACCACTATCGTGGTGAGTTTTTAAAATTGATATGCAAACGTGACCCAAACCTTGTATGAAAAAAATTTAAAATTCCCTGATACATGCTCCTTACACTCCTGAAAATTAATTAACTCAAAAAACTACATCTCGAGGTTTGAAAAAACTCATTTAAAAATCACCAAAATCAAGAGGAAAAAATTATGACTATGTCCCCATTACTTAGTGAAGTTTTCTGGACTTAAGTTTCTTATAAATGTAGCTAGGATCTGAGCTAAGCTAAAAAAGTAGTATTACACTGATGCTTGTTAGGTGAGCTTTCAAAATCTCTTGGATTTGTTTACCTCATATCCTATCTTGACTTTGTATGAGAAGGTCATGAGTTTTACTGTCTTCTATGATACTCTGTGTGTTTTTTTAGGTCTTGTATTAATGTTGGAGGGTAACCTTAATACTGTTCTTTCTCGTCAGTTGAATCTTCATTAGAGGAGTTGCCCTACCCATGGTTTGGAGTCCTGTATGGTTATTTCCTCTTTGAAGTTGTTGAGGAACTACTTGTAAGGAGTTCATTGTGAGTTTTTCCTAGATCATCGGAGCCTTCGATACTTATTCTCCCAGTAATATCTTAACATGTGGTAATGCCATTATCTTGAGTAGCTTAAGTATTATGATGACTATTCTCTATTATCTGAGCAACACTACTATGGTCATGGATGCCTTAAGCTAAAAGTATACTAGCATGGGTAGCTTGGCATATATTTTGACCAAGGAGAGGCCTTTATCCTTAGAGATCAATCTTTAGATTAATAGATGGTTAGGATTTATATTTCGACACCTGAGTGTGTTTTTCCATTCATGCAGGCTAGGCCCTCCTTGATGAAGCAGATTTAGGGTCATCAGTTTGATGATTTTGGTTTGAGAATGATTCAAAATAAGGTGGTCAGTTTCGAGGTTAAGCATTACTTGATTTAAATGGTGTTTTGAGTATTAGAGTCCAAGTTTGTGCGCTGACAGTGATTGATTGGATTATATTGATTTTGGAGTAGGTTTATTATTCCAGGCATTCTATTCATCGAGTAGTGACTAAAATGTATTATGACTGGAATAAACATTACTAGTGTGGTTGTATAAGGAAGAATGTAGTTAATTTTGTAGCTTGTTGCCTATGTTGCTAGCATATGAAGGCTGAGCATTTGAAACCTAATAGTTTGCTTTAGAGGTTACCTATTCCTAATTGGTAATGGGAATGAATCACTATGAACTTTGTTACCAAATTTCCTCATACATCTCATGGTTTAGATAATGTTTAGGTCATCATGGATCGGTCAACCGAATCCACTCACTTTATTTTGGTTTAGGTTTCTTTTAGTACTGAGAGGTTGGCCCATATATATATTAGCGAGATAGTTTATCTTTATGGTGTTCCAATGTATATCATCTCAGATAGAGGATTATTGTTCATATCTCACTTATGGAAGAATTTTTAGAAGGTGATACCTGGGTTGATCTTAGTACAACTTTTCACCTCTAGACAATGGCTAGTCAGAGCAGACTATTCAGGTTTAGGAGGATATGCTCCATACTTATGTAATAGACTTTGGAGGGAAGTGGGATTAACATCCATATTTGGAGGAGTCTGTATTTAATAATAGCTACTATTTTAGTATTGATGTAGCTCTATTTGAGGCTTTGTATGGTAGGCATTATTTCTCTTGTGTTATTTGGCTTGATATTTCCAACATTAGACCTCGAGGTACGTACTTGGTTCATGAATCTTTGGATAGAGTTCGGGTCATTCAGGATAGACTTTGAGTAGCCTAAAGTACGCAAATATGCTATATAGATCATAGATTTGTACCTTGACATTAAGTGTAGGTGATTATGTCTTTCTTTTTGTTTTATCTATATTAGGTTTGATGAGGTTAGGGAAGAGGGGCAAGCTTAGCCCTAAGTAAATTAGACATTTTGATATTCTTTAAACTATTTGGAGTGTGGCTCATAAGTTAACATTTCCTTAAGATTTATTGATTTTTCATCCAATTTTTCATGTTTCAATGTTTGATGTTACATTCTAGATGATTCTCATGTCACTTGTTATGATTAAATCCAGTTAGATGAGCAATTCCTATTTATTGAGGAGTCTGTCTCTATTCAAGTTAGGGATAAGAGACAGTTGCATTCTAGATTTATCTAGTGGTTAAGGTCCAGTGGAAACACCAACCTATAGATGAGTCTACTTAGGAGGTTGAATATGATATGTGTAGTAGTTATATCATACTTTTATCTAATTCGGGTATTTTTATTACCCTTAGCTCGAGGACGAATTAGATTCTTAGTAGTGGATGCTGTAATGACCTAATTTTTTGGTGATTTGTTTGAAATATTTATTTCTTTGTAATTTGACAATTTTATCCCTCCCTATGGTTACATTGTGTTAGTTTTGGGTTGTGTGGATGATTGGCAAAGTTCCTAATCCATTTCGGTGTGATTTACATGAGATTGTGGTTTTTGTTGGTCTTAAAGTATTATTAGTTGACTTTGATCAATATGTTTTAATCTATGCACTAAAAATAAACTGCACCAGTAGATTCAGAATATCGATTTTAGGTTGGTAATATGGTTGGTGTAGTTTTACAGCTTTTATTTCTCATTCCCACCCTTTGTTCGGAAAATTGTAAAATTAGGTTTCGGAGATAATATTGTGAAAGCGATGTTTTATTAAAAATCCATTATTTCCATTGAGTTTGGAGTGTCGAATTTAGTGTAGTAGCTTAGTTCATTAGCGTACTCGAGATTCCAGATAAATCCCGAGGGGCCAAGAGACTTTGAATTCTCTAATTCTCTAGTTGGTTTACTCTATTATGAAATGCTTTGATTGCTTAATCAACTAGTCCTGATATCCAAAATGTTGCCTAAGAGATACCAGGCTTGCTTAAGAGATAGCCTCTTAAGCAACGTCTTGATCGCTTAAGCGACATTAGTAGGCCGGATGCTTGTCCCTTAAGCGACAACAATGTCGTGTATGCAATGAGGAGGGCTTTACATAAGTGGCACCTTATTTCTTAAGCGATATCCACCTAAGTGACACCTGTTCTCTCAAGTGATAGCCACCTAATTAACCCGATAGTCACTTCAGTGGGTTGTTTATTTTCCCTTTGTCGAGATTTTTACATCATTTTTTAGGCTTAAAGCTTGGGTTCCAGTCTGGGAGAATTTTCTTTGATTTTTAATCTTGGGTAAGATCCAAATCCCTATTACAAATACTTTCTTTGATTGCATCATTTAAAGATCCTATAAACTCAGATTGAATGGTGAAATTTAGGGATTTTCGCCCGTAATGCCCAATTTGTCATTTATTTGATTCAAGCCACAATTTCTTTCCACATTCGCTTGGGTTTTCTCCTATGATTTTCTTTAGTATTAGAAAGAATGTTTTTGCAAAAAATTTTGGTTTTACCCTTCTTTTGCGAAAACCCATTTTGTGTGCTCGTTTTGAACCCATCTCAAAATTGGGAAATATGGATATCATTGTCCTTTTTTTGATGCATAGATTTTGTATAGTTATGTTTTAGTTGATCTCGGGTTCGTTAATTAGAGAAAAACTCAAAATTAAAGGCTTTTTAGATCGGTTTTTGACATTTTAGGTCGGTTATGACTTAAGTAGCTTTAGATTGGGTTTTTTAGTTAATAATAAAGTCAAAGCATGTTAAAGGTTTTGGGTTGAATCGTGGAAAATGTGGATAGGTGATTTATCTACCTATGTGGAGGTGTATTATGATAATCCTTTGTGGTTTTGAGACATTATTTGCTATGTATGACTGTGTGGGGTTTTATATGATGTTGTAGTCTAGTATTTGATATATATCTATATCTCTCTCTATATATGTCAGTTGTACTCTTTTCATGGGAAAATCCTAGATTTTGAGATTTATGTGGTATAAATGACCACATGTTTCACTTGATGGTTTCTGGATTATATAGGATCAATGATGGTTTGTTGGTTGGAGTGGGTTTTTAGCTCACCTAGTTGGTATATTGGTTCGATATTGGATATTCACATTTTAGTTCATATCATATTTATTCAATAAACATTTGTACTACCATGGAAATACAAGACTAGCTTTTTCTTACAAAAAATGTTACACCTTTAAAAATCTTTTACAGATGTATGTGCTGGAGATGAGTTATGGATATTGTTTTTATATAGGTTGACAAACCCCATGGATCCTACCTCGGGAGCATAGCTTGATAGATGAAAACAGAGGTTCTGTAATGACCTCATATATCACACTGTCATTGTCATCTTCATTGCATTCCATAGAATATGATTATTATATGATTGTTTTTGCATTCTTGACTTGATATATACCTATTTTCCCTATATTATTATACTTTTATTTGGTGTATGTGTATATTTTTTCATCTTTCCCCACATATATTGGTTATATGTGTGTATAGTAGAACTATTAGTCAAGATGGAGCGGGCTACTATTTGAGACATTTTCTAATTGCAAGTGACGTGCCCATTGTTTGTGTTTATATGATTTACTTAATACTTTATTAAGTCGTACTATGATACCTATTGTGTACATATGGACCGTATTTATCCCAACAATTCCTTTTTGGTACAGATCCAGGTATCAGTGCGCTATACAGATAGCGGATTCAGGCAACATTCAGAGTATATTCAAGGTAGCGGACGTCCTATGCTTTAGGAGTTGGCCTACTACCTCTTCCTCTCTACTTTATGTCTCATTTAGTATTCAAAGATAGATTTGATCATTTATGGACTATTATTGTTTCTTTAGACACTCGAGATATATTTAGTAGTTCTTACACCATGACAATAGGTTTTGGGATATTATATGGTATCTTTTCTATGTATCTCTTCCTTTATTATATATATGTGTTGTTCGACTCAGTTCTAGGAGTATCTCTTAAATATTGGTATTGATTCCTCATTTAATAGCAGTTTGGGCGATAGGCTTTCTTGTAAAGGCTTGTTGTGACAAGTGCCATCATGACCCTTGATTTTTGGGGTGTGATATGTAGGCTATAACTGTTATGTACATTATAAAACAATGTAGCCACACAAATGCATATGTGATTAGTACTTCTAGAGTTTAATGAGTATTTCGGGGTGAAAGCAATAAGTAAAAAATTCTAAGTGTGAATAGACTCCTGCTAATCATGAATAAAATTGAAAGCTGAAAAAGTATAAGCATAAGTCCTAAAGCAACATCTAATAAAGTTAGTGACCCATTACACTTTGTTTCTAAAATCATCTTTTCTATGGGAGATTCTCCTAACTGAAATAAGCAATGCGATCAACATAGAATTTGATGTTTAAAACCCTCATCAAAAGGTCACAATATACCTTGTCAGGGTATAAAAATAACTAGGGTAAACACATAAACATTTCCATTTGGACAAGCTGAATAATATATGTCATGCATGTTACGACAAGATACATACCCATTTGGGCAAGATGAATAATAACCTATGGTGGCATGTATTTTATGGAACTAAGGTATGCTAAAACTTCACTCCTCGGTGCTAGGTTCTACTCCCAAACTCATACTATTTCTCATACTATATCTATGAAGTTCACCTTAAAAAGAAGAATATAAGCTAATAAATCTGAAAACACAATATTCTTCAGTTTCTATCTCAAAATCTTGATATTTTTGTGAACTACATGTCCTTTCTATAATCATAAATCAAAACTGAAACTTTTAACATGTTGTAATACTTTTGTATCTTTAACGAGTAAACTTGAACTTCTTGTAAACTATATGTATAATACTCAAATTGCAATGTTTTATCAACTCATAGAAATTTCATGTCAAAAATGTCAAAATCAGTGCATAAGATAACTTTCATGAATAAAAACATAAATAAACATGAAATATTGTGCTAAATATGACTTAACTCGGGAAGAAATATCACAATCTTAATGTATAAGAATAATGGACATAAACCCTAATAAACCAATTTCTTCAAACACAATTAAAAATCAAACTTTTGAGTATAAGGACTGAAAAATATCCTCGTTCAAATCCCACATACATAAATTTGATAAAATTTTTTGAGAGATGCTTTAATTCAAGCCTTGGAAGCTTGAATTTCGTAAAGGAAATGCTTTTTATGGTGTTCTTAAGAGTATGGGAGAAGAGAAATCGCTTATTTGGGTTATGGGATGAGGGAAACACATTAGTATTAGTTATAAGATGATTTAGGATGTGTATGACTAGTTTGACCTCAAGAAGCTAAAGAGAAACATGGGTTTTAACGTCTCCGAGACAATGGGCGTGGCACTCCCTTATCACTGAGCACACCGGGCGTGTCACGCTCTCATCACGGACCCTAAATGGTTTGCTCGCGAGAATGCTCATAATTTGTAACTCGGATATCAAATTAATGAGAAATCAAATTAGTTGAAAAAAAGACCCTATTACCTTTCATTTGTTGTGTCTTGAGATCCAAATATAAATATTTTTAGAAGTTATACACATTTACGTTGACCTTGTAGGATTGATTACCAAAACTCTGTTGATAACAATAGTTCTCAATTCAACTTTTCTCTTAGTGTTTCCTACGAACATTATTAACATTAAAACACTTTACACACTAGGTAAATATTCATGAAACTTATCTATGATTAAAAAATATCATTTTTGAACATATAAACATATGACGAACGGTTTGAATCTTAGCTAAAAAATTTTGGGGTTTTACAACAGGTCATGATGCTCATTTTACCCATCCACATGTCCTTAGTAGCCATAATATTATAACCATTAGGTATGAATATGGAGTGTGGTAAAATAAAAAAAGCATGTACTACACAAGCAATGAAATTGAGGATTTGATTATGGATATAAGAGTCCCTTCAAAGAGTTCAGGTACATACAAATATCCAATGGTGGAATTCAAATTTGAGGCAACCAACGACTCAAATGATGAAACATTTTGTGGTTGAAATGAAAGAGATTCTAATTGTCATTGTGACAATTGGTTATAAAACTTTCAGCTAAAAACTAAGTATGTGATGCTTACTTGGACGAAATGGTTGTTGAGAAACAGAAACGATATTGCTACCTGAGTTGTACATTTGTTGATTTATTTCTTCTTCAATGAATTAAAATACTATATACACACTTTGTATGTATATTTCTATGTGAAATAGCTCATCGATATTTTTAAGTTTGAGCTTAGGGCCGGCTATGTGCAGTGCAAGGGCTTTTGTGGCCTTTTGTATAACTAGTAGCATATAAAACATCAAGCTTCTACCCCAAATCCATTTAGTAAATATTTTGACGGCATTTTTTGAATTTTTCGTCAAATATCTTTTTGGTTATAAAAACTATCTACTTATTGTGACACTAATTTTCAAAGTCTGAAATCTTCTTCAAATCTATTTTTGGCCAAAAGATATTTATTGGCTTTTTTAATACTTTAGATTTAATTTTTTAAAATTTATTTTAGCTTTGCTTTGTTTGATTTTTATATTTTATAAAAATATATATTAAAAAAGAAGCCCAAGTATTCTCAGTGCAGTTTTAACAATTTCAACATGTACTCTATATTTCATAAAGTGATTAACAATTTAAAGAAAGCTATTAATAAGATAAATAATAAATTGATATGGCAATCTTATTAGAGTACACGAAAAAAATTTAGAGTATTGTATGTGTAAATAATTCCTATTTTGCTCTCATTACATCTTGTATAAAAGAAAAAAACTTGAATTCCTTTAATTTCTTTAAAGGTGTTTCATCCAAAAAAAAATGTAATCGAGGAAGAAATTGCATACCTTTACAGTTCCACGAGTAGAAACTGATTTTGATACTTGAATGTCATGACCCGAGAATACCCCCTAGTCGTAACACGGTGCTCAGAACCACAAGGGATCCCAAGTTAACCCATGACTGTCATACAGCTTGAGAAACTAATTTAAATTGGATAAAAACTAAATTCATTAAGAGGAAGCATAATCATGAGAAAGTCTGAATAAATATAATACTAATAAATTATATAACATGATAAAACTGAGAAAAGAAGACTGAATTCATGTATCGACTCTAACTGACTATCTATAAAGTCTCTACTATACTGACCATAGATAGCAGGTACATGCCTCCAACTACAACTAATCAATAAATATGAATAATAACAATATAGTATAGAAACTACAACAGACTGGAGTCCCAGAAACAACAGAACTCATTACTTGCTTGCTGGAAACTGCAAACAGTCTGATTATGATGTGTGGCTACAACTGGTACCTACATTATAAAATAATGTAGCACATAGACATATATGTAGATCAGTACTTTGGAATGTACTGTGTAAGTAGGGGTGAATGCAATAAGTAAAATTGAATAGCTACATAATCTTATAACACGCATGCTAAGTGCAAGTAGACTCACCAAGAGACTAAAATCAACTGAATGATGAAGTATCTTAAAAAATGAGTTACAAACATTATCTGATAAGATGGTGAATCACTACACTTATTCTCTTAAATATTTACTTTTGTACAATAAGTAGAACGAAAACTGGGAAGCGATAAAACATGAATACGGTGTGTGAATCTCATGTAAAGCTAAACCTGCTGGAAAACTGAATTGAGGATCATGTATGGATTCTTGGTATGAAAAACATGAACATGCAAAACTGAGAATGGAAGAGAAAGTATAACATGTACGGACATGATATGAATAACATGAATAATTTATAAAACTAACTGAATAATTACTGAAATTTGATTAATTGGTCAAGCAAACCTGATCTAAGATAAACTGAATACTTGCAGAAACTGTGGGAGCTATTATGTAACCGACATGCCCCAATCTAAGCAAATTGGGGTCTAACCTATAACCCTAGATGGAAGGGTATAAGTACCTTACCACAGGCTCTAACGTATGGCAATGTGCATCCACTAATCTGAAGTCCCGAAGGACTGAGGGACTCAGTCCTAAAATGACAAGTAACGCCTAAGAGAGTATCATTCCTAAACTTCTGGATGATATCTAATAATCCTACGCTGGCTACATAGTTTTAAAACTTAGGCATTTTTAGTAAGGACCCAGTCCTAAGTGGTGGGTGAGCCCCCATACCTAGGTTTTCTCGGCGCTAAATTGTATTCCCAACTGAATAAAAGTGGTATTATTATGTGTCTAACATGACATGATATTGTACTAATAAATGCTTAACATGAACATGGAAATATAAAAATATTAATGAAAACATGATCTGACAGACTTGTTACTTGAAATAAAGACAGGAGTTAATATATAGGTATCAGATGTTCATAACCCTTCAGCAGTGATTACAAGGCTTATAATAGTGGTAAGAAAACATAGTTCAAAGACCTAAAACATAAGACATTTCAACAAATAGGTGAGAAAGATGAATTCAAGCATGGAAATGTGTTAAATAAGAAAGAAGAACATACTTACATGGCTTAATATAATATTTGATATTGTAACATGAAATCACTTAAATATGACATGGGAAATTGAAGTTTAAAACATAAATTAACCTAATTTTTCCTGGGATCATATGTGGACATGTTTTGAATTCAAATTACTAAGGAAAAGCATGAGTTAAACTCATATTGAACATATAGAATAGCATAATGAAGGAAAAAGCCATACTTTAATCAAAGAGAGGGTTTTTGGGCTCAATGGCTGAAAGGGACCTATTGATAAATAAAACCACAAACCTTAATTGAACGAATTCATAAAGAAATATTTTATTCAAAACATCAATCCATGTGTTCTTGAGAGGAAAAGCTTGAACTTTGTTATTGGTAAATGAGAAGGGATTTTACTGAGAAATTTTAAGGTGATGGGCAAATAATGCCCCTTGGAATGTTAAATATCGAGTTTTGGATGATTCGGGTTGAGGGGAAGCACCCAATTGCCCCTTGGCCACTTATTTTCATGTTAATGGCCCTCACGGCATGGCCTCTATTCTAGTTGAATAGCCCTAGGATGCGATCCATAATCTTGTTGAATATCCATTGCGGCGCGGGGCTATCGCGACCCCTTACTATTTCTCATAAAAATGGTCATAACATTTTTCTTGGGCATCGTATTAAGGAGAAATTGGTATCATTAGAAAGATAACTCAATTATATATCATTTGGTGTGTCTTTAGAAGAAAAATCTAAGGTTGTTAGATCAACTTTGCTCTAACTGATTCCTACGAATATTTATTACCTAATAAGCACATCACACACTAGGATAAAATTCATGACACTTATATTCAAATGTAAATCATAGGATTAAATTTTACATACATAGGAACGATAATTTAATTTCTAGCTAAAAAATATGGGGACTTACATTATATGCCCCTTGGAATCATTCGTCCTCGAATGATGGATAGGAATTTGTTGAAGTCCTATAAATGAAAAATGATGTACACATGACATGTCTGGTAATAATAGATATAGCTGAGTTGAAAAATTAAAACATCCATCATGAAACTAATTTCTTAACTGACTTGACTCTATTGACTGTAAGAAGTTGATTCATGCTGAGTGTTTTAAACTCACTTGAAAGGTCATGATATGAACTTACATATAAAACTGCAAAGTGATAAAAAATAAAATAAAATTTCAAAAGTTACTAAGGATGGAGTAAAGTACATAACTTCTCATTAGAAATTATTGCGTAACAAAACACGTATAGGGATAAAATGAAAAGGGCTTCATGGAATTGCGATCTACATTGTGAAATAATGAATCATGAGATAACGAGACTAAGGTCGTACAATGGTATTACCATGTCAAAGATGGAATACTTGGAAAATTAAGATTATGCACTAAACACTTATGAATTGAGTCATGACTAAATAGCTAAATCTGAAATATGATGCATGCACCGAACTGACTTCACAACTTACATATATGTGAACAAATTACCTTATTAAATAGCCATACTCAAGAAACTTTGGGTATTAAGACTAGATGGAGAGAAAGAATACCATAGGAACTTGTCTGTCTAACTGATAAACTAAATTACTGGCTATACGGACTGAATTATACTAAAATTTTATACTCAACTGGAGTATTTCTTCAACACTCTTTTCAATAAGTTATAATAATATTAGGGATCAAAGAATTCTTTGGAATGACCTGAATAAGATATTTGAGTAAGGAATCTTAATATGGCTATAAATCTGCAACATGGAACATAGGCCTATGGAACATAAGCTAGGATAGAATTAATAGACCTTAGGAGATGCAACTTCTAACTTTCAAGCTTAACCCCAAGTCTAAGTTGTGCTATATATCCTCACCATGTTCAGGCCTAACTCAAAATCATAAGGTATTGCACCTAACACCATAATACTAGTCTAAATCATGAATTAAAACCCCATGCATTTTCACAACTTCCAATCTTAAGAATAATTCTACTTAGCACTTCAATAACTAAATTCAACCTCTCACTATGAATTTAGTAGCGCCCAATGTACCCATCTATTTATACACCAACATGACATTCAAGCCTATCTTCATAACCACAATGAACATTTAGGCAAAAAACCATAAAAGCATCTTTCTGTTTTTCTCTAAATCTTTATCAATAAGAACTTCCATGCACTATCACAAAGAAAAAATACTTGAAATTTCAACTAACCATGAGATATACCAAAAGATCTACCTCAATCTTCATTAAAACTTATAGCCTTAGATAAAACAAGCATACAATAATATTTCACCAATACGAAACATTTACACTCTCCCATCCAAATAATTCTTCATCACATTATCATTTGATAAGGAGTGGTCACTGAAAGGTTAGAACATGAGATCCTAAAGCGTGAAAGAATAATATACCTAACTATGACACTTAACTGAAGCTTGAGGAATATAGTATCAAATGCATGAATTCATTAAAAGGGATCAAAACTGAGGGAATACATCACATAATCTAGACATTACTGGTCATTAAGGGTGTACCATAAGTACCTAGAACTGAACATACCGTAAAGGATGAGTACATGAGTCATGAGCTTCATGACCTTAGTTTGGAGTTCATAAATTCATGGAATATTATTTGTACTACTGAGTGAATGGGAACTTCTTATACTATGAACGAGGAGCATAGGTGATTCTATATAAGTTCATGAACATGAACTATGATTATGGAGCTCACGTCTAAGGGATGAGTAGATGTCATGGTGATTGAAGTACAAAATCTTACATTGAGATAAGAATGGGTCGGGTATCTTCCTCCCTATTGTTGTTCTGCATCACACTGGCATCACTACTAGAATCTGAGAGCCCGACTTGGTTTCTTATTCTATCATCTTCCCCTTATCTTTAAGCCATTATTCTCAGTTTGTAGACCCAATTACTAAACTCTAAATTAAACTAAAACCCCTCTACTCTAGAGTCAAAGATATAACAATACACGTAAATAATAAACTCACCTTGAAAGACTACACCTGAAACTGTAAGACAAATTGCGAGTACTTTCTTGAAAGATAGAAATCTTAAATTTCTATAGCCCAATAGTCATGATATAATAACTTAAACATTTACTAACCTAGAATCATTATGAGTATCACCATAATATGAGTTCACACCATCTAGAATTTCAATTTTTCTTACTATTATTACATCAATCATCCAAGATTGAAATATAGATTCTAACACTTATCATGGATATCCCCAAACTCTTAACAAACTATACTAACTTCATTCTTGAACATTCCCTTAATATATACTATCCTTATCTTTCTTTAACTTCAGTAGTCATCATCACAT
Organism: Capsicum baccatum var. pendulum; assembly: GCA_030864225.1. Lineage (NCBI taxonomy): Eukaryota > Viridiplantae > Streptophyta > Magnoliopsida > Solanales > Solanaceae > Capsicum > Capsicum baccatum. Next base: position 187,791,281 of record CM061554.1, read on the forward strand.
GTTTACACCCTTCTCGACAACATACTTTCCCCACTAAACACATAATTGGTTTCTTTGCCTTCATAGCCTACTAATATCATATCTCTAAGCTTATATTTTTTTCCTAAACCATGATAATTACAATTACACAAACATACCCTACATAAACATCATATAATTTTGAATAAACATACTTAAATTTTTATTTATACAATACTTCAATCCTACTGGTTCTCCTTTCATACAATTAGCCCCATGGATATATAATTTACTAAATTTAGATAACATTATCCCCACTTTACTACTGCTATACTTTTGTTTTCATGCTTATAATTCTAGATCATATATTGTCATAGGATTTGCGAAGGGATTTAAGGGCACATCTGACTTTGTCATAGTGCACGATTTTCATTAACTTGAATGAATATTTCATACTTCAAAACATAAAAGAATTTTGGGATACTTTTGAGCCTGCGTGCAATCCCATAATTATATGTGGGGACCGTCTGAGAAAACTCTATCTGTATGAATTTGAACTTGACTATTTCTATTACCTTGAAAAAAAGGCAGAGCTGACATCAATGAAGCAGGATCAGAATCTGTATAATTTTCTTAGACAAAAACTCTATAGCATAATCTGAGACATAAAAGAAAGGGAACATTTCTTAAATACCCTGTAGCCTCTTGAAGAAAAGTACAGACATCTCTGTACTATTTTTCAAGACTCTACTAGACACGACTTCATAGATACCCTAGAAGACTTGAACCTTGTGCTCTGGTACCTAGTTTTTTCATGATCTAAGACAACCCCCAATTATAACACGGTTCTCAGAACCACATGGGATCCCAAGTTAACCTATAAACTAGCATAACACTTGAGCAACTAATTTAAATTGTATCAAAACTAAATTCATTGAGTGGAAGCATAATCATGGGAATGTCTGAATAAATATAATACTAATAAATTTTACAACATGATAAAACTGAGGAAAGAAACTTGAATTACATGTAACGAATCAGATTGACTATCTATGAAGCCTTTACTATTTATTTATAGATAGATCGGAAATGTTTCTAACTACCACTAATAAATAAATATGATAAATAAGAAGATAGTACACGAACTATAACTAACTAAAGTCCCCTTAACAAAATAACTCATCACCTGTTGTCTGGAAGCTTCAAACTATCTTATTATGATGTGTAGCTGCATTTGATGCCTATATTATGAGACAATATAGCATATAGACATATATGTGGATCAGTTCTTTATAATTTACAAAGTATGTGGGAGTGGATACAATAAATAAAATTGAATTGATACATAATCGTAAAACATGCATGTTATGTGTATGTAGACTCACCAAGAGATTGAAATGAACTAAAAGTTGAAGTATCTTAAAACAAGAGTAACAGACATTGCTGGATAAGATGGTGAATCAATACACTTAGTTTCTGAAATCTTTAGTTTTGTCAAAAAAGTAGAACTAAAGCTGGGAAATGGTAAACCATGAACATGGTATGTGAATCTCATGTAAAGCTGATCATGTTGTAAAACTTAACTATGGAACATATATGGATACTAGGCATGAAAAACATTAATATGTAAAACTGAGAATGCAAGACCAAGTATTGCATGTACTAACATAATTGGAATAATATAAATAATCTTTAAAACAAACTGAATAATTACTAAAATCTAATTACTTGATCAAGAATACTTGAACTGAGATAAATTGATTACTGAATGAAACTATGGGAGCTATCATATAACCAACATGACCTAATATGAGCTAACTAGGGTCTAACCTGTAACCCCAATTAGAAGAGTGTTAATACTTACCATGGGTAATAACACATGGCTTTGTAGATCTACTAAATTGAAGTCCCAAAAGACCTAGGGAGTTAGTCCTAAATTGACAGGTGACCCCTAAGAGAGTGTCAGTCCTAAACTGGTTGGTGATATCTCATAATCCTACGCTAGCTATGTAATTCTATAACTTAGGGACTATTACTAAGGATCTAGTCCTAACTGGCAGATGAGCCCCCGTTCCTAGGTTCGCTCGGTGCTAAATCTAACTCCCAACTAAATAACACTGGTATTATTATGGGTGTAACATGACATGATATTGTAATGATAAATACTCAACATGAATATGGAAATCTGAATATAATAATGCAAACACGATTTGACATACTTGTAACTTGAAAATAAAGACATGTATTAACGAATAGGTATCAGGTTTTCATAATCCTCTAGCAGTGATTACAAGAATGTGATAACAAGGCTTAAAACAGTGGTATAGAAACATAAGACATTTTAACAACTAGGTGAGAAGCATGAATTTGAACATGGTAATCTGTTAAACAATAGAGAATAACATATTTATATGGTTTAATACAATATTTGATATTGTATCATGAAATCACTTGAATGTGACATGGGAAATATAAATTTCAAACATGAAATAACCTAAATTTTCATGAAATCATATATGGACATAGTGTGAATTCAAATTACAAAGGAAAAGCATGAATTAAACTCAACTTGAACATATGAAATTACATAATGAAGGAAAACCCCATATTTTCCTCAAAGAGAAGGATTTTAGGCTCAATGGGTGAAAGAGACCATTGATGAATACCCCACATACCTTAATTGAACGAAGTCTTGAAGAACTCTTATTTATGGAACTTAGATCCTTGTGTTCTTGAGAGTAAAATATTAAACTTTGTTCTTGGAAAAAGGGAAGGGTTTCTAGTGAGAAATTTTGAGGTAATGGGCAAATGATGCCAGTGGAATGTTAAAAATCATGTTTTGAAGTTGAGGGAAAACGACCCAATTCCCCCTGGCTTCTTTTTCTTGTAATAATGGACCTCACGGTACGACACCTATTCCAGTGAAATGTACCTCACGACGAGACACATAGTCTGGTGGAATATCCCTTGTAGCGCTAGGCTATTATGACCTCTTACTGTTTCTCCTGAAAATGGTCATAATATTTTTCGTGGGTATCAGATAAAGTCAAAATTTATATATTTGGAAAGCTAACTCAATTATTAATTATTTGGTGGGTCTTGAGCTGAATAATTTCATATATATCAAAAGTTATTCATGTTCAAACTTGAACCTTGCAAAATCAAATACAAAAATTTGGCCAAATCAAAGGAACTTAGCTCAACTTTACACTATGTGATTCCTATGATCATTTCTCACCTCATAAGCACCTCAAATACTAGGACAAAGATCATGGCACATGTAGTCATGTGTAAATCATGTGATTAGATTTTACAGATATAGGAACGACGGTTCAATTTCTAGCTAAAATATTTGGGGTGTTACATTTAAAGAGGAAATTTAAAAGTTAAAAAACAAATTTGGATAATATATCAAGTGAGATAATAATTTATAATAAAAAACGTTGTTATAGCTTCAAATGAAGTTCAAGGTCAAAATTTTTTTCAGAAGGGGAGAATTTTGAAACTTTTACTCTCATTTCTTCTTAGACTAAAATAAAGAAAAGAACCTCACTTTTTCAATTTCTTTTAAATCATTTCATCTAGATATATCATTCTATAAAAGAGGAAGAATTCTGCTATTTGTATAAAAATAGAGCGTAAACAATCATGTTTTTCACAAGTTTGTAACAATTTTTGGACTAAAGTTTGAGACAATTTTTGGACCAAAAAAATAAGTTTGTACCTTTTAGAAAACCCTAATCCCTTACAGCGCATATATATATTTTCTGATATTGATTGATCCCTCTCATTCTTAAAACAACTAAACAAGTGATGTAGAGATAAAGAAACTTCACAACAATAAAGAAGAGGATGACGATGATAATGATGGAACCCCTTTCTAACATCAAGTGACCAAGGTTTTAAATTTTTCTCTTCATTTTCTTTTCTTTGTTTGAAAATATATTGATTTATATTTAGATGATTTATATTTGATGACTTTTTCTATCGTATTTATTCTACTTTCTCTCATTGCAAACTTTTCCATTATTGACACTATAATATCCTAAATTTTTTTCTAGCTTAAATTCATTCATAGAATATTGAGGGAATTCTTCTAAAATAATTAATATTTGTTTCGCATAGAATTTTCTAGATTTCAAGTTTTCATTGTGTGAAAAATTTAATAAGCTCTCCATCGTTACCAAATTTGCTCAAATACGACACTCGGTGAAGAAGTTAGAGTATTTTTGAGTTGATAGTGTGCCAACTAGGCAGTCACCGCATCACGGTGAAGAATAATTTTATAATTGTCACTTTCCAGTGGACCACCATTATTTTGATGCATTGCGACGAGGTCCAAATTTCCATTTGTCAATCTCCAGTGGACCTCCGCGATATTGGTGAATCACGAAGAGATCCATTTTCCTAATTGTAGAATTCCAGTAGCCTAATGCGATAATGGTGCATCGTGTCTAAGGACAAAATGGCATTTCTATAGGGCACCACGATGGTGGCATGTTGCGTTGAAGTTCCAAGTTCTAAGTGTCTAAATTCAATAGGAAAACGTGATAGCTCCGTGTCATGGAGGACCCCAATTTCCCATTCTTCAGTTTTCAGTGAGCCATTGCGATAGTGATGCATCGCGGTGGCACATTAAATCAGGACCCCAGTTCAATTAGTTCAGTTTTATTTAGAATTTAAAAGGGGTATTTTGTACTTTTCCTAGCCCCCAATTTCGTCCAAACACAAGATTTAGAGCGGTTACAAGCATCTTATGATATATTTCTCAAGATTTCTCTCAATCAAAAACTCTAAGCTTCAACAATCAACCTAAGGAATCCCCAAATTCCACCATTCTTTTTCCAAATTATTTCAAGATTCAAGATTCCCAACACAAGAATTCCAAGAACCATCATTCAATAGCACAAACAGAGTCTCAAAAGTAAGGTTGTTCATCTAGTTCATCATTTAAGGTATGTGCGGTTTGAACAATGACAAATATTTCATTCTTCTGCCCAAAAACTTGAATTTTATTAAAGATTACATGATTTACAAGTTGGGGATTATACACAAAGCATTGTGTTTTAAGTTTATGAAGATATAAGTGATTTAAGCCTTGAATTGCACATTTATCCCACCAATTTATGCTTTAAATTAAAGATTTATATCATGAATTGTACATCCCTATTGTGAATTGATATTTTCAAGTGTTCCCAAGATAATTGCTAAGAGTTAAGCTTTATTAAGAAATTGTGATCATTTAAGTATATATGTTTTAAACCGAAGTATGCATTTTTATATTTCATGAAGAGTATATTATTAGCATGCTTTACCAAGCAAGCATTCAGATTTTAAAGAAAGATTGATTTTTCAAACCTAATCTAAGATAGGAATCCACATTGTTTATAATTTAAAGAAAAAAAAAGTATAATTGGTTTTCATTATAAACCCTTATGTTGTTTTAAGGTGGATTTCCTAAAAGTTATGAGCATTAAGTGTGGGAGTAGTATTTAGCACCGAGTTGGGTATGATTCCAAGGTCTCATGCCCCAGAACTACGTGCCACCGTAGGTTTCTTTTTTGCCTATAGTTGACTAAGATAGTGATCACTTATATTAAGGTTCTATTCTGATAGCAAGGTTAGAACAGCTCTTCCCATCATGAGCAAGCCGTTGGACTCTATCTCAGCTCATATGGTTTATGTCGGTTAGAAAAAACTCCCTGAGTCCCAAAGTTCTTGAGTCCTAAAGTCCCTAAGTCCTAAAGTTCCAAGATTTCCAAAGCTCCCCAAGTTTCTAAGTTTCAAAAGAAAAGAATGATAAAAAATATTCTATAAGAATAAGTGTTATGACTGACTAGATTTACAAGTATGATTTGTTATACATGATTTTATATTTTGATATTTTAGATAATCAAGCTTATGTGAGTCATATACATCCACATAAATTTACTTTATAATTACGATGGTGTTTACTTATGCATTACACCCCCATATACTAATTACTTCCTCAAAGTACTAATCTACATATATGTCTATGTTCTACATTGTCATATAATGTAGGTTGAGGAGCTCAGTATCAGCAGCGTGAGTAGTTCAAGCATCTCTATCTATGCTTCCACAGTTGGTGAGTCCTCATGATTTGAGGGCCTACTTCTTCATATTTCTAGCTTTCATAATAACTGAGTTATCATTTTCAGTTTAGCGTGAGTCAGTTGGGAATACGCCCAATGGCTCTCTAGTTGTTTAGTAGTAGAAACTTGTCGAACTGTGAGTTTAGACTTTCAGTATTTGTTATTCAGACAGTATCTACAGTTTATTCAGTTCAATTTTTGGTATAATACAATATTGTTTCTTTATTAGATTATCTTAAAGTAAGGTTCATACCTAGTAGCAGGCTCAAAGGGTTAGTTTGGGGCCACTCGTAGCCTTGATCACCGTGTGACATCTTGGGATCAGATTTTGGGGTGTTACAAACTTTTTATAATAGCCTAAGGTTTAAATATTCCTAAGGAGTTTGACAATTCACGTTATGTAGAGTCTTGATCATGGGTGTGAAGGGCGCCACATCTATGAGCAAGATGCTATGAAGCATTTTAGGAAAATCCTCTCTTTCTTTCATAAAACCTCTTTCTTACAGCTATCTTTATCTACTATTAAATCATACTCTTTCATGAAAAAATATTCCTCCTCATAGAGCAAATTCCCATAGGAATGATAACCAACCACCCTAGCTTGTTGATTTCCTGAATGAGAATGTATCGTGTGCCAAATTTCGGGTTGTCTTTCAGGCATTAGCCAAAGCTATGACCGCTAATGTTTAAGCCAATAATTAGGCTACAGATTTGCATCAACAAGGGGGTGATTTAGATGTAGCCAGACTTTGTGACTCTATGAGGATAAATCCAGCTGAATTCTTTTGGTCACAAGTAGGTGAGAACCCCAAATTGTATCTTAATAAGATGAAAAAGATCACCTAAGTTATGCATGTCACTGAAGTGGAGAGTATAGAATTAGCTTTATATAGGTTGAAATATGTTGTTTATGATTGGTTTGTCATGTGGAAGAAAGGTAGGGGTGAGAATGCAACTCTTATGAGTTGGCAGGTATTCTAAAATACTTTTCTAGACAGATTCTCTTTGCATGAGTTACGGGAAACCATGGTTGAGGAGTTTGTGAACCTGAGGAAGGGCTCAATAACTATAAATGAGTACTTCCTTAATTTTAATTACTTATCTAAGTGTGGTCTTGAGTTGATAGCTGACACCAGATCTAGTATGAGTAAGTTCGTTATTGGAGTATCGGGATTGGTGTTAAGGAGTGTAGGACTGTCATGCTTATCAGAGATATGGATATTGCTAGGTTGATGACTCATTCCCAACAGATTGAGGTAGAGAAGTTGAAGGTAAGAGAGAGAGAAAATAAGAAAGGTAGAATAGGATAGTTTGAGTATGGTCAGTCAAGGTCTACAAGGGGAAATCGCTCCCAGTTTCAAAGTTGTCTCCTATTACCAGTGTTATCTTTAGCTAGTTCTCCTATTCCCAGAGGTAGACAAGAGTTATGGGGTAAGTCTTCTATGTTTAAGTCCTAGAATAGTGTAAGCAGTAAGCCCTATTAATTGTCATGTGCTAAGTATAGTAGAACTCATCCTGGTTAGTGTTTGGCTGAACAAAAAGGTTTTTTTTGTTGTGGCAAGTTAGGTCATAGAATAGAGAGTGCTTGTATGCTAAGCATGCAAATAGAGATGTTCGTCCACAAATAGGGGCTACTAGTACACCATCTCCAGCAGCTCACCCAGTCACTCTTCAAGGTATATCATCCAGTACTGGTGGCGGTCAGCGCCAAATTTAGCAAATGTGAATTTTTTATAAGGTCAGTTTCTTTCCTCGGTTATGTTATTTCCATAAAGGTTATTAGAGTTGATCCCCAAAACACAGAAGCCATAAGAAATTATCCTAAACCTATCTCTCCATCAGGCATTAGGAGTTTCTTGGGTGTTAGATTTATTGATTTGGCTGAGGGTAGTATTTGGGTGTAGAGTAATGCAGAATCTTTCTTAGTTTCTGAGGTGAAGGAGAAACAATATCAGGATCCCATCTTGGTTAACTTGAAGGAGTCGGTTAAAGACCAAAAGGTAAAGGTTTTCTCCTAATGGCGATATGGTATGTTGAGATACCAAAGTAGACTATTTGTACCTTGTGTAGATGAGTTAAGACAATAGTTTATGGCTGAGGCATATGGTGCGCGTTACTCCATTCATCTTGGTGCTACTAAAATGTACTATGATTTTTGAGAAATTTATTAGTGAAGCGGTATGAAGAGAGATATAGCAGAGTTTGTAGCCAAGTATGCAACTTGTTAATAGGTTAAGGTAGAGCACCAAAGGCCTGGTGGTGTTTTGCAAGAGTTTAGTATTCCTACGTGGAAATGAGAAGTGGTGAATGTAGACTTTGTAATAGGGTTACCCCATTCGCGTCGCTATCATAATTCAATTTAGTTTAATGTGGATAGATTTACTAAGTCAGTGCATTTCTTGCCAATTCATACGTCCTATACACCTGAGGATTATGCTAAGTTATATATCAGAGAATTAGTCAGATTGTATGGAGTGCCCTTGTCCATTATCACAAATAGGGGTACTCAGTTCACCATTCAGTTTTGGAATGCTTTCAGAAGGGTCTTAGTACCCAAGTTCATCTTAGTTTTACTTTCCATACTCTGACTGATGGTCAGGCAAAGAGGACCATTCAAACTCTAGAAGATATGTTGAGAGCGTGTGTGCTTGATTTCAGGGGTAGTTGGGATGAGCATTTGTTACTGATTGAGTTTTCCTATAACAACAGTTATCATTCTAGCATTCAGATGGCCTCATTTGAGGTACTTTATAGGAGGAAATGTAGATCACCTATTGAATGGTTTGAAGTGGGTGAGGCCGTATCGCTAAGGCCAAATATGGTGTTAGAAGCTATGGAGAAAGTACAGTTGATTCAAGAGAGGTTGAAAACAGCTCAAAGTTATCAGAAATCATATGCAGATGTAAGAAAAAAAGATCTTAAGTTTGAAGTTGATGATTTAATCTATTTAAAAGTTTCACCCATGAAGAGGGTAAAGAGATTTGGCAGAAAAAGGAAACTTATTCCCTATTATATAGGTCCCTTCTATTTGAGCTATGTTGGAAAGGTAGCATATAAGCTTGACTTTCCTACAGATTTAACGTCCATACAATCTATGTTTCATGTGTCTTTATTGAAGAAGTGTATTAGTGATCCACCAGTTTTAGTACCCTTAGAAAGTACAGAGGTTCATGATAGCCTCTCTTATGAAGAAATTCTAATTGAGATCCTTGACCATCACATTCGTACACTAAGGAGAAAATAAGTCCCCTTATTCAAGGTTCTTTGGTGAAATCAATCTATTAAGGGAGCCACTTGGGAAGCAGAAACAGATATGAAGACCAAGTACCCTCATCTTTTCACTACAGATTCAGATTCAATTTAAGGTATCAAGTTTCCTCAGATTATCTTTCTTTAGTCTAAGTTTCAGCTTTATATAGCCATTCATTCGATAGTTCATGCATTTGAAATCAATTGAGTCATGCTTTCAGTTGTATATGACAGTTACGCCCTTAGTTTTTAGTATCTCAACTTTGCTAGCCATATTCGAGGACGAATGTTCATAAGATGGAGATATTGTAATACCCCAAATTTTTTCTAGCTTAAATTCATTCACAGAATGTTGAGGGATGCCTTCCAAAATGATTAATATTTTTTCTGCATAGAATATTTTAGATTTCAACTTTCCATTGCATGGAAAATTAAATATGCTTTCCATCGATACCAAATTTGCCCAAATTCAACACTTGGTGAAGAAGTTAGAGCATTTTTAAGTTGAAAACGTGCCAACTGGACAGTCACCGCATCACGGTGAAGGACAATTTCATAATTCTCACTTTTTAGTGGTCCACTGCGATGTTTACATGTCCCGACGAGGTCCAAATTCCCATTTGTCAATTTTCAGTGGACCTCCGAGATATTGGCGCATTGCGGAGAGGTCCATTTTTTCAATTTACGAATTCCAGTAGCCCAACATGATAATGGCACATTGTGTCAAAGGGCCAAATGGAATTTCTATAGGGCACCGCGATGGTGGCGTGTCACATCAAAGTTTCAGGTCCCAAGTGTCAAAATTCAGTGGAACAACGTGTTAGCCCCGCATCGTGAAGGACCCATATTTCCCATTCATGAGTGTTCAGTGAGCCACCGCGATAGTGGTACGTCGCCGTGGCCCATTAAATCAAGACAGCAATTTGTTTTTTTCAGTTTTATTTAGAAGTTAAAAGGGGTATTTTCATCTTTTCCCAGCCCCTAATTTCGTCAAAACACAAAATTTAGGGCTATTACAAGTATCTTATGATATATTTCTCAAGATTTCTCTCAACCAAAAACACTAAGCTTCAACAATCAACCTCAAGAATCACAAGATTCCACTATTCTTTTTCCAAATTAATTCAAGATTCAAGATTCCCAACACATGAATTCCAAGAACCATCATTCAATAGCACAAATAGAGTCTCAAAAGCAAGGATGTTCATCTAGTTCATCATCCAGGGTATGTGGTGTTTGAACAAGGACAATTCTTTTGTTCTAGTGCCCCAAAACTTGAATTTTATTAAATATTACATGATTTACAAGTTGGGATATATACTAAAAGAATCTTGTTTTAAGTTTATGAAGATATAAGTGATTTAAGCTTTGAATTGCATGTTTATCCCACCTATTTATGCTTTAAATTGAGGATTTATATCATGAATTGTACATCCCTATTATGAATTGATATTTTCAAGTGTTCCCAAGATAATTGCTAAGAATTAAGCTTCATTATGATATTGTGATCATTTAAGTACATAAGCTTTAAACCCAAATATGGATTTTTATATTTTATGAAGAGTATATTATTATCATGCATTAGAAAGAAAGCATTCAGATTTGAAAAAAAAATCGATCTTTCAAACCTAAGCTAAGATAGGAATCCATATTATTTATGATTTAAAGCAAAGAGAAGTATAATTAGTTTTCATTATAAACTCTAGTGTTGTTTTAAGGTGGATTTCCTAAAAGTTCTGAGCAATAAGTATGGGAGTAGTATTTAGCACCGAGTTGGGTATGATTCCATGATTTCATGCCCTAGAACTACGTGCCACCGTAGGTTTCTAATTTGCACATAGTGGGCTAAGATAGTGATCACTTAAGTTAAGGTTCTATTTCGATGGTAAGGGTAGAACAACTCTCCCCAATATGGGCAAGAAGTTAGACTCCAGGTCATCTCACATGGTTTATGTCAATTAGAAGAAACTCCGTGAGTTCTAAAGTCCTTGAGTCCCAAATTCCCTAAGCCCCAAAGTTCCAAGATTTTCAAAGCTCCCAAAGCTTCTATGTTTCAAAAGAAAAGAATGATAGAAAAGCTTCGATAAGACTAAATGTTATGACTCACTAGATTTACAAGTATGATTTTTATACATGATTTTATATTTCCATAATTTAGATAATCAAGATTATGTGAGTCATATACATCCATATGTATTTACTTTCTAATTATGAAGATGTTTACTTATGCAGTACAGCCCCATATACTCAGTACATCCTCAAAGTACTGAGCTACATATATGTGTATGTGCTACATTATCTTATAATGTAGGTTCAGGAGCTCACTATTAATAGCGTGAGTAGTCGAGCATCTCTATCTATGCTTTCATAGTTGGTGAGTCTTTTTGATTTAAGGGCTTACTTCTTCAGATTTTCAGCTCTCATAGTAATTGAGTTATCATTTTAAGTTTAGCCCGAGTCAGTTGGGGATCTGTCCGATGGCTCTCTAGTTCTTTAGTAGTATAGGCTTGTCAGAACATGAGTTTAATTATAGACTTTCGATATTTGTTATTCAGACAATATCTATAGTTTATTCAGTTCATTTTTTGGCATAATACAAAATTATTTCTTGATCAGATTATCTTAAAGTAAGATTCAGACCTCAAAGGGTTAGCTTGGGGATACTCATATCATTGAGCACCGTGTGACATATTGGAATCAGATTTTGAGGCATTACAACACTACCAGTGACCTATCTCCACCCATTCTCGTTAGATCTACATCTCATTGTAGAAAACCTATCTCGTGAATCACTACTTGTTCCCATCCCGTCTTTTTAAATTTCTAGGATTCTACCTATGATTTTTATATTCACTAGTATCAATGATCACTTTTGTCTCCGGAGTCATCAGACCCTGCTCCATCATGGGATTGTATTGCTTTGTCTTCTTATCAAAAAAGCCTAAATTTTCCCAAAAAGATCATATGAGTTGTTCATTCTCATTATCGGAGAATAGTTGCTCTCATGCCCACTTATTTATCTATTTTTATGCTTTTATTATGGTTACTTACTTCTTGATTAATTTGTTATTTGTTTCTCTTTCATAGTGTTCCATTTTCTCTCTCGATTTATTGTATGAGTTTCTACATAATTTTGAAGTATTTGCTTATGCAGTGTTAGTTTCTGTCTCTATGTTCATTCTTAGCATATAGTTAGACAATTTTATTTATTATTTTGTTGCTTTTTTCAAGTTTCCTTATTGATAGATCTTTGTATGTTTTTTGTATTACTCTCTTTACTTCTCTTTGCTTTCTTATAATATTACTTCTTCTTCTAGCCTAGTAGTTCTTATTTCGTATTATATTTCTTGATTCAATGGTTTGGTATTACTTTTCCAGTATGGAGATAATGAATTATAGCACTGGTTGTTTTTGGATTATATAGTAGTAGTGTTATTACATCGCTGAAGCTTTAATAAGTGCATGTGTGTTGAAATTTGTTGTTGTGGATTAGATGGGTTAGGTAGTATATCCTATATTATCTTACACTTTTTAGTGGCTTTGGTGGACGATAGTACACTAAGGTCATATATTTTATTACGGGTTAAGGTTGGGTTGGGGTTGGTGGTTGGGTTAGTATTGGGGATAAGGGTGTAAAATAGTTAATAGGGTTAAGGGAGTCTCTAGTTTAAGAGTAAGGTGATGGAAATAGATCTAGAGAAGATTATTAAAAAAGAGGAATAATATAGCTTGTGTCTAGGAGACAAAATGGATAGGTACTAATGCACGAAAAGTGGATGGGTATAAGTTGTAGCACTCAGAAAGTGTGAGGAATAGGAGTTAAGTAGGAATCTTAATACATAAAGAGCTTCAGGAGCAATTTGTAGAGGTTAGAAAAGTCAATGATATGTAATATTTATTAAGTTGGTCTTTTAAGGGTCTACTTTGAATATTAGTAGTGTATACACACAACAAACAAGATGAGATGAGGAGGAGAATAAAAGATTTTGGGAGGTTTCGGATGAGATAGTGTAAGGTATTCCAGTACTGAGAAACCTTTCATTAGGAGAGATTTCAATGGGTTCACTTACTCATCCCTAAGGAGTTATGATGATGTGCATGGAGGCTTTGGTTTCATGGAGAAGAATAATGGAGAAGCCTAACTTTTGGATTTTTCTGAAGCCTTTGGGATGATTGTAGAAAATTCGAGCTTCCCTAAGAAGGAAGAACACTTGGTTACCTTCTATAGTTTGGTGGGCAAGACTTATATAGAATTTTTTCTCCTTAGAAATGTGGATTGAGGTATTTGTAAGGACTTTAAGGTTTTACCAAGTGATAATCTACTAACCCATCAGAAGCTCATAAGCTCAATATTTTGAACTAGAGGGAAGGTTGTATTATATTATAAAGATAACTCATCATCAAACGTTGTCACAATTTGATAAACCCATGAATTCATCTGCAACGTCATGAATAAATCATGCAAAGTCTGGAATGTACAAATATCATCCCTGCCAATGGATTCTAAGAGTAGTTTACGGACTTAATAGAAGAATCCATGAGCCCCATCACAAACACCACCTAAGTTAACACCACAAGGAATGAGTTTATCAAATTTTACACAAACTTTTTTCAATGGATTATCATTGAAAGACAATATAAACTTCCCTCGATTTCTAAATATTAAGACCCTGATAAGAGTCCATCAGAGTTTACCTGAACTAGTAAACTGATATATCATTTGTCATAAAGATAATGTATTTTGATTCCCTGCTAAATATGATATATTTTCATTTCTTTTATCTTCTGTTGTGCCTCCAAACGTAAAGAATTAGACAAATAGCTATATTAACATTCATTTGGCCAGATGAAAGTTCAATGCCTTTGCTCCACTCAGGTTTTTCAAAAATTTTCTTCAACATGCTTGGGATTTTATGTGATCTATATCCTTCTTTCGTTGGTGCAAAATACTTCACAGGTACCCCACCCAAAAGATTATGCCTATAAAAAATTTGCAATTTAGCTCAACAATAATTAGCAAGTGCCTTGACCGTCATATCTTGATATATTTCTGATCCTCCAAAACTATAAAGCACAATTCTTGAGTTGACCGAAAAAATGTTAAAGGTATATTTAACTTGCTCTCTATTCCACAGGTATATATGAAGCAACAATCAATATACTTTTTATTTTCTCACTTAAGTAATAAGGGAGTTCATCATATGAAACTTCAATATCTTGTCCAAGAATAATTGTTGCATGAATTTCTTCCTTAAATGCATTAGATATTAAAGGCATCTTTGATATTGAAGCGTGCATTGATTCTCTAGTCCGCACTCTTTCTACGATTTATGATGACAGTTTCAAACAAAATAAGTCTTTACATGGGGTCGAAAATAATGCAAAATAGAAGAACTAATTTGAGATAAATCCTGTTCTGCCTAATTTTTGATATTCAATAGTTTTCTATTAGCACAGGTCATTATGTTAAAAGGTGAATTAAATGTAAGCTCTTATGATAATTGCTAAAATGTACAAGCATGATTTCCCACTTGACCAAAGATAACCCGATAGCCTGAATTGGGAAAGCAACTAGAATCTTTCCTAATAGTCTTTACATTGGCTTGCCCATGCTCTCCACTTGCGTTCTAGTTGCCTTCTTTGTGATTTATAAGCCTTATTAAGCACCCCCATTTCACCGTCAGAAACTGATTAAGGTATTTTCTCGAAACAACAACCATATATGGCTTAGAAACATGTAGTATTGGGTTATGAGTATACTCTGGTATAAGTTGGCACTAAGTCTTCTTCAATAAAAAACTTCTATATTACATGTGTGACAAATTTTCAGCCAGCTACACCGTCACTCCTAATTTTTTGTTGATCAGTGGAGCATAAATCCTTCAATTTCTCTGATAAATTCAAGATTTTTTGCATTATTTAATAAAAGTTTCCTCTCGATAGCTAGTTCAATTAATATCTTTTACGTATTGAAAATTGATTCTTTCAATTGTAATAATATTATTCCTTTATGTTTCTTTTATTTACTTCAATGTTTTATCCACAAGACCACAAATATAAAAAGTGTGGGAAAGGCTCCTCTTAAAAATTTCTATGCTAATAGAATCTCAGTGTGTAATGAGTCACCTCTCTCAAACAATCTGGATTTATTTTCAAATTTTTACTTTTACTTAAACTTCTTATGAGTTTTTCAATATCTACATTGTTCTTTCCCTATATGGTAGCGCCTGTACTTCGTACATGTCTGTTAGAAGATGACAATTGGTCAGCTAGTATGCCTCATTTCTTCTTACATAACAATCTGCATGTCATGATGGGTAAGTCATGTACAATTTTTTACATATCATAATGTTAAAATTACCTAAGATTCCTTTTGAGGTGTAAGTGTAACCTAAGATTAAAATAAGTTCAGATGATTTTATGAAAGAAAAGTATGCACATCTATCTTTGATGTGAAAGAGAACATCAAATTCAAGAATCCTATTCTTACACTATCTCTAACACAGTTATATTCTATATTATGTACTTTAGACGAAATGAAACTTATATGCAATGTATGCCATTCATTCTCAATGAATTCAGGTCTAATGATCAATGTACTCAGGATATGCTTACATTCTATCTCTTAACATCTCACATGACTCGTACCTAAGATTCTCTCATGTTACATCCCTCTTCTTAATAAGTGTCATTTACTTTATTTCTAACTTTAGAAAGTTAATTCATTTGAATTCAGTGAAGAAACAAATGAACAAAATTCGTTCAAAGATTTTTATTGAGCTGATAAATTATAATATTATTATAACTAATCATTAGACACTTAATGTACATTTGGAGGACATTGTTAATAGCGATTTGGTTCACTTATGGGTTAAGAATGTGTCACGACCCGAATCGGCGCCTAGTCGTGACGAGTATCTTAAGTCCACCAATGAACGAAGACCACCACCATTAACCTAGCCAACCAGAACATAATACAACTAGCAGTGCATAAATTACGAACATATAACAAGATAGAGCTGAGTTCCAAACATATAACAAGATAAATAAATCAACTAAATAGGATCTAAGAACCCACAATTCCAAATCCACCCATGTCCTATCCACGAAAGCCTTTAAGAAAATCAAATATAAACCAAAGTCGGGACATGCCACCCACTATAGAAAAAACCATCGAAATAGTCTAAGCATAAGTAAAGACAAGACCATGAAATGAGGGCCTTCTAGTGAATGAATGCTCACCACTTCAAAGCTGACTCACGGACAATACAGAAGTCACCTACCATTGTGCAAGGAAATAGAAGTGGCTTCAAACTCTACATTGTGTAGGGATAAAACATTCGAGGATAGGTAGCAGGGTGAGCGCTAGCATGTAACTCAGGAAAGGGATAAAATAAAGCCATCTAAAAACAAAATCAGAGACCAATGTACATATTCACATCTATGACTACATATATATAATAATTTTGGGTTAGGGTACTGGGTTCAACATGAAGATTAAAATCATTAACCTAGATTGTGTTACTCAATACATCTAAAAAACAACCACGGGCTATATGGGTCCATCTTCCCCCACCGGAAGAGCCCCATTACGTATAATCTGCATGAGCCAAAGATATCCAAGTAAGGATAGGGAATTCCCATACCCCATGCCATTATTGATCATCATGACCCCCACTCTGGTAAACGTGGTTACCGGTAATGGTACCCATGAAACCTCCACCTCCACACCAAGCTACACGACCCCCTTTAAGCCCAATTAATAAATTTTCACAAAACCAACCATATAGCCAAGGGATTATCCATTAATGTATATGCCATAGCTATCGTCATACTGTTATGCTTGCAAGATCATACTTTGCCATTCCAATTCCATCAAATTATGAGAATTCCATTACCCCATTTAGTTTATCAAATCAAGTTGGAGGAATGACATAACCCCCTTTACTTCATCAAATAAACTTAGTTGAATTCCACACACCCCGAGCTTTAATTTAAAAGTAAAACCATGGCCAACAAGGCCTTCAAAAACCATTTTTTTAGTTTAACCTTTTATGCAATGCATTAGATTGGGGGAGTAGCCAAATCATGTGATTATCTATATTTCAACGCCAATTATGCTAGTTGGTTGAGGGCAACATAGTTTCCAAAGCCAATTCCAAACTAAAATCATCAATTTGGGGGAATGCCTCTACCCACATCCCATTAACCATGCCCATGCACCCCAACGGGTTTCAAAATACTTAATAAAACATAACCAAAAACATTATAACCATGAAAATCCAATTCAAGTGACCATCATTACAAAACCCTTAACCCAATAAAATAATTGACATTTAAATTCACATTAATAATCATGAAACACATGCCTCTTTATAAAACAAGTTTTGGGGAAAGAGGTACATGCCTGAGATACGATGAAATATGGAGAAAAAATCACCCTTTGAGCCTTAGATGACCAATCCTTAGAAAAACTTAGGTGTTCTTGCTTAGGTATTTTGAGGGAAAAGAGAAGTGTATTAGGATGATAATGAGACCCTAAAGGTTTTTTTTATGGATGTGGGTATTATTTAGGGAATGAGGTAAATGACAAGAATTCCCACGCTTAAAAGTACAGAAAAAGATGCCTAGACATTACATCTCACGTCTCGACTCGTGAAGACTGGGTACAAGTCATAGCCTGGACTCATAGTCTGGGTTGACTCTTGGGCATCCTTTACTGGTTTGGTAACAAGTAATACCCTATGACTCATTACCAAACTTTATGAATCGTATATTCCTATCATTATCACAACAGTAGCTTTGGTCACTTATACTATTTTGCCTATGACTTGTACGTCACAACTCATAATGAGTCATTATGACTCGTTCTGTACCAGTCATGATCTGGACAGAAACTTAACGAACCTACACTGGTTTGGCTACTTATGGCGCAAAATGATTCGTATAGAGTCTTCATGACTCATTACCAAAGTCGTAGCATGGTCAATGAACACAAAACTTAGAAATTTCAGAGGGAAAAATCTGGGGTGTCACATAACCCTCCCCCCCCCCAAGATCATTCATCCCCGAATGAGGAGTCAATGCATCCATTAGCATGAATGTAAAATAGGAATGCAATCACATAACCTTAAACAAAGTTAGAAATAAAAGAGAGTAGGAAAGCCCATACCTTAAGCACGATTATCTAGCTTGGGGAACAAGAATGGATAGCCAGCCCTTATGTCCTCTTCAGCCTCCTAAGTCACTTCTTCAACCTTTTTGTTCCTTCATAGAGCCATCGCTGAAGCCACCTCCTTAGTTCTTAAATGATCGACTTGTCTATCCAAAATATGCATCAATATTTTCCCAAAAAACAAGGAATCTGAAATACCAAAACTCGCAATAGGCATAATTAAGAAGGATCGCCCTCACACTTTTTCAAAATCGAGACATGGTAAATTGGGTGAATGGAACCCAAACTCTAAGGCAATTTAAATTCATAAGGAACATTACCCACTCTCCTTGAAATTAAATACAAGCCTGCATATCGGGTACTGAGTTTTCCTTTTTCCCAAACCTCATCACTTTCTTTATAGGAGACACCTTAAAAAATAACCAATCACAAATATCAAACTCCAACTCCCTTTGCCTCACTTCCGCATAGGACCTTTGGTAAATCTCTGCAGTCTTAAGTCTATACCGAATCACCTTCACCTTTTTCATGGCTTGGTGAACCATGTGTGGCCTGAACAACCTAGTCTTACATACCTCAAACCACCCAATAGGAGATATACTCCTCCTACTATACCGAGCTTCAAAAGGAGTCATATCAATGCTAGAGAGATGACTATTATAACACGCAAACACAATAATGGGCAAAGGATCTACCTAACAACCTGTAAATCAATCATACAGTCGCATAGGATATCTTCCAAAGTGTGAATGGTCCTTTTTGCTTATTCATCTATTTGAGGGTGGAATATGGTGCTAAGGTTCACCCATGTGCCTAAGCAAAGATGAAAATAATGCCAAAGTACGAAGAGAACGATGTAGCTCTATTGGAAATGACGAAAATCAAGGCACTATACAATTTGACGATCTCCTGAATAAACAACGTAGAATAATCATCTGTAGAGTAAGTAGTTCTCACAGATAAAAAGTGTATAGGCTTAGTCATCCTATTCATGATGACCCAAATCGAATCATACTGATTCAAAGACCATAGAAGACTGGTAATAAAATCCATGTTGATCACCTATCACTTCTACATAGAAAATTCAATCTCTTGAGACATGATGCCAGTCCTCAAGTGCTCAACCTTCACTTGCTGACACACTATACACTTAGCCGCAAAGTTTGCCCCATCCCTCTTCATATTGTTCCATCAATAAATCTCTTTAAAATCATGATACATCTTTGTCAAACCAGGATGAACTATACACCTCGGCTCATAAGCATCAGTTAAAATCCATTCACACAGCCTATCAACATCAAGAAAACACAATCTATCTTGGTACCTCAATATACCATTACCACCAATCTAAAAAACCATCACCTTCTGCCGACCCACATCATCCTTAATCTATATAAGAATGGGATCCAAAACTTTCTTCTCTTTCACCTCTAAACTAATATATGATTTAACTACTTCTTGAACAATCACACCTCTATTCTCAGAATCTAAAAGTTGAACTCCAATATTATCTAACCGATAAGTATCCTTCACCAAATCCTCACTTCTACTTTTCCACATGAGATAGGCTCCCTATAGATAAATAGCTAAGATTATCAACAACCATATTAGCTTTACCTTGATGGTAGTGAAGACTCATTTAATAGTCCTTCAGCAACTCAAGCTATCTCCTATGACTAAGATTTAACTCTTTTTAGATAAGTACATACTCTATATTTTTATTGTCGGAGTAAATATCAACTTGAAACCTATACAAATAGTGGCATCAAATCTCTAATAGAAACACCATTGCATCCAACTCAAAATCATGAATTCGATAATTCCTTTCATAAACTTTCTACTGCCTATAAGAATAAGCCATAATCTTACCATGCTGCATCTACACACAACCCAATCTAACTCAAGATGCATCTCCTTACACAATAAAACCATCAGTACCCTCGGGCAAGGTTAAAATTAGTTTAGAAGTAAACTTATCTTTTAACTTCTGAAAACTACTCTCACATGAATCAAACCATAGAAACTTTACCTTTTCATGAGTCAACTTAGTCAACAGAGTAGCAATAAATGAGATGCTATCTATAAACCTCCTATAATACCCGGTTAAACCCAAGAAACTCCTAATGTTTGTTGGAGTCATGGATCTATACCACTTCTTAATCACCTCAAATTTATGTAGATCTACCATGATCTCCTTACTGGTAATAACATGACGAAGAAAGGTCACAACATTCAACAAAAACTCATAATTTGAAAACTTATCATATAATTGTTGATCCTTAAGGTTATGTAACACTACTCAGAGTTGACTGGCATAATCCTTCTGACTCATAGAATACACCAAGATATAATAAACAAATAATATTACAAACAATTCTAAGAACTACCTGAATACCCAGTTCAAAAGATTCATGAATATTGTTGGAGCATTAGTCAATCCAAATGACATAACCATAAACTTATAATGACCATACATGGTACAAAAAATAGTCTTAGGGATATTGACCTCCATAATCACCAACTGATGGTAACTCAATTGAAGATAAATATTAGAGAAACATCTAGCACCCTTAATGTAATACCCTAAGAAATTTTTTGTTGATATTTTATGCGTAAACGTGTTGGGTTCTATCTTCTAGAATGAATTATAAATTTTTTATGCAAAATATCTTAGATTATGACCCACCATTGCGCAGAGTATCGAATAATCTTTCCAACGATATGTGGATCATCCAAAACATACACCTGAGTGACGAGTTATGAACATTCGATCGAACCATGAATAGTAGTGACCAGTAAAACGTGCAGGAAAAAGTATTGAGGCCTGAAGTATTTTTGGTCTAACTTTAAATGATCATAACTCCTTGTACATAATGATTTGGATTCTCTACTATATATCAACAGAAAGATCTGCGAGTTCTCTTTCCAATAAAATTAGTTTCATCCAATTTGTCTATCGGAGCAAAACATTATGGTCGATCTACTTCAGCCTACCAAAAGTGAATTTTTGAGTCAACTTCAAATGACCATAACTCTTCGTACACAATAATCTGGGTGAGATACTATCTATCAACAGAATTATATGAGAGTGCTCTTTCTAATAAAATTGGTTTCATCCAATTTGAATATCAGAATAAAATATTATGGATGATCTACTTCAGACTTTCAAAATAGTCCAGCAAAGGATAGATTTGAGAATTTTTTTGTTTTTTAGGGGCATTTTGGTCATTTTCCCTAACCCAAAATCCATCCAAACCCTATATTAAAGCCTATTAGAAGCATTATATTTATATTTCATTAAACTCCCTCAAAAGGAAAACCCTAAGCTCCTACATCGAACTTTAAGAACCTCCAAAGTTCACCATTAATTCTGCAAATATATTCAAGATTCCAAGTTCCTAGTTCAAGAACGCCAAGAACCATCATTCAAAGGCATGATTAACATCTCAAAAATGAGTATCGATCTAAAGTTCATCATTCAAGGTATGTGGGGTTTTTCAATAAGAACTTTCTCTCGTTCTTATGCCCAAAAGTACTTTTCTTTACAAAGGCATGATTTTTATTTGATTTTTATGAATTTGAAGCATGAACACATATCTTATGATGATTATTATGAAATATTGATGTTTATGATTTTGAAATATGAATTTACATGTGTGGAGACATAAAGCATGAATCTTGAACGATATTTATCATGGTTTCGATATTTGAGTCATGAATCCCCATTGGAAATTGTGTTTTTTTTGAGAAAGTGTGTGTTATAAGCATGTTGATGTTGAATATTTGAGATATTTTGAATGATTTGACCTTTTAGTCTTAATGGAGTTATTTTGAACTCGAGTGTGAAAGAAATCCACAACGTGGTTGATTTTGATAGATGGGAAGAATGATGTCTCCCGATGTATATTTATATATTACTGAAATTGTTTTACTATGGATTGTCTTTGAAATGATCTGAGCTAAGTCTGGGAGAAATATTTCGCACCGAGTGGGAGGTCTAAAGCGACCTTACTTTCCTAGAACTATGTGCCCTCATAGGAATGAACCTGAGGCTGATTTATATAGTGATCACTAGTTTGTGTGGATTTGATATCGATAGTCCTACTCCGATGGAAAGGATAGGACGGCTCTCCCCAATGTGGGTTGTATGTTGGACTCCATGTAGGTCACATGATTTATGTCGGTTATAGGATCTCCCAGTGTGTGTGTGTGTTTCCTTGTGTCTATGGTGAATGATGAAGTGATTTGAAAGTGGAATTATGAAAGTTATTCTTTCAAAAGATTTAAATGATATTTACATTATGAGAATTGATATTCTTGATGAACTGAAAGTGATTGACAAATTATATGATGACTCACATATGTTATTGTACATATTTCATCCTCTCATGATTATAATGATTTTTTTGGGCTATGTGAGTCTTTCATACATCCTGCATATTTCTTATAAATATTTATGATGATGATGTTTATACAACTGCATACACCCCCATATACTCAGTTTTTCTTGAAATGTAGGTTCAGGTGCTCAGTTCCAGGTTTGACAGTGATTCTTCGGAAACACTGTTCTATATCCTGTATTATGGTGAGTCCTCATGTTCTGAGGACGTGATGTCTGGTGTTGGTTTCACGGAATTTTTTACATTTGATAATTGAGTATGAGTCAGTTGGGGCATGTCACAATGGCTTGCTGGTTTTATTGATTTTCTTAGAGGATTGTCAGACTAGTACAGATATTGGGAGTTGACTAATAAGTCATATTTTGATATCTTTTTGAATTTTTTTATTCTTGGATGATGATTACTCTGTTGATATTTGAGGTTTATTTATGGAAACACCATTGATTTGTGTTGAACTAAATGAAAATGGATCAAAGGGTTAGGTTGGGGCTACTCATAGCCTCAAGCATCGTGTGACGCTCCAGGACCTATTTTTTGGGGTGTTACAAACTTGGTATTAGAGCCTAAGGTTTTAAGGTGTCTTAGGGAGTATGACAAGCCGCGTTAAGTAGAGTCTTGATCATTTGTGTGTAGCGCGCCATATCTATGAGCAAGAGGCTATAAGACGTTTTAGGAAAAAGTGTGATTGTTTCTTTCAGAAGTCTATCATGCTTAAAGTGTGTCTTTCTACTATTGATTCGTGCTCTTCTCTTTCAGAAATATGCCTCCACGTCGAGCGATAAGAAATAATAATGGTCAGCAACCTCAACCCACTAACCCATTGAATGAAAACGTGTCTCATGTTGAATATTTGGGTGAGTGTTGGGGTGAGAAGAGGGGTTGTTTCTAGTGTGGTGACATGGGTCATAGAGTTAGAGATTTCCCACAGGATGGATAAGGGCAGCGTGACTATCACCCTCAGACCCAGACTCAGACTGTTAGTGCTCCAGTTCTAGCGACTCGCCCAGCCCCAGCTCAGGGCGCCTCTTCTAGCAATGATGGCGGGAAGCGCCATAATAGATTCTATGTTTTACCATCCCGCCAGGAATAGGAGGACTCTCTCGATGTTGTTACTGTTATGTTTTGTACATTTTAGTTTGATGTGTATACTTTGTTGGATCTTGGATCCAGTTTCTCATATGTTACACCTTTGATTGCTGTGAATTTTGAAATGAGTCCTGAGATTATTCCTGAGCCTATCCTAGTTTCTACCCCAGTGGGTGATTTGATTGTTTCCCAGAAAGTGTATAAAAAGTGTTCTGTTATCGTTCTTCATAGAGTTTTGTTGGCTGATCTGATTGAGTTAGACATGGTAGATTTTGATGTGATTCTAGGTATGCACTGGCTGTATTCTTCTTATGCATCTATTGATTGTCAGACCCGAGTGGTCAAGTTTCAGTTCCTGGGTGCATCCGTGTTTGAGTGGTCTGGGAATTCTGTGTCACCCAAGAGTCATTTTATCTCTTACCCAAAGCTAGAAAGCTTATTTCCAAGGGGTGTATTTACCATTTGGTTAGAGTCAAAGACACTAAGTCTAAGACTCCAACTCTCCAGTCTGTTAATGTCATCAATGAGTTTTCTGATGTCTTTCTGGATGATCTCCTAGGAATACCTCCTGATAGAGAGACAGAGTTTGAGATTGATCTTCTTTCCGATACTCTGCCCATTTCTATTCCTCCTTACCGTATGGCCCCTACAGAACTTATGGAGTTGAAAGAGAAACTCAAAGATCTATTAAATTAGGGTTTCATAAGGCCCAGTATGTCTCCTTGGGGAGCTCCTGTGTTGTTTGTGAAAAAGAAAGATGGCTCTTTGCGTATGTGCATTGATTACCTCTAACAAAATAAAGTCACTGTAAAAAATAAGTACCCCCTTCCGAGAATAGATGATTTGTTTGACCAATTGCAAGGTGCAAGTTATTTCTAAAAGATTGAACTTCGTTTCGGCTATTATCAACTCAAAGTTAGGGAGTGTGACATCCCGAAAACTGCTTTCCAAACTCGTTATGGCCATTTTGAGTTTCTTGTTATGTATTTTTGTTAACTAATGTCCCAAGAGCTTTCATGGACCACATAAATCGAGTGTTCAGATCATATCTGGATATGTTTGTCATAGTGTTAATTGATGATATACTGGTGTACTCCCGTAGTGAGGATGAACATTCTGATGATCTCCAAACTGTCTTGCAAATCCTTAGAGATCATAAATTATTTTCCAAGTTCAATAAGTGTGAGTTCGGGCTAAGGTCAATTTCTTTTCTGGGTCTACCATTTCTTCCGAGGGTATTAGAGTTGATCCCCAAAAGACCGAAGCTGTTAGAAATTGGCCTAGACCTATTTCTCCGACTGATATCCAAAGTTTCTTGGGTTGAGCTGGCTATTACCACCATTTTATTGAGAGTTTCTCCTCTATAGTCTCTCCTATGACTTGGTTGACCCTAAAGAAAGTGAAGATCTTGTGGTACGAATCTTGTGAGAAGATTTTTCAGGAGTTGAAGACTCAACTCACTTCAACCCCTATTTTGACTTTTCCTGATGGTGTTGATGGTTTTGTGGTGTACTGTGATGCTTCCAGAGTTGGGTTGGGTTGCGTATTGATGCAGAAGGGTAAGGTAATAGCTTATGATTCTACACAGTTGAAACCCTATGAGAAAAATTACCCCACCCATGACCTTGAGTTGGCTGCTGTTGTGTTTGCTTTGAAAATATAGAGACACTATTTGTATGGTGTCCATGTTGATATTTTCACTGATCATAAGAGTCTGCAGTATGTGTTTACCCAGAGAGAATTGAATCTTAGGCAGAGACGATGGTTAGAATTGTTAAAGGACTATGATATGAGTGTGTTGTACCATCCGGGCAAGGCCAATGTCGTGGTGGATGCCCTAAGTAGAGTGTCCATGGCGAGTCTTTCGCATGTGGTAGAAGATAAGAAAGAGTTGGCTCGTGATGTAAATCATTTGGGTAGATTAGGGGTTAGGTTGTTTGACTCTGCTGAAGGTAGTATAGGGGTTCAGAGTAGTTTCGAATCCTCCTTGGTTTCGAAAGTGAAGGAAAAGAAATACTTAGATGCTAGTTTGGTTAGACTGAAGGAGTCAGTCAAGGACTAAAAAGTAGAAGTTTTCTCCCAAGGGGGAGATAGTGTGTTGACATTGCAGGGTAGATTGTGTGTCCCGAATGTTGATGATCTGAGATAGAGGATTATGGCTGAAGCGAACGGAGCGCGATATTCTATTCATCCTGGTGCCACCAAGATGCATTGAGACTTGCGGTAAATCTATTGGTGGAGTGGCATGAAGAAAGATATAGCAACATTTGTAGCTAAGTGTTAAACATGACAACAGGCTAAGGTTGAACACCAAAGACCTAGTGGTATGGTTCAAGAGTTTAGTATTCCCACTTGGAAGTGGGAAGAGATAAATATGGACTTTGTGATTGGTTACCTCCTTCCCGACGCCATTATGATTCCATTTGGCTTGTGGTTGATAGGTTGACTAAGTCTGCTTATTTCTTGCCTGTTCATACTTCATATACTGCTGAGGATTACGCTAGATTGTATATTCGAGAGCTACTCAAACTGCATGGAGTTCCCTTGTCTATCATTTTTGATTGGGATACTCAGTTCACTTAGCAATTTCGGAAAGCTTTTCAGAAGGATCTTGGTACCCAAGTGCTTTTGAGTTTTGATTTTCATCCGCAGACCGATGGTCAGGCTGAGCGTACCATCCAGACCTTAGAGAATATGTTGAGAGCTTGTGAACTTGACTTTAAGGGAAGATGTGATGATCACCATTGCTATAGTTTGCTTACAATAACAGTTTCCACTCTAGTATTGGCATAGCTCCATTTTAAGCCTTATATGTGAGGAAGTGTAGATCACCCATAGGTTGGTTTGAGGTGGGTGAAGCGGCTGTGAGTGGTCCTGATTCGGTTAGATGACCACTTCCCATAAGTACTGTTTCAGACTGAGTCTCAGTAATAGAACTTAGTTAATTCTTCAGAATTTTAGGACTGTCAGATACAGTCAACTCAAAATAGTACGAAACTTAGTTAGTTCCATCAGAATCTAAACTGTCACAAACTATCGCTTAGTATTAATTATACCAGTTATTAGTGACTCATGTTATTAGTAATCAGACTCTGTAGTCAGTACCATCCCAAATTCAGTCACAGTAACTTAATTATTCATTTATTATCATTCCAATACTCAGCAGTTAGAGTCAGTAGTGAGTGGTCATATTTCGAGGACATGATCATTATTTTATCATTTCTATACTTAATTTATTTCAGTAGTTGGAGTTAGTTGGGACATTTTCCGTCAACTTGATAAATCTCATCTTACACCTCAAATAAGTGCAACAAACTTTGGAGTCGGGATCGAATCCATAGGGAACAATGTGAGTGGCGCTAAAACTAGTTCGAAACTATAGCTACAAGTTAAATTCAAATAAATATTAAGAAAAGACAAAATAGGGGTTTTTATCAATCAAACAAATTTTAACGTTTCAACTTATTTTAGAACTCAAAACTTAGATTTCAATATTTTGAATCAGTGATATAGAGAAACTAGCGTTGTGATCACTATGACTATTAATCTCAATTGAATAATAATTGTTCATGATTCTCATGATAGGTGGGAACAACAAATTATCCCTGCCGATGATACTATCTGACTTTTCTCTCGACCTCACCAGACAATTTATTATCTAATTCTCTCAAACTTAGATAACTTATCTATTTCCAACTAGATGTTATCTCAGGTAGATTGATCCAGTTACGGAATCAATCATTAAATAGAAGGTTGGTAGATTTCGAGTCACTATTGATAATTCACGACCTCTAGTCTATTTCTCTGTTAGAAGCAAATAAAACCTAAGGCATAACCTAATGTTTGAAACCAATAGATTCAAGTTAAAACAATAGAATTTCAAGATGTTCCCATAATCAATCAAACCCTAATCCAAAAATTAAATCAATGAAATAATAATCATAGATCCCACAACGCTAGTTGTGGGTTGTAGTTGCTCATAATATAGAAAGAGATAATAAACATTAAATTCATAACTTAAAGCATGTGAACTTACAAAATATGAAATTCAAAGTTGTTTCTCCTTCAAGTACAATAAGAATTTTGCACAACTAAATCAAAGGATAGACAATTGAATTCTAAGTTAAGAGAGTCAAAAACAAGTGAACTCCCCTTTACTAAGTTTCCAGAAGTCAAAAGCTGCTTCTGAAGTTGTGAATGAAACCCTAAAAGATACTATTTATACTAAAGCCTAATTAAGGCAATAAAATAATAAAATTACAGCTTGGCTCAGATTTAGGTGACGACATATTGGTGTTGATCGTCAGGCTTATGACGGCGTCTCAGATATGTCATCAGAAGTCGTCCATTCTTAACCTGTTCTTCCTCACTCTGATGATATACTCCGACGGCTTACCATAGGAGTGATGGAGTGTTGTAAATGTCATCAGACCTTCAACTTTTTTCACCATGTTTTGTCCTACTTTACGACATCTTCTGACAACTTACCACACTTGTAACGACATATTGAGAATGTCGTCACCTTCATCCAGTAACTCTTCTTCACTATTCTTCCTGACGCCTTTTTCTGGTAGCTTACCACATCTCTGATGGCTTGCAAGAAATGCCATCAGACTCATATCAGCTCACATATACCAGATTTTACATATTTTGTTCATCTTTCCTGTGCTTTCCTCCCATCCTTGCTACAACTACAATATCACAAGAAAATAATCAAAAACAACCAAAAGTTTCTTAAGACTTCGCAATTACTTAAAGTTAAAAGCCTCAAATATGTTAGCATCTACTCACACATCAACACCCTCAAGTTAAAACAATTGCTTGTCCTCAAGCAACTACATAACACCATACTACGATGCTTAACCAAGAGACACATAGGATACCTATCATAGTTGATTATCAAGTTTAGGTCAAAACTCATGCCACTCTCCACGTTCAATACAATTGTGCATATCCATGGCATCAATTCAGCAACAACAACCATGCATGTACCAATATTACACTATCCAAACAAATTAAGAGCTAGAAATGCAACCAATGTGCCCTTACAACAAAGAAGTCCCTCGTCACTCATATATGAATTCAAGCATGTAAATGTAGGGACGGTCAAGAGACACTCACTCTCAAAAATAAATTCCAATCAATGCATGTCAAATACCATATGCTTGCCCTTATTTTCATTACCAAGGTGTCCATACAGGGAAGTTAGGATTACTATAGGTCTTTTCTTTAGCTTGTAATGTAGGCTAAGGGCTAGTATGATATTCAATGGCATTTAGAGTGACTAAGCCTCCTTGGCACTACCTTAACTTTTGGCGTTCACTTATTAACCTTTTTCTTCTTTGTCTCCTTTTATTGATCACAAATTATTCAGGATGGATGTGGCTTTTCTTTTTTATTCTTTTTCTTTTCTTATTCTTCTTCCACACCACCCATATTTTTATTCTTTTTCACTTATTCTTTTCCTTTTATTCTACCTTTCTTCATACTCAGTTTACATCACGCACCCATATGATATCCACCCTTAACCAAGGTTGTTTACCTAAGTCTAGGTGCACAGTATCAAAGGAGGACCAGGGACAAAATAGGTTCATTATGATCTAAACGGGAAGGTGATAGGTGTCATAGAAAGAAATGGTCAAGTCAGTTTCAAAATAGGGATCGAGAGATATCATGCATATATGGAAGCTCATTTAGGCAAAAAGTGACTTAAAAATCAAAACGGCCTATGATCCTTTCGTAACCCCTAACTTTCAACCAAGGTAAGACGTTCGGGCAAGTTTTGGATTTAACACACAAAGGAAATTAAGTAGTATCTCACACACATATGGCACAAAGGTGTATCACAAGATACTACCTATCCGGTTCATACGATTATTTAGAATTGGATATCATGTCACTAGTACTAATGCCATAACAAGATGCACAATGATCACACATAAATATATATCACATAGTTATAAAACATACCAACGGAGAGGTGTTTATCAGTCTTAAAAATCAACAAAAATATGTCAACTGCTCTAGATACTTATTTGTCTCCAGTTAACCATAACACATCACAACACAAACACAGTACACCTAAACATGCCGAATCTACTAGGAACAAGACTCTGGGTAAAGGAAGCATGACAACAAAAACCCCAGGAGGACATCAACAACTATAAGTAGCCCCACCTTTATCTTAATATCATGCATTGTTCCTAGCATGTCAAATCAAAACAAGAGAGTTAGAAACATA
Organism: Capsicum baccatum var. pendulum; assembly: GCA_030864225.1. Classification (NCBI taxonomy): domain Eukaryota; kingdom Viridiplantae; phylum Streptophyta; class Magnoliopsida; order Solanales; family Solanaceae; genus Capsicum; species Capsicum baccatum. Next base: position 187,821,503 of record CM061554.1, read on the forward strand.
CCTATGGGACCATGGGTGCGAAGATCTGATGTCAATCACATAATATGAATACAAACAAGAAATTACCTTGGGTTTTCTCCCAAGAAGCAGCCTAGTTTAACGTCGCAGCACCACCCAACACAGATTTTTCCTCCACTTTAAGGATATGAATTTCACCCCCAACTTAGAGTCGATCTTCTTGCCTCGATTATAGGGAGGTGGTACAATGATTAAGTAGCCGAGTAATGAATGATGCATGGTAAACAACTAGACCTTAAAGTGAGGTGTGTTTTTATTTTGTTTATCAAGTGTAAAATAAAGAATATAGGATTTTTGTTCCTCATCTTCACAGTCTTCCACTACTTTAGATGATTCCACTGACAAGATATCATCTAAACATAATGTGGAAAAATTCTTCGAATATGGCCCAATAAATCCTACTTAAAATTTTACACTATCCTCTACACACTCACTTTTATTCATCTTCTCAACATTTTTACTTTGAATTGGGTTAGAGTCTTCATAAAAGATTGAATTGGCTTCTTCTTTTGCCTCTAGAACCATTCCCTCAATTTTGGCATCATCCCTCATAGTTGGCTCGATTGGTTGGGAAATCTCCAAGGGTTGATCAACATCATGCTCATCATCAGTATAGAAATCTTGCTCTTCATCGTCACACTCTTCTATTATTTTAAATGATTCCACAGACAAGATATCATCTAAACATAATGTAGTAAAGCATTTTGGATGATTGACCTCGATATCCATTTCTGCTATCCTTTCTCTTCCCTCATTAAATGCCCTAATGTCTTGACGTATGTGACATATGGTATCATTCACTGTGTCTATATGATCCAATAATAGTTGAAGCATAGCTTCAATGTTAGTCTTTCCAGTGTTTCGTTCTTCATTTTCTTGACCATAAGACCTGTCATACTCATAAAAAGAACTAGAACCTATGTTAGCGCAATAGGGGGAAGGGGAATTTGTGAAATCACTCTAGTGTCCATCTTGACCACCACATAAATAAAAATTATAGTCCTGGTAGGATGGAGATGGTGCACACATCTCTCTCTAGGGAGCATATCTATAATCTTGCCAAAAGTGGGGTCCATCACAATATGGACATAGATCATCTAGATAAGATTTTTAACCATCAAACTTACATTCATTCCATGATGTCATAGTAAGAAATAAACAAAAATAAAGAAAATCTAGCTAACACAGGGACAAAGGAAATCATAACAAATATTTACAAGTTTGAATTCAAGCAAGTAAGCTAAAATTCCAAACCAACTAAATACGCTAAATTGTTCCCCGACAACGGCGCCATTTTTGATAATGCTCAACTTACACCTCAAATAAGTGCAAGGCGGTCATCGTCAATATATTTACCCAACTTTGGAGTCAGGTTCGAATCCATAGGAAAAAATGTGAGTGGCTATTAAACTATTTTGAAACTATAGCTACAAGTTAAATTCAAATAAATAACAAGAAAAGACAAAATAGGGGTTTTTATCAATCAAACAAATTTTAACATTTTAACTTATTTTAGAACTCAAAACTTAGATTTCAATGTTTTGAATCAATGATATAGAGAAACTAGGGTTGTGATCACTATGACTATCAATATCCATTGAATAATAACTATTCATGATTCTCATGACAGGTGGGAACAACAGATTATCCCTGCTGATGATACTATCTGACTTATCTCTCAACCTCACTAGATAATTTATTATCTAATTCTCTCAAACTTAGATAACATCTGATTAGATAACATATCTATTTCTAATCGGATGTTATCTCAAGTAGATTGATCCAGTTACGGTATCAATCATTAAGCAGAAGGTTGGTAGCTTCCGAGTCCCTATTGATAATTCACGATCTCTAGCTTATTTCTCCGTTAGAAGAAAATAAAACCTAAGGCATAACCCAAAGTTTTCAACCAATAGATTCAAGTTAAAACAACATAATTTCAAGACGTTCCCACAGTCACTCAAACCCTAATCCAACTATTAAATCAATGAAATAATAATCATAGATCCCACAACCCTAGTTATGGATTTTAGTTGCTCATAAGATAGAAAGAGATAAAAAATATTAAATTCATAACTTAAAGCAAGTGAACTTACAAAAGATGAAATTCAAAGTTGTTCTCCTTCAAGTACAATAAGAATTTCCCACAATCAAATCTTAGGACGAAAAATTGAATTCTAAGTCAAGAGAGTCAAAAACAAGTGAACTCCCCTTTACTAAGTTACCAAATGTCAAAAGCTGATTCCGAAGTTGTGAATGAAACCCTAAAAGATGCTATTTATACTAAAGCCGAATTATGGTAATAAAATAACAAAATCACAACTGGGCTCGAATTTAGGTGATGACATATTGGTGTTGATCATTAGGATTCTGACGGCGTCTCAGATATGTCGCCAGAAGTCGTGCCTTCGTAACCTGTTCTGCCTCACTCTAATGATTTCCTCTGATGGTTTACCATAAGAGTGAAGCCGTGTACCAAATGTCGTCAGACCTTTAGCTTATTTTACCATGTTCTATCCCACTTGACGGCATCTTCTGACGGCTTACCACACTTGTGACGACATATTGAGAATGTTGTCATCTTTATCCAGCAACTCTTCTTCACTATTCTTCCTGACTCTTTTTTCTGGTTGCTTACCACATCTCTGACAGCTTGCAAGAAATGCGTCAGACTCATATCAGCTCACTTATACCAGATTTTACTTATTTTGTTCATCTTTCTTATGTTTTCCTCCCATCCTTGATACAACTACAATATCAAAAGAAAACGATCAAAAATAACCCAAAGTTACTTAAGACTTTGCAATTATTTAGAGTTAAAAGCCTCAAAAGTGTTAGCATCTGCTCACATATCATAACTCCTTATTCAGACAGATAGGGACTTTTTAGACTATCATGATTAGACAGTTATTTTAGTTGTTTTAGATGTTTTATACCCCATTTATATGTTATCTTTTATCATATATTATGTCTCAGTTTTGAACCTTAGGGCCTTTTAGATTTTATTTTAATATTTGTATAGTATGTTATGCAGTGTTCAGGCACAGATATCAGTCATGGGTTAGCTTGTGGTCCTTTAGGGTCATGAACACTGTGTAGCATTTTGGGTAGCAGATTTGGGATGTTACAAACTTGGTATCAGAGACTAAGGTTCAATAGAGTCTTTGGAAGTCTAAAAACCGCATCTAGTAGAGTCTTGAACATGGGTGTGTTGCATGCCATATTTATGTGTAGGAGGCTATGAGATCTTTTAAGAAAAGTTTCCCTTCTTTTAGTATTCATGTTATGCCAGTGAGTATGACTCAAATTCAACTCTCAGTCTAATCTTTTTCTCCCTTTCTTCTACAAAACATGCCCCCCAAAGGAAGAAATGGAAATTAGTTAGCCCATTAGCCCATCCAAGCAGATCCCTTGGATGAACATATTTCTCATGAAGAGTTTAGAGAAGCATTCACCACTCTTTCTAATTCAGTTGCTGCTCAGAATGAATGAACAACTATCATTTTAGCCAACCTAGTGTCTAATTTAGCTACATCCAGGATTTGAGACTTTACTCAAATGAATCCTCCATTACTTTTTGGGTCTAAGTTAGAAGAGGATTATCAGGAATTCCTTGATCAAGTTTAGAAGGTTACTGACATCATGGGGGTGTCTACTATTGAGAGTGCTAAGATAGATATATACTTGTTGTAGGATGTGGCTCACACTTTTTTCAAATAATGGAAGTGAGAGAGAGCAGTTAATGCAGGGTCCGTTGAATGGAAGGAGTTTACCTATGCTTTTCTGGAGAGGTTATTTCTCCTATAGATGAGAGAAGATAAGGTGTTAGAATTATCAACCTCAGGCAGGACAACATATTGGTGAAAGTGTATTCTCTTAAGATTAATCAATTAGCTAGATATGCTCCTTACGTGGTTGCAGATAGTAGGGCCAAGATAGGTAAGTTTGTTTTTGGGATGAATTATAGTGTGGTCAATGAGTGCAGGACTGCAATGGTGAATAGAGACACTAACATAGCCAGGCTCATGACCTATGCTCAACAGATAGAATAGAAAAATATTAAGATGAAAGAGAGGTAGAATAAAAGAGCAAGGTCAGGTAGTTTCAACTTTGCTCAGCCTAAGTTAGACAGTTCTAACCGTTCTTAGTTCCATCAGAAGTCATTTGTTACAGCTCCTTCCTCAGCCAGTGCTCTAGTTCTTAAGTTTTGGGAGGGTAGCTGAGATAGAGCACCAGGCTCTAAATCGCAGGGCATTGTTAGAAGTTCCTGAACAAATCCTCTTTGTCTGACGTGTGGTAAGAACCACAAGGGCACTTGCAGAGCTGGAAGTGATGTTAGTTTCAAATGTGGCAAGCCAGTCCATAGAGACAGAGATTGTCCCCAGTTAGATTATTAGGGTCAGCAAAACTGTTCCTCAGCCTAGTCCAGTCGCCCAAATCAGCAGGGTGCCACTTCCAATGCTACTAATGGGCAACACCCAAATTGACTTTGTGATCTCCAGTCTCAGCAAGATCAGGAAAATTCTCCTGATGTGGTTACTGGTACGTTATAGATCTTTCATGTACATATTTATGCATTTCCAGATCCAGGAGTTTTCTTGTTTTTTCAATACTCCCTATATAGCAATTGATTTCAGAGTCAGTACTAAAATTTGAGTAGAGCCCTTTTACATCTTTACTCCAGTGGGTAAAATTATCATAGCCTGACAGGTATACAAGAACTATCCTGTTATGGTATCTTAGAAAGTCACCTTAGGAGACTTAGTCAAATTAGAGATGACTAATTTTGATGTCAATCTCGACATGGATTGGCATCATTCCTACTATGCCACAATCGAATGCAGAAATAGAATAGTCTAATTCCAGTTTTCAAATGAACCAGTCCTAGAGTGGAGGGGTAGTACTTCAGCTTTTAGAGGTCATCTTATTTCCTACCATGGGCATGAAAAATGATATTTAAGGGATGTGTCTGTTATCTTGTTTGAGTTAAGGGCACTAGTTCTGAAACTCCCAGTCTTGAATCAGTCCCAGTGATGAATGATTATTTAGATGTCTTTCCCAGAGTTCTTCCAAGAATTCCTCCCAGAAAGGAAATAGACTTCGACATTGATATTCTTTTAGATACTCAACCTATATCTATTCCTTCATATAGAATTAAACCAGTAGAACTCAAAAAACTGAAATAACATTTGAAGGATCTTTTAGATAAGGGATTTATTAGGACCAGTGTGTCCCCATGGGGCTCACCAGTCTTATTCATGCACAAGAAAGATGGTTCTCTCCAAATATGCATTGATTACCATCAACTCAAAAAAGTCACGATCAAGAACAAGTATCCACTTCCAAGAATTGACGACTTATTTGACCAACTTTAGGGTACTAGATATTTCTCTAAGATAGGCCTCAGATCTGGCTATCATCAGCTCAGAGTCAGAAAATGTGACATTCCAAAAATAGCTTTCCAAAATCGGTATGGTCACTTTGAATTCCTAGTCATGTCCTTTGGTCTTACAAATTCCCAAACAACTTTCATGGACTTGATGAATCATGTGTTCAAGCAATACTTGGACATACTCGTTATAGTATTCATAGATGATATTCTTGTCTATTTCTGCAGTGAACGTGATCATGCAGACTATCTCAGAATCGTACTTAAGACTATCAGAGATCATAATTATTCACAAAATTCAATAAGTGCAAATTTTAGCTAAGGTTAGTAGTATTCGTTTGTCATATTATTTCCAGTGATGGCATTAGAGTAGGTCCTCAAAAGACCAATGAAGTAAGAAACTAGCCCAGACATGTCTCTCCATCAGATATTAGGAGTTTCTTTGGTTTGGATGGCTATTACAGATGATTTTTTGAGGGATTTTCTTCTATTGCATCCCCTATGTCCAGATTAACTTAAGAGAAAGTCAAGTTTTGGTGGTCAGATCCTTACGAGAAGAATTTTTAAGAGTTGAAGACTCGACTTACGTCAACTCCAATTTTAGCTCTTCCAGATAGTTTCGTAGTGTATTGTGATGTATCCATAGTAGGTTTGGGTTGTATCCTCATGCAATATGGTAAGGTCATAGACTACGCTTCCAGACAACTTAAACCCCATGAGAAGAATTATCCTACTCATAATCTTGAGTTAGCAGTCGTAGTATTTTCCATACAGATTTGAACGCATTAGCTATATGGTGTTGATGTAGATGTGTTCACAGATCATAAAAGCCTTCAGTGGGTCTTTTCTTAGAAATATCTCAATCTTCATCAGAGAAGGTGGTTAGAGCTCTTGAAAGATTATGACATAAGTGTCCTGTGTCATCTGGGCAAGGCCAACATAGTGTCTGATGCTCTCAGTAGACTTTCTATAGGTGGTGTTGCTCATGTCGAGGACATTAAAAAGAAGCTAGCTCAAGAAATCCATCAGCTTGCTAGACTAGGTGTTTGCTTAGTCTACACAAAGGTTGGTGATATATGTGTTCAGAGTAGTTTAGAATCATCTCTAGTTTTCAAGGTGAAAGAAAAGATAGATAGAGATCCAAGTCTAGTAAAGTTGATAGAGTCAATTAAAGAACATAAGGTTTAGGTTTTCTCCCAAGGGAGAGATGGTGTATTGCATTGTTAGTGTCGTCTATGTATTCCAAGTATAGATGATTTGAGGCTGCAAATTCTTGTAAAAGTCCATGGTGTGCGCTACTCTATTCATCCAAGGTCCATGAAGATGTACCGTATCTTGTAGGAGATCTATTGGTGGAGTGGGATAAAGAGATATGTGGTAGAGTTTGTGGCTAAGTATTTTAAATGTTAGCAGGTTAAGATAGAGCATAAGAAGCCTAGTGGGTCCATGCAAGAGTTCAATATTCCTACTTGGAACTGGGAATAAGTGAGCATGGACTTCGTGACGAGTTTGCCTCGTACTCATCATCAGCATGATTCAGTTTGGGTCATTGTAGATATGATGACCAAATCAACTCTTTTCCTTCCAGTCCATACCTCTTATTTAGTCCAGGATTATGATAAACTATACATCAGAGAGTTGGTCAGATTGCACGGTGTTCCGTTATCTTTTATCTCAGACAGAGGTACTCAGTTCACCTCTCACTTTTAGAAAGTATTCCAAAAGGGACTTGGTACCCAAGTTTATCTTAGTACAACCTTCCATCCTCAGAGATATTGTCAAAGAGAAAGGAATATTTAGACTCTAGAAGATATGCTGTGAGTGTGTGCAATTGATTTTAAGGGAAGTTGGGAAGACAACTTGCCTTTTATTGAGTTTGCATACAATAGAAACTATCATTCTAGTATTAAAATGGTTCCATTCGAAGCTCTCTATGGTAGGAGGTGCAGATCTCCAGTTGGTTGGTTCGAAGTTAGTGAGGCCTCAGTTATAGGGCCTGACTTAGTATTCGATACCTTCGAAAAAGTCCAGTTAATTACATAAACACTCCGAGTTTCTCAGAGCCGATAGAAGTCTTATGTAGATGTGCATAGAAAGGACCTCGAGTTTGAGTTTGGTGACTATTTCTATATAAAAATCTCTCCCATGAAGGGAGTGAAGAATTTGGAAAAAAGGAAAAGCTCAGTCCCCGATATGTCGGTCACTTCAAGATTCTCAGTCGCTTCAGCAAGGTAGGCTATGAGCTTGAGTTGTATTTTGATCTAGCCTCAGTTCATCCAGTCTTCCATGTCTTTTGGAACAATAAGTGTATAGGTGGCCCAGCAATTGTAGTTCCTATTAAAACCATAGATATTCAGTGCAGCCTCTCTTTCGAAGAGATTCTGGTCAAAATTCTGAATTATTAGACTCGTAGACTGAGGAACACAGAAGTCCCTCTAGTCAAATTTCTTTGGTGGAATCAGTCTATTGAGGGATCTACTTGGGAAGCAGAAGCAAATATGCGTACCAAGTATCCTCACCTCTTCTCCACTAATTCAAACTCAGCCCAAGGTAACAACTCTCGTTAAGCCTTTCAGCTTTGTGTTCAGATTTCAGTTACAACTTGGTGTCCAGTTCATGTTCAAAATTCCATTATAAACTTGGTATCAATTACCATTGCATATTCAATCATATGTTCATGCATCAGATCAGTCATGTGTTCATGCATCAGACATGCATTCTCCTTCTGTGAAACCCACTTATCAAAAATATCACTATGTATTCATGAGTCAGTTTAGTCATGAAATCATGCATTAGATATGTATGCTCGGTTACTCCCATCTTAATCAGTCTTATTCGAGGACGAATGTTCCCAAGTGGGAGATATTGTAATACCCCGTACTTCTACCTAGCTTAAATTTGTTCTAAAGATGTTAAAAACATGGTTTAAAGATGAATACACCTTTATACATGTGGTATTTTCGATACTAAATTTGCCCAAATCCAACACCCGAGAAAAGAGTTAGAGCCTTTTTAATGAGACAGTGTATTACCTGAGCCATCAACGCATCGCAGAGCATGATAAAATGATAATCATCAAAATCTAATGAGCCTCTGCGATTATGGCACATCGTGCCAGGGCTCAAATTTAGAATTGTCCTTTTTCTAGTGTCTCAGCGTGATGTCTCCACATCACACCAAACTTCCAGGTCCCATCCAGTATTACAATGCGATTTCACCACATCACACTATTAGCCCAGATCCTAGTGGGCAATTTCCAGTGACACGGTGCAATAGCGCGGCATTGCGCCAGCCTACCGAATTGAGAAATTTAGACATAATTCAAAAGATACATCCAAGGTTAAATAGGTATTTTCTCATGATTTTAGTTCAGCCTTAAACACAAAATTTAAACCTATATGACCTATGGATATCATTATTAACTCTATTTTTCCCAAATTGAGTTGCTCTCTCTCAAACTGAGGAACACTAGCTATCAAATTCAAGGGCAAAATCTGAAGAACTCTCCATCAATCCTTCCAAATTCAGTAACTCAGGTATGTCAAGTGTGGATTCATGGGTCCCCTTCACCCATGAAGCTCAAGAATATTTTTTCAAAGTTCAAGTATATGGATTTTTATGAATCCCGTATTGGCTTTGTTTTTCTCATGTTGATAATGACCAATTAAATTCAAATCCATGTTTGGTGATAAATTTTATGTGGAATTAGTTATTATATGAGTAGATTAATGTGAACCCATGATTAAACCCTTGAATTCTGAAAATAGAATTGAATCATGATGTTTACTTGTTGTGAAGTGTTGTATCCATATACTATGTTCATTATATGCTTGATGAATTGCCTATGTGAACTAATAAGAGAAGAAACAATACCATGATTAGTTTATGTGCAGGTTTTTGATAAATTGTCTATGAGAATGGGTTAATGCCATTATATAGTATGCAACTATGTATTCCCCATTCATGTACAAGTGTTACATCCCAAGTTTTCGTTGAAATGTATTAATGAATGAATTGTGAGTATATAGCCATTGTTGGGATTTTAGGCTTGCATCATAATTTACATGTTATGCTATCAAGTCCTGGGGGTATCTAATACCCAAAAATTTAGTTGTGTGCCTAGAGCCTGTGTCATGTTTTCACGATAACCTCAGTCAAGCCATGTTCAGTAGAATTCAGTCAGTTATGTGACTCGGGAAAACTAAGTAAACTCAGTAATCCCAGAAATCTCATAAAGCTCAGTACTTCAGTAATCTCAGTAGTATTCTGTTAGTCAATGAAACTCAATGAACTTACTCCAGTTGAGTTTAGTATCTTTTTAAATGGGAGTAGAATTTAGCACCGAGTGAACCCAAGGATAAGGACACACACTGACAGTTGAGGGTGTGATCCTTAGAAGCAATTCTTGCATTCCTGAATTATACATCCAGAATAGTTTGACACCTCAACATAGAAAGATGAGGGTTGATGAAACGGATAAACATTGTCATATAAGGGTCCCACCATTTTCTTTTTGGGACACTGTCTATAACACCCTGCGTTTTTCCTAGCTTAAAATTCGTTCCTAGAATGTTAAGAGTGTTCTTAAAAAATGAATAACATTTATTTCATACAAAATTTTCCGGATTTAGGCCTTTCATTGTGTGGGAAATTGAATAGGCTTTCCATTGATATCAAATTTGCCTAAATCCGACACTTGGTGAAGAAGTTAAAGCATTGTTAGTAATGCAGTGTTCTATCTGAGCACTCACCGCATCGCGGTGGATGCCGAAATGGAAATAGTCACATTCTAGTGGACCTCCGCAATATTAGCGCATTTCGGAGAAGTCCAAATTACCAATTGTAAATTTCCAGTGGTGCAACGCGACAACAAAGCATCACGCCAGAGAGCCAATTTGCACTGGTCGTTTTCCAGTAGCTTAATGCAATTTCAACGCATTGCGGTGAAGGTGTAATTATCATACTTTTGATCCATAATTTGAATTCTTGTTTCATGACTTTAATCCTACGTATGTGAAGTCATTATTAGGTGAATAATGTTCATAGAATTCACTTAGATCCAAGTGGAGCTAAGAACATTAGATTCGACCAAAATTTGGCATTCAATCCTATAATGGTCTACTTTAAAAGAGTATAATATTTTATATACGTGAAATTTTCCATCCCAAGACCCTCCAAATTGTAGATAATGAATTATCTTTCCAATGATACAAATTTTGCCAAAATTTGTTGCCTAAGTCCAAAGTTATGACATTTTAAGTTTGAGGCAGTCAGCTGCCATGATGGTAGCGCATCGCGCTAAAGGGAAAAATCAGATGCGGTTATGAATTTCTACTTTAAATTAATAAGGGGCAATGTGGTATTTTTTCCCCCATAACGCAGGTCATAAAACCACTATCTAACGCTTCAATAGGGGCATTATTTTCCTCCTTTCTTCATTTTTTCCCTCAAGAACAATCCCAATCAATTCCCTCAAGAATCATCGATTCCATCTTCTTCTCTTCAACATAAAATATCAAGAATTTAGGATTTCTAATCCAAGAACTTCAAGAATGATATCAAGATCATCTCTATAATATTCAAAGTTTAAGATTTTACATTCAAGTTCATCATCCAAGCTCCAAGATTCAAGTTTCGTTCATCAAGTCAAGTCAATTAAGGTATGTGGGGTTTCAACAAGGACAATCCTTTCGTCCTTGTGCTCAAAACTTATTTTAAATTATAAATTACTGAATTCTATGTGATTCCTCTTGAAATTGGTGTTAGGGTTTATACCCAAATCATATTTTTTGAAGCTTATGAGATTTCAAGTGATTAAATATTGAATTACCTAATAAATTTCATATATTTATGCATGTAATGCGAATTTTCAAATTTTCCCAATTGAGTTTAAGTAAGATATTGAGATTCTTAATTTTATTATTTTAATATTGTTAAAGTATGATTCAAGAAGAATATTGAGCTTGGTGTTTTGCTATTATTTTGAATGTTTATAGATGAGTTTTAAATTGGGATATATACCCATTATCACTATTTTCAAGATTATGATTTTTGAGAGATTTTGAAGATATGTTTAATGTCTATTCTCTTATTTTCATGCGTATTGTAGAAATTTTCAGATTTTGAGTTATATTACTATTGTGTGCATTAAAAAGTATAAATGCAATGATTTTACATGAGTTTGAGACATTAGTTATTAGGCCATAATTTGAGTATTGATATTTCAAGAACTTGTACTTTAAGCACCCTGAGATTTTGATATTTTGAGTTATATAATTGTGTTTGATCTTCGGATCCTCAATTGAGTTTTGGAATCCACTTTTCAGTGTTTATTACAGATTATAGATAGGATTTTGGTCTTCATTATAGACCGTTGATTTACTTGAAGGTGGATTTTCTAAAAGTTCTGAGCCTAAGTATGGGAGTAGTATTTAGCACTGAGTGGGAAGTATGAGTTTACTGCATCCTACTTTTCCAGAACTACGTGTCACTGTAGGATTGAGATTTATGGACCTGAGGCTGAAATAGTGATGACTTAGGTTAAGTTTCTATTATGATGGCAAGGGTAGAATAGAACTCCCTAACGTGGATAAGACATTGGACTCCATGTCAGCTCACATGGTTGATGTCGGTTAGAAGAACCTCCCAAAGAAGACCCCTACTCTTTAAATAGTTTATAGATTTAAAGTCTTAGTGTATATTTCAAAAGTTAATATTTTAAGATTTCCAAAGTTTTAAGTCCCAAAGTCTCTAAAAGTGTTACATTCTTAAAGTTCCCAAGTCTTTGAGTCCCAAGTCCTAAGTTTCCCAAAGTCCTATGATTCTTATGTTTCAAAAGAAGTCCCTTATTTTCACAATATTAAAGTGTATGTTCTAAAAGTTATTATTTTAAGATTTCATCCAGATGACAAGATTTGAGAACAAGAAGAGGATACAGATTTTAGAATAAGGTGTAATGACTCACGAGATTTATACGACATGCTTCCTTATGCATTATTTATGAGATTTAGATTTCAGTTTTTGGTCAAGCTATGTGAGTCATTTATATCAGCATGCATGATTTCTATAAAAATTAATGATATTATTTAACTATTAAATACACCCCCATATACTCATTACATCCTCAAAGTACTGATCCACATATATGTCTATATGCTACATTGTCTCCTAATATAGGTACAAGTTGTAGCGCATATACCATATTCAGTTAGTCCGCAACTTCCAGTCAGCAAGTGATGAGTCCATTTCATTCAAGAGCTCGAGTCTGTTATACAGCTTGAGAAGTGTTGTATTTTCTTTATTCAGTAATATTTAGTTGGGATAGGTGGGAGTCATGACTTGGCTACCTTGATAACGCTCAAACTACAGCTCTCGTAAGAGTGTAAGCGGTCGTTGTCAAATATAGAACCCAACTGGATTGGCTATCGATCCCACAGGGAATAGCCGGTCAATAAGTAAGCCAAGATTATTAGACTTTTGGTTCAAGTCTCGTAAAAAAATGGGGGATTTTAATGTGAAAATAATGTAAACAAAATATTAAAGTAAAAACAGAAATAACAAAGTAAACAGAAAGAGTGTTTAGTGAGATGTTTAACCAATGAGAATTGAGAGTTGGGGTTATGTCCACCTTATGAGTTATACGTCTCTATTGGCTATGAGTTATGCGGAATTCAGACATGCATGTGCTTATAGAGAATTGTATTCTATGGTAAATCCAAGCGTCTTTCAACCTAACAAGGATTATTTCGCTATAACTCTTTCGAGCTTAAAGTGTATCTAATGGTACAAATTTTCCGAGAGGTTAATCCAGTTACGACACTAAATTTTTAACAGGGGTTGGTGCCCTATTACCTTGACTTTATCTATTTTCCAGACATATAAATTTTCTTTCGAACAAGTTAATGCTATACTGGCGTATTCTATGCGCTTGCAACCACAAGAATTTGCATTAAGATGAAGAGAATAATGATATAAGCAACATACGCGTTGTGAATTCACAAACTCATAGCAATAGATAGTATCTCATACGGCTTCCATAACCCCAACAGAGAAGTTTAGCTACTCATGAGTGCGATGGAAATCACAATAGACATTATCATTATACCACAATAAAGATCTCATGTGTAGTATGGTGTGGTATGGCTTTAGGCGTGAATTCCTTTTAGAATAGCTTTTCTCTCGTTGTGGAAATTAAGAATTGAATAGATGAAGAGAATAAGAATTGAAAGTGTTGGAAAGATTAAAATTGTTCGGATAGTGGAGGAATGAATTAGAAGTAGAATGTTGAGAATAATGATGTGTTATGAATGAGTTAATAATTAAAAAAACTGCAGAAAAATAGGGTATTTATAATACCCATATCCTATTCCTATTAGGCTATTGCGTACTTATCCTAATCCTAACAAATTACTGCATCATTATCCTAATCCTAATAGGTTACTGCTGATCCCCAAAGTCTTGGAAAATGCTGTTTTTGCCCGGGACAGGTTTCCCATGCGCCACTTTTGGTCCTAGGCGTCAAAGCTCTCCTTCCCTTCTTTCGTGAAGCTTCCTTGGGCGTCAAGTTATCCATAAAATGCTGAAATCTGCATCATTTATACCTGAAAACTTGCTAATCACGTTTGTTAGCTCACTTACAGGAAAAAGGACTAAAAGTGCATGAGTTATATATTTTGTCCTCAAAACTTGGCTAAAATATGGGTCAATTAAAGCACTTTAGGCGTGTAAATACTCCTATCATCAACACCCCACACTTAAAGCTTTGTTCGTCCTCGAAAAAAATATCATGTCCTTCTAAACATCCACTTAGGATTTCACAGTAACAACACAAAATATTCATCAAGACAGGCACGACAATTATTAACAAAGAGTAGTTTTCTGACCACTACTAGAAAAAATTCAACCTCTAACATAGATTCGTGATGATGGTTAATTCGTATCCAAAAGTTAAGGCACAAAGAATCATACACAACTACCCAAAACTCATCAACCATGTGTGTCTCACATAAGATCTTTACCCATAATCACTCAAAAATTTTGCGTTTTTCGAAACATGGGTACCATATTTTCCTTGCTCTCACTCTCACAAAGAATTCATACGTTGCAACTAATGACCATAAGCTTGACCTTAGTGTAATACTCCACTAAATATCAGAATGTTAAGCTTAGGATCAAATAGGTCTTTACAGGTTGTAATGTAGGCTAAGGGACAGGTAGGACTATTTTGGCCAGAAATAGTGACTATGTTCCTAAGAGCTTTAATACATCACATTATGCCATTTATACTTTCTTTCAAACAACCTTTCTACTTTCTTTTAATCTACCACCCCTTCTCACCTCTTTTGTTTTTCAATTTTAAACATAACTAACTTTCTAGTTTTCATCATTTTTCTTTTCATAACACACCTCTATGATAGCAATTCTTTTTCATAATGAATTCAAGCACCAATACATTCTAATGCATCACACTCATCCAATTTCCTCTTATTTTGTCACATGTTTTTACAATTTAAAGCACTTATGAATTTGGATCAAATTATGGTCTTGAAAAAAAATGGATTAGGCTTACATATGAGGTTGTCAAAGAAAATAGGCTAAAGGCTCAAAAGGGGTTATCTAGGATGATGTCCATGGGTAGATAAAATGAAGGTAAATAATCATAGGTTGTCAAAGAAATGCCTAAATCATCTCCTAAACTCACACTCTTTATTTCGCTTTGCATACATACAAGGCAAGTTCTAGCATCAGCCACAAGCATAGAATATACTATCATCTCTCACACACAAGGCACATGGTCGACTTTATTGGCAGCAGTATAGAATCTTGGCCCAACATATGAAGGAATTAAACCACACAATTATCACACAGTGAGTCACACTTAGAGCCTAAACGTCCCAATAGTAATGATTTTATCACAGACTCTTGTCATAATACCATGCTGCCTATCAGAACAGTTTTATGCAAAGTTTGTAACAAAAAAAAAATTTCCTAAAAAATTAAAACAAACAAACATAAATAAGCAAAACACACATAAATAAGCAAATGTAGATAAGGAAGTATTGCATGCAAATACCAGCACCCCACACTTAGACGGGACACACTGCCCTCAGTGGAAAATAAATAAGAAGAACCTGGTTAGTCGGACTCCTTCTCTATGTCTGGATCATACCCCCTTCGTCGGAATCATCATTGGAGTCGTCGTCATCAGAATTCTCCTCTACGTCGGAGTCTGGCATTCGACGATCATCATCGGTTGGCACATCATCATCAAGAGATTCCTCAAAATACACACATACTCCACACATTTACCTTGCATGCTCATTCATTGGGTAGTCAAAGTCCAGATGTTGGAGCTTTGCAGCAGTTAGAACACGACCTCCGCTCATCATGGTAAACCGAGTCATGCCATAAAGATGGCGAAAGAAACTCTCATCCCGAGCATGCCTTTCCGCAGTGGTAAGGTTGACGCCATGCGTGGTTTCAGCATCCTTAACCTTTGTGAGGTCTACCCTCTTTGGGTTGTGTGGAAGTTTATGATTAGCAGGTTCCTCTTCGATGTGCTCCTTCCTCAAGATTGCGGTCAACAGATTGCCAAAGCTGAAGTGGGACCTCTTGTGTAGCCTGGCCTTTCGCATTGTAGATCGAATAACTGTCCCAATGTTGATAGGAACATTCGTCATCAATGCGTACACCAAGAACACTCTATCTCGTGTAATCTTCATGTACTGGGTCCCTGGAATCAAGCAAGAGTTGACTATTCACAGCCATATCCTAGCTTCCCTATTCAAAGAAGCATATGGGAAGGTGTTGTGACGACCGGTGTCCTTGTGTATAATCCATCATGCCATGGATCGTGGTCCGCATAATGTGTGTCTAATAGCCCTATACGGAGGTCTGTTATACAGCTCCTTGAATGGTGATGGGTCAACAGATGGCAAACCTAGAAAGGAGTTGAAGAACTCTGCATTTAGTTACAGAACTTGGCCCCGAATCTTTACTTCATTCCCTGTAGTTTTCGATGACCAGTTGGCGTAGAATTATCGTGTTAAATTGAGATTGCACTCTCCCATATCTCGGAAGATGAAATCAAGATGTAACGCCATTATCTTGGCAAACATACGAGGTTCTTTCTTTGCTAGGCTCTCCTTGTTTATCTACTCCACATGAACATATTTTTTCACTTTATTGTTCCTATACCATTCCTTTCCTTCCTCCTCTAGGACCCATTTTATTCCGAACATACGGCGAGGTATTTGTAGCGAGGAGGATTCTCCTTGCTCTTTTCGTCCTTTTTTCTTGCCTTTTTGTGAAGTGGTTGCTTTGTCTTTTCCTTGTCTTGCTTTTGGTGCCATTGTACCTGAGATTAAAACAATAGTCTTGTTAACTTCATCTCAGTGGATACAATCAATAAACAAGCAGTAGTGGCACCACCCCACACTTATTTTGTTGGTACAAACTAGTGAAGTGAAAGTTAACGATTATTCAGACTTCATCAATATACGTTTTAGGTGCTATATTCCAACAATATAATCAGTGCAGTCATACTTCATAAAATCTTGGCAATACTTTCATGTTTGATATATCTTTTGAGCAAGACTACTCCATATAGATTGAATCAAGTTTAGGAATAATCACAATTTCGTATGGTTGTAGTCAACCATGGTTTTCACCTTTATACACAAGTTATTCCAACATGTAAGATTTCTATTGACAAGATTATGCAATGTTCTTGACCATGACAATTTCGCAAAAGTATGACAGTGCATCAAAATTAAATACAAGTTGGAAACAAGGCAAGATCATTCTTTCGTATTCTTTCCCTCACTTAGTTGTATCACAACAAATTAGTCACATTCAACTTACCAATACTACTTCAAGATGTAACAATTCATAATAGGCGTAGTAGTGTAGTACTTACAGAACATAAAAGAAGAACAAAGAAGTACTTACTTGGTTGATGGCCTTGGAAGATGTTCTTGGAAAGTTAACCGAGCAAAAGGAAAATTTTTTAGAGGATTTGGAGAGGTAGGCGGCGCTTAGGTTGGATTTGCAATGTGTTTTTGGTCTAAGACTAAGTTTCTTATTTATAGGGCAACCATGGATCGGGTTTTGACCCATTTAGAATCGGATTTGGAGATGAAAAGTGACCAAAGGCGGCGTCTAGTGCTTTGCCTATGCTTAGCATAGGCGGTGCCTTTTGTAAAGCCTAGTTGAGCATAGGCGGCGCCTATGCCATGGCATTGTTAGGCATAGGCGGCGCCTATGCCATGGGATATGAGATTCAGAGACAAAAGGCTTTGTCATATGCGGTGCCTATGCGATGACACTCTTAGGCATAGGTGGCGCCTATGCTATGGCACTCTGGAATCCGAGATCTTATGCCATAGCATAGGCCTTGCCTTGTTCGTGGTCTAGTTTTACATAGGTCTTGCCTTGTTCGTTGCCTATATTTTCATAAGCGATGCCTCACCCATAGCCTTTTGCTTCTTCATTCTTAACTTACCACCTTTAGCATGCACAACTTCCAAATCATAATTTGAAACCAATCTCCTTATTTACTTCTCTTGTACCTACATTCACTCAAAAACAACAAAAACGATTAGAACGATGGGTTGCCTCCCATCAAGAGCCTTAGTTTTGGTCGTGGCTTGACAAAATCCTAAGAGAAAAAACAACAAAAATAATTAAAAACGATGGGTTGCCTCCCATCAAACGCTTGATTTATTATCGCGGCATAGCATAGCTATCTCGATTACTTAGACTTCATCGAGATAGATGGTGGATCGTTTTCTTAATGGATTTAGACAACAATGAAGATTACTTGTAGGCATGCAATCTTCTTCGAGATGACCCTTGTGCATACATATTCCAGACGGGATACCAATTATATCATCAATAGTCCAACCCATAGCTCTCTTGTATCTCTTCAGAGCAGAGATGAGAGCCTCTACGTGCTGTTCACTTAAATCATCCGCCACACTCACAGGAAGTGTGTCTCCACTTCCCAAGAATGCATACCTTAGATAATTGGGGAGCTCTTTCGATTCTAACACTAGGGGCTCTTCAATGGAATTCTTCACTGTTGGTGAGGGTCGATTCTTAAGATCAGGGTCCAGCTTCTTAGGGGCATGAGAATAGGACTTTATTCCTGTTAGAGCACAAACGGTTTCTTCATATTCTTCAACATCCTCATGCTCACAATTTGGAAGCACCTCAGATAGTGACTCAATAGTAAGTTGCTTCTCTACAAATAATTCTTTGTCATCCTTATAATTAACGTCAGCTATAGAGAACACATCCATATCTTCGGTCTGCTTCATTACTTTGCATACATCAAAATGGACCACTTCGTCATTCAACCGAAATAAAAGCTCATTAGCTCTCATGTCAATAAGCACACTTCCAGTTGTGAGGAAAGGGCGTCCCAAGATTATGGGAACTTCAGAGTCCACCTCGCAATCCAAAATAACAAAGTCTGCAGGAAAGATGAAGGTGGAAACCTTCACCAACACATCATGTAGGATACCAACAGGTCGTTTTACCAACCTATCTGCCATTACAAGATGCATATTGGTTGGTGTAGGGTCTCCCAACCCCAACTTTCTATAAATAGATAGTGGCTCCAAATTGATGCTAGCTCCCAAATCGCACAATGCCTTAGCAAAATTCATAGATCCAACCGTGCATGGAATAGTGAAAGCACTAGGGTCTTCCTTTTTCTGTACTAAGGACCTTGTGGCAATTGCACTATATTGATGAATATTATCTGCCATTTCATAGCTTACTACCCGCTTCTTTGTTAAAAGGTCCTTCATGAATTTAGCGTACCCAGGCATCTGTTCCAGCTCCTCAACTAACGGAACATTAATGGTCAGCTGTTTTAACATCGTGATGAATTTATTGAACCTTGTATCATCTGCTCTCTTCTTTAATCTTTGAGGAAAAGGTGGTGGTGGAAGGGGAATAGTTTTCTCCACGACTTTCTTTTCCTCTTGCTTCAGACTGGCACTATTTTCAGGCTGTGGACGTGGAGGGGTGACATCATTGATGCCTTTTTCAGCTTCTTCGGTGTCATCTGGTTCGGCAACATCTACTACATCGTCGGCCACTTGCCTACCTTTGGCTGGATTTTCCAACACCTTACCACTCCTGGTAGTAATAGCCATACATGTTCCATTGTTCCTTGGGTTTTGTACTGTGTCGCTCGGTAGGGTGACAGCTTTTCTTTGATTTAATGTTGCTAAAATTTGACTCAATTGTTGTTCTAGCTGTCTTATTGAAGTGGAATGTGAGTCAACCAATTGCTTCATTGAGGCCAAGTCATTTATTACCTTAGTTACGCCCGTGCTGGTTGCTTCCACTCCTTTCAACAGCTTAGCCATCATATCTTCCATTGACATATTTCCTGATGCAGTGGCCTCTCGTCGTCCTAGAGAAATATACACGCCACTCCTGTCAGTCTTGTTCTTCCAACTACCTTGATCCCGGTCCTTGTTTCCAGAATTATCATAATAGTTCCGACCTTGATTTCCTTGGGCATTGCCTCAGAAACCCCCCTAATTGTTCACGTAGTTGGCTTCTTCCTCAGAATTGGATTTCTCTCTTCCTTTTGACGCAACTGCTTTGACTTTTTTGGTTTTCCTTGATAGTAGATGCTTTGTAAGAAGATCCACTTGTGTTTTCATGTGCGCCAAATCTTGATCATGTTCTTCTTCTCTTCTCTTTTGTTCTGCAGTCATGCCTATAGAAAAAGTGGGGCTTGCTACCTCAGAATCTCTAGTACGCCACGCCCTACTTTGCTTTGTCATCCGGTCTAGCATATCACTTGCCTGAACAAAGGTGAGGTCCATAAATGATCCTCCAGCCGCATTATCCACCACTAGTTTAGTTACTGAATTCAAGGATCTATATAGTATCTCCATCAAGTGAACATTGGTCATATGATGGTTTGGGCACCTCATAAGCTTTGTCTTGAACCTCTCCCATGTTTTGTGGAGAGCTTCGGTTGGAAGCTGCCAAAAGTTGCTGATTTCATCTCTTAATTGTGCTCTCTTGGATGGCGGAAAGAATCTTTCTAGGAAAGCGTCTTTCAATTGCCTCCAATTAGTGATAGAATCAGGAGTCAGCCCGTTCAACCATAGAGTTGCCTCCCCAGATAGAGACAATGGAAATAAGCACAACCGAATTGCATTCTGTCCAATGCCAGGATTGTCGAATGACTTGCATGTAGAAATAAAGTTGATCAGATGCATATTCGGATCATCTCCTGCTAGTCCACCAAATAATCCCTTGAGTTGCAATAACTGAATCGTGGTGCTCGTGATGTTGAACTTGGCTCCGGGCGCCAATGGTGGAGGAATAATGGCTCCTGTGGCACCAGCTTCATCGAGATCATCATCATCATCAAACAGTATTTGCACGTCTCCGCGTTCAGGCCAGAATCTTGCTTGACGATCTTTTCTATTGGCTGGTGTCGCTACTTCAGCATCACGCCTCAGGTTTAGTAACTCATCATCACCTAGATCCTCATCGTCAGGATTTGTTGCTCGCGCAGGATTATCAATATTCTGTTGATGAACTTGAGCGGCGGCCAGAGCAGCTAGTCTAGCCTATTCCTGTTGAGCAGACCTTCTTTCAATTTCATGATGAGCCTTCATTCTGCCAATACGATGTGGTTCAGGATTGAAAGGTGATAATGGTTGACCAGAAGTTCGAGTATGGGGCATGCACTGGATAAAAACCTGCAGAAAACAAAAACAACAACTAAAAGTAAAGTACGAGAATCTTTGACCAAAGTGTCTAGTAATTATCACAAACTTAGTTGACAATCGTATTCCCCGGCAACGGCGTCAAAATTTGATAACGCTCAAACTACAGCTCTCGTAAGAGTGTAAGCGGTCGTTGTCAAATATAGAACCCAACTGGGTTGGGTATCGATCCCACAGGGAATACCCGGTCAATAAGTAAGCAAAAATTATTAGATTTTTGGTGCAAGCCTCGTAAAAAAAGGGGAGATTTTAATGTGCAAATAATGTAAACAAAATAGTAAAGTAAAACAGAAATAGTAAAGTAAACAGAAAGAGTATTTAGTGAGATGTTTAACCAATGAGAATTGAGAGTTGGGGTTATGTCCACCATATGAGTTATACGTCTCTATTGGCTATGAGTTATGTGTAATTCAGACATGCATGTGCTTATAGAGAATTGTATTCTATGGTAAATCCAAGCGTCTTTTGACCTAACAAGGACTATTTCGCTTTAACTTTTTTGAGCTTAAAGCATATCTAATGGTACAAATTCTCCAAGAGGTTAATCCAGTTACAACACTAACTTTTTAACAGGGGTTGGTGCCCTATTACCTTGACATTATCTCTTTTCCAGACATTTAACTTTTCTTTCGAACAAGTTAATGCTATACTGGCGTATTCTATGTGTTTGCAACCACAAGAATTTGCATTAAGATGAACAGAATAATGATATAAGCAGCATACGCGTCGCGAATTTACAAACTCATAGCAATAGATAGTATCTTATAAGTCTTTTATAACCCAAACAGAGAAGTTTAGCTACTCATGAGTGCGATGGAAATCACAATAGACATTATCATTATACCACAATAAATATCCCACGTGTAGTATGGTGTGGTATGGCTTTAGGCGTGAATTCCTTTTAGAATAGCTTTTCTCTCGTTGTGGAAATTAAGAATTGAATAGATGAGGAGAATAAGAATTGAAAGTGTTGGAAAGATTAAAATTGTTCGGATAGTAGAGGAATGAATTAGAAGTAGAATGTTGGGAATAATGATGTGTTATGAATGAGTTGATAATTAAAAAACTGCAGAAAAATAGGGTATTTATAATACCCATATCCTATTCCTATTAGGCTATTGCATACTTATCCTAATCCTAACAAATTACTGCATCATTATCCTAATTCTAATAGGTTACTGCTGATCCCCAAAGTCTTAGAAAATGTTGTTTTTGCCCGGGACATGTTTCCCATGCGCCACTTTTGGTCCTAGGCGTCCAAGCTCTCCTTCCCTTCTTTCGTGAAGCTTCCTTGGGTGTCAAGTTATCCATAAAATGCTGAAATCTGCATCATTTATACCTGAAAACTTACTAATCACGTTTGTTAGCTCACTTACAGGAAAAAGGAATAAAAGTGCATGAGTTATATATTTTGTCCTCAAAACTTGGCTAAAATATGGGTCAATTAAAGCACTTTAGGCGTGTAAATACGCCTATCATCATACCTATAGTCAGTACTAGTAAAGTCTTTATAGACAGTTAGTGGTGTTAACGTATTTTATTTTAGTTTTGTTGTCAAAAGCACAATTGTAATCTTGTAAATTCAGATTTGTATTAATCGAGTTCAGAGAAGTTTTATGTTTTCACTGATTTTGTTTAGATTTATGTATTTTTTTAGTTTCTTGTAAGTATGCCAATAGAAGGGTTATCTTGGGATTACTTGTGACCCTAAGCACCGTGTGATGTCTCGAGACCCATTTTCGGAGCATTACACTATCAGATGAGGGTAACCTACAGTTTATCTTTACCAATGGCACGGTATTGACACCCTTCCAATGGGGGTTACAGATTGGACTCCAACCTAGCTATATTGCTTTATTTGGGGAATGTCAGTTAGATGAATACTTCCTAAAGTAACAGTTTCAGACTCTATCTCAGTAATAGAACTCAGATAATTCTTCACAATTTTAGGACTGTCAAATACAGTCAACTCAGAATAGTATAGAACTCAGTTAGTTCCCTAAAAACATAGGCTGTCAGATACAGTCGCTCTGTATTAGTTATATCAGTTATAAGTGACTCGTCTTATCAGTAATTAGACTTATTAGTCAGTACCATCCCGAATTCAGTTATAGTCACTTATGTATGCATGTATTCTCACATTCATGTTATTCAGTTAGTTAGCATTGTTCATGCATTCAACCTGTGTCTCTTGCATACCAGTACATTCAAACATACTGACACATTTGTGCTATGGTGCTTTATGCCATAGGTTCAAAATCACGAGCTCTAGAGCATCAGTAGCATTCCAGTACTCAACAGTCAGAGTCAGCAGTGAGTCCTCATCTTTCGAGGACATGATCATTATTTTATCATTTCAGTACTTAGTTTATTTTAGTAGTTGGAGTTAGTTGAGGACATGTCCCATGAACTCCTTATTCAAACATATAGAGACTTTTCAGATGATCATGATTAGACTGTTATTTTAGTTGTTTTGGGTATTTCATACCCCACCTAGATGTTATATTTTATCCAATATTATGTCTCAGTTTTGAACCTTATGGCCTTTAAGCCTTTATTTCTGCATTTATATAGTATATTATTCAGTGTTCAGGTACAGATATCAGTCATGGGTTAGCTTGTGTTCCTTTGGGGTCATGAGCACCGTGTAGAATTCCGAGTACCAGATTTGGGGTGTTACATTCAATCTCCCCCACTAGGATCATTCATCCTCAAATGATGGGCAAGTTAGAACAAGCATGAGTAATACCCCAACATAACCATTCCAACCTTTAAATATGTTAGAAAAAAGAGATGCAATGATTTTTTAACCAAGTAAGAAAACAATGATTTCATCAAGAACACATACCTTCTGCATGAATATCCAGACCGGGAACTATATGTGGATACTTGGAATTCATGACCTCTTTTACTTCCCAAGTAGCTTCTTTCACATTGTGGTTCTACCATATAACCTTAACTAAGCTACATCCTTGTTCTATAATCAATGAACCTATATATCCAAGATCTTAATCGAGATCTCTTTAAAAGACAGAGAATCCGAGATACCAAAACCTTCAAAAGGAACAACCGAGAAAGGATCACCTATAAGCTTTCTCAACATAAAAACATTGAATACTAGATGAATGGAGCTCAAACTTGAAGGCAACTCCATTTCATATACAACATTACCGAACCTCCTCAAAACTACATAAGGATCAATATACCAGGGAATGAGCTTCCTTTATTCCCAAATTGCATTACTCACTTCAATCCGCATAGGATTTATGGTAACTTTGGGCAGCCTTAAGACTATGCTGAATAACCTTTACCTTTTCTATAGCCTAATATACCAAGTTTGGGCCAAACATATCGACCTCACATAGCTTAAACCACTCAATAGGAGATCTACACCTCCCACTATACAGTGACTTAAAAGGGCCATCTCAAGGTCATCCCATCTTTCTTACGCACTAATAACAACGGTACACCCAAAGGGGACACACTAGGATGGATGAAACCCTTATTTAAGAGATCCTTATGTTGCCCCTTGAGTTCTCCCAACTCAGTTAGAGCTATTCTATAAGGAGGAAGCAATATTGGACGAGTGTTTAGAACCAAATCAATCCCTAACTCAATCTCCCTATACGGAGAAACACCTTGAAGATCATATAGAAATAACTCAAGAAACTTATTCACCACCAGAACCAAATGTAAAGAAAGACCTTCCAAGTTAGAGTCTTTAACCCAGACCAAATGATAGAGATACCCTTTAGAGATTAATCTCCAAGCCCTAAAATATAATATAAACTTCCCTTTATGAGCTAAGGAACCACCATCCTATTAAATAATCAGTTCACTAGGGAACTTAAAGACAACCCTATGGGTCCAACAGTCTAAGGATGCGTAGCATAAATACAACTAATCCATGTCTAATTCGAACAAATCCACACCACTGAAAATTACCACTATGTAATGGTTGCAAAATCGTTGCAATAGATAAAAAAACCATTGCCATATCTCAACCACAATGGATTAGCAAACGTCCTATATATGGGCATTGCGATAGGTCAATTGCAATAGTTTATGCAACAATTGCCTAAAACCATCTCCATAGGTGAAGCTATAGCGACGGTTATTTTTTGAATTATTGGGATGCCTATTTTATCTATTACCATTGCAATAGATTCTATTGCAATGACATTAAACCATTTCAATAGCATCTGTTGCGACGATTCTGTTATTCTATTCCAATGTGTTTTGAATACCTATTCCAACTATTTCATTAAACTAATGCAACATTTTTATTGGTCTTTTGTGATGATTTTTTCCTGCCCATTGCAACTGTTTATTGATCTGTTGCAATAGTTTATTGATTTAGTACACTGATTGTTGCCACATATTATTAAATTAAAATGATTTATATGAATAGTCACTCGTATTAATGTAAATTTTTATTTACATTCATAATAAATTATAACACAACATATACACATCAGAAAACAAAATCATTCATTAATAATTTGATATCAATCTATATAGAATCCACCATTCAAGACTAGTTTCTCTTTATCTATGTAAATACATCAACCTTATAAAAATTAAGAACTAATAGGAAAAACTACAGTAGCCAACCCTTGATCTACTATGATATGGATTTTGTTGTAGGTCATTAATGTTTTTTTATCACACTTGTAAGTTTCTTTACCTCTGGTAAGGACCTCACCGTATACATCAATAATCCTTTCCGTGTTTGGGTCATCCGCTCATGGACCAGGTTCTAAAACAAAGCCTTTACCTGTGGTTGTTTTTTATCAATAATAAGCCTTGGGTTAAATCCTAATTAATTACTACAACTAGTCTTTAATTTCAAAAGTTTAACTTATAACGTAAGAACTTATTTATAATTTTAACACATCAAATGTAAACAAGCATAGGGTTAAGGTTAGGGGATTGAGTTGTTGTATTGTTGATTGTTTAGGCAAAGGGATGCCAATGTGTAATTCAGCTGCTACACTCCCAAAACATATTTGGACGAGGAGCTATACTAGAGTCCAATTGTACTACTAGACAAGTAGGGAGACAAACAAAAATTGAATTTTAGAAACTATCAAACTGATGAACGGGAAAATTTAGGTCTTCTTATACTAATAAACAACAAAATGCATTTCAAGAATTATTCCAAAATAATTTTTTTTTCTTAAACCGAGACTAGAACTTGCATAATAGATCTAACTTAAATGGCAAAGATGATAAATCTACCTTTAAGTACAAGATGTGTGGTGATCTAACATGACCTCCTTTGTTCATCGAGCTCAACAGCATTGCCAAGGATAACTTTGGGCAGTCCTTCATCACAACCACGTCCAAGTAATCATTTGAAAACTGCATATGGGATAGAGAAGACGAATAAGAATCCAAAATAAGCCAAACCCAGGACAGTTACAGCTGAAATATCCAGAGCTTAGTGTATGAATCTGCAAGTTTGGCCTTTTATAGTAAGGGATTGGACTTGTTCCTTCAGTAATGGCACTTTAATGAAATAATTTACTTCAGAAGATCCTACACATAAATGTTCTTATGTTTAGGAGAGAGTAAAAGAAGAAAAAGGTCAAATCCCAGTACACACAATAACTTATATATTTTTCATAAGAAAACTACTTATACCAAGTTACTACCTGTAATAGTCCTATTCTAAGCAAAGAACCTTCACCTCGATCTAGAACATATAATCATTTAATCAAAAAAGTCTATCACGTATTGAGGCTCATGTCCTAGCATATAAGGAGCATACTTCACTGAAATATACATGATTTAGGAAGATTCAACAAAAATAAGCATATCCGTCCACCTGAATTTCAAATATAGAAGTGTAATAATTTAAGAATTAAGATCAAGCACTTACCTTCTGAAGGTATGTTAATAGAAAGAAGCACCATCAGATTTCCCAGGTTTGCCCAGAAACAACACTAGAAGGATTAAATTCACAGAAGATTCAATATCATTTGGAACAATTTAAAGATCTTCTTTAATACTGGAACCAACTTCTTCTTTTGTATTACTACGGTACGTCATAGTCAAGCGCCATAAGAGCTCTGATGATCAGGCGTAATAAGATATTTATAACCTTGTTAGTCTTCAATTAGAAAACTGAATGATGCCTTTGGAAAAGGAAAACTTTTTTTCCTGCTTTCTTATCCTTTTTTATATAAGCCAATACAAACAGACAAATTCAAAGGATTTTCATGCATCTATTTGCAACAAAATCATAGCTCAAGTATTAGTTGGAGTAATTTGCTCTTAATGAATAGTTTCAACAGGTGGAACGAAAACAAAATTCACAACCTACCCTTGAATGTATTAGGATACGCCAACTTTAAGATGTAGTTAACACTTCTTGTACACAATACAATTAATGTACTTCATAGAAGCTTAGCTAAGCAGATAATTATCAAATGATAAAACCAAGAACAAACTCTAAATTACTTCTTTTTTGGTTCAGTTGATTCACCAATCCAAATTGTATCATAACATGATTTTGTAGGAGATTAGAACCACTTAAAAATACAAAATTTATTTAGCGATATACCCCTAACGATTTGGAAGGTCCCAAATTTGATAAATCCCAACGAAGAGATAAACAGAGGGATGACTTCTGTTCCACCAACAGTGTTATTTTTGCCAACCATGTCAAATGGACTGACAACAGATTTTTCTCCAAAACTAATTCATAATGGATATGAAAATGACTTGACCTTTTAAACTTCCTTATCCATACTATAATATGAGGTATTCTAATTCTCAGTTATAATAAGGACTTCAAAGAACATACAAAAATGTTGGTTTACCACTCAGTGCAATATAAATTATCAGTCCTGGGGTTCTAAGTTGGTCCAGTAAAACAATAAGCTCAAAGTTAACAACCAACCAGCTCAGAACCAAGAAACATGGCAACACCTAGTAAAGAATCTCATCCACTAAGATGGTTTAATTATCTGTAGTTGGTATGACTTATTGTTTAAATCATTAAACACCCATCTCAATTGATAGAAAATAGGAAAAGGACCAGGTACTCACCATTGAAATAATATGTGACCTTTATTTAAGAATAAGTTCTCTAAATCTAGCTGAACCATCACTAAAAAGAGCCATTCCATAAGCTTGTTGTTACCACTAAATGTCATCAAAATATCCACGCAAGGTTTTACATACACGAGATATAACGCGAAACATATTAGTGAAGAATAAGTAAAAGAAACTGAAAATAAAGGTGCTAAGATGGATGTCAAATAGAAAATATTATCTATAATACTCATCAGTCATCGAATGCCTATTTTTACCAACAATCAAAAAGCATTTACAAACCTCTAAACTCAAACTAGAGCACATTGGATATGAGATATGAAACACCTCCAAAGAGCCAAGGAAAGTTTCCAAGTAAATGTCAGACCATATATAGGAAGCATCAACCTACAACCAGATCAAACACTGTAGATTAAATCAGGACAGTCATGACTATGTAGCAGTGGAAAGATATATGTTCTAATAGAAAAATAAGACCAAGACAAGTTTATTTCTTATGTTTGGAATTCTAATTCTAATTCTAAAAATTGGGTAGTCCATAGAGATCCTATAAAGTGACCTTGAAGGAGGAGAAGAAAAGCATAAAATCAAAAGATTACCCTTCAAAAATGGTTCTGAAACATCCATAAATTTGGGTACTTCATACAATTTCTAATATTGAATTTACAGGAAAGTTATCATTAAGGGTGGAGGATCTTCTTGTGTGAAATCTAAAGCTCTCTCCTTAGTCAGATACTCTTGAGGGAATGAGCATGCCTCAATAACAATTCCACAACCCCCATCACTTGTAAATCTTACAAGCAATCCACCAAAGTCAACTAAATATTCTAACCACCCGAGGATATCTCTGTAGATAAGATCCTCTGCAATAGAATAAAAAATAGAGCAATCCTTATCACATAAAAAGCCATAGACAGTGAAAAAACCAATAGATATTTAGGGACTATAAATCTCCATTTAAATAATTTTTTAGAGACTCACCTATAAATTGAATAAATTATTATGCATATAAGGACTCACGCTTGCAAAATGTAAAAAGGGATCCTCTATGTTGTATTAGAAGAGAAATTTATTAAGATATTTCTTTTTATAATACCATGATCAAGTACAAAAGAAACCTGCAAAGGACCACCAAATCAGATCAAGGAATTAAAGCAGCCGACGAAATAATTTTAAATTTAAAATTAGGGTTACAAATCTAGGTATGGATAAGGGTGGTGGGATTAGACTAAAAATATTCAAATATCTACAAAAACAACTATAAAAATATGCACTAAATTAAGATTGATTATTTGGAGGGGAGAAATATAGAAAAATTTTAAGGGATAATTTATATCTATATTACTAAGTACAAATGCATCTTCTTACTATTCTTTTGAGGTAAAATGGCTATTTAAATGATAAAGAGTTCTAGATAGACTTCTTGAAATTGTTGTTCAACTCATTAACAAGTCCCAACACTCTATTGAATCTACAATGACATAGAATAAAGCTAAAACATCATGGAACCTCCTCCTTAGATAATATTTCAAAGATTGAAACCTAAAGGAGATATTTGATATTTACAGAATAATATAAGTTGACTGAACAT
Organism: Capsicum baccatum var. pendulum; assembly: GCA_030864225.1. Taxonomy (NCBI): domain Eukaryota; kingdom Viridiplantae; phylum Streptophyta; class Magnoliopsida; order Solanales; family Solanaceae; genus Capsicum; species Capsicum baccatum. Next base: position 187,851,330 of record CM061554.1, read on the forward strand.
AACATTGTTACTTAGCTAAGTGGAAAATACCACAAAGTCTACATTAAAATTGCAATTTTTCATCAAGAGAGTGTGCATTAAGGAACTAAAATTATAATGTTATTTAGAAAATCAGAAATACCATCAATGTATGTTCAAAAATAAAATTTTAAAACAAGGGATTAAAAGGAGAAAACTAATTTAAAATAATTGAAAAGGGGGAAAAGAATAGTTACACCACAAGAGAGGCCAATATCTCCTTAAAACTATTAGGTTAAATATCCTAAAATAGAAACACATACTAGTGAATATTCTATTATCTTCTATCACAAAGCTAAAAGTAATCTCAAGGAAAATTAATTGCTAAATAAGTATGAAGCTGTGATTTAAGTTAATTAAGGCTACTTACTGCTAGGAGTTGTCAGTTTAAAGGTACGTAAACAAATGTCATACAACCCATCATTGTCAAGAACCATGCACTCATCTACATTCCCCACAAGCTGATGAACAGATAGTGTGGTGTTGCAATGCTCAACAATAGCGCCGGAAACCTTTGTAGATAGGAAAATAGAGAAAGTGATCGTTATTCTATCTCAAAATTCTTCTTATATTTTATATTATAAGGGTCCCCATTGCAGATCCAGTCCCTCCTCTCAGTGAATAACACCAACAATTTTGTAATCCAAGAAATTCCAAAAAAAAATCCACAATAAGGAAGGTTAATAGCGCATCAGCCATTGCTATTTCAGAGAACAACAATTTGTGCACCTCAACCCCAAGTGAAATAATTTTAGAGAATAATTTGAGAACGTCGTTGAAGAGAGAACATTATCGAAGAGAGGGATTTCTAAGTACTTCGTGTTGCTGCTGTTTTATGGGTGAAAAGAGTGTTTTCTGAGGGTGAAGTGCATGAAAATTAGGGGAAATGCATAAAAAGGGAGTTAATGCACCATATCAATAGAAGTATAGTTGTTGTCAAAGATAGTGTATTGCAATAGGCAAGTATAACTATTGCTTTACAACCTGTTTGGATGGTGGTTTGCCGTGGTTCATAATGTATGGTATGGTGTAGTATGATATGGTATAGTATGGTATGGTACAACATCATATTTGGATGGATTGTATTATTCACTGCGGTTTAATAATAGATTTTTTGTTTGGTTTGATGGTATGGTACGGTATGATAAAAGGTAAATTTACTAAAATGCCCCTAATTGTAATACATTTGAGATATCAAATCTTTTATCCATATCAGTCCTAGCATAACCAGTTGTCCTTTCATTCTTGATGCTTCTCATAGCTACCTGATGATCCTTTTAAGATGCCAAATTCACAAGGGTATTTGCTAAAAAACGGTTTGACGAATGCAAACTAATGCAATCGGGAAGTACTGCCCAATCAATAAAACAATTGGTATACATGTATGTATCTTAGAGTTCAAAAATCACTTCCTATGTATATGCTTTTTGTGCATTCACTCTGTTTCCCTCCACTTCAATTTTCAATTTTTTTTGATCGAATTGAGTTTTATTGGCATTAAAAACTACTACTACTAAATAATTGTGATCATTTTTCTCTCTCTTTGAATTTTTATATTGCTAACAAGAATTCTTGCAATCTTCGATCTTGTTAACAAATGTGTAGTCTTAGCATGTATTTTGTAGATAAGGATAAAATAGGATTAAATAATATTACATAAGGGTATATATGGAAAAGAAAAACAAAAATCATGGCATACCACCAATTTGGTGCTTCATTCCATGGTTATCAAATCATGGAATAGTAACATACCATACCACCATTTTTAGAAAACCATGGAAACAAACTTAGTTCCCATGGTAACCATACCATACCATACCATGGGAAACCACCATCCAAACATGGTATAAAAGAGCTATGGAAACAAAAAATACATAGTGGCAACAGTTCTTTGTTCATATGTAATGATATCTTATTTAACAATTTTAACCGTTGTAATAGATTGTTTATGGAAATAATTTTAGAACTGTCGACATAAAGATTGTTGCAATAGGGGTAATTTCTAGTAGTTCTACGAAAGTCTCCATAACAGATACCAAAAACCCCCTATAGACTCTTTTAACAATAACAGGGTCACCTACCAGGGTAGAAGCAGAAAAAGGATCCAAAATAACCTTGGGATCAAAACCAAAATATACAGCCACAAATAGGGTCACATAAGAAAGAATGGAACCTGGATCAAGCAAATAATACACGTCATGGGAAAATAGTAGTAATATACCATTCACAAAATCAGGTGATGCCTCACACTCCTGTCAGGATGGAAGACCTAACAAGCTATTTCGACCCTTGCCAATACTAGAAGTAAAAAGAAATACAGAAGCAGCACACTTTGGTTCAAGAGTAGACGAAAAGGCAATAAAAACCTTATTTTCTCTTGAAGTAACCTTATAAACTAGACAATTTCTAAGCATATGGCCTGGCTGATGATATTTAAAGCACCTAGATCTCCCTTCATCACAAAAACCTCATTATAAACGATCATAAAACCTGGATGAAGGAGACGATGAGGCTAATTGAGTCCCACTAGCCTGAGACTGGGTACTCTGTGCCCTGAATTTATTATCTCCCTTCAGATATCGGTATCCAGACAGCTTCGAGTAAGGAGAACTAATTATAGAGAAGTGTAAGACGCCATAGGAATATTGACTCATTTCAGCCTTATATTGCATACTAAAGGGGTCCAAGACTAGTAAAATTTAGCTAAATGTTAGGACTTAGTCTCATTTTTGGCCTCTATATTTCAATGGTCTTATTTCCTATCTTCCTGGTCGTAGATTATCGATTTTTAAATAGATTCATGATAAAGATTATCTATAGGTCATCTCAAGTGAGTTTTGAAATTTTCAGACATGTTTGAGACATGATTGGATGACCAAAATAGTGAGCCAATGCGATCAGGATCATTGCTTTGGCTGTCGCATTGTCACCACTAATGTGGTGTGTCGGTCATCGTGTCGGGTTGATCAATGCGTCATGTCATCTGTCGCATCATTGGGAATATTTTGTTTATTAAATTACGTGGTTGTCGGGGTAGTTGAGTCATTTTCCCCTTTCATTATTCAGCCATAACCTAAAATTTAGCCATCCAAAAGGCAAATTCACTCATTATTTCATAAAATTCTCTCAAGAGTAAACCCTAGGTTCATTAATTTTTAAATGTAAATCTCAAGAATTCACCAAAAATTCACATAAATTCAGAAATAAATGTATGTTAGATGTTCATCCGTGGGTCCTTCCACCCTTGGAGTTTAAGAACCTCTTTTAAATTCAAGTTATGAGTTTCACATGATTTATATTGAATTATTTCCATGTATGTGGTGTTATTTGAGCTTCAAGATTAGAAAATAAGAGTTTTATGTAATATAAAATAATGGGAATGTTAGTTGATGTACATCTCATATCAAAACCTTGAATTGTGAATTGATTGTTGTAGTCATGATACATTATCATGTTGTTCATTCCCATGTACAAGGTTATGCCTCCTAAGTGTTAGACAAAATGTCTAAGTGAATGAATTTTGCATGGTGATCTATTTGTTATGCATTTAAAGTTGTGATATGGTCCCTTGGTCAATGCAATTGAGTCCTAGTAGTATTGAACACCCCAAATTAGTTGTTTACTTAGTTAAAATTGCTATGGAATTGTCCTCGTAGTATCATGAGAAGTAATATCCAGTCATTTAACAGGATCAGTGTTAATCCAATCAAACTTAGCCCTATCTAGAGATCAGTTCTAGTGACGATTGAGTGTGGATTAGGATTCAGCTCCGAGAGAACCCAGGGATAGGGGCATTTCTGCAAATATAGGATTTGACCCTTAGTAGAAATCTTTGAGTTACAGAATTACGTAGCAATCTAAGTTTGAGATATCTTCCTTCTAGATAAGAGTTGACATATCTCGAATGAGTTTTCCTACCAGTGAGGTTGAGAAAATATCTTTCTACCAGTTAGAGAGACTCACAGCTAGTGTTAGTATCCATGGCACGGTACTAACACCCTTCACACTGGGTTACAGGTTGGACCCCAATTAGCTTATTTTGGGAATTATTAGTTAGATAATACCTCCCACAGTCTCAGTTTCAGTATTCAGTATTTAGTATAGAACTCAGTTTAGTTCTACACGATCATGACTTACAATTACCAGTTATAAAAAATTTAGTACTTCAGTTTCATTCTAAACTTTTTATTATTAGTTATTTAGTAATAGATCTCAGTACTACAATTTCAGAATATTTCAAATATACGATATTCGCTTGGTCTAACATGTTCAGTATTTCAAGTTTCGCATATACTCTCATACAGTTACCTTATGTTATTCATCAAGTTATCAGTACAAGTACATGAACCCATGTGTATTATCCTGACCTCATTTAGCATACCAGTACATTCAAAGTACTAATCCCATACCCTTTTCTTTGCTATGATGTTTAATATCATAGGTTCAGATGCTCAGTTCCTTGACCACGCATAGATATACCAGGTTATCAGCAGTAGCAGGGGTGAGTCCTCATACTTCACAAACATGGTTTATTTATTTTAGTTTACCTTATCATTTTTTGTATTCTATTCAGTCGGTGTTAGTTGGGGGTTTTTCATATCAACTCCACATCCATTCAGTTAGAGGCTTTCATACTAGTACAGAGAGTTAGTCAATTTTCAATTGTAATTATCAGCTGTTTTATCAATAGTGCCAGTATGTTTTAAAAAATTTAAAACCATGATTCAGTATTGTCTTCAAATACCAAAATCTTTTGACATTTTTAGATAAATTTCTGCATATGTTTATTAGTTTTAATCAGTGCTCACAGCAGGTACCATCTCATGGGTTAGCTTGTGGTCCCACAAGGCCGTAAGCACTGTGTGACACCCAGGGTGTACTCTCGGGGCATTACAAGAAAGAACCAGAACACCCCTACTTTTTCTATAGCTACTTACCACCACCCAAACGACTTTGTTGTTGACCACCCTGCTTAGAAAACCTGAACTTGTTACCCTACCTTTACCTAATCTTAGTATGCTTTCTCTTTTCCTCCTCCACCTATTTCATATGAACAACATATCTAGAAATATCCATGTCCTTGATCAACAATGCAGTCTTACTTTCAAGGATCAAATCCTGAGACAATCCTAAGTGAACTTTGTCATTCTAGACCTCATGTCCAATACTATTTTGGGAGCATACGTAGACAGCTAGTGAAATTTCAAGGCATAATCCTTGACAGACATCTTCTCCTTATTTGGATTAACAAATTCCTCAATTTTTTCTTCCCTTTTCTCTTACATAAAAAAAGACCAAAAATTGCTGGAGAAAGTCTCTCACATAGATGATTCCTCAACTTAACCCTTTACGCTATCCCATTCCTCATGCCATTGGTATATGTCATGACCCAAGGCCACCCCTAGTCATAAAATGGTCCTTATGGTCACAAATGACCACAATCGAACCCATAAGTTGGTACCTGCTATGAGTACTGAGTATAACTGATAATGACAGACATATGTGGAAAAAAATTTGATAATGAAATAAGGTTTTAAATAGTTAAAATACAACTCAATCTATATGTCTGAAAAGCATTAATGAAAAATACCGAAATCTGAATAACAAAACTAATTAACAAATTGACTGTCTGAAAGTCTTAAAAGTCCCTAACTGATTACTATGGAGTTGATGGGACAAAGCCCCAACTAGATCCAAACGGACTGAAATAGAGAAATATTGAAATACTTAATGAAGATAAACTTGTCCTTGAAAGATAAGGACTCACCACTGATTTTCTGCTGTAATACTAAACTATCTATGAGCGGTCGGGAAACTGAGTGTCCAAACCTATGATATAAGACATCATAGTGCAAAGAAAAAGTATACAATCAGTAATTTGAATGCACTAGTATACAAAATGAGGTTAGGATGAAATGCATAGGTTTATGTGCTTGAAATACTGACTGACTGAATAGCATGAGATACTGACTGACTGACTAGCATGAAATAGCTGATGCATAATAATCATGAAAGCTGTAAAATCTTAAAATGCATGACCAAGCATATAACATGATTCTGAATAGTTTATAAACTAAAATACTAAATCTGATAACTAAATTACTGAAAATATGTATGCTATGGTCAAGAAAAACTAAACTGAATTCTACATAAAATACTAAAACTGAAATAGTGGGAGGTATCATCTAACTGACATGCCCCAGTTTGAGCTGATTGGGTTCAAATGTGTGACCCTAGTTGAAATGGTTCTAGTACCGTTCCATGGGAACTAACACTGGATATGAGTCAGTTCTAAACTAGTAGGTGACCCTAAAGGTGGGTGACCTCTAAGAGTATGTCAGTCCTAAACTGGCGGGTAACGTATCGTAACCTTCACTGGCTACGAAGTTTTGGAATGTAGGGACTGCTACTAAGGGCCCAATCTTAACTAACAGGTGAGACCCCATCCTTGGTTCTCTCGACGCAGAATCCTACTCCCAACTAAATGACATTGGAATACTAACTTGTCTATGTTTAACTGATTATGATAGTTTACTGAACTGGTAATGCTCATGATAGATCTAGAACCATTCTGCATATACTAAGACTATAATTGAAATCATTCTGAATGTACTGAGACAATGTTAATAGATAAGTATTGGGTATTCATAACCTCCATCACTAAAAGTAAATAACTACAAAGTCATGCAAAAACTCAAAAGGCCATAATGGGGAAATCATTCTACAAAATTATTCTCTTTGGCATTTAATGAATCATATGAGGATTAAGGCTTTAACATGGGGATTCTTTTAAACATGTTGAGAGAGTATGATTACCTGAAAAAATGCATAATTTGAGGGTTTATCCTAAATTGTATGATCATGACATGGAAACTACAACATCCAAAACATACTATTATCCATTCCACTTGAAAACAATTGTAATCTTAACTTGAATTCAAAATAATATTTAATTCATGGAGATAACTGATTTAATAACATAGAAAACTAATATTTTAACATTAAATAGGGATATTGGTCTTTATGGTTAAAGAAAACCATGGATGAATATCACACAAACCTTTAACCTTTACACTTGGAAGGAAAACACAATCTAGAAAGCTTTATTAAAAGTTCTTGAATTGGGAAGCTTGAGTTCTTGGTTTTCTTGAAGAGAAAGGAATAGAATTTAATGATATTGGGGATGATTAGATTTTTTTTCCTGATAGGAAATTGGAGAAAAGTGGGCAAATAAAGCCCTAATTGAAGCAAACTTTTTTTTTTATACAAATTAGGTTAAGGGGAAAAGAATTAATTGCCCCTTAGAGTTTTAAATTCATAACCTGAATGTAGATTAGAGGGGTGACATGATGCGATAGGTGCTTCATCAGTATAAGCAGTGCGACACGGTTCTATTGCCATGAGCTACAGTAATCAAAAACCAAACATTACCCAATCCTCGTCCGAAAAATCTGAAAGTTCCCCGAGACATGCTCTTTGCATTCCTAAATATGAATTAACTAATAAATATAGGTCTCGGGGTTGGGAAGGTCACTTTAAAAATTATCAATGTTAAGAGGCCAAAAATAAAACTAAGTACCCAACACTTATGTATGCACTATGAGCTGAACTGAGCTAAGACTAACATGGGTTATTACAATATCTCTCCCATAGGATCATGCATCCTCGAATGAGACTAAATAAGATGAGAATATGAGGTAATTGAAATCACATACTGAACATGCATAACTGAAAACATGATTTCATGTCTAGGTCGGAAACATGATACATAAACTGAGATAATACATGAGACACTTAAAAAACTAAATCATGACTGAGTCTCTGAATCTGAAATATGATGCATGGACTAAACTGGATTCATAATTTACATGGATGCAAAAAAACTATCTCTTGGAATGGCCATACTCATGAAACTTCAGATAGTAAGACTAGATCAGAAGATGGAAAACCATAGGAACTTGTCTGTTTGACTACTAACTGAACTGCTGGATAAACAGAATGAATTAAGCTTATACTCAACTATACATTCCACTTCATAACTGCACTTTACTTCAGGCTACTTGAAATATTCACCATTGGCATTGATAACTCTATTTGCTGAAGTCTAAGCTAAACTGAATTCTCTCACTATGTTCAAGCCTACTCGAATCTACAAAGTGCACACATAACAATTTAATACTAGTCTAAGGCATAAATTGAACACACCCTACACTTTCACAACTTTTCATCTAATGAAAAATTCATATTACCATTTCAACAACTATATTCAACCTCTTACTATGGATTTACTAGCGCACAATGCACCCACCACTTATATAACAACATGAAATTCAATCCTATCATTATAACCTCTTCTAAACTTCTAGGAAAACAACCCACCTACATTATCTAATAACTCTATAAATAACTTCCATGCACCATTCATAAGACAATCACACACAAAATTTCAACTAACCGTGACATATATCAAAAACTTGGCTTCAATCATTCTTCAAACCTATAACTTCTTGTAAAAACAACATGCAACAATCCTTTCTTAACATGAAACATTTACTCCCTCACATCTAAACAATTACTCATCATCATTATTAATTCATAAAGGGAGGTCATTGAGAGGTTAGAACATTAGGACCTAAAACATGAAAGTATATTGTACATAACCTTGACACTTAACTAAGGCATGAGGAATAGAGTATCAATGACATAAATTTATCAAATAGGTTTAAAATGAGGGCATACATGTAATAAATCTGAATTTTTCTGATCATTAAAAGTGTATCATGAGTACTAGAACTAAACATACTCTAAAGAATGAGTACATGAGTGATGAGTTTTATAACTAGAGTTTGGATATCATAAATTCGTAGAACATGATTCATACTGTGTAGTGAACTAGAACTATCATTCTAGTAACTGGGAGAGTACATGATTTTCTATAAGGTTAACGAATATAAGTTGTGATCATAAGGTTGTCATGTAAGGCATGAGTAAATATCGTTATAACTGAAATACAAAAACTGAAGTAAGAATGGGTCAGGCATCTTCCTCCCTAGTGTTGTTCTACAACATATTGGCATCACTAGTAGAATCTGAGAGCTTAACTTAGTGACTAGTCCTATCATATTCCCCTTAGCATCAATCCATTCTCCTAAGTTGGTGGTACGATAATACGAATAAATGATAAATTCACCCTGAAAGACTATGCCTAATAATTAAGACCCTCTACTAGTACTTCCTTCTGACATACAATTCTTAGCTTTCTATAACCTCAACAATCATCACACAATAAACGAAGCAATGACTAACTCAAAATGTTCAGGAGTATCACCATACCATGAGTTCACACCATCTAGTGCTTTGTTTCTACTTTATAATAGCTCAATCTTCAAAGATTGAAACTTATATTATAACACTTAACATAAACATCTCCGAATCCTTAATGAACCAAACTAACCTCCATGAAAGACTTCTAATATCATATCTCTAAACTTATTTTTCTCCCTAAACCATGAGAATTACCTTTACACCCAAACATCAAACATCAACATCTTATAGCCCATAACTTAGATGGTAAAAACATTAGTTACTATCTTACTAGCCTCATTCAAACTTGGCACTCAAGGGTACTGAATTAGCATACACACTATTAAAACTTAAAAAAAATACAACCCCATATCACCTTGGGTATACCTCTAGATCATACACATATAATCATACTTAATTTAAAATCAACAACTTAAATTCTTGCATACACTTTTTCAATCCTACTGATTCACCTTCACACAACTAGCGCCACAGATACATAATCTACCAAATTCATATAACATTATCCCCACTTTACTGCTGCTAAACTTTTGAGATCATTTTTTAACTCTACATTATATACTATCGAAGGATTCTAAGAAAGGAATCTGAAACTATATCTCATGAAAATCATTTTTCTTCTCTAGGATATGAAACAATCAGAATCCTATGTAGTATGGTACTACCCCTCTATTTGATGACTCGTTCATTGGGAAATTAAAATTGAACGACTCTATTTCTGCTATCAACTGAATTTATTTTCTAGGATACTTTAATAGGGCAATTTTTGTATACGGAAGGAAGGATGAATTAGACAGAGAGTTTACATAGAGCAATATGCTCTTTCACATGACATGAATACTAAAAGAAGGAAAACTTTTCCTAAAATATCTTGTAGATTTTTGTCCATAAGTGTGGAACGATTCACACCCATGCACAAGACTACTTAACGCGAGTTTTAGACTCCGTAAGACACTTTAAAACCTTATGCTCTGATATAAAGTTTTGTTATGGTCAGAGGCTACTCCCTAGTTGCAAAAATGGTTCTTACGGTCGTAAGTGACCACAAGCTAATGCATAAGTTGGTACCTGCTTTGAGTACTTAGTCTAACTGATATTGACAGAAATATGCGGAAAAATATTTGATAATTCTATAAGGTTTTAAATACTAAAAACACAATTAAATCTACAAGTTCAAAAAGCATTTGTGAAAAATATTGAAATTCGACTAACAAAACTGAATAACTAACTAACTGTCTGAAAACCCTCTAACAAACTGATTGTAGAGTTGATGGGACAATCCTCCAACTGACTCTAAACTAACTAAAATAGAGAAATATTGAAATACTGAACGAAGATAAACTTGAACTCAAAATATGAGGGCTCACCACTAAGGTTGTTGCTGTAATGCTGTACTATCGAAGCATGGTCGGGAAACTGAGTGTTCAAACCTGTGATATAAGACATCATAGCACAAAGAATGAGTATGTGGTCAGTACTTTGAATGTACTAGTATATAAGATGAGGTTAGGCTAAAATGCATAGGTTCATGTGAATAAAATACTGACTTACTAAATAGCATGATATAATGCTTGATTAAATAGCATGAAATAGCTGATAATAATATATGTGAAAGATCTAAAATATAAGAATGCATGACCAAGCATATAACATGATTCTAAAGTAGTCTGTAAAATAAAAGGCTAAAATCTAATAAATGAATAACTAGAAATATGTATGCTATGGTCAAGCAAACCCGAACTGAAATCTGTATTGAATAATAAAACTAAAACAGTGGGAGGCATCATCTAACCAACATACCCTAGTCTGAGCAGATCGAGGTCCAACCTGAAAATAATTAAAAGGCTTCTAGTACCATGCCACATGTACTAACATAGGCTGTGAGTCACTCCTAAATTGGTGGGTGACCCAAAAGAGTGTTTCAGTCCCAAACTAGCGGGTGACCACTCAGAGAATGTCATTCCTAAACTGGCGAGTGACATCTCATAACCTACGCTGGCTATGTAGTTTTGGAACTTAGAGACTACTACTAAGGACACTTTCCTAACTAGTGGGTAAGCCCTCATCACTAGGTTCGCTTGGTGTTGAATGCTACTCCCAACTGAATGACACTGGAATACTAATTGGGCTATGTTTAACTGATTATGATAGATGACTGAACTGTAAATGCTTATGATATCTCTGGAATCATTTTGTATGTACTGAGACAACTAAGGCATGTAAAAGCTCAAAATACCAGAGTAGGGAGATCATTCTACAAAATAATTCTCTTTGTCATTTCATCAAAAACATGAGGATTAAAGCTTTAACATAGGGATGCTTTTAAAAATCATGACATAAGATGATTGCATGACGAAAACTATAATTTGAGGGCTTATCTTGAATTGTATGAGCATGATATGGAAACTTCAACATCCAAAGCATACTATAACCCATTCCACTTGAAAGAAATTGTAATCTTAACTTAACATCAATGTAACAAGTAATTCATGGAGATAACTTATTTAGAAACATGGAAAACTCAAAATTTAACGTTGAAAATGCATTCTTGGACTCCATGGTGAAAGAAAACCATGGATGAAAATCACACATACCTTTAACCTTTACACTTAGAAGGGAAACACAATATTGAAAGTTTTTATGAAAATTCTTCATTTGGGAAGCTTGAGTTCATTGTTTTTTTTTTGAAGATAAAGGAATAGAATTTGATGATATAGGAGATGATTAGGGTTTGTTTCATGAGAAAAAAATTAGAGAAAGTGGGCAAATAATGCCCTAACTGAATCTAACTTTCATGTTTTTATGAATTGGGTTGAGGGGGAAACACTTAATTTCCCTATAGAGATTTAAATTCATAATTGGAATTTTGATTAGAGGTGTGGCACGATACGATAGGTGCCTCATCGCTATAAGTAGAATGACGCAATGCTATCACAGCGAGCTGCTGGAATTGAAATCCAAACACTACCCAATCCTAGTTTGAAAAATCTGAAACTTTCTTGAGACATACTCCATACACCCCTGAGCAAGAATTAACTCAAAAACTATGTGTCAGGGTCGGGAAGGTCAGTTAAATATCATCAAAGCTAAGAGGCCAAAAATATAAAAAAAAGGCCCCACCACTTAGCTAAAGTTTTAGGTTCTAAGCCTCTTATGCATGCACTATTAGCTAAACTAAGCTAAGACTAATATGGGCTATTAGAATATGCCACATCTTTTAGCTAATAGGCATCAAGATTCACCCTTTCCACATTCGTGGCCTGCATAATCTCAAATATATTTTCCATTTCATCCAGAAAACCCTAAAAATCCTCCTCCACTTTAACATCTGTAAAGGTTTGAGGACTTAACTTCATAAACTTGCTAACCCTTGTGGCCTCAGAAGATGGAATAGTACATGCACCAAGATCAGTTTAAGAAGACACCAATTGAGAAATCATATGAATTGACTGAGAAAACTCTGCATTCGTTATGTCTGCCTGAGGAGGACTAGAACTAACTAGTGGAACTCTAGAATAATCAGGTACTGGACCCCTAGACTGAGTAATCCCCTTAGTAGAATGTGTCCCATTAACAATGTCCCCAGTTGGGACAGAAAAGTTTTTCAGAACTTTAAATCATCGAGGCATGATCTGAAAGGAGAAAAAATAAGAATTGGAGAAGATTCCAGAACTTAGATTCTAAGCTTTAAAATAGAACACAAATAAGAGAAACATTCCTAAATGTCTTGACGCCTCTCCCTTATAAGTGAGGTGGACTGCACACCCTTAAAAGAGTCTCTACTAGACATGGCATTATCGACACCCAATTGACCATGAACATAAAGCTCGAATACCAGATCGACACGACCTAAATTCTGCACTTGTCGTGATCCAAATCCCAATCCAACCAGGACTGGGTACCACCCCCATTACCCATCCCAACCTCCAAACACGTACCCTGAGTCAGATAAATTTTGAATATATATAAAGATAGAATTTACTACAATTTCAGACTTTGGGATAGGTCCATAACTATGACCAACCCAAGCAACTCCAACCAACCAATATCCAACCAATAAATATTTCTAAACCAAAATAATATCCAAGAGTATGTCCATAACATAACATAAAAGGATGGAACAATCATAAGTTCGGTTTGATGGTATCAACCCCAATACCAATGTTAATAATAAGGCCAACACCACTACCGACATTGCCCTTTCCAACCAATAGTAGCTTCACATAGAATCTATCTAAAAGAAAAACAATATCCGATTCGGACATGCTCCAAACCATAGCCTAAACCAATATCCATAAAATAACCAAAGTATGTAAAGACATACATGATATTAAATGGAGCCTTACAAAGTACTAAAGATCACTAGTTCAATCCAGCCAAGATGATACCTAGTCCAAGCACTAAGCAGGAGGAGTAGAATGGTTGGTTCCAACATCGTGTGGGAATACAGTTTCCCGAAGATCGCTTAGGGGGTGAATGCTAGAAAGTACTCATGATAAGGACAAAATAATGACAATCTTAAAAAACCGGTAAACTATCCATATGCATTCATAAACATACCTACATATATATAACCATTCTGGGAAAGCGAGCTAGGTTTAGAATTTCCTTAAAACCATTAACTTGGGTATATGTAGCTAAACCACCGTAGAACAATCCATGGGCTATATGGGTCCAGTGTAACCCCCTGAATGGGCCTGGATATATGTAGTCACATGAATTAGAGATAATATAGGAGTAGAGAATAATCGAGTACCCTTCTTTCTCCATGATACATATGCACAAGTGTACTTAAGGTATTCCTGTGTACCCCAAAAATATCATATATGGTCACCATGGACAATCCTCATGTTGGAAAACATTAGCTTCTAGTGTCCATCAATTAAACTCACACCTTCACGGTTAGCTATCACACCAGACCATTATTGCCCAATTAAAACCATAACCACACAACAAAACCATGATTCCATTAATTTTTAACTAATGCTATAAGTAGTGGTATCATCATACCGACTATAGCTTGAAAGTCCTTAGCCATCTTTTTACAAAGAAGGGAATCCCATATACCCATAGATTACATTATTAAGTTGACAAAGGGGAATCCCAAGCACCCCACATGTATATTAAATTACTTAGTTTGCTTGGGGGATTCTCTTGTAGCCCACAAGGCTTTTAATTAAACCCACCATCACCAACAAAATATTACCATTTAACCATTAAAATTCATTTAATCCTTTTATACCATATAGGGTTCCATTACAACATTATTCCACGCAATAGTTCCATTAAAATTTCAACAATATAGTAAAAACATTCTTATAAGCATTATATCAAGCACATTTGGGGCATTATTTTTCAAAAACCAAAACCAATTCCTATGCAACAAAATGTCCAAACCAATATTAAAACCTGCAAATCCACAATTAAAAAAGGAAAAAATCATAACAAACCATTTATAACCAAAACCTCCAACATATATTTGAAAATCCAAAACCATAAAATAATTATTGCATGAAAAAAATTCATAAAATATGATTTGACTGAAACTAACAATGAAGAGGCGTAACTTGCCTTAGATTAACAAGAAGATGAGAAAAAATCACCCCTAAGAGCCTCAATTGACGACTGTGGAGGAAACCATAGATTTTACTTAATCCAAGAGCCTTGAGAGATTTTGTGAGTTTATAAGTGTTGGATTGATTGCAAATAGGATAATGAAGCGAAAAAAGGTGTTGTAAGTCATGGGGTCATAAGGAGTTATAAGGGGAAATGTATAGATTACCCCCACTTAAACTATATTAATTTCCTATAGGTGGGTATCACCACCCCCTCCATCTCTACGCCAGGGTATGAGTGGTACCCACAACTCGTACCCCAAGTAGAATCTCAATCCCTCTTATTGACCAAACTATGACTCCTAATTCCAACTAATACCCAATCATACTATTGGTACCTATAAATATTACCCACAACAGAATAGAATCAACTAGGTTAAGATATTGGACATCATATGTGTTACATCTTACGACTTGTACCCCATTATATGACCCTTATAGTAAACCCAACCAAAATGTTCAATATACGACTGTTGACCCCTAAACTGTATCCTAACATATAACTAGTACCCCTAATTGTGTAATGTCCATAGAGTTCAAAACTTAGGAAATTTTCTAAGGACCAAAACTCAGGATGTTTCAAAAAGATAGATACCACACAACCCTTATAGAATATTCTAGCCACAATAGATTCACCCACCGGGGTAGACATAGAGAAGGGACCAGCAATACACTAAGGACCAAAATTAAAATGAACAACCACTTAAAAGGTCACATAAGAAAGAGTAGACCTCAGATCAACAAAATAGTATATATCCCGAGATAAGAGTTTTAATGTACCAATATCAGCATCAGAAGATGACTCAAATTCCCGGTGAGTAATGAGAGTATAAAGACAATTCCGACTAGTGCTAAAACTAAAGGTTGTACCCTTTGGTGTATGAGCTGAAAAGTAGCAATTAAAACCTTATTAGATCTAGTAGAAATATTTTCTAATGGATAGTTCCTATTAAAAATAACTAGGATGGCCACATTTAAAACACAAATTCCTTACCTCATCATAATAACCACGTGGGGCTGATTCAGCTCCACTAGCTTAAGACTGGGCACCTTGGGATTTAAACCCACTATTTGTCTAAAAATTATAAACACCAAATGGCCTAGGATATGGAGAACTAGCCATAGAATATGAACTTGAGTTTCCCCAAGTTTTCTTCTTACCCCATTGCCCACTATCTGTACCACTATTCTGCTGGCCACTAATATGCTCTGAATATTAGAACTTCTTATTTTGCCTCCCTCCTATTTCTATTTGTTTTTTTTATCTTCAACCTGCTGAATATACATCAGAAGCGGAGATATATCCTCATCGTTTTTAGTATAACAACTTTACACTCCAAAACCAGTTCTTGTAATAATCTTGAAGAAAATTTCCAAATATATTATCAAAGAAATAAGGAAAGGGGAGACAATTTGGCACCAGATATCCAGAGGTATGGAAAAAGCAGATGTGAGATGCAGAAAAATCATCAAAAAATAATGATAGTTGATAGATGCCAACTCCGAAGCATAGTGAGACAATTGATGAAATGTTAAATCATACTCCTTCACACTCATCCATCTCTATCTAAGATTCACAAACTCCCTTGCATTAGAATCCCTCAACTCTTGAGGAATGAAATGATCAAGGAAGGAACAAGAAAACTCATCCCATGATACCGACTCTGTATCATCATCCCTTGCCTGCTCTTATCCCTTATACCACTGATAAGTTATATCCTTCAACAAATATATAGGAAACTCCACGCCGTTAGAATTAATAGTATGTATAACTTGAAATATCTTATCTATATAATCCATAAAACCTTAAGGATCTGACTCAAAATGAGAGTAAGTAAAGGTAGAAAGGCTCAACCTTATAAACTGGCCAACTCCAGTAACCTAGAACGATGAAGTAATAGAACTAACATGGTCAGGATGATGAGACTAAGAAGTCAACTACTGGGTAAACAGATGAATAAAATGGCAATACTCCATAGTAGAGATGTCTTCCTATGGTAACTAAGCATAAGTGTCATAAATAATTAGTGGGGACCAATGGAACCCCAAGTAAAAGAGCACAATTAGGAGAGAGGACCCTAGATCAGGTTTCCACTCCATAGGTAGGGTAAGTCCCATCCACATTTCCCTAGGATGGGGCAAAAGTTCAGAATGAATTTCAATAAATATTAGATCTTTATGGAGGCATGATCATAAATGTGAGCAAATTGGAAATTAGAGGAACTTTAAGACCTTAGACTCTACAAAATAATAATAGATCACAAGAAATGAAAACATTCCTAAATGTCTCATAGCCTCTTCCTTATAGGTGTGGAATTCTACATACTCAAAAAAGAGACTCAGCTCGATACATCTTTATGGACATCCATGGAAACTAAACCTGGATTAGATACCAAGCTTGTCACGATCCAAACTAGGGCCTAGTCGTGATGGGTATCTCAAGTCTGCTAATGATCACCCCCATTAATATAGACAAATAGAACATGATACAACTATTAACAGATGAATTATAAGCATATAAGAAGATAGAGTTTAGTTTTGAATGTATAACAAGATAGATAAATCCAAAGAATAGGATCTATGAATTCACAATACCAAATCCACCCATATCTTATCCATAAAAGCCTAAAAAAAATAAATATCAACCACAGTCGGGAAATTCCCCTAACCATAGACAAAAACACTAAAATAGTCTATGATATAAGTAAGGACAAAACCATGAAATGAGGGCCTTTGAGAGAATAGAAGCTCACAACTTTAAAGCCAAATCACAAACAATCCATATATCACCTACTACTACATAAGGAAATAGAAGTGTCTTCGGACCCTACATCACCTGGTGATAGAATATCCGAGGATGGTTAGCAGGATTAGTGCTAACATGTAACTCTGGGAAGGTATAAAATAATGTCATTTCAAAATCAAATCAAAAACCAATGTACATGTCCACATATATGCATACATATACATATATATGTAATGATGCTGGATAGGGTTTTGGGTTTCACTTGAAGCTTAAAATCATTAAACTAGACTATGTAGCTTTGTTTGTCCAATAAACACCAATGGGCTACATGGGTCTGGCTTCTCCTCACCTGAAGGGCCCAGTGCATGTTAATTGTACAAACCAGAGATATCCAAGGAATGCTCGGGAATGCCTTGACCTTGTGTCATTCCTAGATACATGTATGTATATATATCAGTTGTGAACTGTGCATATGATCATCATGACTCCTACGCCAGCAATCGTGATGTCCAGTATTGGTCCCTGTAGGACCTCCACCTCTACGACGAGCTACAGAACCACCATTAAGCCCAATTAAAACATGATAACACAACCCAATGATTTATCCAAGGAATTATATGTTAATAAATACCATAGGTATCTCTATAACGTCATGCTTGCAAGCCCATACGATGCCATTCCAATTCCATCAAATTGTTGAAATTCCATAACACCCTTTAGTTTATAAAATCAAGTTGGTGAAACGCCATGACCTTTTTGGTTTATCTAATAAACTTAAGGTAATTCCACGACCCCCTAGCTTCAAATTTTAAGCCTAAATCGTGGCCAATAATGGATTCAAAAATAATTTGGTTTGTTTAACCTTTTATGCAATGCATTAGTTTAGGGGAGTAAGCCAAATCATATAATTTATCCAAATTTCAAATTTAATTATGCAAGTTGGTTGAGTGCAACACAGTTTCCAAAACCAATGCAAAACCAAAATCATAAATTGGGGGAATGCCTCAATCCACATCTAATTTACCATGCCCATTCACCCTAATTGGTTTTAAAATACCTAAATAAAACATAACCAAAAGCATTATAGCCATGAAAATCCAATTCAAGTGAAAATCATTCCAAACCCTCAATCTGATAAAAAATCCACAGTTAAATTTATTTTAATAATCATAAAACATAAGACTTTTTATAAAATAAGTTTAGGGGAAAAAGATACATGATTGGGTTACAAATAAATCACCCTTTAATCCATACATAACCAATCCTGAGGAACTCTTGGTGTTTTGGGGGGATTTTGAGTAAGAGAGAAGTGTTATTGGTATGTTGGGATGATAATGAGACCCTAAAAGTGTTTTCTAGATATGGGTATCACTTGGGAAAAGAGTCAATGATAAAAATGCTCTCACTTAAAAGTGTAGAAAAAGACTCCTAGTCATTACATGTCACATCACGACTCATGACGACTGGGTACGAGTCTTACCTAGAGTCGTAGTGTAATGCTCCATATTTTTTGTCCTTGAAAATTTCAACAATTTTATCCTCACTATCCTTACTATGATTTCACCTTTGAGTCATACGGACTTTTTATGAGTCATTGGTTATAAATCATAGAATGTTTAGTGTTTATCCTAAATGGGGTTTTTGTTGACTACGATTGGACCCTATGAGTGGTAGGTTCCCATTATGAGACATAGCAATTGAATCATAGGATCAACATTTTGTGGGTTCCTTGGAGACTATCTTGGCTATGACATGGTTATTGAGTCACAATGAGTCGATACGAGTCGTATAGTGGCTCGTTGTCACTAATGACCAAATTTATTTATTTAAATTGACGTCACTTTGGATTATTTCCTTCTCTCCCAATTAAAATCCCATGTTCATAAGTCACTTAAGAGGGATTATTTCTCATTCATAATATACTCAAACACTTCTAAAGCTCTCTCAAGACTCTCAAGCAGCCATACTTAGGGTTTTCAACAAGTAGGACATCCAAGGGCTAAAGGGTTGAATTCTCTTCATGAAATTTAGTATTTTAGGCATGTTACTCTATCCTAATTGATAATTTTATAAAAACATGTATTTTTCTGTATTTCTCATGAGATGTTGATGTTGGTTTTGAAATAAGGGTTGAGGGTTTCAAATGCTTATTGATATAATAATATTTCCCATGGATTACTTAATATTATTCATTCTTTAATCATAGTTTTAAACTTATGGGTGTCTGGGTATGGTGAATTAACTAGGGAATTGCAATTTATCCAAAACTTGTGACTTTTGAAGTGGTTGTGACCTCAACCCCTATTGTGGAATTTATTTTAAATTATGAAAAATATGCACATTGAGTTACTCTTGAATTATTGAATAATGTGAAAGGTTAATGAAGCATAATAATTTTTAATTGAACCTTATGGGGTTGGGTAATTCCCAAAGCTAATGTATAACTGAACCAAAGAGGATTGTGATTTCCCCCAAGTGATGGTATTTCGTATGTCATGTTTATTTTACCTTACAAGTGTAGTTGGTATGACAATACCAATAATGTATGCCTTAATCTATGATTTGGTTCAATGAATGGGAATGTGTGATAACTATTTTAATTGGGCTTTAATGATTATTGTGTAGCTGAGTCATTAAAGTGGAGGTCTGGAGGGGCTGAAATTGGAAACCACAGTTGTTGACGTGGGTGTCTAAATGATCGGGTGGTTCAATTTTCCCTTATTATTATCTTATGATTGGGATGAGTCCCTCATATTATAATACAAGATTTGGTGCTTCTGTTATCTTGATATGACGAGAGGTTATATATATATGTATGTATGTATGTATGTATGTATATGTATTTAATCATGTGCATTGGTTTTGAATTGTTGAACACAAGATTATGTCATCGCTATCCATGAGTTACATGCTAGTGTTTCCCATACTAACCGTCTTCAAATATTGTATCCCCATCTGATGCAGGCACCGAAGATACCTCTATTTTTCCTGTCTAGGATTATGTGGATTGGCTTGGTTCGTCGATTCATTATGGTGAAGTAGTGAGCTTTCATTTTCTAAAAGACTTGAATATTTAATCTGTTAATACGATAAATTAGAATTAAGAGTTTTCATTATCATTAACATTATCATTTTTAATATTATCTGTTAGAGTTGGGGCCATGTCCCGACCAAGACTGATTTTGGTTCTTGTGGTAGAAGACTTTGTTTGATTACTATGGACTTGGGCAATGTTGTTCGGCTATTTTGGATGGTAATTGGCTATCGGTCAGAGACTTATCTTTTATTATTTAATCTTACCTTGTGCTATCTAATTATATGTTTGAAATTTATCAAATGTTGGGCATTTTGTGTTCACTTGGTTAGGTGCAGGGGTGTTCTTCGATCCATGTGGGACTTGTGATGCCCATCATGGCTAGGACCTGGTTTGTGTCGTGACACGTAGTCTGGGTAGACTCTTGGGAACCCTTCACAATTTTTATCACAATTCAGACCCTAAGACTCATGACAAAACCTTACAACTCGTAGAGTCTTGTCATCGTCACAACAGTAGCTTCGGGTACTTATACTAGACTACCTATGACTTGCACATCATTACTTCTAATGAGTCATAATGACTCGCTAGGTACCAATCGTACTCAGGATAGAAACTTAGGGAACCTACACTGGTTTGGCTACGGATAACACTATACTAATTGTATTGAATCTTCACGACTTGTTACCATTGTTGTACCTCGAGCAGTGAGCTAAAATACACTGAAATTTCATAGAAAAAAATATGAGGTGCTACAGAATGTAGCCATTTAAAAAAGAAAAATAAAGATAGGTTTGTGGAAAGGATTACGGTGGGGTAAAATTATTGGATTTTTCCCAAGCATAGGTTCGATGATAGAAAAGTTTTAGTATATTTATTGCTCATGTAACTATAGATATTGTTATTATAAAATAGTTAATGTAAGTGTTCATTGTCTTTGGACTGTTTCATTATAAAGAATATCAAGATTTCTTCATATTTCTACAGTTTTCTGACAATTAGAATTATGCATGTTAATTGAAATGCTCTGTATTTTGGAACGTATTTATGAATTTCTTCAGCCATTTATAGTTGTTACTTGTCGTTTCTCAAAGCAACTTTCAAAATATTAAACATATACTTTTAAATGGTGATCTTTATTAAAATATTATATTAAAAAAATGATATCATATGATAAAACTGTTATTCTATTTATTCAGGAGGAATATAGTGCGATTATTTATGCTTGTGGTCTAGTTTTTGCCGATTATCTTCATGGAAATATTTGAAGTATATTGGAAATTGTAGCCTTGTTCACTAATTGGTGAGAAATCCTTCAATAAAAGTGGCAATGTTGAACGTATAAAAGGTGAGTTTTTTCCTATTTATCAAATTTTCGGGTTGATAAATGGTATAATTAAGGTCTGATACTATCATTAGTAGTGGTGTATTCTTCAATCCTATAAAATATAAAATTGGTTTATATAAATTTTGAAGTGTGGAATTGTATCATTTCGAATATCCAACTTTAGGGTATTTGTAATTAAATATTTACATAACTTAGGATTAGTCATACTATAAAAATTGAGGTTATAGAGTTCAATTCAATCTAAATAGAGAAATGGCTATAATGAAGTTATTGTCTCATGTAAAAAGGTAGGAAGAGAAACTTAAAGAATTTTTTCCTTAAAAGTTATTAAGGATGTCCTTTCAAATTTACATTTTTTTTGTTCAGTAAAAATACATCTAATTTTCTTGAAATGAGTAAATATATTAAGGGTTGTGCCCAAAATAAAAGCACTCCTTATTTTCAAAGAAAGGTTATATGTTTGCCTAAATATTTCGCTCGTTTAATTAATATCGTGCTAGATGGTGTGGATGGGAATTCTCGTATCACAGGAAGAATATGTCACAATAACTTCTCAGGTCATGATGGTGCCTACTAGAACCCACCAGTAGGCAACACAACTCGTAGTCCAAAACTACTAGTAACAGATTACCAAGAGAAATGAAAGAAGAATGCAAATTAAATGAAATATAAGACTGAAATAAATAATGTTGTCCTGAAATACAGTTGGATCAGTACAAGATCTTCTACTGTTTACAAGGATACAAAAAAAAGTACTAAACAAATATATAGATATAACCATCTCGAAATACAACATAAACATTAATCTAGAACTTAAGGGGGTGGAAAGTAATACTCCGAATGCTAGAAGATCACCCTATCAAATGATAGTTGCTTTGCACTATGCACACAACAATCGGGATAACTTGTGCTATGATCTGCAGGCTGCAGAAGTGTAGTATGAGTATCAAACACGGTGGTAATTAGTAGGCAACTGCCGACTTAGCTCCAAAGATAATGCAAATATACATAAAATTTAATTAGAAATGTAAACTACACCTATATATCCAACAACTGCATAATAAAGCTAATTAGATAATATGGATAAACTACACCTATATATCCAACAACTGCATAATAAAGCTAATGAGATAATATGGATAAACTATCCTATTCCATATCCATGAAACTTACATAATAAAGCTTATGAGGTAATAATAAGGATGAAGTATCCCATTCTATTCATACTCAATAACCTCAACACTATACCATATATCACTGGCTAATATACAAATAAAGAGCGAAAAGAGGATATATAATAGTATACAAGGAAAAGAAGTGAATATATAATTTGAATAAAGGAAGGAAGGAAGGGATAAATGGTAATACCATAGCTACATATAGATAGATATACATACATCCATATATATATATATAACCGAGGTCAAGTCAAGGTAGAACCTAAGTTATTAGACTAGCATCTTAAGGCCTCATAATCATATCCAGAACAAGTACTACCATAATTAGGATCTCTAATCCATATGTCTAATAATGAAATAATTACCCATAATAAATCAACTGTAAGGGAAGGATACTAAATGTACCTCGAATCTCAATACTGTATCATTAACCAATCTATTACTGACTATCCATAATAGTGACAACAATAATAATAACAATGCAAGTAACTAGCTAGTCTGGACAAACAATACCTAACTGGGCCTTTTATAAAGTACACTGATATAAGCTTATAAGGTTCAATCAACACTCAACTACAATAGTCGGTAGTGCAATCAGCACTCGTACCTATACCTATGCAACCCCCATAAGGCTGATAGATATAGGGGATACTTGTTATAGGCAATGCGTATGAAGGATGAATGCAGCAAACTCCACATTACCATAACCAATCTAAGTACAAGAATGTAACCTATCATAATCAATTAAATTTTGTTCTCATATCATCAATTATCATAATCAATTGTCGAACTTGAACCGGTGCTTATATCATCACTATTATAATCAATTGCGAGAATTTAACCAGTGCTGCTATCATCAATATCATCAACAATATGCTCTGCCCAATATCATATATATAAATATAAAATACACGACAAGGATCATGACTGAAAGAATATAAGTTTGTAAATTCATTGCCCTGGGTAATCTTTGGGACTAACTCATCATAAAAGTGTAGAAAGGGTCAGAATCTCTCACGACCAGGGTAAATAGTAGTAACAAAATTATAGATTGGGATCCATCTCGATCAAACCTCTAAATCACCATTTTTAGTCTGAAAGTATCATACATTATTCATTAATATGGTATGATTCCCATTATGAAGCAATCTATTATTAGAGTGTAAAGTGGAAATAAATCCCTTTTTATCGGAAAAAAAGTAATAAAACCATATTTTAGTTGGAATCATACCATTTACCACTTGGTGATAATGAATGTACTGAATCTATACATGCCATCACCAGTATCCAAACAATACGATCATAAGCATCAAAATGTCTAACAACTATGGTCATATCCTTTACTAGGATAAAATATTTTTTGAGATCCAACCAATATCATAAACTCAACCTTTTATCTAATAATATATTTGTCATAAATATAACATAATATGGATAACCAACATAATAGCAACTTTATATTTAAGGTTCATTAGTCTTAACAATGTCTAATATGCTAACAAACTTAGTAAACTATTCTAACATACCCAAACTACTCATCTCTTTACTCATATATATGAACAAGATCAAGAATCATAACCATAAGTCATATTATTAGCCATATTTTGGAATCCATATCAGTAATCATATCTTTAAGTTATATCATTAAGCATAGCCAAAATTTTTTGGCATCAACCTTTCAATATTAGACTTACTCATTAGATAAATGAAATCACCTGAAGCCCCAAATTGAATATTAATAAGGGTATACCATGCATAAATAAGCCTATAAAGTTAACACAAGTCTTGTCCTGAGGTGGATCAGAGGGACCGACTTCTAATACCCAAAATCCATATTTAGAAAATTCCTACCTCAGACTAGGCTAAGATATCTAAATTTACTCCTAGATATTAAAAATTCCATAATAAACCGCAAGGTAGCAATTCCACCTAAATAGGAGAAAGTAAGTAAATCCACCTAAATTGTGGTTCTAAGATAGCCTAAATAGTTCAAATAAGCGTAATCATTCTAATCACACTTCCAATACCTAAATCTCTTCCCATATCTAGCATAATATGATAATCATTCTAGGAATTAGATCAATTTGTGAAGAAGGTAATATAACATAGAGGTATAATAAGTATTTAACCATAAGTCTCAATTACGCTTCTATCCCCCAAACTCATAGTTTAGCTTAAGTCGTGATGTTTATCCTAAATCATATACTAACATTCTTATCTAATATACCACATATATCACACACCGTCTGATGAAGAAGAGTAAATAGAAGCCTACCTCAATATCAAATCAAAATTCCTTATATCCTGTACAAATCATCCACCTTCAATCGACGATTTTAATAGGCCAGAATGCCATTAAGATAGTGATCTACACGTCATTAGAAGTAAAACAATACCCATATATGTATATTAAATATGAGTCAAAAAACACAAGTAAAAAATCGGTACAAAAATTAAAGGGAAAAAACTATAATTTTATTTTTAAATACGTTCACCATACTCATAGGAGTCTACGGCTGAAAACCAATGAAAAAATAAAGTTCAAATATAAAAAATTATTTTCAAGCTTTACCGGCAAAAAATCCAAGACCCATTTTGACAAGAATTTAATGTTGTTTTGAATATGAAATCAAGATAAAACTGATAATTATAAGATTTAGAAAACTTACCCACAGAAGAAATCTCAAAAACTCCTTCGAAATTTCCTAATTTCGAGCTCCCAAGCCACCAAAATGGTGAAAATGGGGTTTAGATTCTTAACTTGAGTGAAAATAAAAAAACATAAAATAGAATTCCTTGAGAAATGGGATAAATAGAGTTTTATATTTATAGAAAAAGATTATACAAGAAAGGTACATTGAAAATCATCAAAATCAAAGCAACCTAACTCCTAAAATGTCAAAAATATGAATATGTGGTCTTATACCCAACGGTCTCATAAGAAACACTTTGATTTCTTAAATGACCTGATCAGGGGGTAAAAATGTTGCTTATGCAAATAGGACAAATGGTCGATGCTCGCATTGTGAACACACCAACACCGTCAACGTCATAATCTTATTTTTGACCATCAAATCTCATCCAAAACCCTACGAACATGATCCAATTGTAAAATGTGATTATAAACACAATTCGGATCCAATGGAATTGATGAAACTTTCATCCGAGATCATTTGGAATGAATGTGGTTCCTATACCTATAGTTCTATTTTTCATAAAATTTGGCCAAATCTCAAAAAAACATCAAAAGCCTCGAAACCTAAACCAAGAGTCCCCTTAGCCTAAGATCAGTATTCTAGACACATAGGAGAAAGTCAATCCAAGGTCAAATAATACCGATGCAGATCTGAAATAAATGAGGAAAATACGTGATATCACAAAATCTGAAGCCTCTATCTCAGGTTTGGTTGGTATAGCATAACATTGTTCTTGAACACTAATTGTCTGAGTAGCCCATGACCACTACTGCGAGCTCAACCGCCTTTACGTCTTGCTCTTCTAGTAGAACCCCTACCCCTCACAGCTAAAACATGAGTAGCTCTATTCAAACTATGAGGACAATCCTTGATCACTGATGTTTCAGCTTTTGACAAAATATTTTTCATCTTTTTCTTGGGAAAATTTCATGTTTTTAAGTAACCAAGCTTATATTTAATGTTAGTTTTTAGTGTTATAGGTTAATGAGACAGATAAGGGAAAAGAATCAGAAAATTAGAAGAAAAACACTTCTGACAGTCAAAATGGTGGACCGTCAATCTTACGATGGACCACCAACTCAATCGTCAGGTCCAAGTAGAGTCCATGACATCACAAGACCCAACAATGGCCCATGCGGTAGACTGTTAGTCTTTCGATGGACCACCACGTTGGCCGTCAGCGCTATACAGAACCAGGCCACCTGAAATGCTCAGCGACAACCAACATGTTAGACCATTAACCTTGGAACGGACTACCAATTCAGTCATATAGACTATCAAGAACTTGACTCTTAAGGATCATTAGCGACAGTTAAAATGATGAACCGTCAGTCTTGCAATAGAGTACCACTTTGACAAGCAGTTTTATCTAGAATGTAACCTACCATGATCAACAACGACAGACCTAGTTGTGGACTATCAATCTTTTGATGGACTACCACTTTGGACATCACTTTGGACGCAGGTTTTATAATTTTAAATTTTTAATCCTTTATACCTGGGAACATATAAATACCTAGTTTTAGTTTTTATTAGGGATATTTTTTCATTTTTTATCAATTATTAAGGTTTTTCATACTGATTATACATTGTTACATAGTTTTTTTCTAAGATTCATTGGAGATTTGTGGATCTAGATTCCCTTATCATATTTTCTAGTGAAGATTGAAGAACAACTATTGTGACCTTTGTAAGTAAAATTTGAATTGATTTATGAATAACATAATGGTTTCTTCTTTTTCTTATGTGGAAATATGTGGCTAAGCTCACATAACTAGGGTTATGGGAGCCTTGATGTGAAAAGCTGATTTTAGGTTATGAATCATGTAGATTTCCATGAGTAATTGATATTGCATAAACTCTTCTTCACTTTAATGAGTTTTCCTGGTTGCAAACTTGAAAAGTGAGCCTAAGAAAAACACTTGTTCAAATCAAAAAGTGCTTGTTGGGAAAAGAAAGGGTTTAAATAAATCTAAAGGCTTTAACCTTTGGATAGGGGGTAGTTGCCTTAACTGGATCAACTCATGTGAGAATATAGTTGAATTAATAATATGTGCCTTAAGTATGAAAGAATTAAAGGATAAATTACTCATTTAGGTTGAGAAGCTAATGGGTAAACTATAGAATTTAATTACTCTTGCAACAAGAATTGTTCATTGGGAATACAAAATAGTTCACAACCCTAGCTGCTAAAGCATCTTGGTAACCATAACTCTAGTTTAACTTCTCTTATTGAATTACTATTAGCAATATAACCTACAGGTGGATTACTTTCTGTGACAAGAATTTGAATACAATTGATAAATCAAAACCCCCTGTTATTCCATAGCCTTCAATAACAGTGTAATAACAACCAAAATACTTAGTGAATACAGTATTCCCTGTGGAATTTGACAACCAACCCAATTGGGTTCTATATTTGACAGCGACCGCTTATACTTTCTAACAAGAGTTGTAATTTGGGCGTATCAAATTTTGGCATCGTTGCTGGGGAATACAGTTGTAAATTAATTTTGTGTTTGTTAATTGACATTTGGTCAAGTTTCCAAATTTTACTTTTGTTGGTTGTTTTTGTGGTGTGATAGGTATTTATTGTGTATGCCAAATACATGAATATTGGGTGCACCATTATTACCAATACATCTAGAACCATTGTTAATTGGCAGAATGGCAGACCCCCAAGATGTTAAAAGACTAGCTGCTCTGTCTAGAGCTTAACTAAATCAGTAAAATGATGGCCAGCAGGCATGTCATCCTAATCCTAATGATAATGATGTAGGGGATGATGATTTCTTAGATTCTATTAACCCAAGGAAAGCAGAGAATGTGGCTGCACTAGTGAATCAGAATGTAAACAGGAATCGCCCATTTAGGGTAAGGTAAGAGTTTCAACCGGTGCAGTTTAATCTGAATGACGACGAAGATGGAATGGATAGAGTATGTGAAACTGGAACTATCATTCCCCCACCTATAGTACCTGGAGATAAATTGAATATTACTAGTACGATGATTTAACTCATTCATCTTAAGGGGTTGTTTGGTGGTCTTCCTAGTGATGACCTAATTATGCATTTGGTGAATTTTGTCGCCATTTGAAAGTCTTTTAATAACTCAGGAGTGGGTTAGAATACTATCCACCTGTATCTATTTCTATTGTCTCTATTTGAAGAGGTAATACTATGGCTAAATGAACTGACTCTCGACTTTATAACCAACTAGAGGCAGTTGAGAGAGGATTTCCTAGAAAGGTTTTTTCCACCCTCCAGGAGGGTATAGTTGAGGGATGAAATCAGTAACTTCCGATATCTTCCTACTGAACCTCTTAATGAGACTTGGGAGAGGTTTAAGAAGAAGTTGAACCAGTGCTCGAACCATAACATGAAGGATATTCATTTAAAGGAGACTCTTTATCGGGCTTTAAACTCTATTATGAAGCTATTCATGGATAATGCTACAGGAGGATCGTTTAATGATCCTACTTTTCTAGAGGCTTTGGAGATGCTTGATAGGATGACCAAGTAGAGTTGAGCTTGGCATACCAGGGATTCTGTGGTAGCAAGCCCAACTGTGTCTAGTAGTATGACTGTAGAACAATGCAAGAAGGAGGAAGAACATGACCAGGACATGGCACATTTGAAGATGCAGATGAATTTGTTGACTAACAATTTATTATCTAGAAAAATAGTGAAGGTGAAAGCTGTTGCATCCCAGGGAAGAGCTGACTCTGATTCATAAGAAGAGGTGAACTATCTAAATAATCAGGGGGGTTCTGAGGAAATATCAAAGGAAATCAAGGTTGGAAATATTACGAAAAGGCTGTTTACAAGGATAGAGATTAAAGGAACTAGAAGAGTAAGAATTATAGGAGTGGACTATATGTACCTCCTGGAAGCAGAGATACTACTGCAAATAGCTCTGGAAAGATGTCCATGGAGGATATGATGGATAAATTATCAAACGGAGTTGAGGCTACCAACTCTGGGATGACTATTAGGAAGCGTGATTTGTCTTCTATGAGTCAGTTGGTAAACTCACACTCTACTTCTATCAAATAGTTGGAGCAACAAATGAGTCAACTCTCAACAATATTTAAGTAGAGAAAGAGTGGAACTTTTGCAAGTAATACAGTTCTGAACCAAAGAAATGAAGGATCTTTTATGGCAATTATCACATGGAGTGGTAAGGTATTACCAGGCCTATCTGTGGTCAAGGTTGTGATTAAAGACATGATTGAAAAGGATACTGAGCATAAAGAAAGTTATCCAGTGGAGTTTGAGAAACTGGATGCGGTTATTGATAATATACCATCTAACCATTAACAAGTTGATGAGTTGGAGAAGTGCAAGGAAAGGGAGACTGAAGTGGAGGTTACTACGCTCCCAAAACTACCTCCTCTAATTCCCCATCGATTGAAAAAGAAGGTCAACGACACAATGTTTGGAAAGCTTATGAACATGCTTAAGCAGTTGACAATCAATTTGCCATTGGTGGAGGCATTGGAGAAAATGACCAGGTATGGAAAGTTTATGAAAGATCTTGTTACAAAGAAGCAGACAATTAGTTTTGAGTCGGCAGATAATCTCCATCATTATGGTGCTATTTCCACAAGTTTTCTGGTGCAGAATAAGGCAGACACAGGAGTATTTTACATCCTCTACACTATTAGGCCTCTTGATTTTGCAAAAGCTCTATCTGATTTGAGAGCCAGTATAAACTTGATGCCGCTTGCTGTTCATAACAAATTGGGTTTGGGGGATCCGACTCACAAAAAAATAAGATTAGTTATGGAAGACAAAATGTTAAAGTAGCCCTGGGGATTCTATATTAACAAAAGGGATAACTCTAGAGCAGTCCGTGGGGATTCTATATTAATAACAAGGATAACTCTAAAGCACAACCGTCTAACATACCTAGCCAATATGCAGATCGGCTCTTCAACAAAACACAACTGCTTATCTAATTTAAGTGACTCCCAAAAAATAACATGAGACTCATCCATTATATAGCGGCAAAGCATAAAAATATTGAAACTTAGAAAAATAGCTGATATATCGATGGCAAAGTAAACTAATAAGCCATATCACCAATAGTCTGAAGAATCTCCAATGAACACATATACTTAGGGCTAAGATTTCCCCTTTATTCGAATACTCATCATACCCTTGATAGGTAAAAGGTAATACCTTGTAATTCTACCTAGCTTGAAATCATCTCGAGTATATTAGAAACTTGAATTTGAAAGGTGAATCCACTTTTATATATATGGAATTTTTAATATTTTCACTTTTTATCATATGGGAAATTGAATTAGCTTTCCAACGATACCAATTTTATCTAAATCTGGTATTGGGGTAGAAAGTTATGGTCATTTTACAGAAAACACTCAAACTGCCTAGGTATGACGATGAGGGCCGCCGATGAACCGTCGAGCTAGCGATGGACCATCGCCCAAACCATCATAGTAGAGGCAATGAGACCACCTCTTCCTAAGGGCGATGGCTTAGTCCAACAAAATGTCAAGCTAGAAACGAACCATTGCCTAAGATGTCACAACTGAGATAGTGAACCCCTATTCTGCCCAGGTACGACGGTCAGGACCGATGGTCCATCGACTCAGTGATGGAAAATTGCACCCATCATCGTATAGTTCGTTCAGTAATTTTAAATTCATTTTTAAAAGGGTTTTTGGGTTTTTTTTCCATCCATTTTAACCCCTAATTATATTGGATCAAGGTTTTTTTTTTTGGTTTAATTTTGGGATTTTATTAATGTTGAAAAATCAAAAAAATAATTGTTTCTACATAGATGGACCAACCCATCTTAACTCTAAAAGAAATTCAGGCCCTTTCCTAAACAAATCTGCAAAGTACCCAGCTTACCCTAAATGCTTAAAACATACATATACTACTCTACGGTTTCCAAATCCATCCTATTTTCTAAATCTCCATCTCTCCTTCAAAGTTTCAGGTGAAATTAGACATATCTTCTGTTGAATCATATGATCATCATGCTCCAATGTTAGATCATCAACTCCGTTCCCTGGGTGTTTAATAAATGGTTTAAATTCATCTTTCCAAAGTAAACTTTTGGTCGTTCCTTTTATTTTTTTACTACTAAACTCTTCTTCTTCTTTCTTGAGTTCTCCTTTTTCACTTATGTGCTGATACTGCTGAGATCTCTACTAATTAGGTTTTATCTTGCCTATTTTTTTACTATGTTTGAAGCATTAATCACTTATATTAGAGCTGAGACCCTTTTAATATGTTGTTCTGATCATCCACGGATCCTTTTGAAAAATGAGTGAGTACATATCCAAGATACTCCTCAACAATTTATTTTATCTTTCTCTAGTTTCAATTCAACCCAACTTTGTTATTATTGCAGTAATGAATTTCTAAAGAAGTCCAGATTCATGTGGAAACCAAGTTTGTCCTTCATTATGACTGTCATATTTGGATCTCGAAAGTTTATTGCTGAAATATTGAATTCTATGTATTTCTCTATATCTTAGTGAAAACCTTAACTTGATTTGTTGTGTTACTCTCTCAACACTCTTATCTTGATGTATGGACATTAAGACTTATCACTCTTCATTATCCTTCTTTCCTATGTTTGTAATTGCTGAAAACTTGTGTAAACAAAATCTCCACTGTCAATTGCAAAATTAGTTAGATAGTCAGCCAATTAATTCCCCTCCCTTAGTATATGCTGATATTGAACATATTTGTGCTGTATTAGCTTCCAAATTTGGTCTACATGATCTGCAAAATGCCAGGAACAATTCTATTCCCTACTTAGAACTTACTGCATCAACATTAAATTAGATTAAGGCTCATAAGTTCATTATCAATCTACAACATCAAATTAGGGTTTTCTCTCAAAGATAATCCCCAAGAACAAGATCTAAATCATTCTTCAACAAACTAAGAGATTCCAAGTTCGTCAAGTCCAGGAACTTCAAGAAAATCACAACCCAGGTATGTCATATGTTGATTCATGGGTCCCTTTCACCCATGAAGCTCAAGAATCTCTTTTTAAAATTCAAGATTTGTATATTTATGAATGTTTATTATTTAAATTGAATGAAATTCATGTTCATGATGTTGTGGGGTCATGTATTCAAGAAAGTCATTCTTTGTGATTTTTATGTTATCGAGTCCAGGGGGTACTTGTACCAGATAATTAGTTGTGTGCCTAGAGCCAGTGTCATGTTTTCACTATACTCTTAGTCAAGCCATGATTATAGAATTCAGTCAGCCACATGACTCAAGAAAAATCAGTGAACTCAGTATCCATCTAGTCTTACTCAGTATTCTCATTTAGTTATCAAATTTTAGTAGTATTCCATCAGTCAATAAAATTTAGTGAACTCAGTTCAAATCAGTTAAACAATATGATAAGTAATAGTTCAGTTCATTTTAACTCAGTTTAGTGTCTCTTCAGTTAGGAGTAGGATTCAGCACTGAGTGAACCCAGGGATGAGAACACACACTATCAGTCAGTAGAAGGTATGATCCTTAAAAGCAATCCTTGCATTCCAGAACTATGTAGACATCTTAGGTTGAGATATAACCTATGATTCTAGGGATTATACACCTCAATTGAGTTTTTCTACTACGAGGGGTTGGCGGAAGAGATCCCTATCATAGATGGTTTACGCACAATTTGTCTTTACCCGTGGCATGGTACTGATACCCTTCCAACTGGAGTTACAGGTTGGACCCCACCAATTAAATTTTGGGGCATGTCGATTAGATGATTACCTGCAATAGTTTTTGTTACAGATCAGGATTGTCAGATATAATCATTCAGTCTCAGTAAAAAAACTCAGATAGTTCTTCTGATTTTAGGACATTTAGATACAGTCAACTCAGAATAGTACAGACCTCAGCTAATTTCATCATAACCTAGAATGTAAGAAACAGTCGCTCAGTATCAGTTACTTTAGTTATACAGCTATCAGTATCTTATATTATCAGTATTTAGACTCAGTAATCATGTAATCATAAACTCAGTTATAGTTACTATGTATTCATTCATGTATTCCTACGTTCATGTTATACAGTCAGTTAGTAGAGTTCATGCATGTGAACCATTTGCATTTAGCCTACCTCACATGCATACCAGTACATTCAAACGTACTGACATATTTGCAGTATGGTTCTTATAACATAGGTTCAGAAGCATGAGTTACAGAGCATCAGTAGCACTCCAGTCTCGGTAGTCAAAGTTAGTAGTGAGCCCTCATCCTTCGAGGACATGATCATTACTTTATTATCTCATTAATTGATTTATTTCAGTAGTTGGAGTTATAATGGCGTATTAGGGGCATGTCGGTTATATAACTACTTCCCACAGTTTTAGTTATAGAATCAAGACTGATAGATATAGTCATTTAGTCTCCGTAATAGAACTCAGATAGTTCTACAAAATTCAGGACTGTCAGATACAGTCAACTCAGAAAAGTACGAAACTTAGCTAGTTCCATTAGATTCAGGACTCTTAAATACAGTCATTCAAGTCATCAGTTATATTAGTCATCAGATTCAGTTATCAGTCATGTTAGTTATCAGTAAATTCATGTTATCACAATCTCAGATATAGTTGTGTCGTATTCATGCATGTATTCTCACGTTCATATTAGTCAGTTAGCCAGTATTATTCATGCATATGAACCCCATGCATTCAGCCTACCTTCCATGCATACCAGTATATTTAAAGTACTGATGCATTTATGCTATAGTGTCTATACCATAGGTTCAGAAGTACGAGCTCCAGAGAATCTGCAGCATTCCAGTCTTAGAGGTCAGAGTTAGCATTGAGTCCTTATCTTTCTAAGACATGATCATTTATTTGTTATCTCATTAATTAATTTATAAGTTGGAGTTATTTGGGGACATATCCCATCAACTCCTTATCTAGATAGTTATGTTTTAGAGGTTTTTTATACTACAGCATATTCAAAGAGTATTTCAGTTTTGGGTGTTCTGTTACCCCACTCAGATGTTATATTTTATCAGTCTTGCAGTTTTGAACCTTATGGCCTTTCAGCCTCCATTTCCACATTATATTTAGTATGTTATATAGTGTATAGGTATATATATCAGTCATGGGTTAGCTTACGGTCCATTAGATTCATGAGCACCGTGTTGCATTTTGGGTACCAAGATTCGGGGCATTACATGAAGACTCATCACGAGTCATATGGTCTCACTAGTGAGTTTTTCCAAATTTGGCCCCTTGTTATTAAACCAACGTTATGATTCATTAGGTCACTTGATGTGTCATTAAGTGTTACTCATTTTCTTAACAATAAAGGTTGCCCAGGAATCTACCTTGGACATGACTTGGTCCTCATGAGTCATAGGGTGATGTCACGAGTTATAGAAAGAGACTTATGTCCGAAATAGTAAGGGGTCAGGATTTTGGGTCGTAGGCTATGAGTCTTGTTGACGAGTCATGATCAGTAACCACGAGTCTTTATCCTACTCATAGCGATTGGGAGTTATCTTCCTGCAATTTTTTTATTAAGGATAATTCTGTCTTTTCCCTTCCTTTATACCATTTTCATGGCTTAAAACCTTTCTTTAGACCTATTCTACCCAATTAACATAATCATAAGCAACTCCTTTCTCTCAAATTCTCTAATCAAGAACAAAGCTAGGGTTTATAAGGGTTGGTCCTCTAGGGCTCTAAGTCTGGTTCCTTCTCCAAATTCTTGGTGTTTTCAGGCTCGTATATTTTCCCAAAACTTGAACTTTATCATGGCATGTAGTAGTTTGATAGTTTTGTTATTTAAAATATTTGATTTTGGAATTTGGCTTAAGGGTTTTGGATGGTTTTTGTTTAAATGGTACTTCCATTGTTTAGATGGAATTATTTATGCTTCATTGATGGGTTTCCGGACTCAGGGGGTGAATATGCATGGTAAATGGGATGGGGGTCATGCATTCCCCAAAACATATGGATTTTTATTCTTGTCAATTTAAATATTTGGTTTTGGAATTTGCGTTGAGGGTTTTGGATGGTTTTTTTTTAAATGGTACTTCGATGGCTTACATGCAATTGATTATTCTTGATTAATAGATTTTTTATCTCATTGGGTTCATGGGTATGGTAAATGGAATGGGGTCGTAGATTCCCCCAAACATATGGATTTTTGGTATTACAATGGGTAATAACCTCAACCACACCTTACGAAATTGGGTTGAAACATGTTAAATGCATAATTTAACCATTTTTGAAACTATTGCATTGCATAAAAAGACTAATGAAATATAAATGGTTTTAAAGGTCCTTGGTGGCCATGGATTGATTTTAAATTTGAAATTTGGAGTCTTATGGATAATTAGTATGGTTTAACATAACGGAATTGGCTTGAAACCATAATTAATAAGTATGATGATACCATTCAAAAAATGCCTAAATGGATGACTCGTTGGTTAAATGGATGGGTTGTGTCTAAACAATTAATTTTGGCACAATAAGGGTTATGTAGCTTATCGTGGAAAGTAGATGTCCCTGGGGGATCAATATTGGAAACCACATTTGCCGGCATGGGGGCCATGGTGGCCGTGTTCATATTTCACACACATACAACATATATATATATATATATATATGTCTCTATATATATATATATATATTGGAATCCTAGGGCCTTGGATTCCTTGGCCCATCCTCGTATTTCTCCAGTTTGTGAGACTATCATGCATTGGGTACATTTTGATGGGGGGATCTGAACCCATATAGCTCATAGGTGTCTTTAGGACGGTAAGAGCTACACAGTCAAGGTTAATAGTTTTAATGTTCATTCTTAAACCTTGTTTCCTATCCCAACATTATGTATATATGTATATTTTCATGTATGTGAACATGTACATTGAGTTTGGATTGGTTTTGAAATGGCATTATTTTATCCCTTACATGACTTACATGCTAGCGCTCATCCTACGAACCATCGAAGGATGCTACATTGTCATTGTCATTGTCATGGTAGGGGTCTTGTCCTAACCTAATCGGATATTCGGATTGGTTTGAAGACTTTTGTGGACATGTGCGGGTTAAATGGTTATTATTAATTCTTATAGCTTACCTTTAAGTACATAGACTATCTTATATTATGCTTGGTTATCTTCCACTGTTATTTTGGATTACGTTTTGGATAGGCTATGGGGTGGTCTTTGGCCCTAGATGGTCTTAAGATACCTACGCGACTAGGCCGATGGTTAGGTTATGACATATACGGAAGTCTCTAACCAGATCTGCAGGATTCTACTAGACACTTAAGTCTTTCACCAAAATACTGGTAAACCCAGGCTCTAACTCACAACCCAATTTCTCAGTTCATGATAGAGCCTACTGTTGCCCACTAGTAAGAAAGCCAACATGTAGTCCCGAACTACTAGTAACGGACTACCAAGAGAAACAAAGGAAGAATGTGGAATAAATGAAATAATAGAGTTAAATACATAATGTGTCCCCAAACCTGCTGGAATCAATACAAGATCATTTATTGTTAACAAAGATAAAAATAAAAGACTAAATGAATATACAGCTACAACTGTCTCTAAATACAAAAGAGAGATTAATCTAGTGTATTAGAGGGAGAAAAGTAATACTACGAATGACAGGAGCTCAACCTATGTCTCCAAACTATAGCTGCTCCTAATGACGTACACAACAACATGATAAGTCATATGATTTGTAGGCTACAGATGTGTAGTATGAATACTAGGCACATGGTAAACAGTAGGAAATATACATAACATGTAAGAAGAAATGTAAACTACACTAAAATATCAAACGACTACATCATAAAGCTAATGAATTAATATGGATAAACTATCCTATTCATATTCAAGAAACTAACATTATAAAGTTAAGGAGGTATTAAGAATGAACTATCCCATTCAATCTATACGCAGTAACCTCAAAACTATACCATATACATTGGAAAATGTATGCATAAAGGGCGAAATAAGGATATATAAGAGTATACAATGCCAAGGAATGAATATACAATCTGAATAAATAAAGGAAGGAAGGGATATATAGTAATACAATATATACATATACATATATATATACAAATGAGGTCAACTCAAGAAATAACATAAATCATCAAATTAGCATCTTAAGGCCCCATGATCATAGTAAGAACTAGTACTATCAGAATCAGTGTTGTTAATCCATATGTCTAATCATGAAATAATTACCCAAAATAAGGCAACTGTAAATAAAGGAATCCAAAACATACCTTTGATCTAAATATCAAATCATTAACCAATCTATCACGGGCTAGCCCTAATAGTGATAACAATCATATAAATAAAAATAGAAATACAAGTAACCGGTTAGTTCGGATAAACAATACATAACCGAGCCTTTCATAAACCACAACCGACATATGCTCAAAAGGTTAAATCAATACTCAGCAACAATAGTTGGTACTACAAGCTGCACTGATACCTATACCTATGCAACCCCCCTAAGGCTTATAGATATAGGGCATACTAGTGATAAGCCATGCACATGTAAGGATGACTACAATAAAATCCATAATACCATAACCAATCCAAGTATAAGAATGTAACCCATCATAATAAATTACCGAATTTAAATCGGTGCTCATATCAACAATATCATAATTAATTGTCAGACTTGAACCGGTGCTCATACCAGTACTATCATAATCAATTGTCGAACTTGAACAAGTTGCTTATATCATCAATATGCCAAGTATCATATATATATATATATATATGTATATGTATTTGTATATATATATAATGCATGGGTTGGACAATGGCTGATAGAGTATAAGTTTGTAAATTCATTGCCCGGGGTAAACTATGGGACTAAGTCATTATAAAAGCTTAGAAAAGGTTGAAATCTCTCCTGAATAAGGTAAATAGTAGTTTAAATCAATGGACCAGAATCCATCTCGATCAAATCTCGAAATAATTATTTTTAGTCCCAAAGGCTCATACGTTATTCATTAAGATAGTATGATTCCCATTAAGAAGTAATCTGATTTAAAATTAAAAAGTGGGAATAAATTCCTTTTTAGGAAAATAAGTAATAGAACCATATTTAAGTTGAAACTATACCATTTATAGCTTAGTGAACATGAATGTACCAAATACATGCATGCCATCACCATTATCCAAAAAATGCGATCATAAGCATCAAAATGTCTAACATCTATGATCATGTCCTTTACAAGGATAAAAAACTTCCAAAATTCCAACCAATATTATAATCATCGCCTTTGGCCCAATGATATACATAACCATATTATAATAAAAAATATCTTAACAATCCATTAATTATTGTAGAAACTTTATAATAAATGTTCATTAGTCTCCACTATGTCTAACATGCTAACAAACTTGGTAAACTATACCAATATACCCACACTACGAGCCATCCCGTTATTCATATATATATGAACTAGATGAAGAATCATAACCATAAGTCATATTATAATCCATATCTAGAATCCATATCAATAATTATATCTATAATCTATATCATTCTGCATAGTCGAAATTACCATCAACCTTTCAATATCCCACTAACACTCATTAGACATATACAATTAACTCAAGCCCCACATAGGATATTAATAAGGGTATACCATGTATAAAAGGCCTATAAATTTAACATAAGTATTGTCCTGAGGTGTGCCGAAGGCACCCATTTCTAATATTCAAAATTGGTATTTAGAAAATTTCTACCTCGAACTAGGCTGAGGCATCTAAATTCACTCCTAGATGTTAAATAAGATATAATTAGCCCTAAAGTCTAAATTCCACCTAAAATATGAGCAAATACATTAATTTCACCTAAAACATGATCAACTAAGTCAATTCTATCAAATTGTGGTCCCAAGATAGCCTAAACAATTCATATAAGTCTAATCATACTAATCATGCTTCCAATACCTAAATACCATCCCATATATAGAATAATATCATAATCATTCTTTGAATTAGCTAAATCTATAATAAAAGGTCATAGGATCGTAGAAGTATAATAAATATTTCACCTTAAGGCTCAATTACTCTTTTAGCCTCCAAACTCATAGTTTAGGATAAGTCATGGTGTTCTATCCAAATCACATCCTAATATTCCTATCTAACATGCAACATCTATAAAACACCATCTAATTATAAAGAATAGACAGAAGCCTACCTCGATGCTGAACTAAAATTCCTTAAATCATCCATAAATTGTCTGCCTTTGGTCCACAATCTTAAAATTCCATTGCGCTATCAAAATAGCAATCTACTTGTCATTAGGATTAAAATAATACCCATATTTCTATATTCAAGAGGGTTCTAAAAATGAACCTAAAAAATGGGTTTGAAAATAAAAGTGTAAACTATAATTTTAATTTTGAAATACTTTCTCAATAC
Source organism: Capsicum baccatum var. pendulum (assembly GCA_030864225.1). Classification (NCBI taxonomy): domain Eukaryota; kingdom Viridiplantae; phylum Streptophyta; class Magnoliopsida; order Solanales; family Solanaceae; genus Capsicum; species Capsicum baccatum. The sequence goes on from CM061554.1 coordinate 187,891,712, forward strand.
TCATAGGAGTCTACAGTTGAAAACCAAAACAAAAATGAGGTTCAAATCAAAGAAAAATTATTTTCAAGCTTTGTCGGCAAAAGTCCCAAAACACATTTTGAAATTAAGAATTTGAAGTTTTTTTGAAGATTAAATGAAGATAAAAATTATAATTATAAGATTGGAAAACATACCCATGGAAGAAATCTCAAAAACTCATTTGGAATAATCCAAATTTGAGCTCCCAAGCTCCAAAAATGGTGAAAAATGGGTTTTGATTCTTTACATGGGTACAAATAAAGAAAGATAAAATAAAAGTTCTTGGGAAGTAGAGAAATAGAGTTTTAAATTGATAGACAAAGATTGTACGAGAAAAACACATCAAAGATCATCAAAATTTGAGCTTCCAATCTCTCGCATTATCAAAAATACGAATATGAGGTCTTATACTCACTGATGGTCGCATAAGAAACACTTTGATTGCTTAAGTTACCTGATCAGGTCAAATGGTCAAAATTTGCTTTCACGAACAAACCAGCACCAGTAAAGTCAAAAACTTATTTTTGACCTCCAAAACTCATGCGGAACCCTATGAATATGATCCAATAGTGAAATTTCATTATAAAACACATTCTGAATCCAATGGATTTATCAAAGCTTTCATACGAGATCCTTTTGACTAAATATGGTACCCACACCTATAGTTTTATTTTTCATAAAAATCCATCCAATAGATAAGTATGAAAGCTTCGGGACCTAAAAGGCTCCCCCTATAAAATCAATGTTCCAGTGCTTATGGCACTGTTAAAATTCTCATGTAAGGCAATATACTAGGTTTTTTTATCCGATACCAAATCCTAATCAACAAAATCTCCAAAACATAGAAATGAGCCTAAAATTAAAATGAACATCCAATCACCGAAACCGACAGTTCCACCCAATCATAAATGACTTGTATCAATAGTAAAAAGTCTTGAATTACCCAAAAAGTATGAAAATCAAGAAATGTCCTGGAGGTTCATTACAAAATACTACATGTAATTATTTCTTTATTTAAGAAAAATGGGTCTACTTTACATTCTAGAAATGTGAAACACTTTATTTAGATTTGTAAATATGGCCTGATTTGAAGATTCATGAATTTATACATATTTCTTGTAACATGTTTTTGTTCGATTTTAAATTCATGATCCACTGACACCAATCATTCACATCACATCCCCAAAAAACCCTTTTCCCGACCATTATAAATTATTTTCACCGTTACTAGAGAATATAATAGTTTAATTTGTTTAAATCAAATAATAATTTTATTTATTAAATTTATATGTTTTTATTTAACATATATTATGGTAAGTGGGGAAGGTAAGGGTGGTAGGGACAAAGGTTAAAGAGGTGAAGATAAGGGTAAGATAAGGTGTGCTAGAGGGTGGAAAAGATGTGCAGTGATTGTGAAATGCTACCTCGGGAACTTTTTTTTTTCTATTTCCATTAGGAAAATCATTTTTAAAGACCTTATTTTCTTTAGGGGTGTGACATATAATGACCTGAATATATGATTTTTTCATTTTCTTATATTTTGACAATTTTATCATTTTGCATAGTTTCTACATGGTAATTTTGAGGTTAGGGGATGGCTGACACAGATTTTAAAGTGATCAAAAATATTTTGTACAATTTTGTGAGCTTTAGACTCTAAGAAGGCATATAGTTGACTTTGATCAATATTTATTGCTCAGAGTGTAGGATGACAAATGGACTACACCAATAGATCCGAAATGTCAAATTTGGGTTAGTAGTGTGGTTGGTTTGAATTTGGGGATTTATATCTCATTTCAATCCATGATTTAAAAATAAGGAAAATAGAGTCTCAGGGGTTAATTTTGTGAAAAAGACCTTTTTTAGAAAATCCAATACACCATTGAGTCTGAAGTATTGAAATTAGCCTAGTAGCATATATGGTTTATTTATGTCGGATTCCAATTGAAACTCAAGGATCCATTAGGTAAAATTCCTCCACATAAAAAATTGGTTGGTGTAACATTTTTAGGTGCATCAGATCCTATTTTGCAATAGTGTAGTCATGTGTCATAATAACAATCCTCGGTGATAGAATGTGTCATGATCGCATGGTGGAGGTACCACAATAACGATTGGTTAATTTTGGATAGGGTCGGGTTGACTCATCATGATTGTGATTCCTAGTTATGAGACCATAATAAAGAACTTCATTTATATTTAATACTGGCCCTCATGATCTCACAGTGGGGGCTCGCGGTTGTGAGGCACTGTTCATATTTTTCCTCTATTTTTTGAAGTTTGAGCTATGGATTTAGGTAATTTTCGAGGGTAACTTTGCAATTTGAGATTGTGTAAGCTCCAAAACATTATTCTCATTTTTTTTCATCGATTTTATCCTCAAAAACAACTTCAAAATGAAAAATTGGGGTGTTTATCGGTAAAATATAAAAAGGGGTTTTACTCGATTTGGACCTTATTTTAAACCCATTTTGGTGTGGGTTTTCTCCGGTAGACTCCTACAACCTTGAATATGTGGTTTTGGAAACAAAATTCTGGTCTTATACATTTCTTTTTCAAACTCATTTTTCGAACCCATTTTGGGCTCAACCCAAATATGTATGGTATGGGTATCATAAACATCTTTTTAATGAACAGATGATATATTTTAATGTGTTAGTAAATTTTGAGACCATTCATGATGGGAAGGCTCAAGGTCTTCTTTTAGATTGAGCTGGATAGTTAATAAATAAGTAAAGCATGCTAATGGTTGGGGAAAATATTCCTGTGGTTTGTATTTTGAGATTATTTTTACTATCATATGACTGTGTGGGAGACTATTTCTTTAGGGCTGGTTTGTGATATCTAATATTGTGTGTTGCTCGTGCGACACTTTATTTTACTAATATAGGCCTTATTTGAGAATTAGTTGCTTTTATCATGATAAAAATATCTAAGTTAGGTATTTATATGATACTAATAATGTCGTACATGCATATTTGTTTTAATTCTTGCTAATTGGAGTTGATAATCATGAATTATGGACATATTAAGTTGATCTCTGTGCTCACTTGAATATATATACATGTTATATGGCTTGGATATCATCATATTGAGTTGACTATGAAAATTGCATCCTTGTTCCATATATATACATTAATGAGATACTATTACCATTGGAAAATACTATTTTAAACAAAAAATGAGACAATTTTATAAAAATCCTCTTCGTGAATAGGATCCAAAAAGGTTAGTTGAGTTTTAGATTGAGATATAGTATATGTGTTGCGAACCCCCATGAGTCCTACATTGTAGCGGCAAACTCAGTGGGTGTTTACATAAAGTATTGTGATGTCTTTTATCATTCCTCTCATCCATATTGTATTGCATTGCATTTTCATACACATCTTGCTTATTTTCCTAAGTTTCCTGGTCTTTTGCTTAGTTTTATTCTATTTTTATTTTATGTCTGTGATTTTTCTAATTTTGTGTACTTATATATATTAAAACTATTACTGTAGATGGTGTGAGCTATTGTTTGGGATTTTCTCCTTGCAAGTGATGTGATCATAGTATATTTTACATATCTTTTTTTCTACTTTGCTCAGTCGACCGATGATACCTACTATGTACAAGTGGATCATACTCACTGCTACTATAACCTTTTAAAAAAGATTATATCATGAGTACAACTCACAGAGGTTTATTTATGTGGTGGAGTTGGTGATAATTTGTGGTACTGGCCCACTCTAGTCTTTTCAGAAGTGACTCCAAGAAACTTCTATCCATTAGTTATTTTTACTCTTGATTCAGAGTTAGACTAGGTATTTTCAATTTCAAATATTGTTTCGATGATTTTATGTTATGAAACTAGATTTTGGTGTTGGATTTATGGATTTCTTTCATGTTTCATTTAAAGTTTATTTTGTTTTTAGCATGACTTTGTTATAGAAGTCTCTCCTGGATGTGTGTTATTGTAATTTTTTGTTTACATTATCTATTTGGGTGATTGGATTACATATCAAGGTTGAGCCATAATAAGTATCATTATGACCTGGTTTTCAGGTTATAACAAATTGGAATCTAGGCAACCTATTCATTGATATCATAGGTGTAAGGGGAAAATGTATAGTAAATTTTCGTGTATCTATGCGTAGACATTTGTATCTATTTATAAGAATATTTCTTTAGGAAAAACTTCTCTATTTTGACTCCTAGTTGTACTGTTTATTCTTAACCCATGTTCTAAATTATGTTCCACTTTTTTCTATGCAGATATTGAGGACAAGATCTTATTAAGATATGAATATTGAGCCAGCACTCGAGGATAGACCCAAGACTAAAGGGAGATTCATGGATCATGGATGGCCCAGAAGTAGAGGACATGCATGAGGTGATTTTCCATATAGAGAATATGCTAAGGAGACCTCTCTTTTGCCTAAAGTTGTGCATTCTAGGGATGACCAATGGATATGGGATGCGGGGCTAGCTCATGTTACATAGGGTTCACTTGTTCCTGGTTCTAGAGGGTCTGTTTATTTGGTTATTGACTCATTTGGATGGTTTTTGATATTCCATGGTTTCATGGTATTTTTTATGCTTAAAATAATGAAATTATCCAAGTACTTAGATCGTTTTAGTTAGATATGATGCTCATTTTGTTATTTTTTCAGCCAAAATAGGGTTGGAAGTGAGTAGAATAAATAAAGGAAGAAAAAGCTATAGAAAATAAAGTATTTTCTTTGATAAAGCGTCATTGAACAATGTTACAACTTATCGACCAAATCGTTATGTGACTAGTGAAGAAATTGAAGAAGAAGAATGAAGTTAAAACTCACTATGAACCGTAGAATCTGATTACGATTCATAGCAGAGATCGTCATAGGCCAAAATATTACAAAGCCATGAAATAATACAAGTTTGAGACAAGTGGAAATGATCCAGGTTATGACTCATAGGGTATCACTACGAGACGTAGTGAAATGTTATTCTAAGCATATGAGTTAAGTTCTAAAAGCTGGAAAAGTCACTTGAGTTATAATAAGTCAGGTAAGGACTCGTTCGAGGACTTGATGAGTCATCACTAAAGAGCAAAGAATGAAGGATATGGAGCTAACAATGATTCAGCGACAGTCCAGACGACTCGCTTTCTAAGGCGTTACTATTGCCAGTCATATTTTACTATTTTATTTTAGTTAAGATATTTAGTTTTTTTGTGTTACTATGAATACTTCTTTAAAGTTTCTATATTAGTTTATGACCTCTTTATACTTACAATATTATACTAATTTTGAGATACACTTTTGATCTTGGAATCCCTATTCTTGACTTTTACGATGTGAGATTAATTTAAGATTCTTGTTTTTACACTTAATTTACTGTAAGATTATTCATAGGATTTATTTTATGAATTCTATGGGTGTTATTGAAAACATGAGTGGCTAAACCTCCTAGCTAGGTTCGTGGGAATCTTGATGGAATAACGAAGTAAAGGAAGTGAAAAGTCTTTCTTGATTGATGTTCTTGCATGTTTTGTAATTTACTAACGAAGATCACAACAATAATTTAAATATATAAACCTTCATCTAATTAACTTAAGACCCAAAAGGAGATAGTTAATCTTGGATCCAGGGAAAAGGTAAGTATTGCAACACTATAAGCCTCAAAAGGTTATGAGCGAAATTTACCAAAGGTGTTTAAAAGATAGGTGGTAATGCATACTTTTCAGATTCCATATGGAAGACATTGAAATAGTTTGACAAAGCTCGATAAGTCTACGGATTTAGGGGGAACACAGTCTTAGTATTCATCTCTATTGATTTCAGCAAAAAGTGATTAAGGGTTTTTACTACTCTTACTATTCTCACAAAATCCCCCATTTACTTTCTGCACTTTTTAGCTACTTCAACAAGTTCATGATAGAGATTTTTCCTATTCTATCTGGGTTCAATCATACCCTTTGTTGGGTTCTATATTTTATAGAGATCAAATTATAATTTCTTGGAGGTGTAATTTTGGGCAGCATTAAATTTTGGCTCCGTTGTTTAAGAATACGGTTATAAATTGATTGATTGATGTTGTTAAGTTTGTTTTTATTATTTCTACTATTCTTAAGAATTACATTAGTGTATACCTAATACTCAGTTTCAAGGTAATCCCTTGATCCCACTTGATCCTGAGCTTGAACGAAACTTATGATAGAATTGCAAGATCATAAATCATGAGAATGGGGTTCATAATGACTGTAAAATTTGATTTCTGCACCTCCAAATGGTGTTTAAGAAATAGCTGCTCAAATAACTACACAGTTACTAGCTGAAGAGAATATGAGAAGGGAAGTTGTCCAATATTCAAATTAAGAGAAAAGAGTGAGACGGGAAGAAGAATTTTGAGGAGAACTCGATAGACAATGCTAAAAGGGATAAAGTTCAACCCCCTGATTTTAGCACTTACTGGCATTTGATGATCTGGTGAAAGATTTAGGGTAAGTTGAGCCTATTGAGATAGGATCTATCATTCCTCTTGAGTTAACTCAAGGGGTGATGTTTGACATTATGAGTGCTATGATTTAGTTTCGTACTCTGAAAAGTATGCTTGCTAGTTTGGCGACACGCGATGCAAACTTGCATATCATGAACTTCATTGGAAGTTGTTGTTCAAATAATCTTCCCGGGTTTAATCAGGAAGCTTTGAGACTTATGTTGTTCCCATTCTCTCTTATAGGAGAAGTGAATTATGTTTAGGGGAATTACATCAGAGGTATATAACTAATTAGAATGCATTGTGGAAACAATTCTTCGACTAATTCTTCCCATATTTTAGAATGTTGCAGTTGAAGGATGTGATTTATATTTTCAAGAAATTTTGTTAAAAGCATTGTACGAGACATGGTTGAGGTTCAAGAAGAAGTTGATGACTGTTTCCAATCATAGAATTTAATGAAGGAATTTGGTTGAGATAATCTATAGAGCCCTAAATCCGAACACCCAAGCAGTTGTTGATACTATTACTGTGGGAATTTTATGAGCCTTTGTTGGGATCTAGCTGTAAAAATCTTATAGAAAGTCTCTGATACCAACTAGGCATTGAATACTTAAGAGGTAGAAAAAGGAGCTGGCAGTTATACTATTGTTGCTTCTAGTGAGTGGAGTACCCTAGTTGATCAAGAGTTGCATAGTTGAGGATGATTATTGGTTTATTGACCAAGAAATTTGGAACTATGAATTTAGTAAAGGTGAATACACTAGGCATGTGAGGTAAGTATGCTAGACATTTTGAGTCTAACTTTGAGGAGGAGGCTAAGTATTTGGATAGAGAAATAGCGAGTTTCCGAGGAAAAAGTCCAAGCATGACTCATGAAACTTGAGGCAAGGGAATTATGGTTGAAACTATATAGGTAATGGTATAGGGATCAAGGCAGAGAGATAGTGCTTGGAGGCAAAAAAAATATTATAAGGAGAAGAGTTATGCAATTATTCTATCTGGGAATCGTGATTCCAATACAAGGATGGTAGTATTACTTATGAAGCTAGTTAAGGGTTGAGAGAATCAAGAAAGTTACCTTAAGATGATTAAGGCGGATATATTTTAGGATTGAGATTGAAAGTACAATCACATGCGACTGTGATTATGCAGCTAGAGCACCGATTTGGTCAGATGTCGACTACATTGATTCAGTGTCAACTGGGTACTCTTTTGAGAAACATCATTCAACATCCAAAGAATGTCAACTACTGCTTATCTATTACCACACAAAGTCATACGGTTACTATTGATCCTCCAATGATGCTAGTTGATTAGGTAAGGAAAGATGCTACTGATCTTGATGATACACCCAATGTTGAAGCTCAGAAGTTTGTGACTAATGTTGACATGTCATAGAAATTGACGATGTTGATAAATAAGGTTTTACTGATAAAGGAAAGGATAAGTAGGTCAAACCATTATTGAAAACCATTCCACAACCTCCTCTACCTTTTCCCTAAAGGTTGAAAAAAAAATAGGAAGAAGGAAAATATTAGAAATTTATATCAATGTTGAAAACATTAGTCATGAATATCCCTCTTATAGAAGCATTAGAGAAAATACCCAGTTATTCAAAGTTCATAAAGGACTTAGTGATGTATAAGAGGATGGTGAGTTTTGAAACACCCAAGATCTTGGCCTTCAAAACCTTTTGGTTTTGAGTATGTTTTTCAAAATATGATTGGACAAACCACTTGTACCCCTTGGATATGAGTCATATCCACTATCCCCCTCATCTTGTACCCTAAGAATCTAATGAGGATATAATTCTATCCTCTATAGGACTTGGCATCCCCTCACTTATACCCAAGGGTACGACTCATACCTAGGTAAGTCGTATAGTGCACCGTCCTTGGTAAAGAGTGGAATATTTTTCAAACAGGTCTTAGATATGGTTTAAGTGTGATTCGTACCCTTTGGATATGAATAAATGGTGGCTAGTTGTACCCTTAACAATTTATATGACCTAGGAGAAGCCTAGGGTATGATTTAGAGTACCACCCATACCCTAGGGTATGATCACTAAGTGAACCATATGGGGGTGTCCTACCCCTGCACGAGCTCTCTTTTCAGCTTTTAACTAAGGACCTTTTGGTTATTTCCCTTCCCTAAATCCCTAACCCCTCTCACTATATAATGAATTATAGCCTTCTAAGTCTTTATTCTACAAGACTAAAAAACTCTTAAAGACTCTAAAGGCTTCTTGAAGAAATATTAGAGGCTAGGGTTTGGAAGGTGATCATCTAGCGGCAAGAGGGAGTTAACATTCTTTGTGATTCAAGTTGTTTAAGGTATGTAACTCTTCCCCTTGATAAATAACTCTAAACCCATGTATTTTACACTTGGATTAGTAAGTGTACATGGTGGTTTTGAAATTAAATGGGAAGGGTTTTATTACCTAATGATTAATAATATTATCTCTTGCTTAGAATTTTGTTAAAACATGTTAGTAATGATGAATGGCATATGTGTATTTTTTTTGTATGTGATTTAAGATGAGGGTCTTGAGTAACCCTAATCTTGGTGATTTCTTCCATGAAAATAGCCTCGTTGCAGGTATGCACACAAGGTGTTTGTGAAAATATTTAAGTGAATTATATAGTTATATGTTGGTGATTTTTTGATTTTGGGAAATTACCCAATAAGCATGAATGATTGATAATAGAGATTTATAGGGTATTGAGAGCCATGTATTGTATAATTGATGCCCTTTTTGGGTTAATGACTAATAATGGATTGAAGCCCCTAAACATGAATATGAATTTTAATAGTATGTTAAACTAAAATACGGTGAGAATATGGTATAAGATTTCTAATTAAATATGAATAGTCATGTGGGTCTTGATGATCATAAATTGAATTGATAATAAATTTAATTAGGGCATTTAGTTCATTGGAGTGACTAGTGGTTAAATGGTTTTGTGAAGGTCAAAGTTATATCTATGGTATTGGTCTACTAGAAATGAACTTGATAAAATATTGCTGATGAATGTGAATGCTTGGTAAATATTTGATAGAGGCCTTTTTGGTCATGTGAGAAGTAAGGGAATGTCTTTGATAGTTGGTTGGCTAAATGGTTCATAGTCCCTAAAACATGAACTTGAATTGTGTTTGAATAGAAAGGTATGTATAAGGATACTAATGAGGAATAATTGTTTTGTAGAGGTCTTGGTAACCATAAATGAACTTTCATTGTGTTGTGAACTAAGGCCTTGGGTTTATTTAAAAGATGAATGTTTAATTTTGCTCGACAAACACTATGTGGTTGTCTATGGTGTTGATATGTAGCCTTGGTGGCTAGAATTACTTAAATGCATTCAATTCCTTATGTGTTGAATGGTATGGGTGTTGATACGTGATTAAGGAGGGCTAGAGTCCAAATATTGAGTATTTATGAAATTATATGGGTGTTGGTTTGTGGTCCCTGTCCACTTACAATACAAGGCATGTTGGTTTGTAGTCCAAGTCCATTTACCATTCAAGGCATGTTGGTTTGTGGTCTAAGTCCACTTATCATACAAGGCATGTTGGTTTGTGGTCCAAGTCCACTTACTACACAAGGTGTATTAGTTTGTGGTCCAAGTCCACTTACCATATAAGGTATGCAAATTCGTGGTTTGTGTCCACTTACCCTAAGAGGTATGTTGGTTTGTTGTCCATATCCACTTACCATAAGTGGTAGATTGGTTTGTTCTACATGTGTACCTATCATATAAGATGTTTCGGTTTGAGGATCGTGTCCTCTTGCCTATTGTTACATAGAACCCCTATATAGCTAAAATGTAATGGTGGAAGGTTGTGAAGTCCTTCATTCTATGTCTCATGAATGAATGATTCAAGAATGCATGTTTTAATTTTTTCTAGGGTTTGGCACGTTGTGTAACTATATGTACATGTATCTTCATATATGTGTATACTTATGTACATGTTATCATATGTGGTGTTTTGACATGGATTGGAAAAAAATGTACTATTTTATCATTATTCTTGGGTTACATGCTAGCGCTCCAACTGTTAACCATATCCGGATGCTATGTCCCCACACGATATAGGGGCCAGAGGTTTATCTTCTTTTCCTGCACAGTGACCAAGTGATCAGGTAGATCGTGTGCTACATTGAAGTGGTGATCTTATATTCTTCGAAAGGAACATATTTCATAGTCTCTTTACCTTATGTTTTAGACTTGATATTGGCAATTATCGGGGGTATGTCCCAATATATGTTTATATATTTAGACCTTGAATTTGTATAGAGGTACTATGGATGACTCTGGACATGGGTATATTGTCTAGACTATTGACATTAATGAATTTCTAGATATTTTTTAAGTTTGGACTATTAGGCTTATGTTTCTTCTATCTTATAACAAGGTCGAAATGTCCCGACCCTTGTGGGTACTGTGATAATGATTAGGTTATGTTATTGGGGAGACCTATAGTTCATATGGGTTTTAGGTGCCCCTACAACATGACATAATTTTGGGGCGTGTCAAGTTGGTATCAGAGCCTAGGTTCATGGTCAGCTGGGTGTCCATAATACCATGTCGAGTAGAGTCATTTTTATAGGTGTAAAGTATGCCACACTTATAAAAGGGGGGCTATGACATATTTTAGGAAATATTTTTCTTTTTTGTGTTTCAATCTCAAGCTACAGAGTCTAAGGTCTTGGTTCCTCTAATTTCTATTTGATATCTTTCAGATCATTCCACCAAGGAGATCTGATACTCAGGAAAACCCTTTAGTCCCTATTGCGGACAAAGTGGAGGAGCTTGTCCAACTTATGGGGTTTAAAATCAGGTTAGGTCTATGGAATATGTCCATCCTCATGGGGTTCCACCTGTCCCCACCAACCTTGCTTATGAGAGTAAAACTCCTTCATAGTTCTTTCAAGGGGATGCTTCTAATGCTGAGTTTTGTCACTCTATCAACCTCTTGACCCAGTTTGTATCTTCTCAATTCAGGCGTGGTGCTTCTTTTGCTACATTTACTAAGGCCACAAGGGTTGGTTAATTCATAAAGTTGTACCCTCTTATATTTGTGGGCATAAAAGTTAAGGAAGATCCCTAAAGTTTCATTTATGAAATGGAGAAGATCTTTTAGAATATGCATATGTCAGAGGTGGAAGGTGTTCAGTTTTCTTTCTAACAAATAATGGATGTAGTGTACCAATGGTACGAAGAGTGGGAGATGTCTACAAATATGTGTTCTAGTCTGGCTGAGTGGAAAGATTTCTTTAGTTCCTTGCGTGACTGTTTTTTTCCTCAAGAGTTAAGGGAAGCAAAAGCAGGAGATCTTTTCAATTTAAGGTAAGGTAGGAAGTCTGTTAAAGAGTATGCCTTGAAATTTTATCAATTATGGAGGTATGTCCCTGAGATGCTTTCTGCAATAATGGCTACGATACAAAAATTTGTTTCAAGACTGTCTCCCAAATTAATCCTTGAGAGTAAGGAAGCTTTGTTGATCAGCGATATTAACATCTCTAGGTTGGTTGTATATATGCAACAAGTGAAGGAAAAGAAAAAGAAATAAGGTGAGATTAGTGAGAGGCAAGGTAAGAGATCTTGGCCTTTTAAGCTAAGTGGGGGTCAACAGTTTAGTGGTAGATTGTCAAGGAGAAATAACTAGGTGAGTGGTTATTCTCAGGCCATTGGGACCGAATCATAGCCGACCTATCCCCTTTGTTGATTATGTGGTCAGCATCACAGTGATGAGTGCGAGAAGGGGAAGAATAGATGTTAATATTATGGTCAGATTGGGTACATACAACAAGAGTACCATTCTCGAGTGGCTACTAAGAATGACAGATCCCCAATTACTACTTCATCTACTCCTGTACTGAAAGGTTTTATCTCTACTTTTGTTTCTACTACCGGCATTTGGCCGGAGTTGCTTGTATGCACTTACTACTCACCAAGAGTCTAAGGGATATTCGAATATTGTTATTTGTATAGTGAAAAACTACTTACCCATTTTTTGTATGTTTTACTTGTTATGTTCGATTGGTATAGTGAAAAACTCCTTACCCATGTTATGTATGTTTTTCTTGGTATGTTCGATCCCATCAGTGATTGTGTATTTCAATTTGGTTCAGATTTATTCGGGCTCCTTTTTTGTTTCTACTACGATAATAGACTATATGGTTATAAGGAGTCTATAAGGGGTGTATGATAGTTATTGGTAGTAAGGAAAATCTTGTTGATCGATAGAGGTGGACATGATTGAATTTGATGTCATTTGGGGGTGAATTGGTTGCATTGTGCTATGTTCATTAAATTATTGGACCCATAAGTTCTTGCTTAAACTTCCCTAATAAGTTTATAATTATACGAGAAGAAGTTTCTTTAGTGGCTAAAGAAAGGTTCCTCTCTTATCTTAAGAGCCTAAGGGTTAATCCTAAAAGAAGTGGCTTCGGTAAAGGTTTCTTGGAAGAACTAAAAGTCTGAGGAAGCTACTTGGGAGGTAGAAGAGGACATGAAGTCCAAGTATTCACAATTACTTTCAATTCCGGAAACTCAAGCTTGAGATATGTGTTGGTTTTCCTAACTTTGTTTATGTCTTTGATGGACAATGTTTTAAGACCCATATGCTTAGAATTGATTCATGTCCTTGTTAGACAAGGGGTTAAAGTTACCAATACTTGAGTTGCTTTATATCTTTGAAAATTTAGCGGTTCAAGTCCTTGGGATTTAAATTGACTAAGTGTCTTTGATAAATGATGGGTTGGAATGAAAAGAGTCGATAAAATGAAATGGATGATTGATAATGATCATGATATTTGTTGGGTTGCATCCTTATTGTGTGCTTTGTCCAAGCATGTTTAAAGTTTGGGGGATGTGTGATAGTGTGTTAACTTATGTTGATGCTTTCCTTACTCGTCATTTGCGGATGGTGATCAAAAGTGGGGGAGAATAAACAACCAAGATCTTGGCCTTGCAAAAACTTTTGGTTTTGAGCATGTTTTCCTAGATATGATTGTAAAATCCCCTAATACCCCTTGTATACGAGTCATATCCACTCTCTCCTCCTCTCTTGTACCTTAAGCAGCCTATAAGGATAGTGATGTTGGATGTATTTATGCATTCTAGTGTTACTGTCTAGCCATTTAATCCTTGTTTTGAGGATGATTATTATGATATATGTCTTGATAATGATATAAATAAGCCTTTATGTATCCAAGTATGTGTTAACAATGTTTAACAGTGTTTCCACACAAGTTTTGGTTTAGTTCGACAATTTAGAGTTCAACCAAGAAAACTAGTGTGACTAGCTTGAGCAAGATATTGTCTAGGCTTTTATGTTGGGTTCTAATGTGTTTTAATGAGTTACTAATGTTTTTATTATTTATTTATATGCGAAACAACATAGTTATAATTCTCAAGGGTCAATTGAATCAATACAAGAGTCAAAACAATAAACTTAAGCTCAATAGGAATTTAGCCTATGCTTTGCTTGGGTTTGTAGTTCACCGTCTGGGATACTATGTCGTTTTGAGCTCTAAATTGTTGTTTTTAATAATATAGTATTCTTGGTGAATGGATTATGATGATAAATGGAGGATATACAAGCTTCAAGTCAAGTGGGAATAACTCAAATAGGCTCAAAATGGCTCAATGAAAGAACAATACAAAAATTAACACAATTTGGACCCTTGAAATATATGGGGAGTGTGTGGAGTGTAGGAGTGGACAGTGTACTCGTGTAAAACACCACTGTATTCAGAAGACGCCTAAAATGTTGACCAACTATCACGTTTACATGTTTATGGAGTTTAAGAAGGTGCCACAATGTGGTGAAATTGAGGTAGAATTTTGGAAATTAACAATTGTGGATTGGCATATCACTACTTTGCGGTGCCCATCAAAAGTGGAAAAAACTGCCCAGCTGAAGGATAATAACATGGAAACCCAATCCTATTTGTTTTATGACTTGTTTACTATAAATATAACGTGTTAAATCATCTTTTAATCATCTTGGAGACCCTAGATCACTTGGAACAACATTGGAGGCTACAAAAACTTCTTTTTAGGTTTTTATTTCTTTAATTTAACTTTATTTATAGTTTTAATCATTCATACAATTATTTGGATGATGATTATGACTATGAGAGGCTAAAGACCCTCTTTCCAGGGTTAAAGCTAAGAACATGAGTGCTGTTGTTTTTAATTAAGTTCGTTTGATTTGCTTTTCATTATTGGTTGTTTGTTTATTCTTGTTATAACTATTTTAAAGATTCACGAACCTTACAAAGTATGGTTTGTATTTCTTAATGAAATAAGGAATTCAAATTAGTATCTAGGATAGGGATGTACTTAGAAGCCTTTCTTGATTCAACCGTAGGATTATATCTTAAAGAACTTAGGTGGACCAATACATCCCCGCTCAATGATGTATTTGTAAGGTTCAACTTAAGAAGAAGATTAAAGGTTGGGAAACCATAATTATGTAATTAACCCTATGAATCAACAACCAAGATAACCAAGTTAACGAATAGAGTTCAATAACGTAGTATGATTGTTCAAAGTGCATTAACCCCGAATTTTTCTCCTATTGATTGTTTCAAGATATTTATAATCGCATAATTTAATTTTCTCTAGTAATAAATTACAAACTCTCTTTTTGGTTATGCATGCATCAACTAAACCAAAATTGTGAACTAAAATAGAATTGTTTTTGAATAAAGTCTCTATGGGGATTGATACTTGGCTTATTGAAGGCCACTTTACTACTTGATAAGACCATGTGCACTTGTGTGTGTTATCAGCACAGGTTTCTACCTTAAAAATATTTGATCAATACTCAATTCAGCAACATGAAGTAGGGAGCAGCATGACCTGCAGCCATAGTCAATGCCATCCAAAAAGCTGCAGGTTGGTGTAAGGTCTATGGAAATAATAGCCATTCAGCGGCCATGTGTGCTTTAAATCTGGAATCTGTGATGTATGTAGGTGATGCTCTAAGACCAAATTATGGTAATGCCTACAACATAAAGTGCTAGACTTAGCCACTAAATCATCCATGGAACGCCCCACAGCCACAGACCCAATTTAATCAGTCAACAAGCAATATGAAGGAGATTATGAAACAACTCTTAGTTAATCAGACACAGTTTACTGCAAATTTGAAGGGGCCACAAGAAGTTTAGAGTTGCACGTTGTGAAAAATTAGCAAGCATTAAATACTAGGCCACAAGGTTGTTTGCTAGCTGATACAGAAACTCTAAAGCAGGTTAGCGCAATAACTTTGAGGAGTGGTAAAGATCTTCAAGGATAAACTCCAAAGGCAATAAAAGAGGATGATGTAGATTTAACTCCCCAATAGATTTCTAAAAAAGTTTCTGAAAATTCAAGGAATTTTGGGTACTTGAAAGTTAAAGTGGTTGATGAACATTAAAAGAAGAAGATGTCGCCACTACCCTTCCCTCAAAGGCAAATAAAAGAAAAGAAGGATGATATGTTCAAAAAGTATTTTGACACATTCAGAGAAATGTACATTAGTTTACCTCTTTTAAATGCTTCACAGAGTATGCCCAAGTATACAAAGTACTTGAGGGATGTGGTGCCGAAGAAGGTGAAATTGTAGGATGCAGGAGCAATAACACTCACTAAACAATGTAGTACAGTAATAACACAGAAAATGCCTAAGATATTGACAGATCAGGGGAAGTTTGCTATCCCTATTCAAATTGAGAGCAAAGTGGTCTAGACATTGAGTGACTTAGGGGTGAGCATTAATATGATTCCCCTATAATTGTTTAAAACATTAGGCTTGGGAGAGCCAAGTTTGACCATCGTGGTTTTACAACTAGCGGATGGGTCATTTACACATCCAAAATGAATAATTAAGGACGTCATCATAAAGGTTGGTGAATTCATTATACCCACTGACTTTTTTGTTCTTGATTTTATGGAAGACGAATAGGTACCAGTCATCTTGGGGAGCCCATTCTTAGTAATTGGTAGGGCTTTAATTGATGTTAGAGAAAGAACGCTTAAAATAAGGGCAAAGGATGAAAAAATGGGATTTAATGTATATAAAGCACCCAATGTAACGTCCCAAAATAAAATTTATGTATGATCAATGTTATTAAAATAGAAAATGTCGGGTTGTTTGTGTACAAAAGACCTCTTTGGATTACCTAATTGAGCGGCCCAAGTTGAATCTACTATTTTCTAATATTATGAAGGTTCAAGTGAAGAGGGATGTTTACCTTGAGAGTCCAAACCTAAGAGGTCAGAAACGAATGAAAAATGGCTCCCAAAAGATAGTAAAAGGGTGAAGTAATATGGTTAATTCGAGTTAGGTCGTTCCAAGATACTATATCAGGCGTTGCTTAAGAGGCAACCTAGTTAAGTAGGTATGTTTTCTTTTTAGTTTTTAGTTTTTATTTCACGTATTTTTTGTTTTTGGTTAAGTCACTGGTGAATGGGAAGTCTGCGTACCATAAACTTAAGCTAAGGAGCATGCCAAAGATTGAGTGTGGGGTCCCACAGATCTCTTTTATGTGTAAAGATGCTACTATCTAGTCCTAGAGGCCTCAGGGAGTATTTCTATCTCTTACTTTTAAGTTCACTATAGGGACAAAGTAGATTTTTTAAGTGTAGGGTGGATGGGGAAGTTCCTAAAATTTTGGCTCAATTTAAAATAATTTGTGTAAGATATTTGAGTTAGTGCTATTTATGATTGCATGATGCAAGTGGGTTTTGTTGTAAAAGCATGTTGATTGAATGAATTACTATTTTTGAGATAGCTAATCTCATTTTTGTAACTCTTGTACTTTTTGGATTAAATTTGAATTTATTCTATATTTTGGTTAAGAGTCTATGGTGATCCTATTGAGTTGAGCATATGCCATTTGCGTGTGAGATTTTGAATATTCCTTGTTGCATGTGATGTCTAGAAATTTCCTAGTGTGAGTGTGAAGCGAAATAAAGAATGTAGGTTTAGGAGATGATTTAGGCATTTCTTTGATAGCCTTGTTTTATACCTTCTATTTTTCCTACCCTTTGTCCATATCCTAGCCAATAACCATTGAACCTTTAGCCTTTTCTTTGGTAGACACAAAAGTATCCTTCTCACTTCTTTGATAGACCATTATTTGATCCAAGAATCTCCTAAGTTCTTTAATGAAAAAAATTGAATAAGGAGTTTGAGAAATTAATAAAGAAAAAAATGAAATTGATTCCCTAAGGTAATAGTTATTGATGTTTATGTTTGATGTGTGGAATTTGGGAGTGATATAAATACTGTTGTAAATATTTCCATTATTGTTAAAAAATGAAATAAATTGAATCTCGAAGGAATAAACACTATGCCCACCATGTGTTTGTGAAAATGCTTAAAAGAGATAGGGCAAAAATAAAGGTCATGGGTGGATGGAAAAAGTTTAATTTGGTTGTTGACTATTGATTTTAAATGGATAATGTAGTATATTAAAGCACCTAGAGAGTTTAGTCACTATTCCCAAATAATTCCGACCCATCCCTTAGCCTACATTACAACCCGAAAAAGACCTATTTAATCCTAAATTCAACATTTTGATATTAGTGGAGTACTACACTAAGGGAAAGCCTATGTTTCATTATGTCTAATTTGTGAATTCTCTTTTAGAGTGAGCATAACTTGATTTGTATACCCATTGTGTTCTAAATTTCCATTATTATGAGTGATTATGGGTAACTCTCTTGTTGTGAGGGAAAATGTGTGATGAATGTGGGTAATTTGTATGCTTTCTTATATTGAGAAATATGCATGAGTTTTCCACTTGTGGAGTCCATTCTTGAGGCTAGGATGTTTTGAAGTACGATTCTTGAGCTTTCAATTGTGTACGACATGCTTAGTGTTGTAAACTTACATTCCATGGAGTCATTGTACTGGTAGCTTGAATTTGTTTCTTGTAGTAGAAGTGTTTAGTTTTTCCAGCTCATGGTGTTTATAGTTAAGAGTTTTTCGAGGATCAACGAGGCTTTAAGTGTGAGGTGGTGATGTTGGGTGTATTTATGCATTCTAGCATTACTATTCTAGCCTTTTTAGCCTTGTTTTGAGGATGACTTTTATGCTATATGTGTTTATAATGATATAAATGATCATTTATATTTCCATGTATGTGTACACAATGTTTAATGGTTTTTCCACACAAGTTTTGATTCAATTCAACCATTTAATGTTCAACCGAGAAAACAAGTGTGACTAGCTTGAGCTAGGTGTTGTCTAGGCTCTTGTGTTGCGTTATAAAACTTTTAATGAGTTCCTAAGGTTTTTATTATGTATTTATATGTGAAACAACTTATTTATAATGTTCAAGGGCCTATTGGATCAATACAAGAGTAAAAACAATAAGCTTAAGCTCAATGCGAATTTAGCCTATGCTTAGCTCGTGTTTCTAGTTCACCATCTTGGATGTTGTGTTGTTTTGAGCTCTAAATTATTTGTTTAATTCTATAGGATTATTGATAAATGTATTATGATTATAAATGGAGGATATACAAGCTTCAAATCAAGTGGAAATAACTCAAAAAGGCTCGGAATGGCTCAACGAAAGCACAATACCAAAATTAATGCAATTTGGCCCCCTGAAATGTATGGGGCGCATGTAGAGTGGAGGAGTGGCCAAAGGACGCGTGAAAGAAACCACTGGATTCAAGAGGCCCAAAATTTTTATCAAATGGCATGTGTACATTCGTATGGAGTTTAAGAAGGCGCTGCGACGCAGTGGAATCACAGTGAGATTCTGAAAATTGACAATTGTGGATTGGCATGTCACCGTTATACGGTGGCTATCGAAAGCAGAAAAAATGGCCCAGCTGAAGGATTATAATGCGGAAACCCACTCCTATTTCTTTTATGACTTGTTTACTATAAATATAACGTGTTAAATCACATTTTAATCATCTTGGAACCCCTAGATTGCTTGGAACAACATTGGAGGCTACCAAAACTTCTTTTTAGGCTTTTATTTATTTTATTTAGCTTTATTTATGGTTTTAATTATTCATACAATTATTTACATGCTGATTATAACTATGAGTGGCTAAAAACACTCTTTCCGGGGTTAAATCCAAGAACATGAGTGCTATTGTTTGGAATTAAGATTGTTTGATTTTCTTATCACATTATTGGTTATTTGTTTTTTCTTATTATAACTATTTTAAGGATTCACAACCCTTATAATACATCAATTGTCTACCTTTTGATCTCGGGAGAGGGAATAGGGAGATAGAATATGAGAATAAACAAAGTATGGTTTGTATTTCTTTATTAAATAAGGAATTCAAATTAGTATCTAGGACAAGGATGTACTTAGATGCCTTAATTGATTCAAACGTTCGATGATAGCTTAAAGAACTTATGTGGACCATTACATTACCTCACAATGATGTATTTGTAAAATTCAACTTAGGTAAAAGATTAGAGGTTGGGAAACCATAATCATGCAATTAACCCTACGAATCAACAACCAAGATAAGCAAGTTAACGGATGAAGTTCAATAACATAGTATGATTGTTCAAAGTTCTTTAACCCTGGTGTTTTCTCTTATTGATTGTTTCAATATCTTTACATTTACATTGTTTAATTTTCCCTAGCTATAAATTAAAAACACTCATTTCAGTTACACTTATATCAAATAAATCAAAATTGTGAACTAAAATAGAATTATTGTTGAATAAAGTCTCTGTGGGATCGATGCTTGGTTTCTTGAAGGCCACTTTACTACTTGATAAGACCACTTACACTTGTGTGTGTGCTTAGGCACTTTAAGATAGCATTTTGTCTTCTATACAACTTGGCCTCCCTTCATTCGTACACAAGGGTACGAGTTGTACCTAGGTAAGTCATATAGTTCATGCTCTTGGTGAAGAGTGGACTATTTTTTGATACGAGTCTTAGATATAGTTTAGGTATGATTCGTACCCTTTCGATATGACTCAATGATGGGTAGTCATACCCAAGATAGTATATGTGACCTAGGAGAAGCCTAGGGTACGATTTACGGTACCACTCGTACCCTTCAGTACAATCACAAAAGGAATCATATGAGGGAGTCGTACCCCTGAACGAGCACACATTTTATCATTTAACTAAGGACATTTTGGTTATTTTCCTTTCCTAAAACCCTAACCCCTCTCACTAAATAGGGAATTAAAGCCTTCTAAGTCTTCATTCTACAAGACTCAAATACTCCTAAACACTCTAAAGGATTCTTGAAGTAAGATTGGAGGCTTGGGTATTGAGGGTGATCATCAAGTGGCAAGAAGGAGTCAACATTCTTGGTGATTCAATTTTTTTAAGGCATGTAACTCTTCCCCTTGCTAAATAAATCTAAACCCATGTATTTCACATTTGTATTAGTAAGTGTACATGGTGGTTTTAAAATTAAATGAGAAGGGTTTTGTTGCCTAATGATTTATAATATTTTTTCATTCTTAGACTTGTGTTTTATTCATGTTATTTATGTTGAATCGCATATGTGAATGCTTGTTGAATGTGGTTTATCATGGGGTATTGAGTAACCCTAATCTTGATGATTTATGCTATAAAAATAGCCTCGCTGAAGGTATGCGCACAAGGGGTTTATGAAAATATTTGAGTGAATTATCTATTTACATGTTTCCGATGTTTTGAGTTAGGGAAACATCCCAATAAGCATGAATAATTGATAATTGAAATTGTGAAGGTAATGAGATCTATGTATTTCATAATTGATGACCTTGTTGGATTAATAACTAATAAGGGATTGAAGCCCCTAAACATGAATATGAATTTGAAAAGTGTGTTAAACTAAAATTTGGTGAGAATGTGGTGTAAGCTTTCTAATGAAATGTGAATATTTATGTGGGTCTTGATGACCATAAATTGAATTGATGAATAATTTAATTAAGGCGTTTAGTCCATCGGAGTGATTAGTGGTTAAATAGTTTTGTGAAGGACAAAGGTGTATCTATGGTATTGGTCTAGTGGAAATGACTAAGATAAGATGTTGTTTATTAATGCGAAAACTTGGTAAATGTTTGATAGAGGCCTTGATGGATATGAGAAGAGCAAGGGGATGTCTTTGATAGTTGGTTGGCTAAATGTGTCATAGTCCCTAAAACATGAACTTGAATTGTGTTTGAATAAAAAGGTGTGTATAGGGATTGTAATGAGGAATAATTGGTTCATATAGGTCTTGGTAACCATAAATGAACTTGCATCGTGTTGTAAACTAAGACCTTGGGTATATTTATATGATTAATGGTTAATTTGGGTCGGCAAAGACCATGCGGTTGTCTATGGTGTTGATATGTAGCCTTGGTGGCTAGAATTACTTAAATGGGTTCAATTTTTTATGTGTTGAATGGTATGGGTGTTGATACATGATTAAGAAGTGCTAGAGTCCAAATATCGATTGTTTCTGAAGTAAGATGCATGTTTGTTTGTTGTAAAAGTCCACTTACCCTACAAGGCATGTTGGTTTGTAGTCCAAGTCCACATACCATAAAAGGTATGTTGGTTTGTGGACCAAGTTCACTTACCATACAAGGTGTGTTGGTTTGTGGTTCAAGTCCACATACCATGCAGGGCGTGTTGGTTTGTGGTTGAAGTCCACCTATTTAAGATGCTGCAAAATCCTAAGCTTAATTCAGTCCTTTAAAGTTTGTTAAGGAGTCCCAGACTTAGAAAGTTTTAGCTAAGTATTCATACTTAGAGTTATTTTATCCTTCATAGTTGGAAATCTTATTTTGCAACCCTTACGACCATTAAATATTGATCTTTGAGTTGCTCCATGCTCAGGAACGTCAGTAGGTGTCGTCAGACGAGTTTCAAATTTTTCAAACATTGTTTGAAGCACGTTTGGGAGTCCAAACCAGTGTATCGACCTGATCTCAATGGACCGCATTGCCTATGGCTTTGATGAATATTTTCCCCCAATTCCCAATGCAATTTTCAGTGAACCGATGTGGACTCGATGCAGCGCGTCATCCATAGAGTTGACCTCATCGACTCAGCGCGCCAGCCTTCGTAATACTGGGTATGGTTTCTGCACTTTAAAAGTCGTGTCCATAAGGGTAATTGGGTAATTTACCCACCCCTATTCAGCCTCAAAAACATGAAATTAATCATTCATAGGGCAAAACATTCATTATTTTCTCACAAATTACACAAGAACAAACCCTATAGAATCTACTTTCAAGTCTCAATATTCAAGAACACTCCATCAACCATCATTAATTCAAGTACTCAGGTTTGTGAAGTGTTCATCCAAGGGTTCCTTTCACCTTTTATGTCTAAGAAACTTTTTTTAAACTTCACGTAGATTGATTTCATGATTTTCATGATTAGATTTAAGTGTAGTCATGATGATAATATTAATTGGGTTTCTAATCCATGATTTATTACAAGTTTCATGTGGAATTGATTATCATCTGTGTAGTATCATTTGAATTTATGTTGAAGCCATTGAATTTGATAATTTAGGAATTGAGGTTATGATGCCTATATGTTTTTTAGTATTATGTGCATGTTGGTGCTCCCCAAATGTTTGTTAAAGTGATCATGTGAACTAAATGTAGAAAATCATGACATGCTAGTATATGTGTAAACTTATGCCTTACAACTATTTGATAAAATGTCTTTATGGATGAGTTATGAACAAGTGCACAATTTTATACTTTTTAAGTTTACTCTAAGCTTCACTTTTCATGCTATAGAGTCCTGGGGGTATTCAATACCCAAAAATTTAGTTGTTTACCTAGAGCTACAATAGTTACAGAACAATCTTAGTAGTGTTATGAATAGTAGTACTCAGTAATCAATCACAGTCTCAGTTCAGTGTTCAATTCAGAACTTAGTGAACTCAGTCAATTAACCAGATTTAGTAGTACTTCGTCAGTTAGCGAAACCCAGTAAACTCAGTTCAGTTCAGTTAGAAAATACGATCAGTATCAGTTCAGTCAAGCCTAGTATGGACTAGAAATTAGTTCAGTGTCTATTCAGTTGTGAATAGGATTCAGTACCGAGCGAACCCAGGGATAGGGGAATTCCTGTCATCATAAGGTTTGACCCTTAGTAGCAATCCCTATGTTATATAACTACGTAGCCCGCGTAGGTTGAGATATCTTTCTGCGAGACTAGGGTTGATACATCTCATATCAGTTTTCCTGCCAGTGAGGGTTGACAAAAGATCTTCTTATCTGAGAGGGTTAACTCACAGCTTATCTTTGACCATGGCATGGTACTGACACCTTACAACTGGGGCTACATGTTGGACCCTAATCCATTCAAAGAGGGTCATATCGATTAGATGATTACCTCCCATAGTTTCAGTTTTAGTCTCAGTATAGAACATAGTTCAATTTTAGAGATTCATGTCTATCAGTTACAGTCACCAAACTCAGTATAGAACTTATTTCAGTTCTATAGAATCAGGACTATTAGAAAAATTCATGCAGTTATCAATCAAGACTATCAGAAATCGTCACTCAATTATCAATATTATCATATCAGTAAAATCAGATATCAGTTAATAAGTATTCAAAACTCAGAAACCAGTGTTAACATGATCTTAGTTACAGTTTCTGTATCCATGCATTTTCTCTCATTAAGATATGTTCATGTTACTCAATCAGTTATTGTTAATACACATAAACCCATGCATATCATCCTACATCACTTAGCATAACAGTCTATTCAAAGTGCTGATGCATACCTTTCTTTTATGATATGATGTCTTATATCATAGTATCAGACACACGGGCTCCTGAATATACTTAGCAGCCCAGCCTATCAGCAACAGACTTAGTGGTGAGTCCTCATAGTTTGAGGATGGAGTATTATTTTTGAATTTGACTCAGTTTTCAGTTGTCGGAGTTAGTTAGAGGCTTGTCCGATCAAATCCATAGTTCAGATAGTTAGAGGCTTTTAGACTAGTCTATTTCAGATAGATATTTTAGTATTTAATTTTCATTATTCAGTATTTGTTTTCAGTTACAAACCTTGTGGATATGTTAGCCTACCTTCTATATTTATCTTAATAATATCAGTATTGCAGTGCTATTATTATTTAGTACTCACAGCAGGTACTAGTCATGGGTTAGCTGGTGGTCCTTCAGGGTTGCTAGCACCATTTAGCATCAGGGGTACAACTCGAGGCATTAAAAAATTAGTATCAGATTCTAAGGTTCAATAGAGTCCTAGAAAGTATGAAACCTGCATTTAGTAGAGTCTTGTGCTTGGGTATGTAGCGCACCACACTTGTGAACAGGAGGCTACGAGATATTTTAAGAAAAGTTTCCTTTCTTTTAGTATTCATGTCATGAGAGTTAGCATAAGATCAAATTAAAATCTCAATCTAATCCTCTTCTCCCTTCAATTTACAAAACATGCCTTCAAAGAAAAATAGAAAAAGAACTGGAAATCAGCCAGCACCCATCCAGCCAGATTCTCTAGATGAGCATATCACCCACGTGGTATTCAGAGTAGCTTTCACTACCCAAGATTATTCTATAGCATCCCAGAATGAACGCCTAACTCTTGTTCCGGCCAACCTAGTGGCCAATACTGCTATAGCCAAGATTCAAGACTTCACTTGAATGAACCCTCCCTCTTTTACCGACTCAAAGGTAGATGAGGACCCATAAGAATTTCTTGATCAGGTCCATATTATTACAGATATTATGGGGGGTCACTTCTAGTAAGAGTGCTAAGTTAGCCGCATATCAGTAATAGGATATGGTTCATACGTCATTCAAATAGTAGAAAGTAGAGAAGGCTATAGATGCAGGGCCCATAGAATTAGAAGAGTTTGCTATTGCTTTTCTAGATAGGCTCTTCTCTCTAGAGTTGAGGGAAGCAAAAGTTTTAGAGTTTATTAATCTGAAGCAGGGAAACAAGACAAGGCAAGAGTATTATCTCAAGTTTACTCAGTTAGCCAGATATGCCCCTCATGTGGTAGCAGATATAAGATATAAGATGAGTAAGTTTGTGTCTACAGTGTCTAACAGTGTAGTCAAGAAGTGTAGAACAACAATGTTTATTAAGAAGATGGACATATACAAGATCATGATCCATGCTCAGCAGATAGATGAGGCAATGAATAAAGAAAAGGAGAGAGAGAATAGGAGATCTAGAATAGGTAGCTTCAACTTTACTCAACCTAAGTCTAAGGGTAGGAATAGTTCTCAGTTCTGCCTGAAATCTTTATCTCCATACCCATCCTCATCCAGTGATCCAGTGCAAAATTCAGATACGACAATAAAGATAGGGCATCAGGTCCTAAACCCCAAGGTAGTGTTAGTAGTGCCCGAATAAATACTATTTGCTAGAAGTGTAGTAGAAACCATCAGGGCATCTAAAGAGATGGTAGTGACATGTGTTTCATATATGGCAAGCTAGGCCACAGGGTCAGACAATGCCCTCAGGTGGGTTTGCAGAGTCAGCATAATAGTCCCCCAGCTCAGTTCGGTCGCCTGAATCAGGAGGTGCCAATTCTTATTCCACCAGTAGGAAAAGCCTAAATAGACTTTATGCACTTCAGTCCTGAAAAGATTAGTAGAGTTTTTTTGATGTGGTTACTGGTATGTTATAAGTTTATTATTTGCATTTTTATTCCTTGCTTGATGTAGGATTTTCTTTGTCCTTTGTAACTCATTATATAGAGGTTAACTTCAAAGTCAGTCCCAAAATTCTAGTAGAACCTATCTCAGTCACTACCCAGTAGGTAAATCTATAATAGCCTGGTGGGTATGCAGGAATTTTCTGGTTATGATATCTCAGAAAGTCACTTTAACAGACTTAGAAGAATTAGCGATGACAAATTTTGATGTCATTCTCCGCCTGGATTGGCTTTATTCATGATATGCCTTAGTTTACTGTAGAAACAAAATTGTCCAATTTTAGTTTTTGAAAGAACGTATCCTAGAATGGAAGGGTAGTATCTTATCAATTAGGGGTCAGGTTGTTTATTACCTAAGGGTGAGAAAAATCATATCTAGGGGGTGTGTCTATCATCTTGTTTGAGTCAAGGATTCTAGTTCTGATACTCCCAGTCTTGAGTTAGTTCCAATAGCATGTGAATTCCCATATGTGTTTCCCAATGATCTTCCCAGAGTTCCTCCTGAGAGGGAAATTCATGTCGGAATAGACCTTCTTCCAGATACTTGGCTGGGAGGAAAATTGACTACGGAATAGACCTTCTTCTAGATACTTAGCCCATATCCATTCTGCCATACAGAATGGCACCAACAAAACTCAAAGAATTAAAAGTACAGTTGAAGGATCTCCTAGATAAGGGATGCATCATACCTAGCATATCCCCTTGGGGTGCTCCAATTCTATTCTTGTGTAAGAAAGATGGTTCTTTTAGAATGTGTATAGACTGCCATCAAGTGAATAAAGTCATGGTCAAGAACAAGTATACACTTCCAAGAATTGATGACTTTTTTGACTAACTTCAGGGTGCCAGTTACATTTTTAAGATAGACCTCAGATGAGTCTATCAGTAGCCCAGAGCTAGAGAATATGACATTTCAAAAACAAATTTCAAAGCTCGGTATGGTCACTTCAAATTCCTAGTCATGTCATTTGGTATCACCAATGCCCCAGCAACTTCCATGGACTTTATGAACTATGTATTCAAGCAGTACTTGGACATGATCATCATAGTCTTCATTGATGACATTCTTGTCTACTCTCGTAGTGAACATGATCATGCAGACCATCTCCAAATAGTGTCATAGACTCTCAGAAACCACCAGTTGTTTGCCAAATTTAGTAAGTGCGAACTTTGGATAAGGTTAGTAGCTTACCTTGTCAATATCATTTTCGATGATAGCATTAGAGTTGATCCCCAAAAGACTAAAGTAGTGAGAAACTGGCCCATACCCATCTCTCCATCAGATATTAGGAGTTTCTTAGGTTTGGCTGGCTATTACCAATGGTTTGTTAAAGGATTTTAATCTATTGCATCCCCTATGTATAGATTGACTCAGAAGAAAGTCAAGTTCCTGTGGTCAAATTCTTATGAGAAGAGTTTTAAGAAGTTGAAGACTCGACTCACTACAGCTCCAGTTGTGACTCTACCAGATAGTTCAGACGAGTTTGTGGTAGATTGTGATTCCTCCAGAGTTGGTTTAGGGTGTCTTTTGATGTAGAGAGGTAAGGTCATAGGCTATGCCTTTAGACATCTTAAGCCCCATAAAAAGAACTACCCCTCTCATGATATTGAGTTACCAGTTATAGTATTTTCCTTACAGATTTGGAGGTAATATTTTTATGGGGTACATGTTGATGTGTTCACAGACCATAAGAGTTTTCAGTATGTGTTTTCTCAGAAAGACCTAAACTTCCATCAGAGAAGGTGGTTGGAGTTATAGAAAGACTACGCCATGAGTTTCTTGTATCATCTGGGCAAGGCCAATGTAGTGGCTGATTCTCTCAATAGGATGTATATGGGTAGTGTTTCTCATGTGGAAGATGATAAGAAGAAGTTAGTTCAGGAAGTTCATCAGCTTGCCTGACTAGGTGGCCTCTTAGTCAATTCAGCAGAAGGTAGTGTATGGGTGCGTAGTAGTTCAGAATCATCTCTGGTTTTCGAGGTGAAGGAAATTTAGGACAAAGATCCCAGTTTAGTTAAGTAGAAAGAGTCAGTTAGAGATCAGAAAATAGAGGTTTTCTCCCAATAGGGATATGGTGTATTCCGTTGCCAGGGTCGACTATGTGTGTTAGGTGTAGATGACTTAAGGCAACAGATTCTTGTAGAAGTGAATGGTGCATGCTACTCTATTCATTCAAGGGCCACTAAGATGTTCTACAACTTACGCGAAGTCTACTGGTGGAGTGGGATAAAGAGAGATATTCCAGGGTTTGTAGCTAAATTCTCAACATGTCAGTAGGTTAAGATTGAACATCAGAATCCTAGTGGGTCCAAGTAGGAGTTTAGTATTCCCACATGGAAATAGGAAGAAGTGAACATGGACTTTATGATGGGTTTGCCCCGTACTCATTGTTAGCATAATTCAGTTTGGGATATCGTAGACAGGAATACCAATTCAGCTCCTTTCTTACCAGTCCCTACCTCTTACTTAGTCGAGGATTATGAAAAGCTCTAAGTCAAAGAATTGGTCAAATTGCATGAATTTCCGTTATCCATCATCTCAAATAAAGGTACTGAGATTATATCTCATTTTTGGAAAGACTTCCAAAAGGGTCTTGGAACCCAAGTTTACCTCAGTACAGCCTTCCACCCTTAGACAGATTGTCAAGCAAAAAGGTCTATCCTGACTCTAGAAGATATCCTAAGAGCATGTGCCATTGACTTGCAAGGTAGTTGGGATGACCATTTTCCATTGATTGAGTTTGCGTATAATCATAATTACTATTCAATATTTGGATTGCTCTATTTGAAGAGCTCTATGGGAGGAGATGTAGATCTCCTATTGGTTGGTTTGAATTGGGCGGGGCCGCAGTGTTAGGGCCTGACTTAGTATTTGATACCTTAGAAAAAAAATAGTTGATTAGAGAAAGGCATAAAATAGCTCAGAGCTGACAAAAATCGTATGCTGATATGTGTAGAAGGATCTAGAGTTTGAAATTAGTGACTATGTGTATTTGAAAACCACTCCTATGAAAGGAGTGAAAAGGTTTGGCAAAAAAGGGAAGATCAATCCATGATATATCGGTCCTAACCGAATTCTCATCCATTTCAGAAAGATAACTTATGAGCTTGAGTTTCCTTCAAACTTAGCTTCAGTGCACCCAGTGTTTCATGTCTCCTTGATAAAGAAATGCATAGGTGACCCAGCAATTGTAGTCCCTTTAGAGGGTATAGATGTTCAGAACAACCTCTCTTATGAGGAAATTCGAGTCGAAATCCTTGATTTTTAGATACACAGACTGAAGAAAAAAGAAGTCCTTGTAGTCAAAGTTTTTTGGCGGAATTAGTCCGTTGAGGGAGCTAATTGGGAAGCAGAAGTAGATATGTGGACCAAGTATCCTCACCTCTTCTCTGCTAACTCAAACTCAGCTCAAGGTAACAGTTTTCCTTAAATTTACTCAGTTTCATATTCATATGTAGAAACCAACTTGGTATCAAGTAACGTCGCATACTCAGTCATGCATTCATAAATCAGTTCAATCATGTACTCGTGAATCAGATGTATTCAATATAAAAACTCATCTTATTAGTAATATATGTTATGAAAACATGATTCAGTTATGCATGTTTAGTATGATAATTCAGTATATCAGTAGTATCAGCCATGAAATCATGCTTCAATTATACATGTCCAGTATGTACATTCAGTCTATCAGTTCTCTCATCTTAGTCAGTCTCATTCCTAGTCAAATGTTCTAAAGGGGGAGATATTGTAAGACCCCGCAAAATCCTAAGAATAATTTGGTCCTTTAAATCTTGTTAAGGGGTCCCAGACTAAGAAAATTTTAACTAAGTATTCATACTTAGTAATTTTAGCCTTCATTGTTGGCAAACTTATTTCGCGGCCCTTAAGACCATTAAATATAGATCTTTATGTTGTTGCATGATCAAGAATTTTAGTAGCTGTTCTCGGATGAGTTTTAGATTTTTCGAACATTATTTGAAGCAGATTTGGGAGTCTGAAACAGTGCATTGACTCGATCTCGATGCACTGCATCACCTAACGTAACAATGAATATGTTTCCAACCTCCCAGTATAATTTTTAGTGAACTGACGCAGACACGATGTGGCATGTCATCCATAGCGTCGACCTCGTTGATGCGGCGCTCGGACTTATGCATCACTGGGCACGGTTTCTGCTCATTAAAAGTCGCATCCAGATGAGTAATTGGGTAATTTTCTATAATACCTCAAAAAATCCAAACCAATATTAGATCCATGTACCAAGATCATGCATAGTACATCATGGTTCTTTTAAAGTTTTATGAGTAGGTTAAATGTATATTAAGGCTTCAAATAACTCCCAACTATTAGAAGAATCAAAATATTTCTCACTGATCGAATTCTTGAGAAAAATATTGATATAGTCAGATTCAAATAAGCATATCTCTCATTATACTTTGAATTTTTGAGTTAATAACCTATAAACAGATAGATAATTTAATTAGCTTTCCAATGATACCAATTTTTCCTAAATCTGATATTGGAGAAAAGGGTTATTTCTATTTTACTCTAGTATGTCAGGCTAGAAATTGTGTGACAACGTTCGTGGTAGCTTACCACATTTTTGATGCCCTACCACGAAGGTCGTCAGCCATAGGCAGAATCTAACTCTTTTTTGACAACATTCATGGTAGCTTACCACATTTATGATGCCCTACCACGAAGGTCGTCAGCCTAGACAGTATCCAACTCCTGTATGACGACATTCATGGTATCTTACCACATTTATGATGCCCTACCACGAAGATCGTCATCCTTAGGCAGAAACCATCTCCTAAGTGATGACATTCGTGGTATCAAACCATATTTGTGATGCCCTACCACGAAGGTCGTCAGCCTTAGGCAGAAACCAGCTCCTAAGTGACGACATTCGTGGTAGCTTACCATATTTGTGATGCCCTACCATGAAGGCCGTTGGACTTAGGCAGATACCATTAGTTCCAACTCCCGTGTGACGACATTTTTGATGCCTTACCACACTTTTGATGCCTTGTCACAA
Organism: Capsicum baccatum var. pendulum; assembly: GCA_030864225.1. Lineage (NCBI taxonomy): Eukaryota > Viridiplantae > Streptophyta > Magnoliopsida > Solanales > Solanaceae > Capsicum > Capsicum baccatum. The sequence continues at coordinate 187,922,865 of CM061554.1, forward strand.
ATATCGTCAGCTACGATTTTCAGCAACTGGAAATTTATTTCATAAGGGTATTTTTGTTTTTTCCCTTCACTTCCCACAACTTATAACCCTCAAGGAAAGTATTATCTTCCATTATCTTTAGTTAAAACATCTTTAAAACCCTCTCTTACAATTTCAACAAAAAGATTAGGTTTTCTCTCTCAAGATCATCTCCTCAGGAACAAGAGCATTCTTTCCCAAAGGGGTTAAACCCCAGTCAACAAAAATCAAGGGCAAGCCTAAGGATTTCTTCAGGAACCTTTAGAAACATTAGATCTCTTTTAAGATAAAGCTTTAAGGTATGCGTAGTGTTCGTCTATGGATTCAATTCGTTCATAGAGTTCAAGAACCATGCTTTTACTTGTTATTTTGTAACATTTTGTGGTGATACAAGCATGTACATGTTGATGATTGTTTTTCAAGTTTCAAGAAGATATCTAAGGATGTTTTTCATGGAATATATGTGATTGTTGGTTGAAAATCATGAACTTTGGGTGGGTTGAACTAATGCAAGTATGAAATCCACCTATGCCTTAAAGAATGCATGTAAGGTGTTTGATAAAATGCCTAAGATGTTAGAAGTTAATATTTACATGATTTCTTGATATCTAAATGACGAGTTCATGTTAGTGATACACCTCAAAATGAATGCCCATACTATTTATGTATTCTTATGATGATGGAAATATGAATTTTGTGTGCGAATAATATCCTTTATTTCCCTACCATGTTTGAGATGTTGATTAAATACATGAAGTACACTATCCCTTACTTATGATATAGCAAATTGTGGACTTCAATCTTATGATCAAGTTATGTCATGTGTATCAGTTTTCTTCTATTGAGTCGTGGGGTATTCGTACTCGAAAAACATAACTATGTGCCTAGGGCCATGTCATATTGTCACGATAATCTCAATCAAGTTATAATCTATAGAACTTAATCAGTCATGTGACTCAGGAAACCTCAAAATTCTCATGATCCCAGTTAACTCTCAGATAATAGTACTACTCCATCAGTCAACGAAAGTCAGTTAATCTGTCCATGTACAGTTAGTGAATCATGTTTTGTATCTTTAGATGGGAGAAGGAGTTAGCACTGAATGAACCCAAAGATGGGAACTCACCTGTATATGAGGGTGTGATTGTTAGCATTCATCTATGCGTTCTAGACCTATGTAGCCAACATCGGTAGAGACATCGTAGCCTGCTATGTAAGGGAAAATGAGGTGGCTTAACTTATTATATGAGGGTTCCTACCATTCTCAGTAGAGTTACCTATTATATGAGGGTTGCTCACATGTTTTCCTTACCAGTGGCACGGTATTGACACATTTCCATTCAGGGCAGAGATTGGACCCCATCTTAGCCATAATGGGATATATGGGGCATGTCAATTAAACAATTACCTCCCACAGTTTTAGTATCAGTATCAAAAAAAGAACTCAGATAGTTCTTCAGATATTAGTATACCAGGATTGTTAGATACGGTCATATTCAGTTATAGCAAGGAACTCAGAGAGTTCAACCAGATTCAGGTCTATCAGATACAGTCATCCATGATATCAAAACTATGATTCCAGCAATGTATTAGCGCACAGATTTATCCATCACGCACTCATGATCTTATTTACTATGTATGTATATTTGTACTCTTACATTTATATCAGTCGGTCAGTAGTATTATTCATGCACGTAAACCCTTGCATTATCCTACCTCACTCATATACTCAGTACTTCAGTTGTACTAATGCATTTGCACTATGGTGCTTTCTTTTCATGTTACACCATAGGTTCATAGGCACGAGTCCCAAACCAGCAGTAGCAGTCACATTCAGAATACAGAGTTGCAGTGAGTCCTCTTTATTCGAGGACGACATAATTTGATTTATTCATTTATTTCTTCAGTCCAGTTTTATGGAGTTAGTTGGAGACATATTCCTTCAACTCCTTATTTCAAATAGTATTTTGAGATTTTTGGATTTATGCTCAGATTTAGCTTTAAGAATCAGTTTTCAGTTGTTTTGGATAGTTTTTGCCCATATGTATGTTATATTATTTCAGTTGAACCTTATGGCCTATTGTGCATGTTTTCCGCATTATTATGTCATGAATTGCAGTCTACGGGTACAGATATCAGTCATGGGTTAGCTTGTGGTCCCTCGGGGTCATAAGCACCGTAAAGCATTCCAGTTTAGAAAATAGATGTGTTACAGACTTGGTATTAGAGCCTAAGGTTCAGTAGTGTCCTAGGAAGTTTGAAAGCCGCATTTAGTATAGTCTTGTACACGAGTGTGTTGCGCGCCATATTTATGTACAGAAGGCTATGAAATGTTTTAGGAATAGTTCTCTTTCTTCAATATTGATGTCGTACTAGTAAGTATAATTTCAAGTCAGTCTCCCAGTCTAATTCGCTCTTCTCTTATTTTAGAAATGTGCCTTCAAAGAGAAGAAATCAGCCAACTCCTCAGCCCAAAGATCCTTTTGGCGAACATATTTCTCATGTGGAGTTCAGGACCGCATTTACCACTCTTGCTCAGTCTATAGCTACCCAAAATGAATGACCAGCGATCGTTTCAGCCAACCCAGTGGCCAATTCAGTAGTAGCTAGAATTTGGGACTTAGCCCGAATGAACCCACCATCCTTCTTTGGGTCTAAGCCAAACGAGGATCCTGAGGAATTCATTGACCAAGTCCAAAAGGTCATTGATATCATAGTAGTCACTTTTTCTCAGAGTACTGAGTTAGACGCATGCCAATTGCAGGATATTGCTCATACTTGGTACAAGCAATAGGTAGAAGAAAGGTTAGAGGATGCAAGTCCTGTTGAGTGGGAAGAATTCGTCACGGCTTACTTAGACAAATTCTTTCCCCAAGAGCTGAGAAAGGCCAGAGTTCTTGTTTTCATCAATCTCAGGCCAGGAAATATGATAGTTAGAGAGTATTCTCTTAGATTTACTCAGCTAGCTAGATATACCCCTTATGTGGTTACAGACAATAGGGAAAAGATGAGCAAGTTTGTTTCATGGGTGAATGATAGAGTGGTAAATGAATGTAGGTTTATGATGCTAAATAGTGATATGAATTTAACCAGGATCATAATCCACGCTCAATAGATAGAGGTGTAGAAGTTTAAGACTAAGGAGAGGCAGAACAAGAGAGCAAGAGCAGGTAGTTTCAGTTTTGCTCAGCCCAAATCAAAGGGAGGAAATCATTCGTAGTTTCATCCTAAGTCAATAGTTCTAGCCCTTTCCTCCGCTAGTACCCCAGTGCCAATGTTCAGGGAAGGCAACAGAGATAGAGCACTAGGCTCTAGATCTCAGAGCAGTGTTAAAAGTGCCTACACTTATCCTCAGTGTTAGACCTATGGTAAGCACAATCAGGGTATGTGTAGAGTGGGTTAAGGCATTTTTTTTGTTGTGGCAAGACAGGGCACAGAGTTAGGGACTGTCCTAAGCTAGGCCCTCAGGGTTAGCAGAATTGTTCCACAGCTTAGTCCAATCGTCCAAACCAGCAAGGTGCCACTTCCAGTGCTATTAGTAGGAAACGCCCAAATAAACTCTATGCTCTTCAGACCTGACAAGATCAGGAAAATTCTCCTGATGTCATTACTGGTACGTTACAGATTTTTCATGTTCATGTTTATGCTTTGCTAGACCCAGGTGCATCCTTGTCTTTTGTCACTCCATACATAGCAGGTGATTTTAGAATTAGTCCCGAAATTTTAACAGAGCCCTTTTGAGTCTCTACCCCATTGGGTAAAACCATCATAGCTTTGTGAATATACAGGAACTACCCAATTATGATATTTTAGAAATCCACATCAGCAAATTTAGTCAAGTTAGAGATGACTGATTTTGATGTCATTCTTGGCATGGATTGGCTTTATTCTTGCTACGCCATAGTTGCCTGAAGAAATAGGATAGTTTAGTTTTAGTTCCCGAATGAGCCCATCCTAGAGTGGAAGGGTAGCACTTCATCTTTCAGGGGTCAGCTTGTTCCTACCTTCGGGCAAGGAAAATAATTTCTAATAGGTGTGTGTATCATCTCATGTGTGTTAAGGATTCCATTTCCAAATCTCCCATTCTCGAATTAGTCCCAGTGGTTAATGAATATTCAGATTTCTTTCCCTAAGATCTTCCAGGCATTTCTCCCAAAAGGGAAATAGACTTCGGCATAGACCTTCACCCAGATACTCAGCCTACTTATATTCTGTCATACAGAATAGCACCATTAGAACTCAAGGAACTGAAAGATCATTTGAAGGATCTCTTAGATAAAGGATTCATCAGGCCCAGTGTATCCTCATAGGGTGCGCCAGTCTTATTCTTGCACAAGAAACACGGTTCTCTCAGAATGTGTATTGATTACCATTAGCTCAACAAAGTCATAGTCAAGAACAGGTATATGCTGCCTAGGATAAATGACTTCTTTGACCAAATTTAGGGTGCCAGTTATTTCTCTAAGATAGACCTCAGATCAGGCTATCATCAGGTCAGATTTAGAGAATGTGACATTCCAAAGATAGCTTTTCATACTCAGTATGGTCACTTTGAATTTATAGTCATGTCCTTTGGTGTTACCAATGCCCCTGCAGCTTTCATGGACTTGATGAACCGAGTGTTAAAGAATTACTTGGACATATTCGTCATAGTCTTCTTAGATGATATTCTGGTCTATTCTCGCACAGAGCATGATCATTCAGACCATCTCATAATTGTTCTTTAGACTCTCAGGGATCAGTAGTTGTTTGCCAAGTTCAGTAAGTGCAAATTTTGGATAAGATCAGTAACATTCCTTGTACATATTGTTTTAGGTAATGACATTAGAGTAGATCCTTAGAAAACTGAAGCGGTAAGAAACTGGCCTCGCCTTGTCTCTCTATTAGATATCAGGAGTTTCTTGGGTTTGGATGGCTATTACCAATGGTTTTTTGAGGTATTTTCTTCCATTCCATTTCCTATGTCCATATTGACTCTGAAGAAGGTTAAGTTTCAGTGGTCAGAACCTTGCAAGTAGAGTTTTCAGGAGTTGAAGACTCGACTTACCTCAGCTCCAATTTTAACACATCCTGATGATTTCGATAGATTCGTAGTATATTGGGATGCATCCAAAGTAGGTTTAGGTTATGTCCTTATGCAGCATGGTAGATTCATAGCCTACGCCTTCAGACAGTTAAAGCCCCATAAGAAAAATTATCCTACTCATGACCTTGTATTAGCAGCAGTTGTCTTTGCCTTAATGATTTGGAGGAATTATCTATACGGTGTTCATGTAGACGTCTGCACAGACCATAAGAGCCTTCAGTATGTCTTTTCCTAGAAATATCTCAATCCTCATTAGAGAAGGTAGTTATAGCTCTTGAAAGATTATGACATGAGTGTCCTTTATTATCCGGGAAAGGCCAGTGTAGTGGCCAACACACTCAATAGACTGTCCATGGGTAGTGTTTCCCATGTTGATGATAGTAAGAAGAAATTAGCTCAGAAGATTCATCATCTTTCCAGACTAGGCGTTCACTTAGTCAACTCTTTAGAGGGTAGTGTATGTCTTTAGAGTAGTTTAGAGTCATCCCTAGTTTTCAAGGTGAAAGAGAAGCAAGACAGGGATCCTTGCCTTGTCAAGATAAAAGAGTCAGTTAAGACTCAGGAAGTAGAGGTAGAGATTTTCTCCCAAGGGGGAGATGGTGTTCTTCGTTCTCAGGGTCGTTTGTGTTTTCCTGATGTAGATGACTTGGGGTAAGGCATTCTTGCAGAAGTGCATGGTGAACGATACTCTATTCATATAAGGGCCACTAAGATATACCGCGACTTACGGGAGATCTATTGGTGGAGTGGGATAAAGAGGGATGTTGCAAACTTTCTGGCTAAGTGCTCTACATATCAATAGGCTAAGATAGAGCATCAGAAACCTAGTGGTTCCGTTCAGGAGTTCACTATTCCTACTTGGATGTGGGAAGAAGTTAACATGGACTTTGTGATGGGTTTACCTAGAATAAGTCATCAGCATGATTCAGTTTAGCTCATTATAGATAGAATGACCAAGTCAACTTATTTCCTTCTAGTTTGTACCTCTTACATAGCTAAGGATTATACCAAACTTTATATCAGGGAGTTGGTCAGATTACATGGTGTTCCACTATCTATCATCTGAGATGGAGGTACCCAATTCACCTCTCACTTCTGGAAAGCATTATAAAATGGTCTTGGTATACATGTTTATCTCAGTACATCGTTTCATCCTCAGACAGATGGTCAAGCAGAAAGGACCATTCAGACTCTAGAATATATGCTAAGGTCGTGTAAAATTTATTTCAAGGGAAACAGGGATAACCACTTTCCTTTGATTGAGTTCACATACAATAACAACTATCACTCCAGTATTTAGATGGCATCGTTCGAAGCTCTCTATGGTAGGAGATGTAGATCTCCGATCAATAGGTTCGAAGCTAGTGAGACCACAGTCATAGGGACTGACTTAGTATTTGATGCCTTAGAGAAATTTCAGTTGATCAGAGAAAAACTTTGGGCTAATCAGAGCCGACAGAAGTCTTATGCGAATGTTCGTAGAAAGGATCTCAAATTCGGGGTCGATGACTATGTCTATCACAAGATCTCTCCCAAGAAGGGAGTAAAGAGATTTGGAAAGAAGGTAAATCTCAATCCTCGATATGTTGGTCCCTTTAAGACTCTCAGTCCCTTCGTCAAGGTAGCTTGTGAGCTCAAATTGCCTTCAGATCTAGCCTCAGTTCATCCAGTCTTCCATATCTCTTTGCTCAAGAAGTGCATAAGTGACCCAACAATTGTAGTCCCTATCAAGAGCATTGACATTCAGAATATCCTCTCTTATGAAGATATTCCAGTCAAAATCTTTGACTATCAGGCTCGTAGGCTGAGGAACAAAGAAGTCCCTCTAGTCAAGGTTCTTTGGCAGAATCAGTCCATGGAGGGAGCTACTTGGGAAGCAGAAGCAGACATGCGTACCAAGTATTCTTATATTTTCTCTACTAATTCAGACTTAGCTCGAGCTAAAAATTTTCCTTAAGTTTATTCAGTTATATGTTCAAAATTCTAGTATAAAATTAGTATCAAGTTTTAGTGCATAGCTTATCATGCATTCATGAGTCCATCTTATCAGTCATGCATCCAATATGTATGTTCAATTGGGCTATATTCAGTTTAGAATTCAATTCAGTCCTAAAAAATCATGTGCCAGTTGAGCATGTTCAGTGTATACATTGTTTTATCTTTTCTACCCTCTCAAGAAGTCATCAGTCGAGGATGAATGTCCTAAGGGTGAGATATTGTAATACCCCAGAAAATCCAAACCAATATTAGAGCCATGTACCGATCTCATTCATAGAACATCATGGTTCATTTATAGTTTTATAAGTAGGTTACATGTATATTAAGGCTTCAAATAACTCCCAGCTATCAGACGAATCAAAACATTCCTCACCGATCAAATTCTTGAGAAAGATATTGCCATAGTCATATTCAAATAAGAATATCTCTTATTATAATAAGAACTATTGAGCTCATGACCTATCAACATATAGATAATTTAATTATCTTTCCAATAATACCAATTTTGCCTAAATCTGATATCGAAGAAAAGATTTATTCGTAGTTTACTCCAGCATGTCAGGCTGGAAACTATGTGACGACATTCGTGGTAGCTTACCACATTTGTGATGCCCTACCATGAAGGTCGTCAGCCTTAGGTAGAATCCAACTCCTGCGTGATGACATTCGTGGTAGCTCACCATATTTGTGATGCCCTACCATAAAGGTCGTCAGCCTTAGGCAGAATCCAACTTCTGTGTGACAACATTCGTGGTAGCTTAACACATTTGTGATACCCTAACATGATGGTCGTCATCCTTAGGCAGAAATCAGCTTCTTAGTGATGACATTCGTGGCAGCTTACCACATTTTTTATTCCCTACCACGAAGGTCATCAGCCTTAAGTAGAAACCAGCTCTTAAGTGACAATATTCGTGGTAGCTTACCACATTTCTGACGCCCTACTAGGAAGGTCATCAGACTTAGGAAGAAACCATCAGTTCCAGCTCCTGTGTGCTAAAAATTTTGATGGCTTACCACACTTTTGACGCCTTGTCACAAATATCGTTAGCTATGATTTTTAGCAACTGGAAATTTATTTCATAAGGGTATTTTGATCTTTTCTCTCCACTTCCCACAACTTATAACCCTGAAGGAACATATTATCTTCCATTCTCTTTAGTTAAACCATCTTAAAAACCCCCTCTTACAGTTTTAACCACAAGATTAGGGTTTTCTCTCAAGACCATCTCCTTAGTAACAAGGGCATTCTTTCCCAAAGGGGTTAAACCCTAGTCAATAAAAATCAAGGGCAAGCATAAGGGTTTCTTCAGGAATCTTTAGAAACATTAGATATCTTTCTAGATCAAGCTTTAAGGTATGCCTAGTGTTCATCTATGGATTTAATTCATTCATAGAATTCCAGAACCATGCATTTAATTGTTATTTTGTAAACTTTTGTGGTGATTCAAACATGTTGACGTTGATGATTGTTGTTCAAGTTTCAAGATGATATCTAAGGATGTTTTTCATGGAATATATATGATTGTTGGTTGAATATCATGAACTTTGGGTGGGTTGAACTAATGCAAGTATGAAATCCACCTATGCCTTAAAGAATGCATGTAAGGTGTTTGATAAAATACCTAGGATCTTAGAAGTTCATATTTACATGATTTCATGATATCTAAATGAAAAGTCCATGTTAGCAATACATTTCAATATGAATGCCCATGTTATTTATCTATTCTTATGGTGATGTCAAGAAGTATGTATGATGATGGAAATATGAACTTTGTGTGTGAATTATATTCATGCTTTCCATACCATGTTTGAGGTGTTGATTAAATACATGAAGTATATTATCCCCTACTTATGATATAGCGAAATATGGACTCCAATCTTGTGATCAAGTCATATCATGTGTGTCAGTTTTCTTCTATCAAGTCCTGGGGTTATTCATACTCGAAAAACATAGTTGTGTGCCTAGATCCATGTTATGTTGTCACAATAATCTCAGTCAAGTTATAATTTATTGAACTCACTCAGTCATGTGACTCCGAAAACCTCAAAAATCTCAAGATCCCAGTCAACTCTCAGATAATAGTACTACTCCGTCAGTCAGTGAATCATGTTTAGTTTCTTCAGATATGAGTAGAAGTTAGCACTGAGTGAACCCAAGGATGGGAACTCACTTGTATATGAGGGTGTGATTCTTAGCAGTCATCCTTCCATTCCAGGACTATATAGCCAGCATAGGTTGAGACATCGTAGCCTATTATTGGAGCGTAGATGAGGTGGCTTAACCTATTATATGAGGGTTCCCACCATTCTCACTAGAGTTACCTGTTATATTAGGGTTGCTCATATGTTTTCCTTACCAGTGGCGTGGTATTGACACCCTTTTAGTTAGGGCAGAGATTGGACCCTATCTTAGCCATAATGGTACATATGGGGCATATTGGTTAAACAACTACCTCCTATAGTTTCAGTATTAGTCTCAGTAAAAGAACTCAGACAGTCCTTCAAATATCGGTATACTAGGACTATTAGATACGGTCAAATTTAGTTATAGCATGGAACTCAGACAGTTTAACCAGATTCAGGGCTGTCAGATACAGTCATCCATGTTACCAGAACTATGGTTCCAGCCATGTATTAGCATATAGATTTATCTATCACATACTCACGATCTTAGTTACTATGTATGTATGTTTGTACTCTTACGTTCATATCAGTATATTAGTAGTATTATTCATGAACATAAACCCTTGCATTAGCCTACCTCACTCGAATACTTAGTACTATGGTTGTACTGATGCATTTGTGCGATGGTGCTTTCTTTTCATATGACAGCATAGGTTCAGAGGCACGAGTCCTAAACTAGTAGTAGCTGTCGCATTCAATATATAGAGTTGCAGTAAGTCCTCTTCATTCAAGGATGACATTATTTGATTTATTCATTTATATTTTTAATTTAGTTTACGGAGTTATTTGGAGACATGTTCCTTCAACTCCTTATTTCAGACATGACTTATAGGCTTTTGAATTTACGCTTAGATTTAGCTTTCAGATTTAGTTTTCAGTTGTTTTGGGTAGTTTTTGCCCATATGGATGTTATATTATTTCAGTTGAACCTTATGGCCTGTTTGCATGTTTTCCGCATTATTATGTCATGAATTGCATTCTATAGGTACAGATATCAGTCATGGGTTAGCTTGTGGTCCATCGGGGTCATAAGCAAGGTGTAGCATTCCAGTTTAGAAAATCGAGGCATTACATTTTCCCACCCCTATTCAGCTCCAAAAATACAAAATTAATCATTTCTAGGGAAAAACATTCAATATTTTCTCTTAAATTACTCAAGAATAGACCCTAGGGAATCTAGTTTCAAGGATCAATCTTTAAGAACACTCCATCAACCTTCATTAATTCTATTACTTAGGTATGTGAAGTGTTCATCCAAGGTTTCCTTTCACCCTTGATTTCCAAGAAACTTTTTTTAAACTTCAAGTAGATTGATTTCCATGTTTTCATTTAAGTGTATTAATGATTATAATGTTAATTGGTTTTCTAATCCTCGGTTTATTACAAGTTTCATGTGGAATTGATTATTATGTGTGTAGTATCATATCAATTTATTTTGAATCCAGTGAATCTGGAAATTTGGGAATTGATGTTATGATGCCCATATGTTGTTTAGTGTCATGTGCATATTGGTGCTCCCCAAGTGTTTGTTAAAGTGCTCATGTGAACTAAATGGGGAAAAATCATGACATGCTTGTATATATGTAAACTTATGCCTTACAAGTATTTGATAAGATGTCTCTATGGATGAGTTATGAACAAGTGCGCAGTGTTATGCTTTTCAAGTTTATTCTATGCTTTACTTTTCATGCTATCGAGTCCTGGGGGTATTCATTACCCAAAAATTTAGCTATTTACCTAGAGCTACAGTAGTTACAGAATAGTTTCTGTGGTGTTACAAACAGTAGTTCTCAGTAATCAGTCACAGTCTCAGTGAACTCAGTCAGTTAACCAGATTCAGTAGTACTCTGTCAATTAGCAAAACCCAGTGAACTCAGTTCAGTACAGTTAGACAGTACGATTAGTAACAATTCAGTCAAGCCTAGTATGGATTATAAATCAGTTCAGTGTCTATTTAGTTAGGAGTAGGATTCAGCACCGAGAAAACCCAGGGATGGGGGTATTCCTGCCAGCAGAGGGTTTGACCCTTAGTAGCAATCCCTGTATTACAGAACTACGTATCCATTGTAGGTTGAGATATCTTTCTTTAAGACTAAGGTTAATACATCTCATATGAGTTTTCTTACCAATGAAGGTTGATGAATGATATTCTTGTTAGAGAGGGTTAACTAAGAACTTATCTTCAATCATGGAACGATACAGATACCTTTCCAACTGGGTTTACAGGTTGGACCCCAATCCATTCAGAGATGGGCATGTCAGTTAGATAATTACCTCCAACTATTTTAGTTTCAGTTTTAGTATAGAACTCAGTTTAGTTCTACATATTTAGGACTGTCAGATTAGTCACCCATCATAATATAGAATTCAGTTCAGTTCTATAGACTCAAGACTGTTAGATATAGTTACCCAGTTATCAATCAGGACTGTCAGAAATAGTCACTCAGTTATCAGTATTACCGTATTAGTTAACTCAGATATCAGTTAATCGGTATCCAAAACACAGTAACCAGTTTTAATAATATCTCAGTTGTAGTTTATGTATTTATTCATGTTCTTTTATTCAGCTATGTTTATGTTACTCAGTCAGTTATTATTCATGCACATGAACCCATGCATATCAGCCTACCTCACTTAGCATACTATTACATTCAAAGTACTGGTGCATACCTTTTTTTATGCTATGATGTCTTATATCATAGGTTAAGATACACGGGCTCTTGATCGTACTTTGTAGCCCAGCCTATCAGTAGCAGAATTGGTGGTGATTCCTCATAGTTCGAGGATAGTGTATTATTTCAGTATTTCAGTACAGTTTTTAGTAGTTGGAGTTAGTAGGGGGCTTGTCCCATCAACTCCACAATTCAGACAGTTAGAGGCTTTGAAACTAGAGTATTTCAAATAGATATTTAAGTATTCAGTTTTTAGTATTCAGTATTTATTTTCAGTTATGAATTGTATGGCAATTTCAACCTACCTTCCGTGTTTATTTCAAAAATATTAGTATTGTAGTGTTATTATTATTCGGTTCTCATAGTAGGTACGAGTCATGGGTTAGCTGGTTGTCCTTCGAAGTTGCTTCAAATATGTAGAGTCAAGGGTACAGACTCGGGGCATTACAACTTATAAAATAACGTACATCGATTTGTGGTTCGTGTCCACTTATCATAAAAGATGTGTTGGTTTGAGGTTCGTGTCCACTTACTATATGGCATGTCTTTCATATTCTCTTTACCTTATGTTTTAGACTTGATGTTGGCTATTGTCGAGGGCATGTCCCAACATTTTTTCATATTTAGACTTTGGATCTATATAGAGGTATTATGGATAACTGTGGACTTTGATATATTGGCTAGACTTTTTGTAATACCCCGAAAAATTTTTCGTTGAATTTTTTTGCGTAAATGTGTTGGGTTCTATCTTCTAGAATGAATTATAAATTTTTCATGTGGAATGTCTTAGATTATGACCCACCATTGCATAGAGTATCAAATAATCTTTCCAACAATATGTGGATCATCAAAAACAGACACCCGAGCGATATGTTATTAACATTCTGATCGAACCGTGAATAGTAGTGAACAGTAAAGCATGCAGGAAAAAGTACTGAGGCCTGGCATATTTTTGCTCCAAATTTAAATAATCATAACTACTTGTACATAATGATCTGGGTGATCTACTATATATCAATGAAAATCTCTGTGAGTCCTCTATCCAATGAAATTGGTTTCATCCAGTTTGTCTATCGGAGCAAAACGTTATGGTCGATCTACTTCAGCCTAACAAAAGTGAATTTTTAGGTCAACTTCAAATGATCATAACTCCTTGTAAACAATTATCTGGGTGAGATACTATACATCAACGGAAAGATATGAGAGTCCTTTTTCTAATGAAATTAGTTTCATCTAATTTGAATATCGGAGTAAAATGTTATGGTTGAGCTACTTCAGACTATCAAAACAGTCCACCAAAGGATAGATTCAAGATGTTTTTTTATTTTTAGGGGTGTTTTAGTCATTCCCCCTCATACAAAATCAGTCCAAACCCTATATTAAATCCTATTAGAAGCATTATATGTTATATTTCATCAAACTCCCCCAAAAAGAAAATCCTAATCTCCTACATCCAACTTCAAAAACCTCCAAAGTTCACCATTAATTTTACAATTTTATTCAAGATACCAAGTTCCTAGTTCAAGAACTCCAAGAACCATCATTAAAAGGCACAATTAACATCTCAAAAATGAGTATCTATCTAAAGTTCATTATTCAAGGTATGTGGGGTTTTTCAAAAAGAACTCTCTTTCGTTCTTGTGCCCAAAAGTAATTTTCATTACAAAGACATCATTTTTATTTGATTTTTATGAATTTGAAGCATGAACTTATATCTTATAATGATTATTCTGAAATCTTGATGTTTATGATTTTGAAAGATGAATTTACATGTGTGGTGATATAAAGCATGAATCTTGAATGATATTTATTATGATTTTTATATTTGGGTCATGAATCCCCATTGGAAATGGTGTTATTTTTGAGAAGTGAGTGTTATGAGTACGTTGATGCTGAATATTTGAGATATTTTCAATGATTTGACCTTTTGGTATTAATGGAGTTGTTTTGAACTCGAGTGTGAAAAAAATCCACAACATGGTTGATTTTGATAGAATGGAAGCATGAGGGCTCCCGATGTATATTTATATATTACTAAAACTATTTTGTTGTAGATTGTCTTTGAAATGATCTGAGCTAAGTCCGGGAGAAATCTTTAGCACCGAGTGGGAGTTATAAAGCGACCTTACTTCCCTAGAACTACGTTCCCCAGTAGGAGAAAGCCTGAGGCTGATTTATATAGTGATCACTAGTTTGTGTGGATTTGATATCGATAGTCCTACTCCAATGGCAAGGATAGGATGACTCTCCCCAACGTGGGTTGTACATTGGACTCCATGTAGCTCACATGGTTTATGTCAGTTATAGGATCTCCCAGTGTGTGTGTGTTTCATTATGTCTATGGTGAATGGTGAATTGATTTGAAAGTGGAATTGTGAAAGTTATTCTTTCGAAAGATTTAAATGATATTTACATTATGAGAATTGATATTCTTGATGAACTGAAAGTGATTGACAAATTATATGATGACTCACATGTGTTATTGTACTTATTTCATTCTCTCATGATTATGATGATTTTCTTCGGGCTATGTGAGTCTTTCATACATCCCGCATATTTCTTATAAATTTTTATGATAATGATGTTTATACAACTGCATACACCCCCATACACTCGGTTCCTTTCCATGGTACTGACCCACATATTCGGATGAGGGCTGCATTTTCTCGGAATATAGGTTCAGGTTCTCAGTTCCAGATTCGACAATGATTCTTCGAGCATACTATTCTACATCCTTTGTTGTGGTGAGTCATTATATTCCGAGGACGTGATGTCTGATATTGGTTTCACAGAATTGTTTACATTTGATAACTGAGTATGAGTCAGTTGGGCATGTCTAAATGGCTCACTGGTTTTATTGATTTTCTTAGAGGTTTGTCAGACTAGTATAGATAAAGGGAGTTGACTAATAAGTCGTATTTTGTTATCTTTCTGAAATTCTTTTATTCTTTGATGATGATTACTCTATTGATATTTGAGGGTTATTTATGGAATCCCCATTGATTTGTGTTGAACTGAATAAAAATGGCTAAAAGGGTTTTCTTGGGGCTACTCATAGCCTCAAGCACCGTGTCACGCTCCCGAACCCGTTTTCCAGGGTGTTACACTTTTGACATTATTGAGTTTCTAAATATTGTTTAAGTTTTGACTATTAGCCTTATGTTTCCACTATCTTATAACAAGTTGGGATTTCTCAATCCTTGTGGGTGTTGTGATAATGATTAGAATGGGTTATTAGGGCGACTTCCGATTTATCTGGTCTTGAGGTGCCCCTATGACATGGACCAATTTTGTGGAGTGTCAAGTTTTGAGCACTCTAATAATATTCACCACTGTAGTGTTATTGCTTGCTAATTTTTGATTGGGAAAAAAAAGGATGCCAGAGTAATCACTATTCACTATACTATTGGGTCTTTGAATTTATCACAATTATTTTGTTACTTTGGAGCTAATATTAATCTAGTGCATCTAGTTGTGTACAAACAGTTGGGTTTGGGTTTACTTAACCCCACGTCGATGAGATTATTTATGGCTAATCCAATTGTGAAGAATCTGATTAGTATATTGTGTGATGTTTGTGTAAAAGTAGCTTCCTTTATATTCCTAGTTGCATTTTCGATTCTTGATTGTGAGGTGAATTTTGATATTTCTATTATCTTAAGAAGGTCTTTGCTAGCCACGGGTAGGAATTGGTTGACATAGAGATTATATATGAAATTCAGGCTCATTGATGAATAGGTTACTTTTTATGTGAGGCAGTCGATGCAATAACAAAAATTTATGCGTGTGCTGTCTTTGATAGATACTGTTAAGGATGATGCCGTAAGTATGCCTATTTAGAAAAGACTTTTTGTTGAAAAATTAGCAGCAGTGATTAGGAACTTTGATAGTGATGGCATTAATAAGTATAACAAGATAATGATTGCTCCTAATTGTAGAGGATCTTATACTTATGTTCTAAAGAAAATAGGTTTGGACTTGAAAAATAAAGCAACTCCACCAGCTCGACCATCAATTGACGAGCCACCGGTATTGCAATTAAAGGCCTTTTATTCTCACTTGTGTTATGCATTTCTACGGACAACAATACCTTAACTATCATCATTGTGATAGATTTTTTTGTTGCATAGGTTAAGGCCTTGATATTGGTGTTATAGAGGTTTAAAAACGCTATTAGTTGGATCATTGCAGATAATATTGAGATTCTACCCAAAATTTATACTCTTAAGATTTAGCTTAAACTGGAGTGTATACGTTGTATTGGGCATCAGTGTCATTTGAATCCATCTAAGCAAGAGGTGGTAAAGAAGAAGATCATCAAGTGGTTAGACACACGTGTAGTTTATCCTATTATTGAAAACAATTAGTTAATCCTGGTTTAGTGCATGCCATAGAAAGGTGGGATCACTATGGACCTAAATGAGAAGGAGTTAGTTCCCATAAGACCAGTTACGTTATGGACAATTTGTAAGGATTATCAAAAAATAATACTTGGATGTAGAAGTATCACTTTCCTATGCCATTCATAACCCAGATGCTGTACCGTCTAGCAAATAGAGGTTGGTATTGTTTTCTTAATGTTTACTTGAGGTATAATCAAATTACCACTTCCCGAAAGACCAAGAGAAAAACACTTTCCTATTCCCATATGGTGCGTTTGCATTCATCCTTTAGGACTTTGTAATTCTTTCTCCATTTTTCAGTGTTGTATGGTGTCCATATTTTCTGATATGATGGAGGATACCATAGAGATTCTTATGCATAATTTCTCAACTGTGGGTGACTCTTTCAATGACCTTTTGGCCCATTTGGCTATCACACTTCAAAGATATAAGGAATGCAACTTAGTGTTGAATTGGCAGAAGTGTCACTTCATGGTGAAAAAAGGGATATTTTTGGGACACAAGATTTTGATAAAAGGTATAAAGGCTGGCATAGCTAAAATTGGGTTGATTTAAAAATTACCTCCACCTATATCCATAAAAAGTGTTCGAAGCTTCTTGGGTTATGCAAGGTTCTATAGCTGGTTCATCAAGGACTTCTCTAAAATTCCAAATCCATTACTCTAGTTATTAAAGAAGGAGGTGAAGCTTGTGTTTGATTATGCATATCTCACAGCCTTTGAGTGCCTAAAGGAGAGGTAAATTTTTGCTCCCATAATTTTGTCTCATGATCGGTCTCTTCTATTTGAGGTGATGTGTGATGCCAGTGTGGTGTCCCTGGGAGCTGCCCTGGTCTAATTATGTGTGAAAATAATTCATCCCATCTAATATTATAGCAAAGCACTCAACCCCACAAAGAAAAATTTACATGATGACTAAGCAGGGGTAACTTATGGAGGTGTTCGCTTTTAAGAAATTTTAATCCTATTTGATTAAGATCAAAGTCATTGTGAATACAAATCATGAAGCTTTGAGTTACCTTTTGTTGAAAAAAGATGTGAACTTAGGTTGATCTAATAGGTACCATTGTTTTAGGAATTTGACTTTGAGGTCAAAGACCGAAAGGGTATAGAGAATCAAGTTACACACCATCTATCCCGCATAGAAGAGGAGGTAATGATAAAATCATAGGATGAGCATAATATTGATGATACTTTTCCAAATAATAGGGTCTTGGTATAATTACATAACTTAATCCCCTGGTTTGTGAATTTTGCCAATAATTTGTCAAGTGACCTTGTTCCAGAAAACTTGTTATTTCAGTAGAGAAAGTGATTTATGCATGAGGAATGCAAGTTTTTCTAGGATGAACCACATATTTTTTAGTGTGTGTGGATGGTATTTGTAACACCCCGAGTCTGGTAGTCGGAATACCACACGATGCTCATGACCCGAAAGGACCATAAGCTAACCCATGGATGATATTTGTACCTGTACACTGCATAATATTCTGTATAAATGCAGAAATAAAGGTTCAAAGGCCAAAAGGTTCAAAACTATAACATAATTAATAAAACATAACAAATATAGGGGGTATGAAATACCCAAGATAATTGAAATAACTATCTAATTATTATATTCTGAAAAGCCTCAAACTGAATGAACTGTCTGAATAAGGAGTTGATGGGACATGTCCCCAACTAACTGCAACTACTGAAATAAATTAATTAATGAGATAATAAGGTAATGGCCATGTCCTCGAAGGATGAGGAATCACTGCTAACTCTGACTAATGATATTGGAATGCTACTGATGCTCTAAAGCTTGTGCGTTTGAACCTATGGTATAAAACTATAAGACCCCGCAAAGTTCTCTCGTAGTCTGAGCTTTAGAGCATGTCAAGTGAAGTGTAATATGGCCTTAAAAGATCTAGAAATGACTTCCAAAGTGGGAAATATTTTAAACCATGTAGAATTTTGCTAATATCAAATTTTTTCACATAGAGAATTGAATAATCTTTTCTTCGATACCAAATTCTCCCAAATCCGATACTCGGCCGAAGAGTTAGAGCCATTTTAGTGAGACAGTGTTCCACCTGGCCCTTTAGCTCCTCGTGGAGCCAGCCAAATGGCAATTGTCAAATTCCAGTGAGCCTCTATGATTCCAACACATCACGGTGTCTTTCCAGTTCTCAACCAAGATGGCAACGTGATTTCCACCGCGTCGCGCCAAGGCTCAGTTTTATAATTGCCCAATTTCCAGTAAGCTGGCGCGATTATGGCATGTCGCGCCAGCACGTAAACTTGGGATTTTTCCAGTTCTGGATTTTAATTCCAAAGGCAAAAATAGTATTTACCAACCCTTATATATATACTCTTAAACACGAGATTCTGCATATTTATACCAAAATATTGCTGGTTTCTCTCAATTTTCTTCACGAACAAAACCTATAATTTCTAATCCAAGACCCAAGTCATCAAGATTTCTCCGTAAATCTTCCGAGAATCATATAACAAGGTATCTTAGATGTTTATTCTTGGTTTCCTTCCACCCAAGAAGTTCAAGAATCCTTTTCTAAATTCAAAGATCTTATATTTATGAGTTTTCATGATTCATGTGAATTGAAATTGAAGTTCATGTTATTATTGAGTTTTCGTTCATGTTTTGTTTACAAAGTTTCAAGCTTTGATCCTAGTATATGATATTCATGCAATGTACATGATAAACACTCTTCAAGTTGTATGTTAGGTGATGTGTTCTTGTCAATTAAGTCTAGAAATTGTGAATAACCGAAGCATGCTCCCTATATGTTTGATAAAATGCTTATGTGAAGGAATTAGATCCATTATAGCATATTGACTAGAAATCCCCAATTGTGTGTAAGTTCACGCATGCCAAGTGTTTGTTGAAAAGCCTTAGTGAATGAATTGTGACATTTTAGCATGTAATTCACCAATTATGTGCTCTTCAATACATGTAAAATGTTTGTTGTAAGACCTTGTTGAATGGAGTATTAGACAGTAGCATGTCCCTATATTACTACATGTTTATGATTTCCAAGTGCTTGAAGAAATACTTTAATGATTGTAATGGCGAATGAACGTCCATGGTCATGATTATTTAAGATGGTTATGTTTTACTTTTATGTTATCGAGTCTTGGGGGTATTTATACCCGATAAATTAGCTATTTCTTAGAGCCATGACAGTTGTCACGATAGTCTCAGTCAAGCCACGATCCTTAGAACTCAACCAGTTACAGAATTCAGTACTCTCAGATAGTTACTAAACTTACAAAATCTCATTAGCATTCCAGTTTTAGTTCAGTACTCAGCTCAAATCTTAGTAGTATTCAAGAATTCAGTTCAGACCATAGTAACATTCAAGTAATCAATTCAAAAATCAGTATCATTCAGTCAGATAATGAGATCCAGTAGTATTCTGTTAGTCTTCAGAACCAACTTAACTCAGCTTAACTCAGTTGATCAGTATGATCTGTAATAGATTCATCTCAAGTGTAGTACAACTTAAGAAAAAAAATTAGCTAAGATTCATTCAGTTGGGAGTAGGATTTATCACCGAGAGAACCTAGGGATAGGAACTCACCCGTTAGATAGGACTGAGATCCCTAGGAGCAATCCCAAAGTTCCAAAACTACGTAGCTAGCATAGGTACGAGATATCACCCATTAGATAGGACTGACATACTCAGGGATCACCCTTTACTATATTATATATATAGGACTAATCACAGGTGTCACCCGCTAGATAGGATTAACTCCACAAGAGAGGTCTTTACCGGTGGTACGGTACTGACACCCTTCAAACTAGGGTTACAGGTTGGATGCCAACTTATCTAGAAGGGGCATATCAGATAGATGAATACTTCCCAGAGTCTTACTTTTAGAATCAGTCTCAGTAAAGTAAATCAGTTCAGTTGTACAGAGTAAGGACTGTCAGATACAGTCAATCATTATGATTATCAACAGACTCAAAGATCACTTGCTAGATAGGACTGGTCTCTGATTTAGTTAATCAGCTTCAATATCATTAGATGCAAAGACCATCCACTAGATAGGACTGGTCTCAGATTCCATTAAGTACTTATATTATTAGCATATTCAAGGATCACCAACTAGATAGGACTGATCTCAGATTTCTGTCGAGTATTCCCATTATCATTAGATTAAGAGATCAGCCGCTAGATAGGACTGATCTCAACTTTAGTAATCAGTTATCAATATTAGAAGATTTAGTAATCAGTATCTCAGTAGTAGTAGTGATTTCAGATGTCAGCAAAGAAGTATCCAAGAATCAGTATCACAATGATTTCAGTTATGGTTTGTGTATTCATACATATGTCCTCATTCAGTACCCTCATGTTATTCAGTTAATCTATATTCATGCATCAGCCCTTGTATTTAGACTTACCTCATCTAGCATACCAATAGATTTAAATTACTGACGCATATTTTTCTCTTGCGTTGTGGTGTCTTATACCATAGGTTCAGAAGCACGAGATCCAGAACCCCCTTAGTAGTCCAGACTCAGTTAGCAGCAGTAGACGCAGCAGTGAGTTCTATTAATAAGAGGATGATCCTTATTTTACAATGGAATTAGACTCAGTTTATTTTCAGTAGATTGAGTTAGTTGGGTTCATGTCCCATCAACTCACAGTTCAGACAGTTAGAGGTTTTTTAAATAGATGTATCAGCATTTAGTGTTCAGTTTTGAGTATTTTAGATGTTTTGCACCTTATGGATAGTTTTCACTAGTTTTCCCTATTTATTATATTATATTATATAGTGCTCAGGTACATATATCAGTAGAGGGTTAACTTGTGATCCTTCGGGATCATGAGCACCGGGTGACGTTCCGATTCTAGAAAATTAAGGAATTACAAAAACACTATAGTGCAAATGCGTTAGTACATTTTAATGCACTGGTATACATGTGAGGTAGGATGAATGCAAAGGGTTCACATGAATGAGCTATAATAACTGACTGAATAACATGAGCATGAGAATACATGCATGAATACATACTAACTCTAACTGAGTTCGTGACAACATTATTACTGAATCTGAGTACTAATAACATGATATACTGATAATTGTGTAACTAAAATAACAAATATTGAGTGACTATATCTAAAAGTCTAGTTTCTGATGGAACAAGCTGAGTTTCGTACTGTTTTAAGATGACTGTATCTGACAGTCCTGAAACCTGTAGAACTATCAGAGTTTTATTACTGAGGCTGAATGACTATATCTAATAGTCCTGATTCTGTACTAAAACTATGGGAAGTAGTCATCTAACCGACATGCCCCAACTAAATCAATATAGCAGAGGTGGGGTCCAATCTGTAACCCCAATTAGAAGGGTGACAATACCTCACCACTGGTAAGGACAGGCAGTGGGAAACACTCATCTGATAGTGTCCCCAAAAGAGAATGGTGGGGCTCTCATCTTATAGTGCTTATCCATCTTATCAACCCTCATCTGATAGTGTTGATGTCTCATCCTATGCTGGCTACATAGTTCTGGAACACAAGGATGACTTCTAAGAATCACACCCTCATCTGACAGTGTGTGTTCCTATCCTTTTGTTCACTCGGTGCTAATTCCTAGTCCCATCTGAATAGACACTAAACATGATTAACTGAACTGGACTAAACTGAATTAACGGAGTTCCGTTGACTGACGGAATACTACTGAGATTACTGAGTTTTCCTGATTCATGAAACTGACTAAATTCTATGGATCATGACTTGACTGAGAGTATCTTGAAAACATGACACTGATTCTAGGCACACAACTAAATTTTACCCTACAAGTACCCCTAGGAATCGATTGGAAGAAACTAACAAAGCATGACTTTCTTGAATACATGACCAACATCAACAATACATAATATAGTAAGTTGGAGATTTCATGAAGTACAAGCTCTAAAGCACCACAATGGCTACATATATCCATAATTCATTAACTAAGACATTTTATCAAACACTAGACATGCATAAAATTGTACATAAATGGGGATTTCATATTGTTATACTAGTATGGCACTTTTCCTTCACATAGGTATTTAATCAAACACATAGGGTGCATTCTTTGGTTATACAATCATCAACACATCTAATAATCATGGATACATTAATCAACTTGTAAATTGAAGGGGTTTATCATGGTTATTATGCAACTCCTCATATAGTAGAGTCAATAATTGGAAGAATGTAATTTAAAACATGAATCAAAACCACACAACATCATGAATATGAAATTTTAATTCTATTTTAATTATGAATATTCATAAATACATAAATCTTGGATTTTGAAAAGAGATTCTTTAGCCTTATGGGTGAAAGGGACCTATGAATCAACACATGACATACCAGGGTTGTGAGCTTCTTGAAGTTCTTGGACTTGGAGAACTCGAAATCTATTAGTTTTTTGAAGAATGATTGGGATCTACTTCTTGGGGATTATATTTGAGGAAAAAAAATCCTAATTTCATGTTATAGATGGATAATGAACTTATGAGCCTTGGGCTGACATAATTAGGGTTAAAACGGATTGAAAAGACCCAAATACCCTTTTTAAAATGACTTTAAAATAACTAAACAAACTATACGATGATGGATGCAATGGTCCATCGCTAGGTCAAAGGTCCGTCAGTCCTGACCATCGCACCTGGGCAGAATAGGGGTTCGCTGTCTCTACTACAGTGGATTGGGCGACAGTCCATCACTAGCTCGATGTCCTGTCATCCTGAGTCGTTTCTCTTAGGAAGAAGGTGGTCTCACTTTCTCTATTGTGAGGGTTTGGGTGATGGTCCATCGCTATCTAGATGGTCCGTCGGCCCTCATTGTTGCACCTAAGCAGTTTTGACTGCTTTCTACAAAACGGCCATAACTTTCTACCTCGATATCAGAATTGGATGAAATTGGTATCGTTGGAAAGCTAATTTATTTTCCCACATGACAAAAAGTGAAAATATTAAAAATTTTACGTATATAAAAGTGGATTCATCTTTCAAAGTAAGTTTCTAACATACTCGGGATAATTTTAAGCTAGGTAGAAGTATGGGGTATTATAATATCTCCCCCTTGAGAATATTCATCCTTCAATGAGACTGAGAAAGAGGGGAGAAGATAAACTGATGTACATACTGAACATGAATGACTAGAACATGATTTCATAAAAGATATAATTGATAAATGAATATATCATACTAACCACGGATATCTGATGCATATGTAACTGATTCATGAATGCATGACTGAGTGTTCTGAGAAACGAAGTTTCTCACCATGAGAATGCATATCTGATGTATAATTATATAACTGAACTGGTGCTTGAATATATGACTGAATATGCAATGGAATTTAATAACAAGTTTATAATGGAATTCTATACATGAAATGGATAGCAAGCTTGTAACTGAAATCTAAACATGAAACTGAAAGACTTAAGGAGAACTATTACCTTGAGCTATATCTGAGTTTGAAGAGAAGAGGTGAGAATACTTGGTCCGCATGTCTGCTTCGGCTTCCCAAGTAGCTCCCTCAATAGACTAGTTCTGCCAAAGAACATTAACTAGAGGGACTTCTTTGTTCCTTAGTCTACGAGTCTGATATTCTAGGACATCGACTCGAATGTCTTCATAAAGGAGGTTGTTCTGAAAATCTATGCTCTGATAGGGACTACGGTTGCTGGGTCACCTATACACTTCTTGAACAAAGAGACATGGAAGAATAGATAAACTCATGCCAGATCTGAAGGCAACTCTTGCTCATAAGCTACCTTGCCTAAATGACTGAGAATCTTGAAGGGACCAACATATCGAGGACTGAGCTTTCCCTTCTTGCCGAACCAATTCACTACCTTCATGGGAGAGAATTTTAAGTACACATAATCACCAATCTTGAACTCAAGATCCTTTCTGTGCACATCTGCATAAGACTTTTGTTGGCTCTGAGCAGCCTGGAGTCTTTCTGTGATCAACTGGACATTCTCTAATGCATCGAAAACTAAGTCAGGCCCTATGACTTAGGCTTCACTAACTTTGAATCAACCGATTGGAGATCTGCACGTCCTACCATAGAGAGCTTAGAATGGAGCCATCGAATACTAGAATAATAGTTGTTGTTGTATGCAAACTCACTCAAAGGCAAGTGGTCATCCCAAATCCCTTTGAAATCGATTATACACGCCCTTAACATATCTTCTAAAGTCTAAATGGTCCTTTATACTTGACCATCTGTCTGAGGATGAAATACTGAAAGGGAACGAATGGTCCAACATAAGACATGACTTAAATGCTTTCTAGAAATAAGAAAATTTGGATAAATCTGAGATAAAAGATATGAAAAATTATATCTGACCATCTCTCTGATGAAAGTTGTATGAGATGAACTTGGGTACCAAGACTCTATGAACCTTTCTAGAAATGAGTGACTTGGTCATCTGTCTGAGTATAATAAACCCCATGCAACTGAATCTCTGAGTACGTTTTGGCATAATCTTGGTAATGAGGCATACCAAGAAAATGACTGACTTGTCAACTTCTATTAACCAATTATAAGGATATATATACTAACTTTTTTCTTATCTATCTTATTTTTTGAATGT
The DNA here is from genome assembly GCA_030864225.1 of Capsicum baccatum var. pendulum. Lineage (NCBI taxonomy): Eukaryota > Viridiplantae > Streptophyta > Magnoliopsida > Solanales > Solanaceae > Capsicum > Capsicum baccatum. The sequence goes on from CM061554.1 coordinate 187,947,839, forward strand.
AGTAATCTTTTCTGCATGCAATCTTTTCTTTTGATTCTCTTTTGTAAAATTTTTCCCATATAGAGGTTAGTGTTAAGTGCGCCTTTATGATAAGTAGTGTGCACCAATGAGCTTTGGAAAATACAAATACATGTCTTGTAATTTACAAATGGAATATGCATGGAGATGATAACAATGCTTATACTTTGTTCTGGAGATGACTCATAATTGTTAACTTGACAAGACTGGAAAAGCTTCTTTTCTATTTCACTTCTAAACCTAGAGATAATTCTGAACTACTCTGAACCCACATGTCACCCTCTTCTGAATCGAATAAATGAATGCTTAGGCTGGTAAGCTGATGGATTTCCTAAGCTAAATTTTTCTTACTATCCTCAACATGAGCAAAACTACCCATAGACAGTCTACTGAGAGTGTCGGCCATGACGTTGGCCTTGCCCTAATGATAAAGGATACTCATGTCAAAATCTTTCAAAAGCTCTAACCACCTTCTCTGACGAAGATTGAGATTTTTTTAAGAAAAGACATACTGAAGGCTCTTATGATATGTGAACACATCTACATGAACTCCATATAGATATGTCTCCAAATCTTTAAGGAAAATAATACAGCTGCTAACTCTTGATCATGAGTTGGATAATTCTTCTCATGGGGTTTAAGTTGCCTGGAGGCGTAGGCTATGACCTTAACATGCTGCATGAGGACACAACTCAAACCTACTCTGGATGATCATAATATACCACGAACCCATCTAGACCATCTAGAAGAGCTAAGACTATAGTCGAGGTAAGTTGAGTCTTTAACTCCCGAAAACTCTTCTCGCAAGGATCTGACCACTGATACCTGACTTTTCTCTAAGTTAATCTAGATAGAGGGGCTGTAATAGAAGAAAATCCCTCAAAAATCATCTGTAATAAACATCCAAACCCAAGAAACTCCTTATACCTGATAGAGAGATAGATCTGGGGCAGTTTCTTACTGCTTTAGTCTTTTAAGAATCAACCCTAATGCCATCACCAGAAATGATATGACCATAGAATGTTACTGAACTTAGCCAAAATTTGCACTTAAAAAACTTTTCAAACAACTGATGATCTTTACGTGTCTGAAGTACAATTTTGAGATGGTGTTCCTGATCGATCTCTCTGCGAGAATAAACAAGGATGTCTTCTATGAAGACTATAACAAACATATCCAAGTACTACTTGATAACTCAGTTCATTAAGTCCATAAAAGATATTGGGGCATTGGTAAGACCAAAGGACATAACTAAGAATTTGAAGTGACCGTACCGAGTATGAAAGGCTATTTTTAAAATGTCACATTCTTCGACTCTGAGGTGATGATATCCTGCTTTGAGATCTATCTTAGAAAAATATTTGGCACCCTGATGTTGTCAAACAAGTCATTGATTCAGGGAAGAGGATACTTGTTCTTGACCATGACTTTATTGAGCTAATGGTAATCAATTCATATTCTAAGAGAACTGTCTTTCTTGCACACGAATAAGACTGGTGTTCCCCATAGGGACACACTTAGTCCAATGAATCCCTTATCAAAGAGATCCTTCAACTGCTTTTTCAATTCTCTAAGTTTTGCTGGTGTCATTCTGTATGGAGGAATAGATATAGGTTGAGTATCTGGAAAAAGATTAATGTAGAAGTCTAGTTCCCTTTCAGGAGGAATTCCTAGAAGATCTTCGGGAAAGACATCTAAATATTCATTTACTACTTAGACTGATTCACGACTGGGAGTTTCAGAACTTGTGTCCTTAAGTCGAACAAGATGATAGACATATCCTTTAGATATTATTTTTTGTGCCCGAAGGTAAGAAACAAGCTGACATCTTAACGATAAAGTACTACCTCCCTACTCTAGGACAGGTTCATTCGAAAACTGAAACTAAACTATTCTATTTCTACAGTCAACTGTGGAATAGCAGAAATAAAGACAGTCCATGCCGAGAATGACATAAAATTAGTCATCTCTAATTCAACTAAGTCTACTAAGGTAACTTTTTGAAATGACACAACCGGGCAGTTCTTGTATACTCACAGGGCTATGATGGTTTTACCCACTGGGTAGATACTGAAAAGGGTTCTGCTAGAATTTTAGGACTGGTTTCGAAATTGCCTTCAATATAGGAGTAACAAAAGACAAAGAAGCTCCTAGATCTAGCAAAGCATAAACATGCACATGAAAGATCTGTATTATACCAGTAACCATATCAAGATAATTTTCCCAATCTTTCCTAGAAAGTCAATTTAGGCATTGCCCACTAGTAGCGCTGGAGGTGGCACCCTACTGGTTTGGGTGATCAGACTGAGCTAAGAAACGGTTCTCCTGAACCTGAGGACCTGGCTGAGGACAGTCTCTAACTCTGTAGCTTGGCCTGCTACATCCAAAATAGACATCGCTGCATTACTAACACTACCCTAAGACTTAGAACTTGGCACTCTATCTCTATTACCATCCTTAAACTTAAGAGCTGGAGCACTAGATGAAGAAGAAGTTGGAACTGATAAATTAGGACAAAACTGAGAATGGTATCCTCCTCCTGATTTGGGCAGAGCAATGTTAAAACTACCTATCTTTGCTCTTTTATTTTACTTCTTCATCATCTTAATATTTTGCTCCTCTATCTGATGAGCATGAGTCATAAGCTTGGCTATGTTTATGTCACTATTCAACATCATAAACCTACAATCATTTACCACACTATCATTTACCCCAGAGACAAACTTACTCATCTTGGACCTGCTATCTACAACCACATAAATGGAATATTTGGCTAATTGAGTAAACTTAAGAGAATAATCTTTCACCATCATGTTGCCCTACCTGAGGTTGATAAATTCCAACACCTTAGCTTCTCTTAGCTCTAGGGGAAAGAATCTATCTAAGAATTCAGTGACAAACTCCTCTTACTCAATAGGCCCTGCATCATCAGGCATTTCTGACTTTTACTATTTAAACCAATTATGAGCAACATCCTACAACTGATATACAACTATCTCAGTACTATCACTAGGTGTAAGCCTTATAATCTCAGTACACTTTTGAACCTGATCGATGAATTTCTGAGGGTCCTCATCTAACTTAGACTAGAGAAAGAATAAAGGATTTATTTGGGTGAAGTCTCGAATCTTGGCTGCAGATGAATTGGCCACTGAGTGGGCCATAATAACAGCTAGTCATTCATCCTGAGCAACAACTGACTAAGCAAGATTAGAGAATGTAGCTATGAACTCTGCATGAGATACGTGTTCACCAAAAGGATCTTCGGGCTGAGGGGATAGATGATTCCCATTTCTAATTTTAGGAGGCATGTTTTGTAGAAGAAAGGGAGAAATGGATTTGACTGAGAGATTGACTTATGATTATGCTCACTAGCATGATATAAATACTGAAAGAAGGGAAACTATTCCTAAAACATCTTATAGCCTCATGCACATAAATGTGGCGCGCAACACACCCATATACAAGACTCTACTAGATATGGCTTTCAGACTTCCTAGGACACTATTGAACCTTAGGCTCTGATACCAAGTTTGTAATGCCCCGAATCTGGTACCCAAAATGTCACACGGTGCTCGTGACTCTGATGACCATAATCTAATCCATGACTGATATATGTACCTATACACTTCATAATATACTATATAAATGCAGAAATAAAGATTGAAAGGCCATAAGGTTCAAAACTGTAACATAACTGATAAAACATAACATCTGGAGAGGGGGTATGAAATACCCAAGACAACTAAAATAACTATCTGAACATTCTCGTCTAAAAAGCCTCTAACTGACTGAACTGTCTAAATAAGGAGTTGATGAGACGTGTACCTAACTAACTCTAACTACTAAAATAAATTAATTACTGAGATAATAAAGTAAGGGTCATGTCCTCGAAGGATGAGGACTCACTGCTAACTCTGACTGCAGAGACTGAATGCTATTGATGCTCTTGAGATCATGCTTCTGAACCAATGGTATAAAACACCATAGCATAAATGCGTCAGTATATTTGAATATATAAGTATGTATATGAGGTAGGCTGAATGCAAAGAGTTCACATGGATGAACTTACTAACTGACTAAATAACATAAGCGTGAGAATACATAAATGAATACATAATAATTATAATTGAGTTCATGATAACATGATTACTGAATCTGAGTACTAATAACATAACATACTAATAACTGTGTAACTAAAATAACTAATACTAAGCAATTGTATCTGACAGTCTAGTTTCTGGTGGAACTAGCTGAGTTTCTTACTATTCTAAGTTTACTGTATCTGACAGTCCTGAATGTTATAGAACGATCTGAGTTATATTACTAAGACTGATTGATTGTATCTGACAGCCCTAATTCTGTACTGAAATTGTGGGAAGGAGTCGTCTAACCAATATGCCCTAAATAAAGCAATATGGAGGAGTGGGTTCTAATGTGTAACCCCAATTGGAATGGAGTCAATACCGCGTCACTGGTAAGGACAAGCTGTGGGAAACCCTCATTTTACAGTGTCCCCAAATGAGAATGGTAGGGCCCTCATAGGATAGTTCTTATACTCCTCATCAACCCTCATTTGACAGTGTTGATGTTTCAACCTATGTTGGCTCATAGTTCTGGAATGCAAGGATGACTTCTAAGAATCACACCCTCATCTAATAGTATGTGTTCCCATCCTTGGGTTCACTCGATGCTAATTCCTACTCCTATTTAAAAAGACACTGAACATGATTGACTGAACTAGACTAAACTAAATTAGCTGAGTTCTGTTGACTGATAAATACTACTGAGATTACTGAGTTTTCCTGAGTCATGAGACTGACTGAATTCTATGGATCATGGCTTGACTGAGAGTATCTTCAAAACATGACACTGATTCTGGGCACATAGCTAAATTTTTTGGTACAAGTACCCCTCGAATTTGATGGGAAGAAACTGACAACGCATGAATTTCTTGAATATATGACCAACATCAACAATCCATAATATAGTAAGTTGGAGATTTCATGAAGTACAAGTTCTAAAGCACCATAATGGCTACACATATAGCTATAATTCATTTACTAAGGCATTTCATCAAATACTAGATATGCATAAACTTGTATATAAATGGGCATTTCATATTATTATACTAGTATGGCACTTTTCCTTCACATAGGAATCTAATCAAACACATGGGTAGCATGCTTTGGTTTTACAATCATCAACACATCTAAAAATCACAGATCCATCAATCAACTTGTAAATTGCAGGGGTTTATCATGTTATTATGCAACTCTTTATATACTAGGGTCAATCATTGGAAGAACGTAATTTAAAACATGAATCAAAACCCCACAACATCATGAACATGACATTTCAATTCTATTTAAATCATAAACATTCATAAATACACAAATCTTGTATTTTGAAAAAGAGATTCTTGATCCTCATGGGTGAAAGGGACCCATGAATCAACACATAACATACCTGGGTTGTGAGTTTCTTGAAGTTCTTGGACTTATAGAACTTGGAATCTCTTAGTTTTTTGAAGAATGATTCTGTTCTTATTCTTGGGTATTATCTTTATTAAAAAAACACTAATTTGATGTTATAGATAGATAATAAACTTATGAGCCTTGGTCTCATATAATTAGTGGTTAAAACGGGTGGAAAACACCCAAATACCCTTTTAAAAATGACTTTAAAATAACTGAACGAACTATATAATAGTGGGTGCAATGGTCCGTTACTGGGTTGATGGTCCATCGATCCTGACTATTGGACCTGGGTAGAATAGAGGTTCACTGTCTCCGCGACAATGGCTTGGGCGATGGTCCATCACTAGCTCAGCATTACATCGGCCTGAGCCATCGCCCTTAGGTAGAAGGTAGTCTCACTACCTCTACTTCAATATTTTGGGAGAGGTCCATCGCTAACTCGATAGTCCGTCAACCATCATCATTGTACTTGGGAAGTTTTGACTACTTTCTATAAAACAGTGATAACTTTCCACCCTAATATTGGATTTGGACGAAATTGGTATCGTTGGAAATCTAATTCATTTTCCCACATGAAAAAAATTAAAAATCATAAAATTTCCACATATATACTAGTAGATTCGTCTTTCAAAGTAAGTTTTTAACATACTCGGGATGATTTCATACTAGTTAGAAGTACGACGTATTATAGTATATTTTAAAGGTGTATTTCCAATATTGAGATAATATGTATTCTTGAGGCCTATTACTCATCTCTAGTTAGGGGTCACCATAGTGGTACTCGCACATCCCATAATATCTTGCAGTGTTGTTTCTATTGACCAACTATTATAAATATCCACATAACTATGCTCGTGTTGTGATCAATCTCAGTGCAAAGAAAGCATCTCGTAGAAGTATGAGTCACCATAACACTTATTCTTGAGCTTGAGTTGATTGATATGTAGGGAATTGATTTTATGGGTCCATTTATGAGTTTGTATAGTATAAAGGATATATTGGTAGCAGTTGATTATGTTAATAAATAGGTGGAAGCAGTTGTTCTTCCCAATATTAAGTGTCGTAGTATTACAATATTTGTGAAAAAAGAATATTTTTTCTCAATTTTAAACTCTATGTGTTATTATTAAAAATGGTGGGTCCTAGTTTTGCAATCATTTGCTTAAGGTCTTGCTTGAAAAATATGGTCTGAAACATAGGATGTCAACATATTAGCATCCATTGACTAGTAGGTAAGTTGAGGACTCCAATCGTGAGATTAAGTCCATATTGGTAAAGACTGTGAAGGTCGATAGGACTAGTTGGCCAAGAAAGCTAGAAGATGCACTTTGGTCTTGCCAGACAACTGTGAAAATTCCCATCAGTGCCTCTATATATCATCTTTTCTATGTCAAGGCATTTCACTTGCCGGTTGAACTTGAGTACAAGGCACTATGTTAATTGAAGAAGCTAAATTTTATATTGGGTGAAGTAAATTGGAGGATGAGTAAGGTCGATGAATTGGATGAACTTTACCTCTTTTCTAATGAGAGTTATACTTTTATATGGAAACTATAAAGTTATACCATGATAAGAAGATTGAGAAAAAGGTATTTCAGCCTGGTGATATAGTCTTGTGGTATAACTCGATGCTTCGCTTGTTTCCAACGAAGTTAAAGTCTAGGTGGTATGGACCATTCACCATGGTTAAAATATTTTCTCATGGTTCAATTAAGCAAAATAGAGATGGAGAATCCCCATTCATGGGGAACGAACATCATGTTAAGCATTATATGGGGAGTATAGAGGAATTGAAGGTTTTTCATGATGTAAGCCTTGGAAAAGTTTTAGTAGCCAAGGAAACTGAGTCATGTCGCGACATTAAAGATGGCACTGCATGGGAGGAAACCCATATTCTTGTCGGTGAAATTTTAGTAACCAACAAAGCCACTTTGTGTCGCAATGTTAAATTAAGTATTACATGGAAGGCAACCCATGTATAGTACTTATTACATTATAGGGTAATCTGTGTGTTCAGTGTGTAGGGTTGAAAGATGGAAGAGAGGACAAAAATTTTTTTTGGTGTCTAGTTCCTTAAGGGGAACACTATAAGCCATAGGGTCACCCTACAACTTATGACCAGGCCCGTTAGAAGAATCCCAGGTGAAAGCTTCTAGGTAAGTAGTCTTTAAAGTCTTGACGACTTGTAGAACGAGTCATTGTCAATGACTATGACTCATCACCTTGAGTCATCATGACTAAAGACCCAAGTAAGAATGAATTTTAAATAAAAGAGGGATCCAATGACTCATATCCACTGACTACGAATTGTTGTGAGGATTCATCATTAGTGCCAAAATTGCGAACACAATGGGCTGAATTTACTCGATTTACTCAAAATATAAGGGAGTTAAAATCCCAAATTATTCCCTTTTCATTTTTAAAAGCCTAAACTCCCTCGACTTTCCATAACTAGTTCTCCAAATCAAAGTACTCTCCTAATCATTTTCAAACACCCTATTCTAGTTCAAAATACTCCAAAATAGGTCAATTTTCTCATCTCAAGAACAAGGCTAATTGTTAACCTAACATTTTTCTCAACTCCAAAGTAAGTGTACTACTATTTTTTACTACTTTGTAAGTTATGCTTCATTATTAAGTGGAATTTTCTTTGAATTCTAAGTTAATAACGTGCCTAGGGTTAAATCTAAATTGAAGGATTCTTGAGAAGTTACTATCATTATGAAAATGGAGAAAGAACTTGAGTTGGGGAATGAACTATGGAACAAATTATAGGAAATTATGGGAATATGGGGAACTTGATGATTGGAATATTTAGTCCTCAAGAACTATCTTTACCATCTTTATTGAATCGGTTGCGACAAGTATTGTAATGACACATAGGGTAACTTAACGAGTCATTTGGAGACTCATAGCTACTAGTAATATGTAGTGGGTGAGGATAAAAGTCCCTTAGTTAGACTACGAGTTACTTAACGAGCCATTGGGTGATCCAATGACTCATTGGGTCGATTAATAGTGTGACAGTGTGAGCACATAACTGTAATCTGACCTTATGACTGACAGGATAACTCTTAGACTCTGGAAATGAGTCATATCCTTAATATTAGGGTGCCCAAGAACTATTACAATGTTCCTTTTTTATTTATTTTTTCCTTGACCTATTAGTAACCAAATTGTGTATTCCCTCATGTAAAATGGCACCTACGAGCAACTCTTCAAAGAGCACTTAGCAGACCTAAAAAAAGTAGGCTTATTCTACCACTCATCAATGTAGGGACAATCCCTTATAACAAGTCCAACAATTCTCTGGAGAAATATCCCATCTTGAATCCAATGGAACAAAGGAGAAGTTTATCCTAGGATAATAAGGGTAAGGACAAAATAGAGAATCTGAGCTACTCACCACAATAGTTAGGCCCTTAATAAAGAATCTGTATGAGTCACCACTACCCTACCCTCCCTAATTTGAAGAGAAAGAGAAGTCAGAGTTAGAGATAGGCCCTGGCAAGGGTAAAGAAGGGGATAAAGATGTTGTATCTGGTAGCGAATCCTATAGTAGAGATTGTCAATCAAATTTGAAGTGGTGAGAAGAGTAAAGAAAGACATTCTAGTGAAAGTGTATTAGTGGATATTCCTCCTCCACCACCACTCTAGCCCACTCTATAGATTAAGCCTACCCTACTGCCCATCAATAACTGATAGGGGTACCTCAGGATTCATGAATTATATGATCAAAAAAGTGTAATTGTACTAGTATAGGGAAGACAAAGAGGGGGTTCTACCTTGAGCCCAAGTAGAGAACTGTGGGCATGTCTGATATGCCTAAGTCCAAGGCCCAGTTTAAGAAGTATCACTTTGAATGGATGATGAGAGCCTTCGGTATATATAGCTCAACACTATTCCAAGATTTTTATGTAGCTTTTTTAATAGAGATGAGGAGAATGTATCAATAAGGGTTGTCATGGAAGGGAGGTGATACCCTGCACTTATTGATTATCTGAGGTATTTGGGTGAAAATCTCCACTCAAACTATATCAAGGTTTCTTTATAGAGCATAGTTTTATCTCCCTATAGATAGTTTAGATATTGATCACCACATTGACAAAATACAAAAGATGAAGATAAAACAGATCAGTACAAATGATAAGTACATGTATTTTAAGTAGATTGCAATGATTATTGCTATGGGGTGGGAGGTGGCGTCTTAGTTTATAGGTCTATCTACTTAGATTACAAAGGCTAGATTAAATTTTGCAGCCAAGTATGGTGGACTTCTATTCGATATCGGTTGATCCCGACTATGGGGGACAATGTGTTGAGTCGTGATAGAGTCATATTGGTCACTTGTATTTTGGAGCATTACGAGATTCATGTAGCCAATATCCAAATGAGGGATATTCATGACTAGGTAGTGCATATTGATACCAACTTGGCCTTTCCTTATTTATTGGTGAAGATATGCTTAGATGAGCAAGTTTTGGTGATCTAAGAGGTTGATCAATTTTTGATAATCCATATGACCACAAACTTGGGGTTGATTCGAGACTATGCCAACCCAATTTTGAAGGTCAAGGTTTGTTGTTCAATTTTTAAGGCAGCTCTCTAGGCCATCAGGTAGATAGATAGTTATATTTTAAATTTTTCTATCCTTGATGAAGCCCCCATAGAGAATGCCTGATCTTAGCCACAGGCCTTCAAAAATACAGCAGGGTCCTCACAGTCCCTAAATCTTCCTCCAACTTTGAGACCATACACTTTTCATCCACTTCTAGGTGAATATGTTTTTGTCTCCCACTAGTTCATGACAAGTATTCTGAAGTTATTAGGTATACTCAAGCGCAAAGTGACCATTATTAAGGAGGGGGTACAACCATGGGTAAAAAGTAGATAAGGATCAATATGTGGGGTATGAAGACTGAATTTGATAGCTTTAGCAGTAGATTAGGCAAAAATTGGAGGGAGTTCAGGCTTCAGATCTGGCGGGTATGCATATTGAGTTGGTTTTATTAAGGGTTGTTATTGAGGACATAGTTCCAAGGTTATTCCCCACTTTCCCTATTATTAAGGAGGTCCTATTGATGAGGTGATAGATATTTGGGGTACAAAATTTAAGGAGAATACTATTAATGATGAAAGTAGAGAGAAGTCAAGAAAGCAAAGAAAGAGTTATAAGGAGTGGGCAGCACGGGTAACTAGTCTACAGACTTCACAAGACCACTTATCTGAGGTCTATAATATTAAAGCAGAAGATGGAAGCTCCCTAATGAATGATATAATTGTTGCAGCCATAACAGTTGAGAGTGGGAGTGCCCAATGTGCCTCCCAAGATCCAGCCACCATTGAGTGCATTGGCTACTACTAATGCCACTATTGATGTGATTATCTAGGTAAGTGTTTATACCTTGTTTTTATGTTATAGTTATGCACTGGCGTATACCACAACTATGGGTTTTTCTTTCTATGTTTCTTTTCCTCTCAACCATATTATCATTGTAGAACTAGTATGTTTAGGCCATATTGTGTTCTATGTTTTGTGTTATCTTTTCTTTGTGTTTAATTAATGGAAAAATAAGGAAATAAAAAGCAGTTTACATGTTTTGTTTGTTCTGAAAAAAATGATATCCCTCCAAAAAATTTTCAACTATGTGATGTAATTATTTGTATAACTATTGTGAATCTTGTTGTGGAATTAGGAGTAGGAACAAAATAATCATAGCTTAGCATTTCCAGGAACTGGATAGGTAGTAGTTGGTAATATAACCCTATACCATATTTGTGTGAGATACTTTCCTAGTTCTTTGCGTGCATTTAATTCATAACTAGCTCGATTAGTCTTTCCTAGGTTGTAGGATAGCTGGCAGGATATGATCATAGGATATTTTGACTTAGTCCCTCTTATCCTAAATAACCATCCAACTATGAATAAATATCCCTTGTTTATGACTTAGTCCACTTTTCACCTAAGTAACCATCTAAATATGAATAAATATCCCTTCACCTCTGATTCGAGCCTACACCTATTACTTGTTTTCACCTTTTCACCTTCCTAATTAATTATAATGAACCTATTTTAGCCTTGTTACCTCCTTAGACACTATACACCTAACTCAGGAAAATCACCTATGTTATTGGTAGATAGCATAGGGGTGGGTGGTTTAAATTAAGTATACAAAAGGGTGTAATGTAAAAGAAAAAGAGAGTAAGGTTGGGTGTGATTAAAAAGAGACAAAATAAACAGATTAAAAAAAGAATAAATAAAGAGCAAAAAGAAAACCATACCCAATCTAAAATAAATCAATAAAGGAGAAAATGGAGAAATAAAAGAGTAATGGTTGAGAAGTGGAGACAAAATATATATGTCATGTCAAGGAGGGCTAGTCACTGGATCCAAAATGTATCATACCATCCACAAGCTTGCATTACAGGCCGAGTAAAGCCCTATAGTGATCTTAGTCCAACTGTCCAAAAAACCAAGGTATAGAAATCAGGGAAAGCCTATGGTATTCTTTATACATTAATTAGAACCTCTTTTGTAAGTTTGAGTTTCTTTACAAAGTCCATTACATTGACATAATATGGCACTATACGAGTTGGGACTTTTTTCTGTGAGAGTACATGAGTTATGTTGTTAATGGCTTATCTATTTGAATAATGCAGATTGCATATATGTTTGATTGTTTGTTGTAACGCCCTGCATTTTGGGATAAATTATAGACCATGATTTCGATGTGTTGATAAACCCCGAAGCCATAAAATCATATGGCATTACGGCATGTTAATTAATTGTGTAGCATGTGAATCCATTCAAGCTTGAATTTAGACCATAGAGGTCCTTCAACTCAAGGACGAGTTGAAACTATTTCGATCGACTAAGTTTTAGTGGATGTAGTAAAGTGTGTCAGCTTTCATCGACTATAACTCTTTGTATATGCTGAATTATAGAACCTACTAAGTGTCAAATGATAGGTCTTTGATTTAGCTTTGCAACGATACCAATTTTGCTTAAATCTGACACCAGAGCAAGAAGTTATGGCCTTTCAAAGTGATATGCGTTACCTAACCAATCTCCCATAGCCACTGGAAAGCATAGATGATAGCCTAGGCAGCGCCTTTGTAAACATAGGCAATAGCCTAGGCGGCGCCTATGTAAAACATAGGCGATAACCTAGGCGGCTCCTATGTAAACATAGGTAATGGGATGGGCGGCGCCTATGTAAAGAATTCAAGTGACTTAAACACTCCATTTTGGGGACAAAATGGTCTTTTTCCACCCTTACTTAGCCCTAAAACACGAAATTCAGTTCCAAGGACCCCAAAATACACCCTCATTCATCAAAAGTGCTCAAGGTTTCTCCTTAGGGTTTCAAAGTAAACACCCAAATAGTTCAAGATTAGATCGTAGGTTTTCGAAGATAATTACATATTTGGAATCACCAATCCGCAAGCTTCAAGAAACATCTATTATCTTTGGAAATAGAGGTACGTGGGGTTATCTCAAAAATCTCATGGGCTTTAAAAATTCATGTTTTCAAAATGGGGGTTTTGAAATTACGAATATGATTATGTTTAAAATGTCTTATGATATTGATTTGGTCTTTAGGCCTAATTCCAATGTGATTTGATATATTATATATGGATATGCATGTGTTTCATAATGATGATAAATTGAGAGCATAATTTACATGGAACCCCTCTCTTGATATGATATTGTTGTAAGCTTTCATATGATATGAATCTGACATGGGGGATTCCCTGCGGTATACTCATATGGAGGGGAATACCAGCTCCAACTCGTGGTGGCTACTTGGATTGAAGGCCTGGCCACCAAGCACCAGAGGCGGATTCCACATATCCGTGGAATTACAATTGTAGGGTATTCCACCTAGCTCAATCGCATTACATTGGTATTGAAAACTATTGCATTATGCCTATCTGTTTTCAAATGATTTGATATGAAATTGCTTATAATAACTCTCAACTATATTTTATAAAAATATTATGTTTTGTTTTGATATCTCTGCGTGCCAGTACTTTTGTCCTGACCCCTCTCCCTCTCCAACCTCTCAAGTTTAGACCAGTCTCGGGGTCAAGAGAATTAGTAGATCATTCAGACAGAGTTGCAGAGACAAGTGGTGAGCCTTCTATGTTTCGAAAGGTCTTTATGTCCTGTAGTCCTTTTATCTTATACTTATTTTTGGGGTCAATTGGGGACCTTGTCCCAGTTTATATACAGTTACTTGACTCAGTCATTTGTTTGAGATTTTCGCAAGCAGTTGTTTAGAGGTTGATTGATGTCGAGGGAACTTTATTTTCTCGCTATTGGTTCTTTTCATATTTATGACCATGTTTCTGAATTATTGTGTATCTTCCGCATTATTTTGATCATATGAATTAGGTGCGTGATTACCAGATAGATAGGGGTGTTTTAGGACTCCATGGTTCGAAATGCTCATCACGGTCAGGCCCTGGTTCGGGTCATGACATTTGTTGTTAATGTAATTCCATGGGTTGTGCTATACAGTTCTACACAATGTTTCGAAAAGTTTGAAATACGGTGGCATAAGAGTTTTTAAGTTGAAATTGTGTTGATTGTCATAGGTGCCTTGGGTTGGTCTTAGTCAAGAATTGTATTGGGTTATTATATGCTTGTTTCTTGAGGATATGCAAATGTTCTTAGATAAAAGTGTTGAGGTTCCATGGTTTCATGGAACTTTTGATGCTTAAAGCAATGAAATTATGCAAGTTCGTATGTCTTTTTTGTTAGATATGATGTGCTTTGTGTTTGTTCTGCAAGAAAATAGGGTTAGAAGTGAATAGAATAAATAAAAGAATAAAAAACTAAAGAAAATAAAGTCTCTTCTTGGACAACAAGTCATTGGGTAACATTATGACTCATCATCCAAGTCGTTATACAACTAGTGAAGAATTCAAAGAAAAATTATAAAGTTAATACTGGCTATGATTAATAAAATCTGACTATGAGTTATAACAAAGATTAATCTGAGCAGAAGTATCACAAAGTTCTAAAAAATTGCAAATTTAAGCCTAGTGGAAACATGTAGGTGATGACTCATACGGTCTGACTATAAGTCATAATGGTAAGTCGTTCTGAGCATATGAATTAAGTTATGAAAGATGAAAAAGTCACTAGAGAGACAATAAGTCAGGCAATGACTCATCAGGAGACATGATGAGTCATCACCAAAGAGAAAATAAGACAGGATATAGAGCTGACAATAAGTCATTATCAAACTATTTGACTCATTTTTTTAGGCATTTCCACTTCCTTCCTTAATTTCTTATTTCATTTTTGTTAAAACTTTTAGGTTTTGTTGTGTAACTATAAATATCCCTTTGATTTTTTTGTACTAGTTTATGAACTCTTTATGGTTACAATATTATATTGATTCTAAGATACACTTTTGATCTTGGAATCCCTGTTCTTGAGTTTTATGGTTTAAGATTAATTTGAGATTCTAGTTTCTATTCATAAGTTATTGTAAGATTATCTATATGCTTTCTTTCATGAATTTTATGTGTTTTCATGCAAACATGAATGGCAAAACCTCTTAAATAAGGTTGTGGAAACCCTGATGGAATAACAAATTAAATGAAATGCAAAGTCTTTCTTGATGTTATTGTATGTATTGTGATTCTCTAATAAAGATTAAAACTTTAATTTAAAGCTATCAACCTTCATCTAATTCACTTAAGACCCAAAAGGAGATAGTTAATTTAGGATCCAGGGAAAAGGTTAGTACTGCAACACTTTGAAACTCAAAAGGTGATAAATGAAATTTACTAAAGGTGTTTAAAAGATCGTGGGTAATACATAACTTGTCATATTTTGTATGCAAGCATTAAGATAGTGTGACGAAGCATTATAAGTCTATGAAGTTAGAACCTTAGGGGCAATATAGTCCTGGTATTAATATCATATTGAATTTAACCTAAAGTGATCAAGATTTATTTCTACAATTACCATTCTCACAAAATACCCTATTTACTTCTTGAACTTTTCGACTACTTCAACAAGTTTTTTATAGAGTTCTGCCTATTCCCTATAGGTTTGACCCCAACCTTTATTGTGTTCTTTATTTGATAGAGATTGCATTATACTTTCTTAGAGGTATAATTTTGGGCGACATTAGTTTTCCCTTGATTGCACCCAGTGTTCTTCCATTTTTAATTATGGAACCATCATTAGTACCAACAACTATTTATGGTATTTCGCAGACTTTGAGCAGTGGTCCACCTTTTGTGCTAGTATCAAATTATGGTGTTCCTAGTTCAAGGGTACAACCTTTATCTATGGTAACCCCTATGTGTGGATTCTCAGCTTGAAACACTCACTATTCCTTAAGTTGTTTTAGGTACAGTTATGTATTATGATAATCAAAAGAGATTTGAAAGGTATATGTGCTTATGTTATCCTAAGATTGGTGGTGCTATTAGTAAGGATGAATATAAATTTTTGGTGATTTTTAGGCGAAGTTACATAATCTTGAATTCCTTGAGTATCATGCATTTACTTATACTACCTATTAATTTATAGATATGGCTAAGGATTAGTAGAAGTTGTATGCAACTTGTAAAGTCTTGAATTCACTTACTATGACTTGGACTGAATTTTTGTAGGCCTTCTTTGAGAAATTAGCATCATATATCTTGATAGAACAAAAGGATGATGAGTTTGATCACATGGAGAAGGCTTTCATGTCTATTGTTGAGTATGAAGCTAATTTTCACACTTTATCTAAGTATTCAGTCACTAAAATCTCCACCATTTTAAGCAAATTCAAAAGTGTATGAAGGGGTTAGATGGTACTTATCAGTTGGCTACAGCTCAGATGTTAGTTTTAAGGGATTGAGTTAAGATTATTATTGATCATGACAAGATGACCAAGTCTTTCATCCAGTCTACTAAGGGAGGCACCAAGAAGGTGCGTCATCATAGTATGTTTTTTGGACACATCTCATGTGGTAGAGATTTTTGTAGTAGAGGTTCCTATGGTTATTATGGTAGGTTAGTTCAGGCCACTTTTCAAGGATCAAGTGGTAGACCTTCAGGTTTAGAATCTTTAGGTAGCCAAACATCAATTCAGGGTGGTCATTCTAGTTTAGTTACACCTCCTTAGATTGAGTCAGGATGTAGAGGATATTTTATATATGATGAGTTTGTCTATGTTTCAAAAGGTTGTCCTCGGTGTGTCTTCTGACCTACTCATAATCTGCAGTGATATATGGTCTACAAAGTGGCAAGGGTGATGCTAGAGGTGCTCGAGATAGAAGTAGAGGTGCTCTTCATGGTGTTTATAGTGTTACTCTGTCTGGGAGATGATGTTATTAGTTCTATTCTATATTTGATTGACTAGAGTCAGAGTCCTCTACTACTGTTATTACAAATATCATCTTCATTTTCTATAGTTCTATTTTTGTGTTATTTGACCCTAGGTCGACTTTATCTTAAGTGTCTACATATTTTTTTATTTTGTATAACACTTTTTATGCCTCTTTATGTATTTACCTCCATAGGATATTCTTTAGTAATGGATCAGGTGTACCTATCGTGTATGGTTAGCTTTTCATACCGTGAGACTTGGGTAGACTTGATTGTCCTAAATATGATTGATTTTGATATTACTTGGGAATATATGGGTTAGCTCACTATCATGCTATTTTGCACGGTTATGCCAAGACCATGGACTTATCTACACTTGGTGCGCCAAGGTTATCTTGGAAGAGTACGCTTAATTTGGGTCTAAAGAGTGATATCTCTTTCTTGCATTCTTATCCCATGATAAAGATTGGGGAAAGATTCAAGGATGGTTAGATTGGTTTGCAATGCGATCGGAAATAATTTAAGTAAGTTTGTAGTTTTAGAGGCATGAGAAGTCATATAGTTGACTTAAGTCAACATTTGTTATTATGAATATAGGATGGAAAAAATGAACTATGACCACAGATCCGGGATGTCAAATTTGGGTTAGCAGTGGGGTCGGTTCGGATATAGAAAGTTTATATCTCATTTCAATCCTAGGTTTGAAAATAATTGAAATGGGGTGCTAGGTTAATTTTGTGAAAATGACCTTCTTTTTAAAGTTCGACGTCTCTATAGAGTCGAAAATATTAAAATTATCCTACTATCATATATGGTTTATTCTTGTCTAGTTATGACCAAATCTCAGGTCCGTTTGAAATATGTCTCCATTTGAAAAATCTATTGATACAGTATTTTTTATGCATCAGGTCCTCTTTCACAATTGTATGGTCACATATTGCGGGCACGAGCCTCAATGATGAAATGAATCATGATCACGTGGTGGATTTACTGTGATTGCAATGGGTTAATCGATGGATTGGGTTAGGTTGACTCTTCGAGATCGTGAGGGCTAGCTATATAATTTCCTTGAAAAACTTCATTACTGGTCAATGTTAACCTTCAAAATTGTGAGGTGGGGGCCTATGATTCTAAGGCTCTGTTTAATAAATAGTGTAAAAGCTCTTTGTGGTGTTTTTACTTCAGTTTTTGATCTTTGGGCTCTGGGTTTGGAAAATGTTTTAGGGTTTCTTCTCCATTTGAGCTTGGATAAGCTCCAAAACCTTATTCTTATTATTTTTCATCAATTATATAATCGAAAGAAACTTTAAATCATGATTTCACAATGGAAAATTAGGGGGTTTATCGGTAAAGTTTTAAATGGGTTTTTCTTTGATTTGGACCTTATTTTTAACCTGTTTTCTCATGAATTTTCTACAACTTTAAGGAATTCTCTTAAAACAAAATTTTGATTCTATCTCTTTCATTTTTTAACTTATTTTTCAAATCTGCTTTGGACCTATCTCAAATATGGGGGTATCATTAGCTTCTTTAACACATGGATGCTACATTTGAATATTGTTGTTGATTCTAAGGTCGTTTATAAGGGAAAGTCTCTGGGTTGGATCACTTTAAACAAGAGTTTCATCGTTTTAAGGTAGGTTATGGCTAAATATTTTCAGATTAAGCTGGGTAGTTAATAAATAAGTAAAGCCTGCTATGGATTTGGGAAGTTATGGGTTTTATATTTAGAGACTATTTTTACTATTGTATGCCTGTGTGGGAGATTTATTTGATATCATTGGTCTTATCTCTGCATTGGAATGCCTTTATTCTAGATATAATGTTTGTGTGGGGGGTTATTTTGCTAATCTAGGTTTATTTGAGAAATTATTACTTTTATCATGATAAAAATACCGAAGTTCGGTGTTGATATGATATGAATGGTGTCTTGCATGCATATTTATTCTGATGATGCCTAATTAGAGTTGATAATTAAGAATTATGGACGTATCGAGTTGATTTTTAGGCTCACTTTTATATATATACACGTTAGATGGATTGGCTATCATCATATTGAGTTTATTATGGGTACTATATCCTAATTCAATACATTTATATTCATGAGATATAGGTATCATCGTGAAACTCTTTTTTTGAAAGAAAATGACAGACTTTTATAAAAATCCTCTCCGATAACACAAGCCAGAAAGGTGAGTTGAGATTGAGATAAAGATAAAGATATAATATATGGGTTACGAAAACTCCATAGGTCCTACCTGGGAGTTATGTGCTCTATAGGTATATATAGAAAGTTGTATGTGATGGCTTACATCATTTATCCAATCTACATTGCATTTACATACGTGTCTTGCATTTTTTCCATAGTTGTCTTCACTGGTGCTTTGTTTAAGAATATTTTTCTTTTATGTCTATGTTTTTTTGTTTCTATGTACTTATATATATTAGAGTTATTAATGCATACGGTGTGAGCTATTATTTGGGACTTTTTTGCTTGCAGGTGACATGCTTATAGTATATTTTGCTTATCTTATTTTTTGCTTAGTTCAGTCCACTTATGATACCTACTGAGTACAAGTGAACCATACTCAGCTCTACTATGCCCTTTCGGTGCAAAACCTAGAATGAGTATGACCCACGCCAATTCATGCAGTGGAGTTGGTGACACTTCGAGGTACTGGCCCACTCTAGGCTTTTCAAAGTCAACTTTAGGCCTCTTCTATCTATTAGTTGTCTTTACTCCTATTTCAGAGAAAGCCTATGTATTTTTAGTTCTGAGTATTGTATTAGATACTCTTATGCTATGCCACCAGATTTTAGGATTGGATTTTTAGATTTCTTTCATGTTCCATTTTAAGTGTATTTTGTGGTTGACTTGACTTTATTATATAAGTCTTTCCTAGAAGTATATATCTATAATTTTATTTTTTTTGTACTCGTTTGGGTGATTGACTTACTTATCAACTCTAAGCCATGATAAGTATTATCATGACTTGGTTTTTGGATCGTGACATTCCCAAACTTAAAACACCTTTATTTTGTAAAAGAAAGTTTATATTTTTACCTCAATATTTCTTATTCTTTTTTCACATATTTAGTTGATGGTGCCCAAGGTGATGCGCAGGAAATTCTCGCATTAAAGGAGGAACATTAGTTGTAATTATTTCTTTGTTAATGAAACTGGGTCTAGTTAATTACCTAGTAACTAGATCTAGTTTACTACCTAGTAACGTGCCACACATTTATTTAGATGTGTAAATATGTCTTGCTTTGAAGTGTCATGAACTCTTACATGTTTCTTCTTACAAGGTTTTATTGGATTGAATTCATGACCCTCCGACACTAACCATTACCATCATTACCCCTAAAAACTATTTTCACTACAACTACGAATCGTTTTCTCCTAAGGAATATAGATATTTAATTTTTTTAATAAAATAATAATGTTATTTTATTGAATTTATATTTTTTTGAATTTATATCTATGATTTTTATAATATAGAAAATTACTATGGAAGGTAGGGAGTGTAGGGGTGGTGGCGATAGGGCTATGTGTGTAAGGATAGGACTGAAGATGAGGTATGTTGGAGGGTGGAAAAAAACATTTGCAATCAATGTGAAAGTCTACTTCTGAAACATGTCTTCCTTACTTCCATTAGGAAAATTATTTTCTTCATCTTTGAAGAAATTATTTTCCAAAAAGTTTGACCAACCAAGTATAAAAAAGTCAAAAAATATTATTCTTCGTAACACATGTAAGGCAACGTCACAATCAATATTCCATTGAAAGAGTTTAAAACTTTTTTACCCTATATTTTATGTGGCATGATTAGGTTTATTTTTTTTATTTAAGCCTCGTGCAGTATCCTACAAGGTTTTAGGCATCACGAAGCGAGGCAAAGTTTATACCCAATTTGGAAGTTTCCAATGTCCATTTTTTAAATTGTGTATACATATTTTGTGGTAGGCTAACTTTAAAAGCATCACATTTCTAAATCTAATCTTAACAAAGGTTTTCTTGCCCCAAAAATTAGGTCATGATTAAACATGTTGTTGCATAGCCTTGAAAACTAAGCCTATCACTCATATTGATATGAAAAAAATAAAATCAATAATAACATGAACCCAAGAGTCTTCTGGAATAGAGTTAGATCAATCACTGATTACATATATATATACACACACATATATAGATAGAGAGAGAGACAGATAACAAACAAAAGTTTGAAGAAATACATGAACCACGCATAACCTGGTGTCATAATGTAAAAGCAATCTAAGTGCAAATGCAAAACTGAAAGTATAGAAATCTATCTCTATCCCATGTAAAGACATAAGTGAGATAGAGTGAGATTCAGAATCTGCCCTGAACGCTAGAATAGTCCTATACCTTCAATATAACTAATCAATAGCATGATCTCAACCTCTGCATATCATACTCATGCTAGGATATGCATCAAAATTTTACTGTAAGAGTGTGTACGGTCCACTTGTACTTAGTTAGTGTAATCGGTTGACTGAGCAAAATCGGACACGAAATAAGTAAAATGTACTATAAGCACAACACCTTCAAATAAAAAATTCCCAAATGATATCTTAAACAATTTTCACTAACAATTCGAACATATATAAGTATACAAAAGTAGTAACAAGACATATATAAAGAAGAAAATACAAGAAAACCACACATAATCCAACAAAAATAAAGGAATAAAACAAGATATGTATGCTATGCAATAAGGACATGGAATGAATTTTGAAAGCCATCGTTTGACTTTTCGTATAAAGCCAACGAGCTCGTATGTACCAGGAAATACCTATGGAGTGTTCGCAACCCATATAATAAATCTCATAGCCCAATATCAATCTCAACTCTCTTCTCCAACTTGCGTTTGTGGAGAAGACTTTTATAAAAGTGTCTCATTTTCTTTTAAAAATAGTGTTTCCTAGTGGTACCAGTATCTCATGAATATATAAGTAAGAAATGAGGATGTAATGCTCCCACATAACTCAAATGACTATATCTAATCCATACAACTCAAAATAAATATACAAGTGAACCGAGAAATGAACTTAATATGTCCATAATTCATGATTTTCAACTCCAATTATGCACCATCGAAATAAATATACATATAAGATATCATTATATCATATCAACCCATAACTTATGTATTTTATCAAGAAAAAAACAACCAATTCTCAAATAAGGACTAAATTATCAAAATAAGCCCCCATACGAGAATCATATATAGAATAAAGGCATTTATATGCACAGATTAGGCCAATCATATCAAATAAAGCCCTTACAAGGGTACTATACAATAACAGATATTGTGAGTCAACTACAATAGTATATAAACCCTCATATGGCCACACAACACTATAAATATTCTCAAAATATAAACCACATAGTTATTTTCCCAACTCATAGCATGTTTTACATATATATTAATTATCCAGCTCAATGTAAACAAAGTTAAGTCATAATCTATCTCGAATGATGAATATCCCAGTCTAAAGTGCTACAACTCTAAATCTTCTTCTTACAGACGCTGTGAAACCAACTACAACATTCAAATATAGCATCTACGCCTTAAAATAAAGAAGAGGATACCCATATTGTCCATATTTAGGATGCGGTCAAAATGTGTTTGAAGAAAAAAGGGTTCAATTGAAATTTTGTTTCTAGAAAAGCTTTTTCAAAGGTTAAGGAAGCCTAAAGGAGAAAACAAATGCAAAACGAGGTTAAAATCATGGTTCAAATGTATCAAACCCTTTTTAAACTTTATCGATAGGAACCTCAATATTATTTCATTTTGAAATCATGATTTAGAGGTGTTTTTGAAAAAAAAAAATCAACAAAAAAAGTGGGATTATATAGTGACCCTCAAGGTCATTTTCCTTGTTTTCATACATTTTTGGTGTCTAAGATTTTCTATAACTGCCTCAAGTTATTTATGACTTGTTGGAATTACCTCAAGTTATTTATGACTTGCTGGAATTAATAGTTCAATTTTCGGACAGTTCGTTGGAGAATTTTAATGATACTATACTTTAAATTAGAATTTGGTAGAAATATAATTTATTTCCCTTCTAAAATGTTTTACATTTGTATAAAATTCCTTAGTTATAGTATATCTATATTGTTTTATAAAAAGTTTTATAACTTATTAATGTTTTAAACGGAGATAGTGAATCTAGATATGTTAAAATGTTACTAATATATAATAGCAGTTTTATTAAAAATAATTTTTTATTAATTATGGTGTGTCAAAAATATCATATTTATTTCAGCAAGAACTTATACCATACCAGGCCATAACTGATGCTTTAGTGGTGCCAAATTAAAATTAAAAATATCATATTAATCTGAATCCTTCATATGGCCTCTTGGTACTATCCACCACAACTATTTCAAGCCCGGTGTCTGGCCTCTCACTACTATCCATTGGTGATGGGTCAAGCTCGGTGCACATCTGGACTGCTACTATTGTTTTATGATGTTGGTTTAGTTATGGATTATTTATATTTTCCTTTAAAACTGCTTCTTGTGTTTCGCACCGACTAATGGGGGCACGGTTGGATTATTTGTCTTCTTCAGTATTCCTCGCGGATATATGGGGACCTAGTTAGGTTATATTTTGTTTTCCTTTTATTACTACATTATTTATGTATCACTTTTAATTATTCCTTTATCGCATTAGTGTATCTCTATAGTTGTTTACCTTTCTATCCCTATTTACTTTTGATTTAGATTACACCCTCACATTTTAGTTATTTTTTTCCTATATTGAGCTCAGTCGGTCGATGATGCCTACTGAGTATCCGTATATTTGGTACTCATACTACACTTTTTTCATCTTTACCTTAATGCGTATCCAAGTACTAGCAATCAGTGTTGACGTGATTCCTATTTTCGAATACTGATCCAAAGTAGGGTAAGTTTGCTATCGTCTGAGGTTGACCCTTGTCTATGTACTATAGTTTAGTCTTTTGTTCTCGAGAGTTCTTTTATATATTGTGTATATTTTGGATTCTATCTTGTACTCTGGGTATCTTTTGTAGTGGCTCTAGTACTGGCCTTACCAAGTTTAAGGAGGGATTCGTTTGTATATTTTGGTCCTTTTCCTTCTATCATTTGATATACTTTTTATGTTTCCTTTTGATTTTTCGCTTACTCTTGTTATCATTATATTTTGATGATCCAAACCCGGGCATAGCCTTGATGGGCAATCTCAAGCCCATCATGGGCTAGATATAACACCCTTAGCCTTACCTCAAGAGCACCTAAATATAAATAGCAGAAGCCAAACAAGTCTGCAAAAGATATATGAATCCAAAAGAAAGATAACAGTCAAACAAGATATCCATGTCATCCCAAAATTGTCCACAAAAGACTCTAAATGAAGAATACCGACAAAGTCGAGACATGCCCCTGACTATTACAAAAAGGAATCCAAAATACTTAGATAATAAGAAAGCCCATGAAATGCCTAGGCCTTCTGAAGAATGGATGCGCACCACTTTATAGTAAACCAACAAATGTACCAAACCACCTAACAGAGCACAGGAGAAATACAAAAGGCCTCCAAACTATATCATGAATGATACAGCATTTGAGGACGGTCAGTGGAGTAGGAACTAGAATGTAACTTGAGGGAAAGGGTTGGACCATGATTATCGTAGATTGGGGAATGTTAGTTACGTGATACCTCTAATAGTTTCAGTCAGTATTTCAGTGTATCTTAGCTCAAGTTTTCTTGACCAAGTTTACAGATTATCAGTTATTTAGTTATACAGATTTCATCCTTTCAGATTTTCAGATTTTTAGATTATCTTAGTAACATGTTTGTTTTTGGTTCTGCATTCTTATATATTACATGCTTATACATTCATGCTCAGTTATTTCATGTATTTCAGTCAGTCTTTATCTCTCATACCAGTACATTCAAAGTACTGACCGCATACTTATCCTTTACGCTATGTTGTCTTATAACATAGGTTTGGATTCTTAGTTTTTTGATAGTTCATAGACAGCTCATAATTACCCAACATCAGTAGTGATGAGTCCCCATCCACCAAGGACATAATATGCTTTTATAATTATTTCAGTATTTCCTTATGTTTAGTCAGTCTGACCTAGTTGGGTGTTCATCCCATCAAATCCTCATGATGTTTAGAGACTTTCAAACAATCAGTTAGGAACTCCTTATGATGTTTAGAGCTTTCAGACAATCAGTTAGGTAGCCAGTCAGTTCTTTCAGTATTTATCATTAGTTTTCCAGATAGATCATTTGACTTAGGGGTATCCTCGGGACATGACAACTTGTTCTAAGAATCAGCAGGAACATTAGCTTTACCAAGATGGTTGTGTAAACTAATGCCATAATCCTTAAGCAACTCGAGCCATCACCTCTACTTAAGATTCAATTCCTTCTACGTAAACATATACTGCAAGCTCTTATGGTTTAACTAAATATCCACATGCACCCCATACAAATAATGGTGCCAAATTTTAAAGCAAAAAACACAGCCTCCATTGCTAGATCATGAATCGAGTAATCCTCTCATAAACCTTAAGCTGCCTGGAAGCATAGGCTAAAACCTTACCATTCTACATTAACACACAACCCAATCCCACACGGAATGCATCACACAACATAACAAACCCATCATTACCCTCATGTAGTGTCAAAATAGGTGTTGAAGTTAACTTATTCTTTAACTTCTCAAAACTACGTTTACAAGCATCAGACCGTTAAAACCTAAATTTTACTGAGTTAACTTCGTTTGTGGAGAAGCAATAGATGAGAAACACTCCACGAACCTTATATAATACCCAGTCAAGACCAAAAAGCTCCTAATGTCAGTTGGAGATATGGGTCTAGGCCACTTCTTAACTTTCTCAACTTTTTCTGGATCCCCTTTGATCCCTTCACTAGAAGCAACATTCCATAGAAAGGTCACCGTACTAAGACAAAATTCATACTTAGAAAATTTTATATACAATTTTTGTTCCTTAAGAGTTTGCAAGACAATTTAGAGGTGATTGACATGATCTTCCTCACTTTTAAAGTACACTAAGATGTTGTCGATGAATACTAGAATAAAAAATCCAAAAACTGTCTAAACACTCGATTCATAACATCTATGAAAACAGTCAGAGCATTAGTCAACCCAAACAAAATATCTTAAAATTCATAATGTCCATACCAGGTATTGAAAGAAATGTTGGGATTATCAACCTCCTTAATTTTCAACTGGTGATAGCCCAAATAGAGATAAATCTTAGAGAAACACCTACCACCCTAGAGCTGATCAAAAAGTTTATCAATTGTGGGAAGACGGTTCTTATTTTTCACTTTAACCTTATTCAATTGATGATAATCTATAAACATCTGAAGAGACCCATCTTTCTTTCTCATGAAAATTATAAGAGCACTTCATAGAGAAACACTAGGATGAATAAAGCACTTTTTAATAAGATCTTTGTACTGCTCCCTTAGTTTCGTTAATTTAGTCAAAGCCATCCTATAAAGAGGAATACAAATGAGAGGGGTATCTGGTAGGAGATTAATCCCAAAATCTATCTCCTTATTAGGAGGAATTTCAAGAAGATCATTAGGAAAAACTTTAAGAAATTTGTTAACCACAAGGACCAATTGCAAAGAGGAACTCTCAGAGTTAAAATCTTTAACCTGAACTAGATGATATAGACACCCTTTGGAAATCATTTTATGGGATCTAAGATGAGAAATAAACCTTCCTTTAGGTACTAAGGAACTCCCTCCTTTATAATCACCACATCATTAGGAAAATGGAAACTGACCTTTGGAGTTCTACAATCTAGAGAAGCATAGAATGAATGGAGCCAATCCATCCTAAAATTATAGTAAAATCTACCATGTAAAGTTCTATCAAATCCACCAATGTCTCCATATGATAAATGGACACTACACAACCCCTATAGATTTTTCTGGTGACAAAAGATTCACCCATAGGAGTATAAATAAAAAATGATCAAAAATATTTTCATGACCATAACCAATTTGTACATCCACATAAGGGGGCATATAATGTAATACCCCATACCTTTTCCTAGCTTGAAATCGTCTAAAATATGTTAGGAGCTTTCTTTGAAAGATAATTAACTTTTGTACATGTAGTATTTTTAAGATTCTTACTATTTGTCATGTGGAAAATTCAATAAGCTTTCCATCGATATAAAATTCTCCTAAATCCAATAACTAGGTAAGAATTTATGACTATTTCAAGTTTCCATCGTAAAACAATGCCATATTGCTCAGTGGCGCGCCGCCCACAAGCTAAAATAGCAATTATCCTTTTCAAATGTCTCAGCGTGATTTTTCCCGCATCGCGCCAAACTTCCAAGCCACAAAGGAAGTGGCAACGCGATGGATCCACATCACGTCATCCCTCAGTTTCCCAATTGTCAAATTCCAGTGACACGACGCGATAGCGCCGCATTGCGCCAGGGGTTTAATTTGAGAAATTTTTACTGAAATTGCAAGACACATCCAGGGTTAAAAGGGTCAATTTTCCACCCCTATTTAATCCCTTTAAGATATGATTCAACCACTTTTCATCCAAAATACACTCTCTTCTCTCAAAAACTTTTCAAGAAAAACTTATGGCTTTTCATAGAAGATTCAGAATCAAGAATCTCCTCCATCAGCCTTTATGTACTTACAAACAAGGTATGCATAGTGTTTATTCATGGACTCCTTTTGTCCATGAAGCCTAAGAATCCCTTTTCTAAATTCATGTTTATGGATTTTCTTATGAATTTTGTGATTGGGCTACTCTTGTTCATGTGGATAATGAAAAATTTAATTCTACTCCATGTTGGCTGGTAAATTCTATGTGGGTTAAATTTTATAGATATAGATTCATACAAACCTATGACTAAAACCTTGAATGATGAAATTAAAATTGAACCATGATTTTTAATTATCATACAATGATGTTTACATGTACCATTCCTACAATACGTTTGATTAAATGCCTAGATGAAGGAAAAGTGTCTAACTAGCATGATACCACGATATCCCCATGTATGTACAAGTTATGCCTATCACATGTTTTGATGAAATGCTTCTATAAATATATTATGGATTATGATGTTAATTATATGTTCAAGTAAGTTATGCTTGGTCAGTTTTCTTCCATCGAGTCCTGGGGGTACTCGTACCCGAAACATTAGTTGTGCGCCTAGAGCCATGTCATGTTTTCACGATACTCTCAGTCAAGTTATGAATCCTTAGACTTCAGATAGTCTTATGACTCAGGAAATCTCCATGATCTCATGAAGTCAGTCAGTTGTCAGACATCAGTATTATTCCATCAATTAATAGAATTTACTAAATCAGCCCATGTTCTGTTTAGTAAATCATGTTCAGAGTCTACTCAGATGGGAGTAGGAATTAGCACCGAGTGAACCCAAGAATGGGAACACATACTATCAGTTAAGGGTGTGATGCTTAAAAGTCATCCTGCATTCTAGAACTATGTAGCTAGCATAGGTTGAGACATCAAAACTATCCAATGAGGGTAGATGAGGTGAATAAGCACTGTCAGATAAGGGCCCCACCATTCTCTTTTAGGGACACTATCAGATGAGGTTCACCTACAACTTGTCCTTACCAGTGGTGCGGTATTGACACCTTTCCAATTAGGGTTACAGATTGGACCGCAACTCAGCCATAATGGCATATTAGGGGAATGTCGGTTAGATAATTACTTCCCACAGTTTCATGTTACTGAATCAGGACTGTCAGACACAGTCAAATAGTCATAATAATAGAACTCAGATATTTCTTCAGATTTCAGGACTGTCAGATACAGTCAACTTAAATATAGTACGAAACTCAGCTAATTCCATTAAATTCAGGACTGTCAGATATAGTCACTCATGTTATCAGTCATATTAGTTATCAGTATGTGATGTTATCATTATTCAAATTCAGTAATCATGTTATCACGGTATTAGTGTCAATTATTATATCTCATGCATGTATTTTATGATCATGATAGTCAGTCTACTATTATTATTGTTCATACATATGAACCCCATACATTCAGCCTACCTCACATGCATACCAGTACATTCAAAGTACTGACCCATTTGCACAATGGTGTCTTATACCATAGGTTCAGAGACACGAGCTCCAGAGCCTTAGTAAATTCCAGTCTCAGCTGTCAGAGATAGCAGTTAGTCCTTATCTTTCGAGGATATGATCATCATTTTATTATCTCAGTAATTAGTTTATTAGTTGGAGTTAGTTAGGGACCTGTCCAATGAACTCCTTATTCAGACAGTCACATTTTAGAGGCTTTCCAGACTACAGTATGTTTAGATAGCTTATTTCTGTTATTTTGGGTATTTCATACCCCTCCCAGATGTTACATTTTTATTAGATACTATGTCTCAATTTTGAACCTTATGGCCTTTCAGTTCATGTTTCCGCATTATAAAGTATTTTATGCAGTATACAAGTACAAATATCACTCATGGGTTAGCTGTGGTCCTACAGGGTCATGAGCATCGTGTAGCATTCCGGGTATCAGATTTGGCGCGTTACATATAAGATAAGGTAGAACCCGGATCAAGCAAACAATAAACATCATCAGAGAAGAGTTGTAACATACTAGCAAAAACATTTGGGGATACTACAGATTCCAAATAGTAGCAAGTACATAGAGATGATTCTGGCCATTTTTTGTATCTGAAGTGGTGCTTTTAGGTGTAGGAGCAAAAAAAGTATTGATCGGGACTTTATTAGCTCCGATATCAACTTTAGCTATAGAACAATTCAGTTGTAGTTAACCAGGCTTACCATAATTAAAACACAAATCCCCCCACTATATCCACGGTAAAGTTGTCTCTAAAAATGGCAAAGAGAATAAGGTAGGTCCGACTGAGCTCCACTGACGTGATATTGGGAACCCTGTCCCTTGGTATACAAATGACAATCATATGAAGGATTAGGATAAGGAACACTATTTATCGAATAAGAATTTCCCTAGTTCTTCCTCTTAGTCTACTATTTACCATCTCTCCCAAAGTTCTACTGATTTGCACCCTGCTCTGCATATCTAAACTTTTTGTTCTTCTTTTATCCCCTCTCTACCTACTTTTTTTTCTTATCTTCCACCTGTCGAATATAAATCACAACCCTAGATATGTCCATATCAATATTCAGCATTACAGTTTTACATTCTAATATCAAATCATGGGACAAGCCAAAAGCAAACTTCCTTATTTGGAACCACATATTAGACACCAACTGTAGAGCATAATGGGAGAACTTCTAGAATTTCAGTGTTTACTCCTTCAGAGTTATCTTTCCCTGCGTTAGATTAATAACTATTCCACCGTAGCTTCCCTTAACTCCTGAGAAAAAAAGTGATCAAGAAAATTACCAAAAAACTCATCCCATATTACAGGTTCAACTTCATCACCCATTATCTCTTACCACTCCTTATACCATTGTAAGACACCTCATTTAACTGATATGTAATGAAATCCATAGCCTACGATTCAGCAGCATGAATCACCTTAAAGATCTTCTCCATCTTATCAATAAACCCCTGATGATCCTCCTCAACCTTAGAACCTGTAAAGGTTGGAGAATTCATCCTCACAAATTGGCCAACCCTGGTGATCTCAAACAAACTTGCAACAAAACCCACATGATCAGACCAACGATACTATGATGCCACCAGCTAAGCAAGTATATGAATAGACCAACAAAACTCTACACTAGAAATATCTCCTTGAGGCACCAACCCAAGATGCCCGAGGAGAACTAGTGGGAACTGGTGGAACCCCAGATAGAGTGGTACAGTCATGATTAGGGACCCTAGATTAGGTCTGCACTCCACAAGCAGGGTGAATTCCCTCTATGTTTTTATCTGGTAGAGCAGAGGTCCTAGCAGAGTTTCTATTACCATCAGATCTTTATGAAGGCATAATCTTAAAGGTGTGTAACCAAGGAGTTAGAGAAGTTTCATAACAACTAGAATCTATAGCCCAAAATAGAACACAATAAGGGGAAACATTCCTAAATCTCTTGTATCCTCTCCATTATAAGTGTGGTGCGCTACACACCCATAAAAGAGACTATACTCGACACGACTTTATAGACCCCCAGTGACCCTGACCCATTCTATGATACCAAACTTATTATGACCCTAACCCGAGTTGGACATGATGGGAAGTCTTAAGCCCACCATGTGTTGGAGACAACCCCCATTGATAACGCTCAATCTACAGCTCTCGTGGGAGTGTAAAGCGGTCGTTAGTAAATATAGAACCCAACCTGGGTTGGGTGTCGATCCCACAGGGAATAGCTTGGCCAACAAGTAAGCAAAATTATGAAACTTTTGGTGCAAGTCTCGTAAGAGGGGGGATTCTTGTCGTGCAAGTAATTAAATAAAGTATCAAAATAAAAGCTGAAAATAAAAACAAAGAATGTTACGTGAGTTGTAAACAATGAGAATTGCGGAGTTGGGGTTATGTCCACCTTTTGAGATATACGTCTCTATTGGCTATGAGTGTGTAGAATTGTGACATGCATGTGCTTATAGAGAATTGTATTCTATGGTAAATCCAAGCGTCTCTCGACCTAAACAAGGACTATTTCACTTTAACTCTCTCGAGCTTAAAGCATGTCTAACAGTACGAATTCTCCAAGAGGTTAGTCCAGTTACGGCACTAGATTTTTAATAGGAAAGGGTGTCCTACTACCTTGACATTATCTCTTTTCCAGACAAATAACCTTTCTCTCGAACAAGTTAGATGTTAGACTGCCGTATTCTTGCATTTGCAACCGCAAAGAATGTAGATTAAGATGAATAGAATAATGATATAAGCAATATACGTGTCATGAACTCACAAACTCACAACAATAGATAGTATCTCATTCGGCTTCCATAACCCCAACAGAGAGGTTTAGTTACCCATGAATGCGAAGGAGATCACGATTGACATTGTTTTTATATCACAATATTGAGTAATGGCGTGTAGATCAAGTGATAGGCGTGAGGTGTGATTCCTTAGAAAGTAACGTTTCTCTTGTTGCGGAAATTATGAATTGAATAGATAAATAGAAGAAGAAAAATAGAATTAATGGAAAGATTAGAAGAGTTGTAGAATTGTTTTAGTGGAAGAAGAGAGGGATGGAAGAATGTATTGTGGTGAGGGATGAATTCTCTCCACTAAGGGAGGAGTTAATTAAAAATCTCTAGCATGATAGGGTATTTATAATACCCATATCCTACTCCTACTAAGCTAATGAAATAAATAACCAAATCCTACTAGGCTAATGTAATACTTAACCCAAATGTACTAGGTTAATGTAACATTATCATAATCCAAATAAACTAATGAAATACATAAGCCAATTGTACTAGGTTAATGTATCATTGTTCAAATCCAGCTTTGTGTCTGTAAGTCCCCAAAGTCTTCAGAAATGCTGTTTTAGCCCGAGACATATTTTCCATGCAGCAGTTTTGGTCCTTAGGCGTGTACACTCCTTTTCCTTTCTTCGTGAGCTTTCTTTTGCGTCAAGTAATCCATAAAATGCTGAATTTTGCATCATTTATACCTGAAACTTTACTAATCATGTTCGTTAGCTCATTTATAGGAAAAAGGACTAAAAGTGCATGAAATATATAGTTTGTTCTCAAAACTAGGCTAAAATATGGGCAAAATATATTGATATAGGCGTGTAAATTTGCCTATCATCACCCATAGCCTTACCTCAAGAGAACCTAAACATAAATAGAGCTTGACAAAAAAAATCTATAAAAGATATATAAATCTGAAAGAAAGATAAGAGTCAAACTAGACATCCATGTCATCCCATAACTATCCACAAAGGCCTCTAAAAAAAATACCAACTAAGTCATAACATGCTCCCAACTATGAAAAAAGAAATTAAAAATACTAAGACAATAATGAAACCCATAAAATGGTTGGTCCTTCTAAAGGATGGAGGCTCACCACTTCACAAAATACCAATAGACGTACCAAACCCATAACAATACACAGGAGTAAAAAAAAATTCCTCTAAACCACACTATGAAAAGATGCAGTGTTCGAGGATGGTGAGTGGGGAAAATACTGGCATGTAACTCGAGGGAAAGGGATACAATTATGTATTTATCAAAAACCAGTAAAATTCACATGCCCAACATATATATATATATAGGATGCCGAGATAGGGACAAGGGTCCATGAACATAATAGTTTAAACCATTAACCTGTAACAACCCAAAAATCCAAGCCAATTAGAACCATACTTTAAGTTTTTGAAACATCAAAAATCGTGCTTTGATACTTTTATAAGGGATTTGGACATATATTCAGGCCTCAAATAGCTCCTATCTTATAGACAAGTTAAAACATCCCTTAGAAATTAAATTCTTGTGAAAAATATAATTACAGTTAGCTTCAAAGGAGCATAATACTAAGAATATTTTTAAATCAAAACCTACCAATTGATAGGTAATTGAATTATATTTCAAAATATACTAATTTAATAGTAATCTGATATTGCAGTAAGAAGTTATGGCCAAATTATTAAAGTACTATCAAAGCTGTCAGTGACCACGACCATGATCCCGACTCGTGATCAGAAATCATGGATCATTAGGAAGGAGTCATTATCTAGAAATTACAAGCTCAAATTAGGTTCTTGGCCATGACTGAATTCATGACTAATGGCCACACCTCACGAGTCGTAACCTTAGTCGTCAAAATAGCTTCTAGGAGTTTTCTAAGAGGTTTCTAAGGACTTTTTTTTCCCACTCTTTTAACCAATAGATTATGTCTCTTAAGCTATTATAAGTCTATATATTAAACAAGAACAACCCTACATCCATAATTGTCAATACAACATATAAATAATTCAAGAAACATGCAATTTTCCCTTCTCCGAAGTAAGAAATTGGGGTTTCTCATCACCATGTCCAAATCCTCAAAAATTCAATTTAGGAATCAGAAGTAATTAGGTTTGTGGGTATTAAATGAGCATATCCTTTTATACTCATGCCTAAATTATGACTTTATTCATGAAATTTGTGGTTTTCATAAACTGGGGCTTTACCTAATTTGTTACTCCAACCTTAAATTTAATTTTTCGTGATAAACTTGTCACTCATAACCATGTTTTAGTGATTATCCATGATTTACTAGGACCAAATATATCATTCATTCTATTCCCAAATCCAAGTATGTTTTCATGATATTAGTTAAGATTTTTAGCATATGATCAAGCTATATGTGTTTTCCCTAATTCCTTCAGTTTAGTTTGGAATTAAATCATGAATATATGTTTTCTAAATCAAAATAGCATCTTCCATGTCCAAAATCATAAATTACCTTATAATGAAATGTTGTTGAGTTTATGGGTTTGAATTGTGAATTTTCTCTTCACATCAACTAATGCCATTATGTGTAGAACTGGTAGGTTATGAACATCCGATACCTAGGAGTCCAGTTATATATAAATCAGTTTACATGTTATTGAGTAATTCAAATATATTTATGCATTGTCATGTACAGAATGCCATGACTTGAAAATATCAGTAATCAATTCATATTTCAGTTTACACTTCAGTGTCATCCAGTTAGGAGGAGAACTTACCCCATCTATTAGGCATGAGTGTGTTAGTAACAACCCCTAAATTCTGGAATAACATTGCCACTATAGGTAATAAGGGGTCCCTCACCAGTAGAGGCATGACTACCTAGTTCATTAAAACATCAGTTTAGTGGATCTATGCGAGCCAGTGTTGGTACCCTTGGCAAGGCACTAGCACCTTTACAACAGTGTTATAGGTTGGACCTCGATTTTTCTCAAATTAGGGTATGATGGATGTATTTAGCTCCCCAAGTCCTCAGTCTATGTTTCAGCTTCAAATTATGATAAGTTTTAAGATAATGCATGACATAGTACTCAGTTATTCAGTTTTCATTTAGTACATGTTTATACTTGGTCATAACATCAGTTCACATCTTGAGTTTAAATATAATTGTCATGTTTCTACAACTTTTTAGTTTATAAAAATATTTTAGCTCATGATTTAAAAATTTTACTATGCCCTACAACTTTATGTACAGACATAGTTTAAATGCATATTTTGGCAATTGGCTTCGGTCCTCAGTTTTAAAGAATGTTTAAATTATTTTCATAACTGATTCACATCTCACATACTCATTATATTCCAAAGTACAGATAGTATATCTCTTTTACCAACATTTTTCATGTGACATAGATTCAGGTGCTTAATCTCAGAATCATAGTAAGGTAGGTCACAGCAGTCGGATTACAACAGTCGGCTAGCAGGTGATATCTTATCTCATAATTATGCTTCTGCACAGCAAATTTATCTTTTGCATACATTTTAAATCAGATGCTCAAGTATTAGGCCAATACATTATTTAGCTTAGAATCAGTAGTGGTTCTAAGAATTGTGTTATGACTAGGGGGTTGTCTCAGGTCATGAAAAAATTTGTATTAGAGCACAAGTTAAAGTGTCCTTGGGTTTCTATGAAATCGTGTCTAGTAGAGTCTATGGAAAGTACAAAGATGATTGTACTTTTCTTTGAGAGGCTCCAGGCATTTAAGAAAAGTTTCCCTTCTTTGATATCTCATATCATGCAGTAGGGATGTTCTCTAAGAAACTTATACATATTATTATATTACTCCATTCATGCCAACGCTACCTTATTAGTGAGGTAATAAAAATAGTCAAGCCTAAATTCCTACTGATAGAGTTTTCCTAGACAGTCCTGTCAAATAGTTATGAGATTGGACGAGATTTGAAAGGATCCCATTATTTCCTATAAGTTCCCAACTTTAAAAGTGTTTATTCATATTATTAAAAATATGCATTGATCCAAATTTAGATGTTCTCTCAGATCCCTTCTTAGAAATCCTCTGACAGCATGACCTACAGTTAGGAGCATGATCCTAGTAGTATAGTAGCAGCAGAATAGGGATAGTGCTTATTCAAATTTAGTAGATTATGTATCCACGAGACCAAAAAGGTGTTGCATAGATTTTATAATAGAAATTTAAAATATTTATCTATTAAAGTGAACTTAGAGTATGTTAATGCTTTAGTAAAGATAGAGATTAGGCAGTGAACAGAAAGATAGAGAATTTTGTAAAGGTTGAGTATATTGAAAAAAAAATTGTGGATTACTGTTTCTTGATTTTTATTCAGTAGTAAGTGGACATTAGTGGATGAGAAGTTGTTCAGCTATCCATGTTGAGTGTTAGAATATAAGATTGAATTATTAATAATCAAGCTAATAGAGAAAGGAGTTTGGAGTTATGAAAGGAAAAAGTGTGTACTCAGGGTATTGTGATACTCCAAAAGATTCTAAGTTATTATATAATGATCATTGGGGATATAGAATGTTAAGAGTTGTATCTCTAAAGGAATTACTAGCAGAAGGTTTTACACTTTCAGATATAGTATTTTAGGGGGTTTTGTGTTTGTATGTATTATTATATCTCGGTCTCTAGTGTAAAGTGACTGCAGTTCAATTTAGAGTTTATTACATAAGTCCATAATCCTAGGATGATGGCTTAAATCTAAGGGGGAGATTATAGAACAAGGAACCAAGTTAGGTTATTAGATTCTAGTAGTGATGCCACTGAACTTTAGAACAACATTACAACACTTTACTCATGCCTTACAAGTTAGCTCTGTGATCTTTCATACACTTTATATAGAATCATTTCCACTCTTAATTCCTAGTACAAGGAGTAATAGTTCACTCATAAGTACAAATAGTATTTCTTGAATTTATGAATTCCATTATCCAATCATGTAGTTCATGACTCATGTACTCATGTTTTATAATATGTTCATTTTCCAGAACTTATGGTACACCCTTAAGAACTAGTGATATTTTCACCATTGCACATATGAGCTCATTATAAATCACTTTAATGAATCCATTCCTTTAATACTCTAATCCTCAGGCCTTAGTTAAGTGTAAATGTTATGTATAGTATTTTTTCATGCTTCACGTCCTAATATTCTATCCTTTCAGTGACCTCTCTATATGTAAAGTTAGTGGTGATAAAAATGGATGAACAATGGTTTAGAGCCTAGGGAGTAAATGTTCCTTGTAGGGATCATAACTTTTTTCATATCCTGTCATCTAAGCCAGTCTTAATTTGAGGATGAATAATCCCAAGAGGGAGATATTGAAACACCTCAAAAATTCAAGAAAATATTATAACCATGATTCAAGTTCATGAAATGTCAAAAATAATGTTTTTATAAGTTTATAAGTGATCATGACATATATTAAGGCCTCAAAAAGCTCCTAGCTTATAGACAAGTCAATATGTCCCTTAGGAATTAAATTTTTGTGTAGAATATAACTATATTAAATTTCAAATGAGATTAATAATTGGGTTACAAAAAATTTTGATCTCAATATGCACAAAGAGATAGGTAACTTAATTATCTTTCCAATGATATAAATTTTGCCTTAATCCGACATCGGAGTAAAAAGTTATGGCTAAATTACTGAAGCACTGTCAGAGCTACCAGTGACCACGACCCTAATCATGAATCATGATCAGACATCATGGGTCATTAGTATGGAGTGGTGATATAGGTAGTAGTGTATGAAATTGGGTTCCTGACCACGACTCAAGTCATGAAACGTGGCCACACCTCGCGAGTTGTGACCTAATTCATCGGGACTACTTCTAGGAGTTTTCTAGATGGTTTCTAATAATTTTTTTGATCTTTTTCCACTCTTTTAACCCTAAACTACACTGTTTAACCTTTTCTAAAGTTTTATATAAAATCAAAGCAACTCCAAATCCCTCATTTTCAACACATCAAATCAAGAAATATGTTATTTTCTCTTCTCCAAAGTAGGAAATTAGGGTTTTTCATCTCCAAGTCCAAATCATCAAAACTTTAATTCAAGAATCTAAAGTAATCATTCATGTGGGTATTCAATGAGAGTATCCTTTCATTCTCATGCTCAATTATGATTTTATTTATGAAATTTATTATTTTCATAAACTAGGGCTTTACCCAAATTGTTACTCTAAGCTTAAATTCATTCTCCATGATATATTTGTCACTCATATGCATGTTTTTGTGATTATTCATGATTTATTAGGCCCAAATTATATTATTCATACAATTCCTAAATAAAATCATGTTTTACATGATATTAGTTAAGATTTCAAGCATATGATCAAGCTAAATTAGTTTTCCCTAATTCCTTCAATTAATTTTGCAATTAATCCATGAATACGTGTTACCAAATCAAGATAGCATCTTCCATGTTCAAAGCCATAAATTACCTTATCACTACATATTGTTGAGTTTGTGCGTTTAAATTTTGAATTTTCACTTAACATCAGCTTATGTCATAATGTGTAGGGTTTATGGGTTATGAACACCTAAAACCTAGGTGTTAAGTTATATATATATAAGTTTACATGTTATTGAGTACTTTAGATTGATACATGCATTGTTATGTGCAGAATACAATGACTTGAGCATATTAGTTATCATTTTATAGTTTAGTTTACACTTCAGTGTCATCTAATTTGGAGCAGTAGTTAGCACCGAGCGAACACAAGGATGATGGCTTCCTCATTAGTTAGGCATGAGATCATTAGTAAAAGTTCCTAAGTTTCAGAACTATGTTGCCACTGTAGGTAATAAAGGGACCCTATCCAACGAAGCATGACACCATAGTACTTCGAGAATGATGCATATCTCACATACTCAGTACATTCCAAAGTACTGATAGCGTACCTTTTCTACATATATTTTCATATTATGTAGATTCAGGTGCTTACTCTCAGGATCATAGGCATGCATATCACAACAGTCAGACAACAGGTGATGAGTTCTCTTATTTCTAGGACTCAAGGTAATTGAAGTTCTTGTATTTCCTTTTTCTTATTTGTATGTATTGATTAGGGACAGTTAGGGGTCATGTCCAAACTTCCTATAATAAGTATTAGTAGAGACTTTGCAAATAATTAGTTAGAGTCAGTGTATGTAGTTTCAATTCCTCATTCCTTTTGATTAGAGTGTTATAAACTTTGAAAATTCATGTATTGAAATATCTTACCTTATTATTATGTTTCTGCTCAGCAAATTTATCTTTTAGACACATTTGAAATTAGTTGTTCAAACATTACATCAGTACATGGGCTATCTTGTTATCACTTATGGTTCTAAGTGTTGTGTTACAACTAGGGGGGTTGTCCTGAGTCATGAAAAAATTGGTATCATAGCATAAGGTTCAAGTTTCCTAGGGTGTCAATGAAGCCGTGTCCAGTAGAGTCTTGCAAAATAGATGGATAGGTTTGTACTTCTCTTCAAAAAGCTACACATCATTTAAGAAATGTTTCAACTCTTTTATATCTCAGATCGTTAAGTAGATATGTTCTCTAAGAAACTTATTCAGATTCTTAAATTCCTACTGATAGAGTTTTCTCTGATAGTCCTCACAGACAATTATAAAATTATATGCAGGTTTTAAAGGATACCATCGGTGCCTTTAAGTTCCAAACTTTGAAATTTTTCATTCTTATTTATGAAAATCATGCATTGAGCCAAAGTTGGATGTGCTCTCAAATCCCTTCTCAGAAATTAGGAGCATGAGCATAGAAGTATAGAAACATTGGAATAGGTATATTGTTTATTCGAATTTAGTAGATTATGTATCTATAGGGACAGAAAGGTGGTGTGTAGATTGAATAATTGCACTTTGAGATATATTTACCAGCTAAGGGGAACTTAGAGTATATTAATGCATTTGTAAGGATAGAGATTAGGCAGTGACCAGAAAGATAGAGAAGCATGTTAAGGTTGAGTATGTTCTTAAAAATTTTGTGTGTATTAGTGTTTCTTGATTCTTATCCAGCAGTAGTAAGTGGATATTAGTGCATGAGAAGTTTTGTGTTTATCCATATTGAGTGTTAGAATCTAAGATTGATTTGTTCATAATTGAGCTAATAGGGAAAGAATTTTGGAGTTAAGAAAAGAAAAGGAGAGTACTCAGGGTATTATGATACTCCAAAAGATTCGAAGTAAGTAAGTGTTTAAGTTATTATATGATGACCATTGGGGATATAGAAGGTTAAGAGTTGTAGCTCAAAACAAAGTACTAGAAGTGGGTTTTACACTTTAAGATATGGTCTTTCAGGGGTTTAGTATTTCTATGTGTTGTTTGATCTTAACTCTAGAGTAAAGTGATTGCAGTTCAATTTAGAGTTTATTGCAGAATTCCGCAATGCTCAAATGATCTCTTAAATCTAAGGAAGAGATGATAGAGCAAGGAACCAAGTCATGTTATTAGATTCTAGTTCTGATACCAT
Organism: Capsicum baccatum var. pendulum; assembly: GCA_030864225.1. Classification (NCBI taxonomy): domain Eukaryota; kingdom Viridiplantae; phylum Streptophyta; class Magnoliopsida; order Solanales; family Solanaceae; genus Capsicum; species Capsicum baccatum. Next base: position 187,988,095 of record CM061554.1, read on the forward strand.
TGAGTTTTACAACAAAACTAATGGAGGAAGTCACCCGGCCCATTCTCTTCTCAGTACTAATTTGTGTACTTCAGTCATTACGGCACTCTAATCATTCCTTACAAGTTAGATCTATGGTCTTAGCCCAAATCTATGCACTTTATACAAAATCATGTCCACTTCCAGTTCCTATTTCATGGAATAACAATTCACTCAAAAGTACAACTCATATTCCTTGAATTTATGAATTCCAATCTCCATTCATGCAACTCATGACTTTTATGCTCAATTTTTATAGTATGCTCATTTCCCAAATCTCTTTGAAACCCCTCAAGGACCATTTAAATTCACCTCATGTCAAGTATTAGCTTAGTTTATATCTCTTTAATGAATCTATTCCATTGATACTCTATTCCCCAAGCCTCAGTTAAGTGTCAAAGTTATGTATATAATTCGTTCATGTTTTTGGTCCTCGTGTTATAGCCTTTCAGTAACCTCTCCTTATATATAGGTAGTGGTGATGAAAATGGATGAACAATGGTTTATATGGGAAAGAGTAAATTTTCCTTGTTAGGGAAAGATTGATGTATGCTTGGTTTATCTAAGGCTATAAGTATGAAGAAAGATTGAGTTAAATACTTGGCATATGCCATAGTTAGTTAATAATTCTAGGTTTTTTTGGGGGGATAGACCATAAAAGTTATTATTGATAGAGGTATTAGAGAATATGAAAAAATTCCTCGTTGGCTTCGTTGCCTTGACAAGTCAAAACATCCCTTAGCGATTAAGTTCTTATGAAGAATATAACTATAGTCAGATTCAAATGAGCAAAAATTTTGGGTTACAAATAATTTTTTAGCCCAAGACCCACAAATAGATAGGTAATTGAATTATATTTCAAATTTTTCCTTAATTTGATATCGAATTAAAAAGTTATGGATAAATTACTGATGCACTGTTAGAGCTGCCAGTGACCATGACCCTGATCATTACTTGTGATAAAACATCATGGGTCGTTAGAAGGGAGTCATGTTCTAGGAAGTAGAGGCTGAAATTGAGTTCCTGACCATGACTCAAGCCACGACTAGTGGCCAGAGTTACTAAACGTTTTTTGGTCTTTTCTCATTCTTTTAACCCTAAAACTATGACGTTTAAGCTATTCGAAGATTCAATAGAGTCAAACCAACCCAAATCACTCTTTCTCAACACAACACATAAATTACTCAAGAAACATGAAATTTTCTCTTCTCCAGCGTGCAAAATTAGGGTTTTTCATCTCCATGTCCAAATCCTCAAAACATCAATTCAAGAATCTAAAGTTATCAGGCAAGTGAGTATTCAATAAGGATATCCTTTCATCCTCATGCCCAAATTATTATTTCATGATTTGCATAAACTAGGGCTTTACCCAAATTGTTATTCAAAGCTTAAGTCAATAATCCGTGATATATTTTTCACTCATAAGCATGTTTTAGTGATTATTTATGATTTCTTAGGCTCAAATATATATCATTCATGCTATACTCAAATCCAAGTAAATTTTACATTATATTAGTTAAGATTTCAAGCATGTGATCAAGCTATATGAGTTTTTCTAAATTCCTTCAGTTTATTTTGCAATTGAACTATGAATTTGTGTTTTCCAAAGCAAAATAGCATCTTCCATGTTCAAAACCATTAATTCCTTTATCATGACATGTCGTTGAGTTTATTTGTTTAAATTGTGAATGTTCTCGTAACATCATGTAATGTGATCATATGCAGAGCTGGTGGGCTATGAACACCCCTACCTAGGAGTTCAGTTATACATATTAGTTTACAAGAGTATTACATAGTTTTATACATGTATTGTTATGTCCAAGATGCAATGACTTGTGCATATCAGTTATCAGTTCATATTTCAGTTGATACTTTAGTGTCATCCTATTAGGTGTAGTACTTAGCACTGAGTGACAGCAGGGATGATGACTCCCCCGTTAGTTTGGTATGAGACCATTACTTATAGTGCCTATGTTTTAAAACTACATTGCCTCCATAGGTTATAAAGGGTTCCACATTAGTAGAGCATGACACCTTAGTCATTTGGGATATCAGTTTAGTGTATCCATGTTGTCCAGTGCTGGTACCATTGGAAAGGTACTAGCACACTTCCAGCTAGGGTAACAGGTTAGACCTTAGTTTTTCTTGGATTATGGTATGTCTATTGCAGTTAGCTCCCAAAGTCCTCGGTTTGTGTTTCAACTTTAGATTATGTTTAGTTTAAATATTATGCATGACCTTGTACTTAGATATTCAATTTTTATTTAGTACATGTTTATTCTTGTGATTTGCTATAGAAATATAGCACTTTTGATGCTTAAAATAATGAAAATATCTAGGTTTCTCAGGTTGTTTTGTTTGATATCATGTATTTTGGGTATGTTATGCAATAAATTGGGGTTTGGATGATAAACTGAAGAAAAAGATGAAATTGAAGCTTTTGGCTACTTATTGAGGTTTTTTGGGGTGTATGTTCCCCTTATACGGCATAGGTGACCCAAGTATGTGTCATAAATTGAAGTCTAGAGTCTTAGAAGAGAAAAAAAGACTTCACACTATACTATGTCCACATACGGTCTGTATATAGTACATACGATCTGTCTGTAACCCATGATAGTAAAGAGAACAAAAGTCTAGAGAGATACAAGATATGTACTTGAGTTCTAGTACTTACCCATGTTCACACATAGTCCACATGTGGTACATACGATCCGTATGTGGCTTAAGTAAGTGTCCTATGGCCTTGTTTTTCCTTTTTTATTTGGAATTTGATTTTTAGGGTTTACTTGTGTACTATATATACCTTTTTGACATTTTGTAGTTAGGCTACACACTCTTAACAATGACAACTTATATTTTTATTCCAAGATTCAAATTTGATGCTGGGATTGCTCTTGTATTGATTTTTGGTTAATAATTCAGCTTCAGATTTAGAGTTTTATTCAATTATTTATTTGATATTGTTTAATGGCTTTCATCATGATTTCTGATAATCATTTCACAAGCATGCATGGCTAAAACCCTTAGCTAGGGCTGTGGGAACCCTGGTATACTGATTAAGTACGGGAAGTGTAAAGTTATTTTGAACCAGTATATGTGCATGCATTATATTATCTTTAATTTGATAGTTGTTCTAGTGGTTGCAAATAGTAGGATCCTACCTAGATTCTTGCTACTAACTCCACAAGAGGAGTAGTGTCTAGGAAAAAGTAATTACAATAGTAATTTGAAGTTTAATTGTCGATCTAGGCTAATCAGTATTATCTTAACAACAACCGATTTATCCTCAATTTGAGGTATAGTTTCAGTGTTGATCAAAATTTTGGCACCGTTGCAATGGAAGACAGTGTTATGTTGATTGAAATTAGTTGGAGTTTGTGGTTCTTTACTTTTCTATTCATAGTTGGGTATACGCTCAGACCAGGAGTCAAGGCAATCCCTTACTCCTACTAAATCCTAACCCAGTGAGACTATTATAGCCTAATCATATAATGGTAGACCCAGTACATGCAGGCAGCCTAGAAGGGGTTTGTTATGATCCAAATGTTATACTTCTGCCTGCTCTAAGTAATATGCCCCTTCATTTTGAGTCAATCAATGAAGCTTAGTTCAGGTTTAAGAAAAATCTTAGCGTGGTGCCCAATCATCAAATTTTAGGGATGAGCTTATTGGAGATATTCTATAGAGCCCTTAACATAAGGTCTCGAGCAATGAAAGACACCATTACTAGAGTAGAATTTATGAGACTATGCTGCAAAGTAACTACTGAGGTTCTAGACCAGATTTCTCTCACTAACTGAGGGTGGCATACTTAGGAGGCTAAGAGAGGTGTTGGCACTTATGCTATCAGAGTTTCTAGAAAATAGAGAGTAGTCAATGAGTTTGCGACAGAAGAGATTGCACAGCTGAGGACCAATATTGGACTTCTTACTAAGTAGTTTGTAATAGTGAGTTCCAAGAAGGTGAACATAGTATGTGCATAAGGTTCAGCATGCAGTGCTTATAAGTCAAACTTACAGGAGGATGCTAAGTATCTGGATTGTGAGTTATCAAGTTTCCAATCCTAAGGGAAAGGAAACCAAGGTAGGAACTATTACGGTAACCGATACAAAAATCGCAGTAGGGAGCATGATTGTGACTGGAGATGGAAAGATAAATATAAGGAGAAGGGATATAGGTACACTCTGCCATGTAGTTGTGATATAGAATCGAGGGTGGAGACATTGTTTTCCGAACTGTTTAAGGGTAAAGATAATTAGGAGTCATGCCTTAAGGAGATTAAGGATGACATCTTAGGTCTTACTCAGAAGGTTGACTCTCATGTGATTGCTATCAAGAAGTTAGAAACAAAAATTGGGCAGATATTTCCTACGTTAAACTAGAGGCTATAAGACACCCTTCCAAATGGCATAGATCAAAGTCTTCTATAATGCCCCAAGTCTATTCCCCGTATGCCACACGGTGCTAACAATCCCAAAGAACCATAAGCTAACCCATGACTGGTACTTGTTGTAAACACTGAATAATAACACTGTAATAATATGGAAATTAGGCTGAAGTTGCCATAAGGTTCATGATCTAAAAACAAATACTGAATACATAAATACTAAAAACTAAACATCTATCCAAAATAATTAGACCAAAAGCCTCTAACTGTCTAAAGATAGAGTTGATGGGACAAATCCCCAACTAACTCTGACTACTGAAATATACTGAAATACTGAAATAATAACTTTGTCCTGTAACTATAAGGACTCACCACTATATCTATCGCTGATAACCTGAGAAACTAAGTACGGTCAGGAGCCCGTGCATCTGAACCTATGATATGAGACATCATAGCGCAAAAGAAAGAGTATGCATTAGTACTTTAAATGTACTGGTGTGCTAAGAGAGGTAGGCTTATATGCAAAGGTTCATATGCATGAACAATAACTGAATGAATAATATAAATGACTGGATGAAAGTATATGTATAACTGGACTGCTCAAAATATTAATGATGTATTACTGTACATACATCTATATATATATACTATAACTGAGATTATGCTGAGCTGAATACTAGGTACTGATGACTAAGTTACTAGGACCTGGGTGACAGTTCTGACAGTCCTAATTCTGTAGAACTAACTGAGTTCTATACTGAGCTGGATAACTGTGTCTGACACTCCTGATTCTGAAAACTGATATAAGGTTTTATACTAAGTCTGGAGTTGAAACTATAACTATAGGAGTGTTCATCTAACTAACATACCCCAATTATAAACTGAGAAGGGTTTCAACTTGTGACTCCAATTAGAAGGGTGTTAGCACCTTGCCAAAGGATATTAACAATGGTTGTGAGTTAAACCTATCTGGTAGGAAGACATTTCATCAACCCTCACTGGTAGGAAAAATCATACAAGATGCATCAACCCTTATTTGGAAGGAAGATATCTCAACCTACACTGGCTACGTAGTTTTTTAAAATAGGTATTTCTACTAAGGGTCAAACCCTCTACTGAAAGGAATCCCCCATCCCTGGGTTTGCTCGGTGTTGATTCCTACTCCAAACTGGATAGACACTAAACTAATTTCTAGACTGTACTAGGCTTGACTGAACTGTTACTGATCATTCTAACTGATATAACTGGACTGAGTTTATTGAGTCCTGTTAACTGACTGAATACATTATGTTTTGTAAGTGACTAAGTAATACTGTACGTGACATCACTGAGACTATACTGAATCTACTATAATTCTAGGTAACAGCTAGATTTTGGGTATTGAATATGCCCATGACTCAATAGCATTGAAATTAAAACATGGCAAGATTATAATAGCATAGCAATAGTAGCTTGTTAACAATGCTTTCATTTAGACATTTTGTCAAACACTTGAGAGGCATGAACTTGTGCATGTCCTATTATGTCATGATTTCACCCTTCAACTGACATGGAAACTTTATCAAACACTTGGGGAGAATACTTTATATACATAATAATAATCGCATGCAAGCATCATTATCACTATTCCAACTCATAAAGTCAACGGGGTTTTAACATAAAATCACATAACACTACACACATATTAATTACTTCACATGAAACTTGTATTAAATCATTGATTAGAAACCCAATTAATATCATAATCATGAATATAAATTTCAATATGAAATTCATTAAAGAAATCAACATGTATTTTTTAAAAGAGGTTCTTGAACTCCAAGGGTGGAAGGAAACCCAAGGATGAACACCTAACATACCTTGAATGTAAATTTAGTGGAATTTGTGGTGAGTTCTTGAGACTTGATTCTTGAGCTTGATAAAACTAGGGATTGTTCTTGAGAGAATTTTGTATAAAGGTTGATAAATAATGCTATTTGGGGCTTTAATCCCGTGTTATGGACCTATTGGGTGAAGTCAAAATTACCAATTTGCCTTAAAACCGTGGAACAAAACTACAGAAATTTCCCAAAAATGGACTGGCCAGGGTGCCACAGGCTCTAGAGCGCTACTCCGGGTAGGGCATCGTGGTCTACATCGTGGGCTTCCCCCAGCACTAAACTGCGCAGGGCATCGCAGGCTAATCACCCTGAGCCCCTATTTTGGAGTGTCAAACATGCCCTTACGCTTGTCCAAAAATTTTAAAACTCACTCAAGATGTACTAATGACTTTCCTAATCAGGAATTAACTTATAAACTAAATTTCTAAGATAGGGAAGGTCATAAATAAATTCCTCAAAGTTTGAGGGCTTTAGAAATGACTAAGTCCTAACACTTAGCTAAAATTGTCTAAGTTTGGGGCCTCTTTTGGGCATACTTTAAAGGACTCAAATTTCTAAGATTCTGTAGGGTCTTACAATATCTCCCCCTTGAGAACATTCATCGTCGAATGATACTGACTAACATGAGAATACTGATAGACTCAATTTATATACTGAGCATGCATAACTGAAGCATGATTACATGACTGAAACTACTGATATATTGAGTTATTATACTGAACATGCATAACTGAAGCATGACTGAGTTCTGAAGACATGAAATATGAATGATTTGTTTTATGAAGGTATGCTTGATATGAGAATGCATGAGCTGAGTCTGAGTTTTTACACAAGAGATAAGAATTTTTGGTCTGCATATCTACTTCAGCTTCTCAAGTAGCTCCCTCAACGGACAAATTTCTTTAAAGAACTTTGACTCGAGGAACCTCTTTGTTCCTTAGTTTGCAAACTTAAAAATCAATAATTTCAATTGGAACTTCTTATTATAAGAGGAACTATTCTGAACAACTATACCCTCTATAGGGACTACAACTACTGGGTCAACTATGCACTTCTTTAGCAAAGAGAAATGAAATACTGGATGTACTAAAGCTAAGTCTGATAGTAACTCAAGCTCGTAAGCTACCTTTTCAAAATGGATGAGAATTCAGTAAGGACCGATATATCGAGGAATGAGTTTCCAATTCTTTCCAAACATCTTCACTTCCTTCATAAGAGAGATTTTTAAAGACACATAATCATCAATCTCCAACTTGACATCCTTTTTTCCCATATTTGCATTCGATTTCTATTGGCTCTGAGCTGTCTTAAGCCTTTTCCTGATCCACTGAAATTTTTCTAATGTAACAAATACCAAGTCAGTTTATGTATTTATGCATGTACTCTCACTCAGTTATATTCATGTCATTCAATCAGTATTGTTCATACATATGAACCCATGCATCTCAGCCTACCTCACTTAGTATACCAGTATATTCAAAGTACTGACGCATACCTTTCTTTTATGTTATGATGTCTTTTATCATAGGTTCAAATGCATGGGGTCCCAGTCATACTTAGCAGTCTGACCTATCTGCAACAGACTTAGTGGTGATTCTTCATAGTTTGAGGTTAGACTTATTATTTCATTATTTCAATAGCTTAGTTTATCAGTTTTTAGTAGTCGGGGTTAGTTGGGGGCTTGTCCAATTGACTCCTTGTTCAGACAGTAGAGGCTTTTTAGACTTGAGTATTTCAGATAGATATATTAGTATCCAGATTTCAGTATTCACTATTTACTTTCAGTTTGAACCTTATGGCAAGTTTCCACCTAATTTCTACATAATTATAGTATTATTATTCAGTTATTGCAGTAGGTACAAGTCATGGGTTGGCTTATGGTCCCTCAGTATTATGTGCACCGTGTAGCTTCTAGGGTATAGACTCGGGGTGTTACAAACTTGGTATCACAGCCTAAGGTTCAACAGAATCCTAGAAAGTCTAAAATCCACATCTAGTAGAGTCCTGTGCATGGGTGTGTTGCGCGCCACACTTATGGATAGAAGGCTATTATATGTTTTAGGAAAAAGTTTCCCTTCTTTCAGAATTATTGTCATGCAAGTGAGCATGAGCTCCAGTTAAACTCTCATTCTAATTTATCTCTTCCTTATGCTTCCAGAACATGCCTCCTAGAAAATCTAATGAAAAAAGAGATAAAAACCAGCCAGGTTCTCCATCCGTTCAGGAAGATCCCCTGAATGAGCATGACTCTCACACTGAAGTTGGAGCTATTTTCACTACATTGACTTAATTAGTAGTTGCTCAGAATAATTTGCAGACTTTTTTCCTATCTAGGTTATTGACATGCCCTCTGTAGGGTAAGGAAGGGGAGTGTAGAAAGATTAAAAGAGCTAGAACCAATAATTCTAAGCCAAGATTAGGGGGTAGTAACCACTCTCAATTTCATCAGAGATTCTCACCCCAGTTCCACCTTCAGTTAGGGCACCAATGCTCAAGTTTAAGAATGACAATCAAAATAGGGCATCGGGTTCTAAGTCGCAAGGTAGAGGAAAAGGTGTTGTACTAATCCGCTTTGCAGGGAATATGGTAAGAAACAAAAGGGAGTGTGTAGAGCTGGAAATGATGTATGTTTTAGATATGGTAAGCAAGACCATAGGATGCGAGAGTGTAGAGTAATGGCTCAGAGGGGAAAGGATTTATGCCAACAGTGTTAGTTCAACCATTCTTCAATAAGAATAGTCACCCGAATCAGCAGGGCGCCACTTTCAGTACCACCAGTGGGCAACACCCAAATAGAATTCATGCACTTCAGTCCCAACAAGGTCTAGTAAGTTCTCCTGATATGGTCACTGGTACGTTATTGATCTTCCATTTACATGTATGTTCCTTGTTATATCTGGGAGCTTTTTTGTCTTTTGTAACTCCTTATATATCTATTGACTTCGGAGTCAGCCCAAAAATTCTAGCAAAGCCTTTCTTAGTCTGTACCCTAGTGGGTAAATCTATCATAGCTCGACGTGTATACAGGAACTGTCCGATAATGGTATCTTAGAAAGTCACTTCAGCAGACTTAGTCGAATTAGAGATGACTAATTTTGATTCCATTCTTGACATGGATTGGCTTTATTCCTGCTATGCCTTAGTCGACTGAAGAAACAGAATTGTCCAATTTCAATTCTCGAATGATCCCATCCTAGACTGGAGGGAGAGTACTTCAGTACTTAGGATTCAACTTGTTTCCTACATTAGGGCAAGGAAAATGATATCAAAGGATTGTCTCTACCATCTCGTTCGAGTACAACACTTTAGATCAGAAACTATTACTCTTGATTCAGTATCAGTAGCATGTGAATTCTCAGATGTGTTTCTCTAAGATCTTCCTGGAGTTCCTCCCGAAAGGAAAATTGACTTCAAAATAGACCTTCTTCCAGATGCTCAACCCATATCTATTCCACCATATAGAATAGCATCTGCAGAACTTGGAGAATTAAAAAAACAATTAAAGGATCTCCTAGATAAGGGATTCATCAAACCTAGTGTGTCCCCTGTGGGGTGCACCTGTTCTATTAAAGCATAAGAAAGACGGTTCTCTCAGGATGTGCATTGACTACCGTTACATAAATAAAGTCACAATCAAGAACAAGTATCCACTTCCCAGAATCAATGACTTGTTTAACCAACTTCAAGGTGCCAGTTACTTTTCTAAGATAGAACTCAGATTAGGCTATCCATCAGCTCAGAGTCAGGGAATATGACATTCCAATAATAGCTTTTAGAACTCAATATGGTCATTTTGAATTCTTAGTCATGTAATTTTGTCTTACCAATGCCCCAGTAGCTTTCATAGACTTGATGAACTGCGTGTTCAAGTAGTACTTGGATATGTTCATCATAGTCTACATAGATGATACTCTTATCTATTCCCGTAACGAGGATGAACCTTTTGATCACCTCTGAATCATACTTCAGACTCTTAAAAACCATCAGTTATCATGGAATCTTATCTATTCATGTCTTACATGTCCGTTCTATGATAATAGCTCATATTTGTGTACGTTAGCAAAAAATATTTACGCTTACCATTTCTAGTATAGGAGTTTCTATTCACTCAGTATTACAAATTATGTTTCATCAATATAGAAACTCCATATTCAGGTCATGTAGCTCATGACTCATGTACTCATGTCATTCTTGACAATATGCTCGGTTCCCAAGATTCATGCTATACTCCAAACAATCCGCTAAGTTCAAATTATGTCATTTATATCCTCAGTTTAGGTCTCTTGATAAATCAATGGTGTTGCTATTCTTTTCCTTAGGCCTTAGTTAAGTGCCGAGTTTGGTGTAGTATTCATTCACGCTTTAGGACCTCATGCTTTAACCTTCTAGTGAATCTCCTTATAAAATGATGTAGTGATGAGTGATTGCTTATATGGGAGAGAGTAAATGTTTCATGATAAGGAAAGATTTTTGCATGCTTGTTTTATACGAGGCTGTAGTTATAAGAATATGCCTGAATATCAGGGTAGTATACTAAGTAAATGGTTAGAAAGTAGTTGTATTTAGTTGTTGAAGGGAGAGAAATTAGAATTTTTTTCATAAGATGATAAGTTGAGAAAACATCGAGTGTGAGTGTCTATTTAGATCCTCAATTTATGCCAGTATCTATCATGAAGTTATTAGAACTCAATATTCAGTTCCAGTATGAGCTCAGTTACAGTCCCAGTTATAGTCTTGGTTACAGTCATAGTTATCATCTTAGTTACAGTCTCTGCACAGTCTCAGTCCAGTAATCAGATCAGAAACTCAGTTCAGTTTTAGATTTTCTTGACCATACCATACAGTTATCAGTTATTCAGTTATCAATATTTTAGTACCTCACCTTATAGACTATTTCAGAATCATGTTATATGTTTGGTCTTGTATTCTCAAATAATATAGTCTCCACGTATTCATGCTCAGTACCTCATGTTGCTCAATCAGCCCTTACCTCATACGTAAAATACTATACAGGTTCAATCTAGACTAAGTACAGTTTAATCTTATATGACCAGTATTCATCTATCAGACATTTACTTAATCAGACAAGTTAGTATGTTTATCCATTCATGCCCAATGCCCATGTAAATATTTATCATAGTCTGAGGTGTAGTGTCATAATGGGGTGGAGAGTATAGTTGAGAGAGTATTTGAGGAATATGTCTAAGCTTGAAAATTTATAGCTGCAGTGCATAAGGTATAGTCACTCTATCTTAGATGATGATTCGTAGGGCTCGCCTCATATTACCAAATCTTAGCCAAGATGTGATTTCTCATTCAGATGTTTTGTTTATCCCGTGCTAAGATTCCTTGCTCCCTAAAGTTACTAGAACTCTATAGAAAGAGTGTCAAGGAAATTTTTCAGTCGAGTATTAGATTTTAGCATAAGTTAGACTGTAAGCCAATAATTCAGTTTAGCAGCTAGGCAGACAAGTTCGTATGGTTTAGTTTCCTATGTTTCCATTTATTCGCACTATCCAAAGCCTTATGAATGTAACTATTCCAACATGGAGAAACCAGGTAGTTGCATGTTCAGCTCAGGTCATGTATTATGTCCTAGTTTCAGATCCCAGATATTCAGTCATGACTCATTTTGGTGGTACCCTATGTATCGTACCATCTTTTCCTAAGTATCTCAGCCAAGTCAACATTCTTCAAGGGACATAATGTCCCAAGAGGGAGATACACCATAACCCCTGGGCTCTCATGTCCTAAACCTCCTAGTTCCTCTTCATGTAACAAATCTAGTTTGGAATAATAGGTACTTATGAGTTGATCCTCGAGTTTCAATATCATACATAAGCCATGTATTCAGGGACTCAGTTAAGTTAATGATATTCAGTTCATGTAATATTTCAGTCTCAGTTATGTTGTCATGTTCACTTCATGCATGTTTAGTAATCGATATCAGGTTCATCAGTATTTTCAGCTTAAGGTAACAGTCTTTCTTAGATTATCTTTATTCATGTTCATTTACAGTTATAAAATTGGTATATATTACCGTTTCATATACACTTATGCATTCACGAATCAATTCAGCCATGTACTCATGCATCAGATATGCATGCTCAGTTTGAAAACACAGGTTATCCATAGTTTCAATCAGGTGTTCCATGCATCAAAAAAGCATGTTTAGTGTGTAAGCTCAGTCCATCAGTGATTCTCGGCTTAGTCAGTCTCATTTAAAGATGAATATTCCCAAGGAGGAGATATTGTAAGACCTCGCAAAATCCTAAGCTTAACTTATTCTTTTAGAAAATTTTAGTTAAGCATCCAGACTTAGTGTTATTTTAGCCTTGTAGGTTGGCGACTTTATTTCATGACCCTCATGACCTTAAAGTAATGATTCTTAGGTTGAATCATTATCAGAAATGTCAGTGGGTGTTCCCGGAAAAGTTTTGGATTTTTTGGATTCCATTTGGATCAAATTTGAGAGATCAAACAAGTGGATCGACGCGATCTCGGTGTGCCATGTTGCCCATCACATTGATGAAATATCTTCCCCAGCCTCCAATGCAAATTCCAGTGAATCGATACGAACTCGACATGGTGTGTTGGCCATTGCGATGATGCCAATAATGCAGCACGTCGGTCTGCACATCACTAAAATAGTTTTTAGTAATTAAAAATAGCATGCAAAGGGGTATTTGGGACATTTTCCCGACTTCAACCAAGCCCCCAAAACACAAAATTCAGCCCCCACAAAGCAAGTTACACTCTTTTCTCTTAAATTTCTCTCATGGACAAAACCATAGAACATCAATTTCAAGATTAATTCTCAAGAACACTCCCTTAATTTACTAGAATTTAATTGCTAAGGTATGTCAAGTGTTCATCCAAGGGTTCCTTCCACCCATGGAGTCCAAAAAACTCTTTTAAATTTCAAGTATCTTGATTTCATGCTTTCCATGATTTGGATTCAAATTTATTCATGATTACAATGTTGATTGGATTTTTATTGCATGATTAAGTGAAAGATTTATGTAAAAATAACTATTATGTATGTATTATCATGTGAAATCATGTTAAAGCCTTGAAATTATAGTGCTCATGTGTTGATTAGTACTATGTAAATATACGATGCCTTCCAAGTGTTTGCTATCTTGTTCATGAGAAGTAAATAATGAAACTATATCATGTTAGCATGTATTCAAGTTCATGTCTTACAAGTGTTTGCTAGAATGTCCCAATGAATGAATTATGATCAAGTAGTTATTTATAATGTTTCAAGAGTGTGCTATGTCTTATAATTTATGCTATCAAGTCCTGGGGGCATTTAATACCCAATAATTTAGCTAATTACCTAGAGCCACGGTCAGTCTAAAGATAGTGTCAGTTATGTCATGATCAGTAGTAATCTCAGTCAGTTACAGAACACAGGAAGAACTCATTAGACTTAGTATCAGTCCAGTTCATTTCAGTATTCAATTTGGACCTTAGTAAATTTAGTCAGTTAACAGAATTTGGAAGTATTCCATCAATCAAGGGAACTTAGTGAACTCAGTTAATTTTAGTTAAACAATATGATTAGTACCAGTTCAGTCCAGTATAGTAAAGATTAGAAATCGGTCAAGTGTCTATTCAGTTGGGAGTAGGATTCACCACCGAGTGAATCGAAGGATGGGGACTCACCTACTAGTAGAGGTTATGATCCTTAGAAGCAGTCCTTGTGTGCCAGAACTATATAACCAGTATAGGTTGAGACATTAACCTTCTAGTTAAGGGTTGATGAGGTGTGCTACCTGCCAGTAGAGGGTACCACCATTCCAATTCAGATCACCTTCTAGATGAGGCTGACTTAGCTTGTATTTACCCATGGCACGGTACTGATACCCTTCCAACTAGGGTTATAGGTTGGACCCCATTCCATTCAGAGAGAGGCATGTTGGTTTGATGATTACCTCCCATAATCTCCCTTTTAGTTTTAGTATAGAACTCAGTTGAGTTTTACAGATTCAAGACTGTTAGAGAGTCACTAAACTTAGTATAGAACTCAGACCAACTCTTCAAAATTAGGACTGTCTGATACAATCACTTAGTTACCAGTTACACAGTATCTGTAAACACAGATATTAGTAAATCAATAATTTAGAACTCAGTAACCAGTGTTATCATGATCTCAACTACATTTGACGTATTCATGCATATACTCTCACTTAGTTATATTCATATCATTCAGTCAGTATTTTTCATGCAAATGAACCAATGCATCTCAGTCTACGTAAATTAGCATACCTGTACATTCAAAGAACTGATGCATACCTTTCTTTTGCGCTATCATTTCTTATATCATAGGTTCAGACACACGAGCTTCCAATCCTAATTAGCAGTCCGATCTACCAGCAATAGACTTAGTGGTCAGTCCTTATAGTTCAAGGACAAACTTATTAATTAAGTATTTTAGTATCTTAGTTTATCAGTTTTCAAAAGTCGGGGTTAGTTAGGGGCTTGTCCCATCATCTCCTTGTTCAAACAGTAGAGGATTTTTAGACTAGAATATTTCAGATAGATGTATTAGTATTGAATTTTTTGTATTCAGTATTTACTTTTAGTTTGAACCTTATGGCAAGTTTCCGCCTAATATCGCATAATTATAGTATTATTATTCAGGTTTTGCAGGAGGTACCAGTCATGGGTTATCTTATGGTCCCTCGAGATTATAAGCATCGTGTAGCGTCCTGGGTAAAGTCTCGAGGCATTACAGATACCCGAGTAAAAAATTATGGCTTTTTTGTGAGAGGTAGTAAGGTTTCACGATATGGCTAGGGCGCACCATTCTCTCTCCTGGAATAAGAGGTGTGATGTGGAGCTCTCTCCCCTATAATAACGGACATGATATGGAGCATACTCCCCCCACATTTTTAGCTTCTTAAGGGTTAAGGACCACTTTGGTCCTGAAATTTCAACTACAAGTTTGTATTTATTCATGTTTCCAAATACAAGTTTGATATCTCATCTTGAATTCCAGTACTTTGATGAGAATTTTCTAGACCCTTAAGTTTAACATGTTTTCATGCTCAAATTAATGTATTATGCTTATATATTGAAATGTCCACGTATGATTCCATGAAAAGTCAGAATTTTTTCATACTTCAAATTCAAATTTCTTATGTCATCTCCAGGTCAATTTCATGTTATAATAGGGAATTGTAAATTTAGCCATGCAATCATGTTATTTTCTCTTGTTTTAAGATATGCCCATGTTCAAGTTCAAGCTTTTCACTTTTCGGTGAGATGTCCAGATTTTAGGTCTATGAACCATGTTTTCATACTACTATTTTGTAATACCCCATATTTTTTATAACTTAAATTAGTCCCTAGAATGTCAATAATTTTCTTCAAAGATTAATATCATTTATTTCATGCGGTATTGTTAAGATTTTGACTTTTTATTGTGTCGAAAATTGAATAAGCTTTCTGTCGATACCAAATTCGCCTAAATTCGACACTCGTTGAAGGAGTTATGGCATTTTTAAGTTGACAATGTGTCACCTAGACTCTTAACGCATCGCAAAGCTAAGAAAATTGGCAATCGTAAAATTCCAGTAGCCCTCCACGATAACCCCACATCGTAGAGAATCCCATTTTCCCAATTTTCCTATTCTAATGAGACTTCATAATTCTAGCGTGTCACGCCAAGGGCTAAAATGGAAATCCAAGGGGCACCACAACTGTACGAATCGTGGTGAGTGCCCAGTTCTTGCTCGTCCTTTTTCCAATGAGCCACCGCGATTGTGGCGCATCGCGGTGGCCACCCAAATCGAAAAAATATACGTTTTCCAATTATTTTTGAGTTTATAGGGGGTATTTTGGTAAATTACCCAACCCCCAATCCATCCAAAAACCTAATATCACTCATATTTGAGAGCATATTATGCACCATTCATCATTCCCTCTCACAACAAAACCCTAGTTCATCAACTTCCCCCCCCCCTAAGAAATCCAAGATTCCTCTATTAGCTCTCTAAGATAACTCAAGATTGAGATTTCCCAATACAAGAACACTAAGAAATCACCTCCAAAGCATCAATAGGAATCAAAGATTCAAGCCTTTTATCAATGATCATCAATTAAGGTATGTGAGGTTTGAACAAGAACAAATCTTTCGTTCTTGTGCCCAAAAATAAAAAATTTTATTAAAGATTACATGATTTGCTAGTTAGGGTGATACCTAATTCTTATTATTTTAGTTTATGAAATTATCATGTTATTTAAGGCTTCAATTGCAAGAGATTTACATATATCCATGTTTGAAATCATGAGATTCATATTATGATTTATGTTTCCACGATCTTCATTGAGATTGTTGAAAGCTTTTAAGATGATTGTTGAGTCTGAAGTTTAAGTATGATTATTGATGTATTAAAGCTTTATATTTTGTGTCCTAAGTACCATTTATGATTTTATAAGGATATTATGATATTAAGTTTTATTGACAAGTTTGATAAGTGCTTTCAAAAGCAAAGATTGATCTTTTGATCCTAAGCTAAGCTAAGGAATCCACACTTTCACATAGTTTGAGATTTAAAGAATACAAGAATAATCAGTTCTAATTATAAATGCTTATGCTATTTTAAGGTGGATTTCCTAAAAGTTCTGACCGTAAGTATAGAAGTAGTATTTAATACCGAGTTGGGTATGATTCCAAGGTCTCATGCTCCAAAACTAGGTGCCACTACAGGACTAAGATTATTCCTACTTCTATGTGGATGACTAAGATTGTGATCACTTAAGTTAAGGTTCTATTTTGATGGAAAGGGAGGATAGCTCTCCCTAATGTGGGCAAGACGTTGGACTCCATTATAGCTCACATGGTTTATTTCGATTATAAGAACCTCCCAAAAGATGTCCCCACTCTTAAAATAGTTTTAGTTAATTAAAGTCTTGAGAGAAAGTGTTTACTATGCAAAAAGTTGTTTTAAAGCATTCCCTTTCAGTTAAAGTGTTTTCCTAAAGAGAAGAGTCTTACAGAAAATCTTTTAGAAAAGTAAGTGTAAAGGCTCACGAATTTATTTAGATTATGCTTTACAAAAAGATATCAGCTTTTAGATTTTCAGATTTAGAGCGAGTCCTTTCTACACTTAGACAGTATGATTTAAAGATAGAGTATTAGAACATCTTTTAGAACTAAATTTTTTGGCTCACTAGAATTACAATCATGATTTGTTTCTCGTGATTATTATTTTCAATGTTTCAGATATTTCAGCTTATATGAGTCATTTACATTTGGCATACATTGCTTAAAAATTATGATGATTTATATCATGTTTTACTTATGCATTTCACCCCTATATTATCAGTACATCCTCAAAGTACTGATCCACATATATTTCTATGTGCTATATTAGCTTATAATGTAGGTATCATCTCAGTTGTAGCACACATACTATATTCGGATAGATTGCAGATTCAAGCCAGTAGATGAGGATCCTTCTACTCGGGGACTTTAGTTAGATGTTATTAATGTACATTGTTGTCTTTTTCATATGTATTGGTTTGTGATAGTTACAGTCACATCCTAGCTTTGTATAGTCAGTATAGAAGAGGCTTAACAAATGTCAGTTAGAGTCAATTATGTATTTTCAGTCCCACTTTCAAACTTTATCAGATGTAAAAGTATATCAGTATTGTATTTAATTAGATTCCACCATTATTATGTTTCCGCACAATAATCTTAGTCATTTTATACATATTATTTAGTTTCTTATGATTTATGCCTGTAGAAGGATTAGGTTTGGGTCACTTATGGTCCTAAGCACCGTGTGACATCTTGGGACATATTTTTGGGGAATTATATGTTTTCAATCTTTGTTATCATATTTCATAGCTATTCAATGCTGGCAGGTTATGAACACCTGATACCTATGTGATTTTCATGATTTCAGATTTTTCATGTACCAAATCAGTCAGAACTATGATTTTATCCCTATACCTAGATTATTATTTTTACAAGGAACCCACCAGTGTTATTTTATGTTAAATACCTCAGTTTACAAGTTCATGGCTACTTTAAAGTATACATATATTGTTAGTTTTCAGAACACCATGTTTGAGCATATCAGTCTTCAATGCATGCACCAATTTCTGATTTCAGTGTCAGTTCAGTTGGGAGTAGGATTTAGCACTAAGAAAATCTAGGGATGGGGGATCACCCTCTAGTTAGGACTGGTTCATTAGTAGAAGTCCCTAAGTTCCAAAACTACATAGTCAGTGTAGGATTATGAGATGTCACTCGCCAGTTTAAAACTAACATTCTCTTAGTGGTCACACGACAGTTTAGGACTGGCACCCTAGTCCTTTGTGACATCATATTATTAGATCTACATAGCCAGGGTTATTACCTGTGGCACGGTACTAACACCCTTCAAACTTAAATTATAGGTTGAACCCTGATTAGATCAGATTAGGACATGTCGGTTACAAAATACTGCCCATAGTTTAAGTCTAGTTATTCAGACTAAGTACTGTTAAATATTACATAATCAGTATTTAGATATTAATTAATTAATATACAGATATCAGTCAGTATATAGGCATTAGTTATCCCTTTACTTAGATTGCAATCATTTAGTCACCCTAGCATCAGTTATTAAGTTAATTAGATCAGCTCAGTACATGTTATATTTTGTTTTGTGTGATCATACACTCATGCTTAGTATATGGGTATATTTATATCCTCGAGTTATATTAGTTCCCATCCCATAGTTTTATTCCTAAAATTCATACATAATCCTCAGTATTGTTTTACAACTTGTTCAGTGTTATATGAGATCTGCATTCAGTATTTATGGTTTACTGCTTTCCAGCTTCATTTCTACTTATTCCACAAAAGTAAAGCATTAGTAAACTAAGTGTAGTGATTTACCAGCTTATCAGATTCTGTTTGTTATTCATGTTTTAAGATAATTTAGCTTTCAATTTATCTCAGTTTCTTGGTGAGTCTACTAGCACTTAGCATACATGTTTTAAGATTGTGTATCTCTTAATTTTACTTATTGCATTCACCCCCTCTTACTCAGTACATACCAGAGTACAGATCTATATATGTGTCTATATGTTATATTATCTCATAATGTAGGTACTAGTTGTAGCCTACACATTATAATCAGGCAGTTTGCAGCTTCCAGCCAGCATGAAATGAGTTCTCTTATTTTGGGGACTCCAGCCAATCGTAGTTCATTTACTGTACTATATTTATTAATATATATTGATTAGTGGTAGTTTCAGGGATGTCCCTGCTAACTATAGTCAGTATAGTAGAGGTTTCATATGTAAATTCCATTTCTCTCTTCAGTTTTATCAGGTTGTGAACTTTATCATAATTATATTTTCCAAATTATGTTATGATTATGTTTTCACACCATAAACTTAGCTATTTTATATATTTTAATTTAGATTCTCAAGTATCATGATAGTTTATGGGTTAGCTTGGGATCACTTATAGTTTTAAGTGTCATGTTTCAACTAGGGGGTAGTCTCGGGTCATGAAAAACTTGGTATTAGAGCATAGAGTTCAAGTGTCTTAGGGTGTCTATAAAGTTGTGTCTAGTACAGGCTTGCGAAATGGTACAGAGACGTTTGTACTTTTCTTTGAGACACTATAGGGCATTTAAGAAATGTTTCCCTTCTTTTATGTATTAAATCATGCAGTGGTAGCATTCTATAAGAAACTTATACAGATTCTTACGTTATGTCAACTCTACCTTATTTTTAAGGTAACAGAAACAATGAAGCTTAAATCCCTACAGATAGATTTTTCTCGAACAATCCCCACAAAAAGTTATGGGATTGTATGCAGGCTCAAAAGTATCCCATCAGTGCTTTTATGTTTGAAGTTTGAAAGATTACATTCATGTTTATGAAAATCATCCACTAAGCCAAAGTAAGGTGTGCCCTCTGATCCCTACTCAGAATTCTTTGATAGTATATGATCCAGAATTAGAAGCACCAACCCAGAAGTTTAGTAGAAGTAAAGTGGGATAGTGTTTATCTGGATTTTGTAGATTATGTATCCATTGGGACTAGTTGTATCCAAGCCATTTCATGAATAAAATGTGACCAATTAACCAACCAACAAAACCACTTGTTACAAATAATATCTTGTTGTTGTATCAAAAGAGATAAATTTTATCTAATCTGGATAACATTGAACTTGGTAAAATGAAATGGTTGAATAATTGAAAAATAAGATTATTTAGGAATACATTTTAAATGCTGAGATTACGCATTGAATTTATGGTAGTAGATCCATAATCAAATAAGTGTTTGTGATTGTTCCAGAAAAATGAAATAAAAGATATGGTAGAGCTAGGACAGTTATTGTATGAATGAAAGGTGAACCAGTAGGCTTGAAATAGTGTATGCAATAATTTAAGTATGTTGATTTGAAATTATATGTTATTGATGTAGAGCATGTTGGTGTAATGGTAATTCTCATGGTATGGTGATACTCATGGAGATTCTAAGTTGGGCAGTGTTTAAGTTATTATATGATGACTAGTAGTACTATAGGAAGATAAGAGTTGTACCTCAAAAGAAAGTACTAGCAGTAGCTTTTACACTTTCAAGTGTAGTCTTTTAGGGTGAGTTTAGTGTATATGTGTATTATTATATCTCGGACTCTACAGTAAAATGCTTGTAGTTCAGTGTAGAACAAGTAACCAAGTTAGGCTCTCAGATTCTAGCAGTGATATCAATGTATTATAGAACATTAGTAAGGGAGAAAGATGCTCGACCCATTTTTATCTCTATGCAAGGTTTTGTACTTCAGTTATCATGATAGCTACTCATGCCTTACAAGTCAGCCTTATGATCATATCTCATATTCATGCACATTCTATAGAGTTATGTACACTTCTATATCATTGTATGAGGAGTTCTAGTTCACTCAGCAATACGAATCATATTCCATAAATTTATGAACTCCAAACTTAGGTCAAGCAATTTATGACTCATCTACTCATGTTTTACAGTATGTTCAGTTCCAGGAACTCATGTTACACTCTTAATAATCTCAGTGAAATTCACATCATGTCGTGTATGTACTTAATTTTGATCTTTTTAAAGAATTCATTCTTTTGATACTCTATTCCCCAGTCCTTAGTTAAGTTCCCAAGTTATGCATAGTTTTCTTACATGCTTCAGGTCCTTATGTTCTAACATTTTAGTGACCTGTCCTTATGTAATGATAGTGGTGATGGGTAATTGTTCAGATAGGAGAGAGTAAATGTCTCATGTTGGGGGAAAGATTGTTGCGTGCTTGTTGTATCTCAATTTATAAGTGTGAAGGATGATTGAGGTAGAGCTTTTGATATGTGTCATGGTTACTTGAGAATTCTATGTGTCTTCCTAAGGATGGTGCAAGAATGTTGTTATTGATAGGGGTTTAGAGAATATGAGAAATATGTTTTCATGGGTGTTTGGTTAGAAGTTCATATGTGGTTATAATGATAGGCTTGAACGTCATGTTTGTATATAAGAGGGTGGGTGCATTGTGTGCTATTGAATTCCTAGTAAGAGGATTGAATTTAGTTATTGAAGGGGTAAGAAGAATTATTCTTGAAATGAGAATTTATTACAACTCATGGGGTATTGAATTCATGGTTCAGACTAGTGTTATGGTGTTACGTGTAGTACCCTTTGATTTCGAGCTAGGCTTAAAGATAGTGAGGGTATGTAGCTCAACTCAGACTTGGGGCTAATCTTGAGCGTTAGAAGTAGCCTTAATTAAGGCATAGTGGTGGTATCCCGACTTATGTTTCATAGCCCTACGTTCTATGTTATAGAGTTATAGCCATACTAAGATTCCTTACTCAGATATCTTATTAGAATATTCCAGTTGACTATAAGCTTCCAGTATAATTCAGTCTATATAGCTAGCAACTCAATATAGCAGTTAGAAAAACAAGTTCCTATAGTTTTCCATCTTTCCATCTAGTCATACTATCTGAAGTCTCATTAATGGCTATTGTATGTGGTAATTCATTCACTTTAATGGAAGTTGTGAATTGTAATACCCTGTATTGCCCTAGACTAGATTAACCCTCAATACATGGGTTATCCTAAATTAATTTTTGAAATGCTTAGTAATTTTCATATTTGAGCTTGTAATTGCGTAGGAAATTCAATTAGCTTTCCAACAATATAAAATTCGCTTAAATCAGACAACCGGGTAAGAAGTTATGATGATTTTAAGTTTCAGTCATTAAACATCGTCATTCAGGCCTGTAGCACATCGCGGAGTGTGTTAAAATAGCAATTATCAATTTTTAGTTTTGCTCTGCGATGTTTTCGCATCGCTCCATAGACCCAGCTCATAATTATAATTTCCAGTGTACCAAGGCGATTCCACAGCGCCGCGGTGCACTTTCAGTTCACAAATAAAGTGGCATGAGATATCACCGTGTTGCGCCACCATGCAATTTCCCAGTCGTCATTTCCCAGTGGCCTAGCGGGATAGTGGCGTGGCGCACCAGGGATCCAAATCGAGAAAATTTCTCAAAAAATTAAAGTTGAGCCCAGGGTTAAAATAGTCTTTTCCCATGATTTTATTCTGCCCAGATATGGGATTTAAGCTCTACAAATGTGTAAAACCCTTTATTATTCACTTTTACCCAAAATCAAAAGATAATTCTCTCTCAATAAAACAAACCCTAGCTCTCAAGAATCAAGGTCAATCCCAAGAATTTCTCTAAGAACTCATCAAATTAAGGTATGTTAGATGTTCATTCATGGATCCTTATCTTCCATTGAGCCCAAGAATCCTTTTTCAATATACAAGATTTATGATTTATGATTTCCATGTTTGAATTAGATTGAATTCATGTTCATGGTGTTGTTTGAGTTTTAATCCATGGTTTATATTACAAGTTTCAAGAATTGATTCTAGCATGTGCTAAATTACATGATATTCATGATAAACCTTTCAATTTGTAAGTTTATTATTGTAACCATATTAACCATAAGTTTTTATGATTTAATAAATCAAGTATGCTTATTATGTTTTTGATAAATTATCTATAAGAATGAAATAATTTCATTAGCATGCTAACATGTATTCTCCATTCATGTACAAGTTAATGCATTACAAGTGTTTGATGGAATGTCTCTATGAATAAATTATGACCAAGTGAACATTATTATGTTATTCAAGATTATACTTTTCTTTACTTTTCATGCTATCAAGTTCTGGGGTATTTAATACCCGACAATTTAGTGTTTACTTAGAGCCAGTGTCAATTACAGAATAGTGTAAGTCATGTCACGATCAGCAGTACTCTCAGTCCGTTACAGAACTGAGTCAAACTCAATCAATTACAAAACTTAGAAAACCTCAGTAATCTCAGTGAATTCAGTTCAGTGTCTTTCAGTTGGGAGTAGGATTCAGCACTGAGTGAACCCAAGGATGGGGGATTACCTGCCAGCAGAAGGTGTGATCCTTATAAGCAATCCTTGTATTCCAGAACTATGAAGCTAGCGTAGGGTGAGACATCAAACCTGCCAGTTGAGGGTTGATGAGGTGCTCTACCTACCAGTAGAGGGAACCACCATTCTCATTTAAGGAACCTACCAGTAGAGGGAACCACCATTCTCATTTAAGGAACCTACCAGTAGAGGGTTACTCTTCAGTTTGTCTTTACCTATGGCACAGTACTGATACCCTTCCAATTGGTGTTATAGATTGGACCCCAGCTCATTTATCTTATTTGGGGCATGTCGGTTAGATGATTACATCCTATAGTTTAAGTTTCAATCTTAGTCTTGAGAATAGAACTCAGTTCAGTTCTATAGAACCAGAACTGTCAAATACAGTCACTAAATTAACAGTAATTTAGATTATCAGTGATACCAGATTATCAGTATATTCAGTTATCATTTATCAGATTCAGTTCTAGTATACTCAGTCACAGTAGGCACAAAATGTTTAGTAGTTACAAATCCTTTATGTATGCTGATCCAGTTCTTGCATATCATTCAGTTAGTTATTGTTCATGCATATGAACCCATTCATTTAGCCTTACATCATTTAGCATACTAGTACATCCCCATGTACTGACCGCATACCCATTTTTTGCTCTATGATGTTTCATATCATAGGTTCTGGACCGCACTTAGACAGATTCAGCCAATAGTAGCAGATTTAGCAGTGAGTCCTCATCTATAGAGTATATGCTTTTACTTTAGTACTTTAGCTTAGTAGTATTTCAGTAGATGGAGTTAGTTGAGGGATTGTCCCATCAACTCCACTTTAGACAGATTCAGTTAGAGGCTTTTCAAACTAGATTTTCAGATAGTATTCAGATTCAAATGTTATTATATTTTATCAGTATTTTAGATGATTTGAACCTTATGGCATTTCAGATGATTATTCCATATTTATCTCAGTATTATTGTTTAGTGCTAATAATCGGTATCATTCATAGGTTAGCTTGTGGTCCTTCGGGGTCGCAAGCACTATGTGATGACTAGGGGTAGTCTCAGGTCGTTACACATATTCATTTCATTCCAAGAATCATGTTTAAATTTCAGGCATTTAGTCATGACTCAGTTCATTAGAGTTCAGTGCATAATCTTAGTTTTCTAGGTATTTACTTATCAGATAGTGTAATACCCTATGGACAAGTCGGCTCAAAAATCAGATTCATGATAAAATTTATAATGTTTCAGCTTAGCTATATCCTTCATTACCAGACATATCATGTCTATATTATTCCATACCTATAAGATATCAACAAGTTCCTATCCTGCAATCGAGAACAAATGATCTAAGGGGTAGATAATCTAAAATCCCACATTTTAGGGCTATACTTTGAATCATCATTCCTACATATGTAAAATTTTATCCCATGATTTTTATGTGAATTCATGTGTCATTATAATTATCCTAGTGTGTGAAAGGCTTTCAAGGTGAAAAATGTTAATAGGAATCAGTTAGAACAAAGTTGAGCTAAGAACCTTTAATTCATCCAAATCTTTGTATTCTATTATACAAGGGTCTATTTTTAACGAGTGTAACTTTTTATATAAGTGGAATTTTTTATATCAAGACCCACCAATGATACATAATTAAGTTATCTTCCCAATGATACCAATTTTGCCTTAATCCGATACCCGAGTGAAAAGTTATGGCCTTTTTTATGAGAAGCGGTAAGGGTCCACAATATGGCCATGGCGCGCCGGTATCTCCACAAAAATAAAGGGTGCGATGCGAATATCTCTCCCTCCGGATAAGGTACATGATATGGAGCTTATTCTCCTGCAGTTTCATCTTCTTAAGGGTCAAGGGGTACTTTGGTCCTTTCCCCTCAACCCCAAACATCTAAGGCACAAATTCTAACACCCAAAAGGGCATTTTTTGCCCATATTCTTCAAATCAACTCATGTAAAAACCCTCTCCTTTCCCAATAACAATAATCCAAGCTTATTCTCTCAAGAAATCCAAGAATTTCAAGCTTCCAAGTTCAAGAATCTTCAAGAAAACATCAAGAATAGGGTTTCTTTCACAAGTTCATCATTCAAATCCCAAGATTCAAGATTTCTACCTCAAGAATTCAAGGGTTCAAGATCCAATTTCAAGTTTCTTCAAGAATTAGTTCAATTAAGGTATGTGGGGTTTTGAACAAAGTTAATTTTTCATCCTTGTGCCAAAAGTATGAATTTCAAGTTGAATTTATATGTTTTAAGATAGGGTTCATTCCCAAATCCTTATGTATGAAAATATAGCATTATCATGAGATTAAGATGCTAAAAAGCATAAGAGTTGTATTTATTCCTGTTTCTAACAATAAGTTTGATATCTTATCATGAATTCCATTACTTTGATGAGAAATTTCTAGTCCCTTAAGTTTAATATGTTTCATGCTCAAATTCACGTATTATGCTTATATACTGAAATGTCCTCGTAGGATTCCATGAAAAGTAAGAATCTTCTCATGCTTCAAATTCCAATTTCGCATGTCATCTCTATGTGAATTTCATGTTATAATAGAGAATTATAAATTTACCCATGTAATCATGTTGTTTTATAATGTTTTAAGATATGCCCATTTTCAGAATACCATGTTTGAGCATTTTAGTCTTTAGCGCATGCACCAGTTCCTGATTTCAGTGTCAGTTCAGTTGGGAGTAGGATGTATCATCGAGCGAATCTAGGGGTGGGGACTCACCTGCCAGTTAGGACTGGGTCCTTAGTAGCAATCCCTAAGTTCTCAAACTGCGTAGCTAGTGTAGGATTATGAGATGTCACAGCCTAATTTAACACTGACATTCTTTTAAGGGTCACCCACCAATTTAGGGTTGACTCTCTAGTCCTTTGGGACATCATATTAGTACATACACACAACCAGTGTTAGTACCTACGGCACGGTACTAACATCCTTCCAACTGGGGTTACAGATTAAACCCTGATTAGATCAAATTAAGGCATGTCGATCTCCCATAGTTTCAGTCTAGTTATTTAGACTAAGTACAGTTTAGTATTGCATGATCTGTATTCACATATCAGTTAATCAATATACAAATATTAGTTAATTAGTATACAAATACCAGTTAATTAGTAATCAGATGTCAGTTAATCAGTATTGAGACGTCAGTTATTCATTATTCAGTCATCAACCATTCAGTGTTCAGATATCAGTAGTTTGTATTCATATATTAGCTAGTCAGTATATAGGCATTAGTTATCCTTTTACTTTGATTTCAATCATTCAGAAACCCAAGCATCAGTTATTCAGTTAATAAAATCAGTTCAGCACATGTTATGTTTGGTTTTGTATGTTCATACACTCATGCTCAGTATATTGTTATATTCATATCCTCGAGTTATGTTAGTTCCCATCTCATAGTTTCAGACCTAGAATTCATATATGATCCTCAGTATAGTTTTAGAACTTGTTCAACGTTATATGAGATCTACATTCAGTATTTATGTTTTACTGCTTCCGAACTTCATTTCTACTTATTCCATAAAAGTAAAGCTTTAAGAAACTAAGTGCAGTGATTAACCAGCTCATCAGATTATGTCTATTATTCTTGTTTTTAGATGTTTTAGCTTTGAGTTTATCTCTGTCTCTTGTTTAGTCTACTAGCACTTAGCATGTATGTTTTAAAATTATGTATCTACTCAATTTTACTTATTCCATTCACCCCCACTTACTCATTACAATCCAAAGTACTGCACATATATGTCTATGTACTACATTGTCTCATAATATAGGTACCAGTTGTAACCTACACATCATAATCAGGCTCTCTGTAGGTTTTATCTAGCAGGTGATGAGTTCTCCTATTTCGGGGACTCTAGTTGTAGTTCATGTACTGTATTGTATTTATTCATATGTATTATTTAGTGGTAGTTGGAGGCATATCCCATCTGTCTATAGTCAGTATAATAGAGGCTTTATAGATAGTTTGTCAGGGTCATGAAATGTAAATTCTAGTTTTCTCTTCAGTTTTATCAAGTTGTAAACTTTATCAGACTTATATTATCCAAATTATGTAATGATTATGTTACCGCACCACAAACTTAGTTATTTTATAAATTTTAATTCAGATGCTCAATCATCATGCCAGCTCATGGGTTAGCTTGGGATCAGTTATGGTTCTATGCATCGTATTATGACTAGGGGGTAGTCTTGGGTTGTAACAACCACTAAAACAGTACCAGGTCGCTAAATCGGCTACCGCTTTAGCGATTTCTTTCCACTCAAGAGACTACTGCTAAAGTGGACTTGGGTTGCTAAAGTAGCAGTTGCTTAAGTGGCTGCCCTAAATATCAATTGATCCTTAT
Source organism: Capsicum baccatum var. pendulum (assembly GCA_030864225.1). Lineage (NCBI taxonomy): Eukaryota > Viridiplantae > Streptophyta > Magnoliopsida > Solanales > Solanaceae > Capsicum > Capsicum baccatum. Next base: position 188,016,206 of record CM061554.1, read on the forward strand.
TTTGATGAGAGCCTACGAAGCTTCAATCAAACCCTTGGGATTTGGTCGGGATCCTATCATGTAAAATCATATGTTCTGCTAGACTAAATTTGATGTTCTAGACTCAATGGCCATGTTGTATTTTTGAAAAAAATGTTTTTTCACAAAATTATACCCCGGATCCCTACTTTACTATTTTTCAAACAAAGGATTGAAATGAGATATAATGGTACCAAAATTGCTCCAACCATGCTACCAACCCAAATTCAATATTTTGGATTAGATGGCGTAGTCCGTTTCACCATCCGACTCTCAGTACAACAATTGTTGTCCAAAGTCAACTATATGGCTTCTCAAGATTCGAAAAACCACAAACTTGTATAACTCATTTTTTATCACCTCAAAAATTATGCCAACATCCCTGAACCTCAATATCAGCATGTAGAGAAGTATGGGGAAAGGCAAAATAGTCAAATCTCATAGAAATGTACGAATCACAAACCAAGGTCATTACAACATTCACCACTAAAAATCTATTCCGTACTCAAACTAAGGGCAAAAAAATACCAGAATTGGTAAAGAGCTGAGGGTAAATACTATGCATGCCAGACTAGACCTCCCAAGTAGCCTTCTCAACAGAACACTATCGTCACTGAACCTTAACAATAGGAATGTCTCTAGGACCCAACTATCTTACATCCCTTGCTAAAATAGACACTAGCTCCTAAACAAAGGTCAAACCTCTCATCCGACTAAACCAACCAAGTCCCAACAAATCACATGAGACTTATCCAAAATATAACGTCAAGGCATAGATAGATGAAAAACTGTATCAATAGTTGAAAAACTTGGAGGTAAGTACAACTCATAAGCAACCTCCCCAACTACTCGAAAAATCTTAAATGGTCCCATATAACTGGGGCTAAGCTTGCCCCTCTTCCATAACCTCATGACTCCCTTCATGGATGACATACGAAGGAAAAACCTATCATCAATACCAAACATTAAGGCAATCTACATAGATCTTTTGACTACTCATAACTGCTCGGAGACAATCCTGAATCACCTGAACTTATCCAAAGGCTTGCAAACCAAGTTAGGTACCAAACCAACCAATAGGGTACCGACAATGGATACCATAAAATGCCTCAAAAGTAGCCATCTTGATACTCGAATGGCAGTTATTATTATAAGTAAACTCTGTCAAAGACAAATATTGCTCCCACTGAACCCTAAACTCCATAACACATGCATGGAGGAAATCTGCAAAATCCTACATAGTCCGCTCCAACTGACCATCAATCTAGAGTGGAAGGTTGTGTTGAGGTTAACCTAAGTACCCAACTCCTTTTAAAAGTCTAGCATAAGCTAGAAGTGAACAGTAAGCCTCTATCTGAAATAGTAGATATGGTCCAACCTCTAGACATTGAAGGAAATCTATAAAGGAATGAAATGGGCTGATTTGGAAATCGATACATGATGACTCAAATTTTTTCAGAACCCCAGGATTTATAAGGCAACAAAGTCATGAATTCTATAGTGATCCACTTATACTTCCACTCAGAAATAAGAAATCTCTGAAGAAATCTACCCGATCTCTAATGTTCGACCTTCAACTACTGAAAATACAAGCAATGAGCTACAAAATCAGCCACATCCTTCTTTATACCACCCCACTAGTAAAGGTCCTTCAAATCACAATACATCTTGATTTTACCTGGATGGATAAAATATCGAGAGCCATGAGCCTCCTCTAAAATCAATCTTACCCTATCTCTGACACTCAGTATACAAACTCAGCCACTAATCTTTAATACACCATCAAAATCAAAAGAGGCTTTCTCAGCCTCACCACTCAACACTTTATCCCGAATCACCCTAAAATTATCATTATCAAACTAGTGAGCTCGAATCTACTCCATCAAAGAAGATCTAGCATCAACAAAAGCTAAAACACTCCCATGTGTCAAAATATCAAGCCTAACCATCTAGTTAGCTAAAGAGTAAACCTCCAAGGCTAAAGGCCACTCCTAGATCAAGAGAGATACTAAACTCCCCATACTAATGACTTTGGACTCAAGGCATCTGCAATAACATTATCCTTACATGAATGATACAAAATAAAGATGTCATAATCCTTTAGCAACTTAGCCAATATCGCTAGCTCATTTTAAGATCTCATTGCCTAAAGAAGTATTGAAGGATACGATGATCTGAGAAAATAACAAGGAACTCCATACAAGTAGTGTCACCACAGCTTCAACACAAACGCTATGGCTACATACTCCAAATCAACACTTTGGTTGCATACTCCAAATCATGAGTAGTGTAATTCCTCTCATGAGGCTTTAACTGATGAGAGGCATAAGCAATCACCTTGCCTTGTTCCATCAACACCACACCCATATCGAAATAAAAGGCATTACAAAATATGGTAAGACTCACATCCTTATTAGGAAAAGTCAAAATAGAAGCAGAAGTCAACAAATCTTTAAGCTTTTGAAAGATCTAATCATACATATCCAACCACTAACATACTATATTTTTCTAAGTCAACTTGCTCAACGAATCTGCAATAGATAAGAAAACCTCTACAAATCATTGATAATAACCTGCCAAACCAATAGTGGTCCAAATCACGGTAGGTGAAATAGGTTTAGCAAAATAACAATTATTGATATCTTGATCGAATCATCCATAATGCCATCCTTAGTTATCATATGACCCAAGACTGAGATAGAATCCAACCAAGCTTGCACTTAGATAACTTATCATACAACTTCTTATCGAACAACCTCTGAAGCACAATCCTTAAGTGTTTCACATGGTTGGACTCACTCTTGGAGTAAACCAAGATGTCATCTATAAATACAATCACAAAAGAGTCGAGATATAGTCCAACTACCTAGGTTATAAACTTTATAAATGATGCTAGGTAATTGGTCAACGCAAAAGACATGACCAAGAACTCATAATGATTGTATCGAGTTGGAAAACTCATCTTCAAAACATTTAAAGCTCTAATTGTCAGCTGATGATACCCAAACCTTAAATCAAACTTAGAAAACACTAAAGCACCTTGAAGTTGGTCAAACAAATCATCAGAGCAAGGAAAAGGATACTTGTTTTTAACCTTCACTTTTTTCAATATACTATAATCAATATACATACGCATGGAACCATCCTTTTAATTCACAAATAAGATGCCACAGATAAAGGTGATAAACTAGGTCAAGTAAACCCCTTACTGAACAAATCTTGAAACTTCTTCTTCAACTCTGTCGGGTACATCCTATAGGGAGTAAAAGAAATTGGCTTAGTGCTCGACTTCACATCAATAGCAAAATTGATATCACAGTCCAAAGGCATACCAGTAAAAGCCATAGAAAACACATCCATTAACTCATAAAAACTTTAATAGAATCCATAAAAGTGTCACAACCTGATTCATGAGTCATGATGGAACCTACTAAAACCCACTAGTAGGTAAGACAACACCATAACCCAGAGCTAAGGAAATGGGTTACTTTGGTGGAAATTCCCAACTGGTCCTTTATACATGAATACAATTATAATCAACAAAGTCATACTAAAAAAACAATCAAAATACGGGTACCAATACCACAACCTGGTAATATCAGTATAAGAGCATCTAAGTTTGACAATTGGAACTACAACTCATAAGTCTAGAATAGTTCACAATTCTGTCTTGAATACAAAAGACTGAACAAGGATAGAGGGAAAAGGACAACTCAAAACTCTAAGAGCTTACCATGTCTCCAGAAGATCAACATTGCACGATCTCAACTCAGTGACGGAAACTAGTACTCAGGTCTACACCAAAAAGGTACAAAAGTATAGTATAAGTACCAAAACAATAGGTACTCAGTAGGCGTCATAGGTTGACTAAGATACATTATGATAGAAAAATCATATAAAGCAAGACAATATCTCTAAGTTAAGGTACAGAATCGAACCTAAATCATCTTATCATTAATGTATAAGATACATAACTCAACTAGAACGGTAATATGACATGTCACATTAATATGCGCTAATACCATCATATATAAGAAGTAAATAATCTGAAAGCGTAAAATATCACTAAAACAATTACAATCGCGTGAAATACCAAGTTAGTATACATACCTCCATTAAATCATAAACTAAAAGAACACACCACGGCATCCCATACCACTGGGGAGTACACCCAAAAGAAACACAAAGTAAAGAACCTATCACGGCATCCTATACCATTTAAAAGTGCTTTAAAGGATCAAATCATCAATGTAAACAGACATATAACCACCTCTTCACTGTCCATAGTTTACCACATTTTGCATCACGATCATTCGCTAAGATTCATAACCATCATCAACTACTGCAATTGTAATAACATATACAAAAGTACTCATAACCATAATCATACTACCATTTGGATACCGATCTCATCAATATACTTTACTTAATAATTACTAGCTAACCAATGATTATTAATGAATCACCCATTTACTAGAAAAACATGACCTGTAATTATTACACTAATCGATAATTTACAAAATCCTTATCCATAGTATAGCAACTTACCATTATCTGCTAAATAACCAACATCTAATACCTAGTCAAGGTTCACTACTATACCATAGACGCCATTTATCCCAAGAACAATTCTAGTCATCATAATCACACTAGACATCATCTAGAAAAAGACCACTATTCATCATTAAATACTTATCTATCTTACTATTAACGGCCTTTGGTATCTAGCATCATTAGTATACAAATTCTCAATTAATAGCTAATCGATGTTATACCTTAGTCATCAATATCATTAATCATATTACCAACACTAACCTATTATCGTCATTAATCACATAAAAACCACGATTACTAGTTATCAAATGTCAGCTAAACAAGGCCCATTAACTAGTACTCTAGACTTCTAGTCATCTAGTAAAATTGTCACTTAGTTGTCAACTAGTTACCACATATCTCACTTTAATAAGCAATATTCCTTAATTCATTTATCTAATGTTATCTAGACTTACTACGTGAATACTTAAATACCATACAAATTCCCATTTACCAACTTGTCCTAGTACATTATGCGGCATATACCACTTCTATTCGATATTTAGCACTAGCAAGAACTACACCACTTAACTACACCGCTTAACTAATGACACAATCACACACAAATATATATACAATGTTTACTATTTATAATATTAACATATATTCTCCAGACTTACCGTGCATCATCATATCATCAATATGTCATCTAGACTTACCGGCTGCATAATATCATTAATATAGCCTCCGAACTTACCAGACATCATCATATTATCATTATATCCTTCAGAATTACCAAGAATCATAATATCATCAATATATCCTCCGAACTTACCGGACATCATAATACCATCAATACATCCTCTGAACTTACCCGACATCATAATATCATCAATATATCCTCTGGATTTATAGGGCATCATAATATCATCAATATATACTCTAGACTTACCAGGCATCATAATATCATCAATATTAACCATAGCATCAATATTCATCATAGCATCAATATATATACATGTGCAATCAAATCCATAATAAATACAAGACTGACGAGGGATAGAATAAAAGTGGTATAAGGCAAAACATACTTTTGTGTATCATTATTCATTATCAACACAATATATTACTAGGAGCATCAACAAGTATATTCATATGGTATGAACACTCAATACGTTACCAAGCTCGACATAATCATTAGAATTTTCAATTACAAGCCATAGTTTATCTTCTAGAACCCCTCTTTATTAGCATGGTTTACATTATTAGCACAAGAGAATCTTTAGCTCAAACATTAGCTTAGTCACTAGGCTTGAAGCTAAATTGAGTAATAGCATAATCAAAAACCCACATGGTAATTTAGTCAATGATTTAAGTGATAGAAAATTCATGGGTTCAAACTATACGACAATTCATTGCCATCCAAACATTATCAATAATTTGGCAATCAATCATGCACATCATTTCTAAAACCAACATCATGAATAAACCATTCATTAGGGTTAGCCATTATTTTACCAAAGGAATATTCTAAGCATTTAACAAGTATCTAGGTCACTAGTGAAGATACATAGTCCAAGCTTAAGGCGGGTCAAGTTCCGCTTCTAATATCCCAAGTAATATCTTCAATTCTAACTTCTACCCGGAACTAGACTAAGTTAACTAAATCATGTTTTATATGTTTATCAATCCACACTAGTTCTATAGCACAAATCTTTCTCAAATATTACTCTTAATTAATCCAAAGCATCTAAGGCCAATTTCATAACTATACATATCTAGGGTCAACTTACTCTTAGTATGAGTGAACAAGGTCACTCCTATCTAACTAGAACAGCTAGAGAATTTTTGAGCTATTCATGAGATAACAAGTCCAACTAACCAAGGTTCAAGACTATAAGCTAAATATCACACTTTATGAGTCCAATAGGCTAAGTGGTCCAACTAATCCCAACTTTACCATCTACCTTTTCAACACCTAAATCCCCACATAATCTTATCAAGATATCAAAGTCATACTATAATAAATATCAATCTAACAATAAGTAAACCTAACCTACCTCAAATCCAAATATAGTTCATTAACCAATAATTTTTGCTTTCTCTTTCCTCAAAGCTTCTTTAATGACTCAAGCTACAAAAAACACAGTCTATGCAATATGATAATATCAATACCATGTTCCACCATTGTGCCTCATCTCCAAAATAACACCAAAAACCCCCAAGTGCGTCCCATATACGGAAAGTTAATTTTTGAGACCAACTCATTGATCAAATACCATTAGAGAGTTATATACCTTAAGGAATTTGTGCAAATCAATCATATTTGGACTAAAATCAAGGTTCAAGGAATTAGAAGTTTTGGGTCAAATAATCAAGAATTCAACACTAAAAATAAAGGATTCAAACCTTCGATTCGATGTTAATTACAATTACGCAAGTTATTCAAGTTCTCAATGAACACCCAAGACTCAATTTAAGGACTACGCACTCTATTAGGGTTTATGGGACTCAAGACAATAGAGTGATGGCCAATTCTAGGCCAAAAAAGTCATTTAAACAACCTTTCCCAGGACCTCAGATCAGCGATTTTAAACACATATAGCCCGTAATCACGATAAAGCTCTGCTATCACGATACTTTTGCTGCACTAGATGACAGTTAAAACTTGGGAAAAATTCCAAGTTTTGGCCAATGCCTCAGGATGCATTCAAAATCCAATATGATTAAATGAAATATGTAACCACATTGATTTCGACATTCCAAATGTGTTGGCAAAGTTGGATTTTCTATCCAAGGTCATTTCCCTGAATTTCCAATTTATTAACTTTCTGACTAACAAGTCAAAAATTGTTCGGGTGTAGTAGGACCAAAATCAAAGGTTTTCCCAACATAAAATTGATATTTCAGAGTTGCTAACACAGTCAAAATTTAAATCCTATATAATTTTTCTAAAGATTTTGCTCGGTAGCCATTTGGAACCAACAAAGACTTCTAAGTAGGGAAATAGCTCTATAAACCAAATGAACTACTCTGTAACCAGACTATCAGTTCCAGCAAGTCATAAATGACTTGTAGAAGCTATAAAAAATCTCTAACCATGAAAATAAGCAAAATCACAAAAAATGACCTAAAGGGTCATTATAAGAAGGTAGTAAGGAAGTACTAGAATCACAGCTATGAGCTAAATAAGACAAATACCCTCTGTCTATTATACAATAAGCACGTAAAAAGATATAACACTCCTTCAGACCCAAGTTAAAGGTACCCTTCCAAGCTAACCTCGACACACTCTACATAGCTAAGGTCATGGTCTTCGAAATAACCTAAAATAATTTGATAAATATGTGACTAATCCCTACCTAAGTTAACACAAATATCAATAATATGTAGGAAAATTAAGCCTACCCAAGTATCATGGTATACAAAGGTAATCACACAAGATCAGTACCCAATCCACCACTAAAAATCTCCTCATAGGGGAGAAACTTGCAGAGGCATAGAAAAAGGGTCACACATAACATCAAAACTAGAAACAAAATATCTATTAACATAGGAGAAAATTGACCCAAGGTCAAATAATACAACAGTAGATATATAGCAAACCAGGATGATAACCATAATAATATCATCAACAAACTCTGTTGGGGCCTCGCTGGTATAGAATAGCACTGACCACGTCCTCTCATGGACTGAATAACCTCTCGACCACCATTGTGAGTACATTTACCTTTTCCTTAAGCACCTCTAACTGTACCCCTACCACTCTGTGCACCATATCTTACTATTAATAATGGAGTAGGAATGAAAATACTGGGAGGATAATATTTTCCATAAAGTTAAACTCATTATATAAAAAACACCTTTTGTGGCCTGATACAATCTAAAGAGATGTGGCTGAACTAGGATGACCACCCTAGCTAGATGACTGACTATTTGAATTTGCTTAAATTGAAGATCTACCACCTGATTACTACAAAACAACATGAACTAGCCTACTATGATAACTATCATGACCCAAAGCTACCCCCTAGTCTTGAAAATGGTTCGTAAGGCCACAAAAGACCATAAGCTAACCCATGATTTGGTACCTATTATGAGCATTAAATAAAATAGTAATACAATACATGTGCAAATGGTAAGCTAACAAGATACTATAAAACTGGATACAGAAATATGTATCAAAACATGTCTAAATATCAGATAAAATACTAGAAACCAACTATCTATCTAAAAAAAATTTATAGCACTGAAATAGTTGACTGGCTATATAACTGGTTGTCTGGAAGCCTCTAAATATCATGAGAAGTTGATGGGATATACCCCCAACTTTCTAAACATAAGAAATCACTAAAGTAACTGAAATAAACAAATCATGTCTTTGATGGAAGAGGACTCACCACTATTGCTAGTGAATAACACTGAGATATCTAAGAGTAGTCGGGAAATTATGCTTCAGAATATATGTTATAAGACAACATAGTAAAAAGAAAAGTATGCAGTCAGTACTTTAAATGTACTGGTATATGAGATGAGGACTAGCTGAAATGCATAAGGTAACTAATCATAAATGTATGAACATGTAACATCTGAGAATGCAAGACCATGCATAAACATATATTGGAGATAATCTATAATCTGAAAGACTGAAAGATGTAAAACTGAATAACTTAATATCTATATACTTGGTAAAGCAAACCGAAACTAAAAACACTAATTACTATACTGAGACTGTGGGAGGTATTATATAATCGACATGCCCCAATCTAAGCTAATTGGGGTCCAACTTGTAACCCCAGTTGGAAGGGTGTCAATACTGTGCCACGGGTACTAGCATTGGATGTGTAAATCCATTAGTCTATTGTCCTAAAGGACTAGGGAGTCAGTGCTAGAATGGTAGGTGACCCCTAAAAGAGTGTTATTTATAAATTGGCGGGTGACATCTCAAAATCCTATGCTATCTATGAAGTTTTAGAACTTAGGGAATACTACTAAGGACCCAGTCCTAACTGGTGGGTGAGCCCCTATAATACCTCATACTTTTCAAGCTTAACTTAAATCTTAGTTCATAAGTTATCCTAAAAAAAAATTGAAATGCTCATTATTTTTTAGTTCTGAGCCTGCCATTATGTTGGAAATTGAAATAGCTTTCCAACAATATAAAATTTGCCTAAATCAGATACTCGGGTAAGAATTTATGGCTATTTTAAGTTTCAATCATTAAACACCATAATTCAGGCCAGTAGTTCATCACGGAGTAAGCCAAAATAGAAATTATCAGTTTCCAGTGAGTTACCATGATACCAGCACATCGCACCAAAGCTCATTTTCACATTTATCAATTTCTAGTGATCTAACGCAATTGTACCACATCGCAATGAGCTTCCAGGTCCCATCCAATATTGCAATGTGATTCCACAATGTTGCACCACTAGCCACATTCCCAGTTGTCATTTTCCAGTGGCTTGGCGCGATAGCGGCACGCCGCATCAGAGCCTAAAATTGGGTTTTTTACTATGAATTTTTAAGTCATTCTCAGTGGTAAATGGGTATTTTTCCACGTCCATAATCAGTCTAAACATGAAATTTACCCCTAAATAACTCATTATCTCATCATTTATTCACTTTATTCAAAGATTAAGTGATATTCTCTCTCAAAAAAGGGCTAAACCCTATCTTCAAGAAAACAAGAACACTCTTAAGGGATTCACCAAGAACTTTAAGAAACTCACAAATTAAGGTATGTTAGGTGTTCATCTATGGGTTCCTTTCACCCGTAAAGTCCATGAATCTATTTTCAAAATACAAGATCGTTGAATTATGAACTTTCATGCTTGAATTGAATTGAATTCTTGTTTATGTTAGTGTTGGGTTTTAGTCCATGATTAAATTATATGCTTTTATAAATTAATCATTTTATGTGTTAAATTACATGATCTTCATGATAAACCCTTCAATTAGAAAGTTGGTTGTTGAAACCATGTCAACCCTAAGTGTTTATCATTTAATGATTCAGTTATGTCTCCCCGTGTGTTTGATTAAATGGCTATGTGAATGAAATAGTGTCATTATAACATGATAGCATGTATTCCCCATCCATGTATCAGTAGATGCATTACAAGTGTTTGCTTAAATGCCTCTATGAGTGAATTATGGACAAGTGTACATTGTTATGTATTTCGAGATTATGTTATTCCTTTCTTTTATGCTATCGAGCCCTGGGGGTATTTAATACCCTACAATTTAGCTGCTTACCTAGAGCCAGTGTCAGTTACAGAATCTCAGTCATGTCACAATCAGTAGTACTCTCAGTCAGTTACAGAACTCAGTCAATTATAGATTTCAAGAAAAATCTGTATACTCAGTATTTAGTCCAGTCTAGTTCAGTATACTCAGTTCAGTATCTTTCAGTTTGGAGTAGGATTCAGCACCGAGTGAACCTAAGGATGGGGACTCACCTGGCAGTAAAGGGTGTGATCCTTAGAAGAAATCCTTGCATTCCAGGACTACGTAGCTAGCATAGGTTGAGACATCAAACCTGCCAGTTGATGATTGATTGTAACGCCCCAAAATCTAGTTCCCGAGATGCCACATGATGCTCCGAACTACAAGTACTCCTGAGCTAACCCTGGATGCCTTCTAACACATCTGAATCACAACATAGGGAATTATAAGTATAAATCATGGCGAAATACGAAAAACTATCTGAATATATCTGAAAGCACTAATCTCATTAATCTGATTAAACAAATATTGAAATCTGAATACTAACTCAAAGGTGTAAATCTGAATCTAATAGTCTGACAAGCCTCTACTATTTAAATCTAGAGAGTCACTGGGATAGGCCCCAGCTAACTCAACTGTCTGAAATGAGTAAAGACATATCTACTAGTAACTTGGAAATCTGAATAACTAAGACCACAAAACTATGAGGACTCACCAATTGCAGGGATGTAGATAAGTTTCTCGAAGATCAATCATGTTGCTGAGACTGAGCACCTATACCTACATTATGAGACAATGTAGCACATAAACGTATATATGGATCAGTACTTTGATGATGTCCTGAGTATATGGGGGTGCATGCAATAATTAAAATGTCATTATAGTTTATCAAATCATGCATGCTAAATATAAATGACTTACATAGCTTGATTAAATCTGTAATCTAGAAGTCATAAATCATGAATAGAAAAGCATGTAGTATAAATCTTGTGAGTCATTTTACTTAGTTCTAAAATCTATATTCTATTCTTTTTCTCAAATCATATAGACTAGAAGAATTCTGAAACTTATTCAGCATAATAAACACTTTATCTCAAGACTTTAAATAATTAAAACCGTTTTCAGAGTAGAGGGCATCTATTTGGGAGGTTTTTCTAACCGAGATTTACACTATGTGAGCATCCATAGTGTCCCACGAATAGCCCACTTAAGGTTAGGGCTATTCTACCCTTGCCATCGGAATAGAACAATCTCATCTTAGTGATCACCATCTCAGTCAGCCACATAGAAATGGGAATAATCTAAATCCTATGTCGACACGTAGTTCTGGGGTATGAAACTGTAGTAATGTACCCATCTCGGTGCTAAATACTACTCACATTCTCATGCTCAAATCCCAAGAAAAAATCACTTTAAAAGTAATCTAATGGTTTATAATGAAAACCAACTATAAATCTGTAATCTGAATCTGTAAATTGGATTTCAAATTTGTTCTTAGACCAAAAGGTCAAATATTTCTCAATAATCTAAAATCATTCTAATCATGGGGTGCTTATAATACAAAAATTCTTTGAATAGCAATATTTAAATAGGGATAAATGACCCGTGTTTAAATCTCATGATAAAACATCTCAAAAGTCATGTTAAATAACATAAACATTTTTAATTCATCATAAAATCTGAAAATTTCAGCAATGTTCATAAAAATATATTCATACTCATGTAATCCAACTTCTAAAGCATTGAAACTCTCATAATCTCATGAATAGAAATTTGAGGTATAAACCTAACTTCAAATTCATAGGAAAACATATAAAATGATGTATCTTTGCAATAAAAAAATAGGTTTTGGGAAAAAGAACGAAAGGATTGTCTTTGTTAAAACTCCACATACCTTAGATTATGAACTAGATGCACAAGCTTGCTTTTTTAGACTCTATTCGCATTCTTCAATGAAGATTCTTGAAGCTCTTGGTCTAGGGATCTTAAATCTTGAATCAATGTGTAAAAAGGATGGTGGAATCTTGAGTTTCTTGGAGATGAATGTTGAGTCCTAGGGTTTTGAACGAGAGAAATTTTGATGAAACTTAGCATATAATGCTTCTAAAAAGGCTTTAATCACGCATTTGGATAGATTGGGGTTGGGGAAAAGTCCAAAATACCCCCCCTTTAACTTCTAAACAAAACTAGAAAAATGAACTGGGGCCCCAATTTTTGACCTTGGCGCGACGTGCCACAATCGCGCCAAGCCATTAGAAAATGCCAACTTGAAACAGGGCAGACTCCGCGATGCCGAGTCATCGTTGTGCCCCTTGATGTCATTTTTGCAGATGGCGCGACGCGCCATTATTGCATTGGAACCCTGGAAATTGACCAAAGAGAAATTAGCCCTCTCTGCGATGCATCAATATCATGGAGGGCCACTGAAAAATGACAATTAGGAATTAACACTGCTCCTTGACGTGCTAAAAGTTCAAATGCGGTATTTTGTGACTAGAACTTAAAATGGCCATAATTTCTTAACCGGTTATCGGATTTAGGCGAATCTTATATCGTTGGAAAGCTTATTCAATTTCTTATGTCATGGAAATTTCAAATCTAAAGAAATATATTTAAATTAAGCATCATTTATTTTAAAATCTAATACTGGACATTTTTCGAGTTGAGTTTAAGCTAGGGAAATCACGGGGTATTACAATTTCTCCCCCTTGGAAATATTCGTCCTAAAAAATGGCTAGATAAGATGAAATTTCTAAAGAATCTTGAGAATATAAGGTAGATGCAGAATTGAAATGAACTGAACATCTAAATCTAAATTATTCTGAGCTTCTGAGAAGTCTGAGAGTGCATGTACTCACATTAAGACATCTATATTGTTGAATATCTTATTAGAAAAGGACTGAATTAAGGAAGAGTATTACATTCGGCTAGATCTATGTTTGCAGAGAAAAAGTAAGGGTACTTGGCTCGCATGTATGCTTCTAATTCCCAAGTAGCCCTCTCAACAGACTAATTCCGCCAAACAACTTTGACCAAGGGAACTTCTTTGATCCTTAGTCTACTTATCTGATGATCAAAAATCTCAACTGGAATCTCTTCATATGAAAGGTTGTTCAAAATTTCGGAGCTTTCTAATGGAAGTACAATGGTGGAGTCACCGATGCACTTCTTAAGCATAGAGACGTGGGATACATGATGGACTGCTCACAGGTCTGTGGGTAACTCGAGATCATAAGCTACTTTTCCAACACGACAATGAATTCTATAAGGGCCAACATACCGGGGATTAAGTTTCCCTTTCTTACCAAATATCTTCACCTCTTTTATGGGTGAAATCTTAAGATACACTAAATGACCAACCTCAAACTCGAGGTCCCTTCTTCTCATATTTACATATGATTTCTGAAGACTTTGGGTTGTATTCAACCTTTCTCTAATCATCTTGACTTTCTCCATAGCCTTAAATACTATATCAGGCCTAAGCAAAGCGGCCTCAATCACTTCAAACCAACCTATGGGTGATCTACATCTCCTCCCATACAAAGACTTAAATGGGGCCACCTAAATTCTAGCATGATAATTGTTATTTTAAGCAAATTCAATCAATGTCACATACTCATCCCAACTACCTTTGAAATCAAGAGCACATGCCCTCAACATATCTTCTAATATTTGGATGGTCCTCTCTGCTTGACCATCTATCTGAGGATGAAAGGAGGAACTAAGATGAACTTGGGTACCAAGACACTATTGAAAAGCTTTCCAAAACTAGGAAGTAAACTGAGTACCCCTATCCAAAATAATAGACAAGGGAACTCCAGGCAATCTGACTAACTCTCGTATATACAACTTAGCATAATCTTCAGCTGTGTAGGATGTATGAACTGGCAAGAAATGCGCTGACTTAGTCAATCTATCTACAATAACCAAAATTGAATCATGATGATGACACAATTGGGGTAAACTAGTCACAAAATCTATATTCACCTCTTCACACTTCCAAGTAGAGAAACCAAACTCTTGCAACGTACCACCAGGTATTTGTTGCTCTACCTTAAACTATTGACAAGTTGCATATTTAGCTACAAACTCTACTATATCTCTCTTTATACCATTCTACCAATAGATCTCCCACATGTCGCGGTACATTTTGGTAGCACCTGGATGAATAGAATAACCTGCACCATGTGTTTCTGCCATAATTCTCTACCTTAAATTGTCAATACAAGGCACACCCAATCTACTTTGGTATCTCAACACACCATATCTCCCTAGGGAGAAAACCTCAACCTTTTGGTATTTAACTGACTCCTTTAGTTTGACTAAACTGGAATCCATATCTTGCTTTTTCTTCACTTCCGAAACTAAGGAAGATTCGGAACTACTCTGAACCCAAACATTACCTTCAGCTGAATCAACCAACCTAACACCCAACTTAGCCAAGCTATGAACTTCTCAAGATAATTCTTTCTTATCTTTCTCCACATGAGCAACATTTCCCTTAGACAATCTACTAAGACCGCCTACCACTACATTGGCCTTGCCCAGATGTTACAACACACATATCATAATGCTTCAATAACTCTGACCATCTCTTCTGACAAAGATTTAACTCCCTCTGAGTCAACACATACTGCAAACTTTTGTGGTTTGTGAACATATCAACATGAACACCATATAGATAGTGTCTTGAGATTTGTAAAGCAAACACCACAGCAGCTATTTCTAGATCATGGGTTAGGTAATTCATTCCATGAGACTTCAACCTTCTAGATGCATGATAACGCCCAAACTACAGCTCTCGTAAGAGTTTAAGCGGTCGCTGTCAAATATAGAACCCAACTGGGTTGGGTGTCGAATCCCACAGGGAATACTCAGTCACTAAGTATTGCAATTGTTAGCAGACTGTTGGTCAAAAATTCTACTGAAAGGGGGGATTTGATTTATGCGTACAATAAGGTTAACAAAGTAACGAATGAATGCTTGGTTTACTAAGATTTAATCACAGAGAATAATAATTTAGGGTTATGTCCACCTTATGAGTTCTACGTATCTATTAACTAAGAGTTATGAGGAATTCAGACATGCATGCACTTATAGAGATTCGTATTCTAATGTTAAATCATAGTGTCTCTCGACCATCCAGGATTATTTCACTTTAACTCTCTCGAGCTTAAAGTGTATAACTAACGGTACAAACTCTCCAAGAAGTTAATCCAGTTACGGCACTAACGTGTAAATAGGGGTTGGTAGCCCTATTTTCTTGTCAAACTCTCTTTTCCAAACATGTAACTTTTCTCTCGAACAAGTCAATGTTATAATGGCGTATTCTATATGTTTGCAACCACAAGAATTTAATTAAGATGAAGAGAGTAATGATATAAGTAGCATACACATCAAGAATTCACAAACTCATAGTAATAGATAGAATCTCATAAGGCTTCCATAACTCTAACAGAGAAGTTTAGCTACTCATGATTACAACAGAGATCACAATAGATATAATCATCATACCACAACCTAGAATAAATCTTGGCGATGGAGATGGTTTATGCGTCACTTAGGGTTTGACCTTTTCCCTTCTCCGTTGCTCACAAGAGTCGTTCTTTCTCTGTCAAAAAGTAACGTGAATAAATCCAAAAGTGGCGTCTGAATTATGAAAAGAAATTGATGAAAGAATAATGCAAAGCGTGAATGAAAAGCTTTCTAAAAAATTCAGCAAATAGGGTTTTTATAACATCCTTGTCCTAGTCCTACTGAAATAGAGTTTTTATCCTTGTCCTAGTCCTACTGGGTTACTGCTGCACCCCTAAGTATTAAGAAATACTAATTTTGCCCGGGACAGATTCTCCATGCATCACTTTCAGTCCACAAGCTTCCAAAAGCTGCCTTCCTTCTTTCATGAAGTGTTCCTTTGCTGCTCAAGGGTCCACAAAGTGCTGAAATCTTCATCATTAATACCTGAAAACATGCTAATCATGTTGGTTAGCTTACTTACAGGAAAATGGACTAAAAGTGCAGGAATTATATATTTTATCCTCAAAACTTAACCTAAAATATGTGTAAATCATGGTATTTAGGCGTGTAAATATGCCCAACATCAACACCCCACACTTAAAGCTTTGTTCATTCTCGAACAAAATATTCCGTCCATGCAAACATCTACTTAGGATTTCACAGTAATATCACAAAATTTATCCTCAAGACATGCACGGCAATTACTAACAAAGAGTAGTTGTCTTGATCACTACTAGAAATAATTCAACCTCCAACATAGACTCGTGATGATGGTTAATTCGTATCCACAAGTTAAGGTACAAAGAATCACATAACACTACCCAAAAATCATCAACTATGTGTGTCTCACAGAATATATCACCCATAATCACTCACAAGTTTTTCATTTTTCGAAACATGGGTATAAGATTCTCCTTGCTCTCACTCTCACAAAGAATTCATATGTTGCAACTGATGACCATAGGCTTGCCCTTAGTGTAATGCTCTACTAATATCAGAATGCTAATCTTAGGATCAAATAGGTCTTTTACAGGTTGTAATGTAGGCTAAGGGACAGGTAGGACTATTTTGGCCAGATTAGTGACTATGTTCCCTAAGCGCTTTAATACATCACATTATGCCATTAACACTCTTTTTTAAACAACTCTGCTATCTTTCTTTCATATACCACCCCTTTTCACTTATTTTGTTATTCAAACATAAACACAACTGTCTTTTTAGTTTTTTATTTCTTTTTCTTTTCTTTCTCTTTTTTTTTCTTTCATATTATAACGCACCTCTATGATAGCACTTCTATGATAGCCACATTTTTTCACAATAATTTCAAGTACCAATATGCTCTAAGGCATCACTCTTACCCAATTTTCTCTTATTTTGTCACATGACTCTACTATTTAAAGAGCTTAGGAATTTGGATCAAATTATCGTCTTGAAAAAAAATTGATTAGGCTGTCAAAGAAAATAGTTAAAGGCTCAAAAGGGGTTAACTAGGATAATGTACACAGGTAGGTAAAAAGAAGGTAAACAATTACAGGCTGCCAAAGAAATGCCTAAATCATCTCCTAAACTCACACTCTTTATTTCACTTTACACACACACCAGACAAGTTCTAGCATCAGTCACAACACAGAATATACTATATCCTCACACACACAAGGCACATGGTCAACTTTATTGTGAGAAGTATAGACTCTTGACCCCACAGATGAATGAATTAAACCACACAAATATCACACAGTGAGTCACACTTGGAGCCTAAACGTCTCAATAGTAATGATTTTAGCACAAACTCTTGTCATAATACCATGCCGCCTATCAGAACAATTTCATGCAAAATCTAAAAAAATCTAAAAATCTAAAATTTTAACTACAAACGAGAATAGATATAGGAAAAGAAGTACAATACAGCATACAAATACCCTCACTGTCCTCAGTGGAAATAAATAAGGAAAACCTGATTAGTCGGATTCCTCCTCTATGTCTGGGGTCGTACCCCCTGTGTCGAAATCATCATCAGAGTCTTCATCCTCAGAAGTTCCTCAAAATGTACCCCACTTGATTCCAAGAGTGCGTCAAGGTATTTGCAGCACAGAGGATTCATCTTGCTCTTTTCTTCCTCTTTTCGTACCTTTCAATGAGGTGGGCGCGTTTTGTTTTCCTTGTCGTCCTTTTGAGGCCATTCTACCTTAGATCCTAATAGAGTCATGTTATCTTCATATCGGAAGATTCAATAAAAAAAACAAAACAATAGTGGCACCACCCCACACTTAATTTGTTGGTACAAACTAATTAAGTGAGTGATGTTGATTACTCAGACTTCATCGACTTACATATAGGCGATATGTTCCAACTATATGTTCAGCACAGTCATACTTTCATGTCATCTTAACTATCCTATGAAACTCTATTTTATGTAATCTTGATTATACTTTCATGTTTGGATTAATGCACCTTTTGAACAAGACTACTACGTAAAGATCATATCAAGTTATGACATAGAAATAATCACAATTTCTCATGCTTGTATTCAATCATGATTTTTATCTCGATGAACGAGTCATTCAAACATTCAAGCTTTCAATTTTGAAGATTATTCCATTAAATTCACCATGTTGATTCCGCAAAAGTATGACAGTGTATCAAAATCAAATACAAGTTGGGACAAATTTAAGAACACCCACACGTATTCATTCACTCAACTAGATGTATCATAACAAACCAACCACATTCAAATTACCAACAGCACATCAAGATCTAAAAAATCAATATAAGCATAGTATTGTAACACTTACGGAATATAAAAGAAGAACTTACTTGGTGATGGACTTGGAAAATGGTCTTACATGGTTAGATGAGTAAAAAGAAAAGTTTGAGAGATTTTGGAAGGGTAGGCGGCACTTATATTGAGTAAACAATGTGATTTTGTCTTAAGGATGAAGTTCTATTTATAGCCCAAAGCTTGGGTCGGGTTTGACCCATTAAAAATCGGGTTAGGAGACCAAAAAGTGAGCATAGGCGGCACCTAATGCTTTGCCTATGCTTGTCATAGACGGCGCCTATGCTATGGCATTATAGATTCAGAGACCAAAGGCATTGGCATAGGCGGCGCCTAATGCTTTACCTAGTTAAGCATATGCGGCGCCTATGCTATGGCATTGTTAGGCATAGGCGGCGCCTATGCTATGGCATTGTAGATTTCGAGAGCTTAGGCCATAGCATAGGCCTTGCCTTGTTCGTTGCCTAGATTTACATAGGCCTTGCCTTTACCATTGCCTAGTTTTGCATAGGCAATGCCTAACCGATAGCCTTTGCTTCTTCACTCCTAACTTACCACCTTTAACATAGCACACTTCCAAATCAAAATTTGTGACCAATCTCCTTCTTTATATGTCTTGCACCTACACTTACTCAAAAACAACAAAAACTAGTAGAACGATGGGTTGCCTCCCACCAAGCGCCTTAGTTATGGTCGTGGCTCGACTACAAAAACAAACTCCTAGTAAAACAAAACAATTAAAGACGATGGGTTGCCTCCCATCTAGCGCTTGATTTATTGTCGCGGCACGACATAGTTATCTCGATTACTTAGACTTCATTGAGATATATGGTGCATCATTTTTTGAATGGATTCAGACGATGCTGATGCTTACTTGTAGGCATGCAATCTTCTTTGAGATGACTCTTATGCATACATATCCCAAGAGGGATACCAATTATATCATGAATAGTCCATCCCATAGCTCTCTTGTACCTCTTCAGAGCATAGATGAGAGCATCTAGGTGTTGTTTACCTAGATCAGCCGCAACACTTACCGGAAGTGTATTTCCACTTCCCAAGAACGCATACCCCAGGTGACTGGGGAGCTCTTCCGATTCTAGCACTGGTGGCTCTTCAATGGAATTCTTCACTATTGGTGAGGGTCAATTCTTAAGATCAAGGTCCAGCTTCTTAAGGGCATGAGAATAGGACCCTATTCCTGTTAGAGAACAAATAGTTTCTTCATATTCTTCAACCTTCTCATGCTCAAAATTCAACATCAAATCAGCCCATGGCTCAACAGTAAGCTGCTTCTCTACAGATAATTCTTTCACATATTCATGATAAACATCATCTACAGAGAACACATCCATATCTCTAGGCTGCTTCATTGATTTACATACATCAAAATGGACAACTTCGTCATTCAGCCGAAATAAAAACTCATTGGCACGTAAATCAATAAGCATACTTCCAGTTGCGAGGAAAGGGCATCCCAAGATTATGGGGACATTAGAATCCACCTCGCAATCCAAAATAATAAAGTCTGCAGGAAAAATGAACAAAGAAACCTTCACCAATACATCATATAAGATACCCACAGGTCGTTTTACCGACCTATCTGCCATCATAAGCCGCATATTGGTTGATGTAGGATCGCCCAACCCCAACTTCCTGTAGATGGATAGTGGCATCAAATTGATGCTAGCTCCCAAATCGCATAATGCCTTGGAAAAATCCAAAGATCCAACCGTACAAGGAATAGTGAAAGCACCAGGATCTGTCTTCTTCTGAATTAGTGATCTGGTAGCGATTGCGCTGCAATAATGAACATTGTCTGCCAACTCATAACTTGCTGCCTGCTTCTTTGTTAGAAGATCCTTCATGAATTTCGCGTACCCAGGCATTTGTTCCAGCGCCTCTACCAAAAGAATATTAATAGTCAGCTGTTTCAACATAGTCATAAATTTATTAAACCTGGTATCATCAGCTTTCTTCTTCAGTCTCTGAGGAAAAGGTGGTGGTGGAAGAGGAATAGTTTTCTCCACCACTTCATTTTTATCTTTCTTCCGATTATCAGCCTTTTCAGGAGTGTCATCAACCTTCTTCTTCAGTCTCTGAGGAAAAGGTGGTGGTGGAAGGGGAATAGTCTTCTCATGAACGCTCTCGTTCTGATTTTCTGCTTCTACAGAATCATCACAATCTGTTTAATAACATTCTCTGCTATATCATCAACCACCTGCTTTCCATTGGATGGATTTTCCAATACTTTACCACTTCGGGTATTAATAGCCATACACGATCCATCATTCCTTGGGTTTTGCACAGTGTCGCTAGGTAGCGTTCTAGACTTTCTTTGGTTGAATGCCGCTGATAGTTGGCTCAATTGTTGATCTAGCTATTTTATTGAAGTTGAATGCGAGTCGACCAATTGATTTATTGAAGACAAATCATTCTTCACCTCATTCACTCCCGTATTGGTTGCCTCCACTCCTTTCAACAGCTTTGCCATCATATCTTCCATTGACATCTTCCCCAAACCAGATGTCGCAGCCTCACGATTTCCAGGAGGAACATACAAACCACTCCTGTCAGTCTTGTTTTTCCAACTACCTTGATCACGGTCCTTGTTTCCAGATTTATCATAATAGTTCCGACCTTGGTTTCCTTGGGCATTGCCTCGGAAACCCCCTTGATTATTCAAGTAGCTAGATTCTTCCTTAGAATCGGACTCATCTGTTCCATTTAATGCAACCGCTTTGACGTTTTTGGTCTTCCCTAATAATAAGTGCTTGGTAAGAAGATCCATCTACGTTTTCATGTGTGCCACGTCTTGATCACATTCCTCCTCTCTTCGTCTTTGTTCTGCAGTCATGCCAATGGATATAGTAGAGCTTGCTACCTCAGAATCCCTGGTATGGCAAGCTCTACTTTGCTTTGTCATACGATCTAGCATATCACTTGCCTGAATATATGTAAGGTCCATGAATGTCCCTCCTGCTGCATTATCAACCACTGGCTTAGTCACTGAATTCAAAGACCTGTATAATATCTCCATCAAGTGGACATTGGTCATATGATGATTTGGGCAATGCATAATCTTCTTCTTGAACCTCTCCCATGTTTCATGGAGAGCTTTAGTTGGAAGCTGTCAAAAATTGCTGATCTCATCTCTCAACTGCGCTCTCTTGGATGTCGAAAAGAATCTTTCTAGGAAAGCGTCTTTTAATTACCTCCAATTTGTAATAGAATCAGGAGTCAGCTCATTCAACCATAGAGTTGCCTCCCCAGATAGAGACAATGGAAATAAGCGCAGCCGAATAGCATTCTATCTAACGCCTGGATTGTCGAATGACTTCCATGTAGACCTAAAATTGACCAGATGCATATTCGGATAATCACCTGCAAGTCCACCAAATAATCCTTTGAGCTGCAATATTTGAATCATGGTGCTAGTGATATTGAACTTTTCTCCAGGTGCCAAGAGTGGAGGAATAATAGCTCCTGTGGCACCAGCCCCATCCAGATCGTCATCATCATCATCAAAAGAAATCTGCACAGCTCGGCGATCAGGCCTCAATCCAGATTGACGATCTCTCCTCTGCATGGGTGCCGCCACCTCAGCAGCATATCTTGGATTCAGTAGCTCCTCATCACCCAGGTCCTCATCGTCAGGATTTGTTGCTCGCCCTGGGTTATCAATATTTTGCTGATACGCTTGGGCAGCTGCCAGTGCAGCTAATCTAGCCTACTCCTATTGAGCCGCCATTCTGTCAATGTCACGATTTGCATCTATTCTGCCAATAAGTTGAGGTTCAGGATTTATGGGTAGTAATGGCTGACCAGAACTTCGATTATTTGGCATGCACTGAACAGAACTTGAACAAAACAAAAACAACAACTAAAAGTAAAATATGAGAATTTCTGACCAAAGGGTCTAATAACTATCACAAACTTAGTTGACAACCGTATTCCCCGGCAACGGCGCCAAAATTTGATAACGCCCAAACTACAGCTCTCGTAAGAGTGTAAGCGGTCGTTGTCAAATATAGAACCCAACTGGGTTGGGTGTCGAATCGCACAGGGAATACTCGGTCACTAAGTGTTGTAATTGTTAGCAGACTGTTGGTCGAAAATTCTACTGAAAGGGGGGATTTGATTTATGCGTGCAATAAGGTTAACAAAGTAACGAGTGAATGCTTGATTTACTAAGATTTAATAACAGATAATAATAAGTTAGGGTTATGTCCACCTTATGAGTTCTACGTATCTATTAACTATAAGTTATGTGGAATTCAGACATGCATGCACTTATAGAGATTCGTATTCCAATGGTAAATCCTAGTGTCTCTCGACCATCCAGGATTATTTCACTTTAACTCTCTCGAGCTTAAATTATATAACTAACGGTACAAACTCTCCAAGAAGTTAATCCAGTTACGACACTAACATGTAAATAGGGGTTGGTAGCCCTATTTCCTTGTCAAACTCGATTTTCCAAACATGTAACTTTTCTCTCGAACAAGTCAATGTTATAATGGCGTATTCTATATGTTTGCAACCACAAGAATTTAATTAAGATGAAGAGAGTAATGATATAAGTAGCATACACATCAAGAATTCACAAACTCATAGTAATAGAAAGAATCTCATAAGGCTTCCATAACCCTAACAGAGAAGTTTAGCTACTCATGATTACAACGGAGATCACAATAGATATAATCATCATACCACAACCTAGAATAAATCTTGGCGATGGAGATGGTTTATGCGTCACTTAGGGTTTGATGTTTTCCTTTCTCCGTTGCTCACAAGAGCCGTGCTTTCTCTATCAAAAAGTAACGTGAATAAATCCAAAAGTGGCGTCTGAATTATGAAAAGCAATTGATGAAAGAATAATGAAAAACGTGAATGAAAAGCTTGCTGAAAAATTCAGCAAATAGGGTTTTTATAACATCCTTGTCCTAGTCCTACTGAAATAGGGTTTTTATCCTTATCCTAGTCCTACTGGGTTACTGCTGCACCCCTAAGTATTAAGAAATACTGATTTTGCCCGGGACAGATTTTCCATGCATCACTTTCAGTCCACAAGCTTCCAAAAGCTGCCTTCCTTCTTTCGTGAAGTTTTCCTTTGCTGTCCAAGGGTCCACAAAGTGCTAAAATCTTCATCATTAATACCTGAAAACATACTAATCATGTTGGTTAGCTTACTTACAGGAAAATGGACTAAAAGTGCAGGAATTATATATTTTATCCTCAAAACTTAACCTAAAATATGGGTAAATCATGGTGTTTAGGCGTGTAAATACGCCCAACATCAATGCATAGGCTATGCAATTACCTCTCTGTATAAACACACAATCCAAACCAACTTTAGAGGCATCACAATAAATAACAAAACCATTCATACCATCGGGTAATGCTAGAACTAGGGCTGAAGTGAGTCAAGTCCTTAACTTCTGAAAACTCTTCTCGCAAGATTCTGACCATTGGAACTTAACTTTCTTTTGGGTAAATCTAGACATAGGATACGCAATAGATGAGAAACCTTTGAGAAAACAATGGTAATATCCATCTAGACACAAGAAACTTCTAATATCTATCGGAGAGATAGGTCTAGGCCAAATCCTTGTTGCCTCTGTCTTTTAGGGATTAACTCTAATTCCATCGAAAGAAATAATATGACCGAGAAAGACTACCAATATTAGCCAAAATTTATACTTGCTAAATTTGGCAAACAATCAATGATCTCTAAGAGTTTCCAAGACAACTCTAAGATGATTTGCATGGTCATCCTCACTACGGGAGTATACAAGGATATCATCTATGAACACTATAACAAAAATATCAAGATACTCTTTGAACACTCGTTCATGAGGTTCATGAAGGCTGATGGAGCATTGGTTAGCCCATAGCGGGTCCTAAAGACAGTCTTTGGAAATAACATTCCCTAACATTGAGCTGATGATAGCCAGATCTAAGGTCTATCTTTGAGAAATAACTTGAACCTTACATGCATCATCAATCTAGAAAGATCCATATCCCTATTGAGCATAGTTATTCTACACTCCTTAACTACCATTCCAGACACACTGGTCACAAACTTACTCTTGCTTGACCTAGGGTCAGACATCTGATCAGGGGCATACTTAAACAACTAGTTGAACTTGAGGCAATACTCCTTAACTGTCAAGGTGCCCTGCCTCAGGTTCATAAACTCTTCTATCTTAGCTTCCCTAATCTCAATTGGGAAGAATTTTCCTAGGAACACATCCTAAAATATTTGCTAAGTTATAGGGGTTGCGTTCTCCCCTTTACTCTTCTTACATATCACCACCCAATCATAAGCAATATCCTTCAACCTATAGGATGTTAATTTTATGCTCTCTTCTTTAGAAATATACAAAACTCGAGTATTCTTCTTCACCTCATCTAGATAAGGTTTTGGGTCCTCACCTACTTTCGACTCAAAGAATTCTGGCTAGTTCATTCTCATAAAGTCTCTAATTATGGCTTTGGATATATCCCCATATTGCTGAGGTAGGACTACATCCTGATGATTACCTTGAACATTAGCAGTCACAGCTTGGGCTAGCACCTAAAAAGCTGCCTAAACCTCTGCATGTGACACATTATCAATCAAAAGATCAGTAGGCGGAGGTGGTTGGTTATCATTTTTATAGGCATTAGCTCTGCGGGGAGGCATATTCTATCATAAAAGAGCATGAGTTAATAGAAGATAGAGATAAATATAAGCACAATGCATTATGAAATAAAGAGAGAATTTTCCTAAAATGCTTCATATCCTCTTGTTCATAGATATGGCATGCTTCACACTAATGATCAAGACTATGTAATGTAGCTTGTCTGACTCCCTAGGACTCTCTAAAACTTAGGCTCGGATACCAATTTTATGATTCCCCAAAATCTAGTTCCCGAGATGCCACACGGTGCCCCAAACTACAAGTAGTCCTGAGCTAACCCTGGCTGCCTTCTAACATATCAAAATCTCAACATAGGGAAATATAAGTATAAATCATGATGAAATATGGAAAACTAGATAAATATATCTAAAATCACTAATCTCATCAATCTAATTAAACAAATGTTGAAAATATGAATACTAACTTAAAGGTCTAAATCTGAATCTAACAGTCCGACAAGCCTCTACTATCTAAATCTAGAGAGCCACTAGGACAAGCCCTGGCTGACTTAACTGTCTGATATGAGTATAGACATATCTTATAGTAACTTGGAAATCTAAATAATTGAGCCCTCAAAACTATAAGGACTCACCAACTGTAGAGATATAGATAAGATGCTTGAAGATCAATCATGCTGCTGAGATTGAGCATTTGTACCTACATTATGAGACAATGTATCACATATATATATATATATATGTGGATCAGTACTTTGAGGATGTACTGAGTATATGGGGCTGCGTGAAATAAGTAAAATATCATCAAAAATTATCAAATCATGCATGCTAAATGTAAATCACATATCTTGATTAAATCTGAAATTTGGAAGTCATAAATCATGCATAGTAAAGCATGTAGTATGAATATTATGAGTCATTTCACTTAGTTCTAAAATTTATATTATGTTCTTGTTCTCAAATCATATAGACTACAAGAAGTCTAAAACTTATTCTGCATAGTAAACACTTTATCTCAAGACTTTAAATAATTAAAACTATTTTAAGAGTGGGGGACATCTATTTGGGAGGTTCTTCTAACCGACATGTACACCATGTGAGCATCCATGGTGTCCCACGACTATCCCCCATAAGTTTAGGGATATTTTGCCCTTGCTATCGGAATAGAACAATCTCATCTCAATAATCACAATCTCAGTCATCCACGTATAAGTGTGAATAATCTACATCCTATGTTGGCACGTAGTTCTACGGTTGAAATCATAGTAAAGTACCCATCTTGGTGCTAAATGATACTCCCATTATCATGCTTAAAATCATTAGAAAAATCCACTTTAAAAGTAATTTAATGGTTTATAATGAAAACCAACTATAAATCTGTAATTTGAATCTGTAAAGTGGATTTCAAATCTGTTCTCAGACCAAAAGGTCAAATCTTTCTCAATAATATGAAAGCATTCTAATCATGGGATGCTTATAGAACAACATCTCTTTGAATAGTAATCTTTAAATAAGGATTAATGACCCGTGTTTAAATCTCATGATAAAACATCTCAAAAGTCAGTCTTGATAACATAAACATTTATAATTCATCATAAAATTTGGAAATTTCAGCAATGTGCATAAAAATATATTCATACTCATGTAACTCAACTTCTAAAGCATTGAAAATCTCATAATCTCATGAATAGATATATGAGGTATAAAGCCAACTTCAAATTCATAGGAAAACATATAAAATCACGTTTCTTTGTAATAAAATAGCAAGTTTTGGGCACAAGGATGAATCGATTATCTTTGTTGAAACCTCACATACCTTAAATGATGATTTATATGCACAAGCTTGCTTTTTGAGACTTTATTCGCACCCTTGAATGAAGATTCTTCAATCTCTTAGTCTAGGAATCTTAAATTTTGAATCAATTTGGAGAAAGGATGGTGGAATCTTGAGTTTCTTGGAGATGAATGTTGAAGCCTAGGGTTTCTAATGAGAGAAACTTTGATGAAACTTAGCATAGAATGCTTCTAAAAAGGCTTTAATCTCATGTTTGGAAGGCTTGGGGGTTGGGAAAAAGTCCGGAATTCCCCCCATTAACTTCTAAAAGAAACTGGAAAAATGAACTTGGCCCCGATTTTTGGCCTTTGTATGACGCACCACTATCGCACCAAGCCACTAGAAAATGCCAACTGAAAATTAGGCAGACTTTGCGATGCGGGGTCATCACGGTGCCCCTTTGGAATGCTATTTTGGCACATTGCGCAATGTGTCATTATCGCGCTGGACCTTTGGAAATTGACCAATGGGAAATCAGCCCTCTCTGCGATGTTCCAATATCGTAGAGGGCCACTAAAAATTGACAATTAGGAATTAACACTGCTTCGCGACACGCTAAGGGTCCAAATGACGTTGTTTTATGACTGGAACTTAAAATGGCCATAAGTTCTTACCCGGTTATCATATTTAGGTGAATCTTTTATTGTTGGAAAGATTATTCAATTTCTTATGTCATGGAAAGTTCAAATATAAAGAATTCCACTTAAAGTAAATATCTTTTATTCTAAAAGCTAATCCTTGACATTTTTTTAGATGAGTTTAAGCTAGGGAAATCACGGGGTATTACATTGATGAGTTGTTTTAACCTGTCAGATGAGGGTTCCACCATTCTCATTAGAGTACCTACCAAATGAGGGTAACTCTTCAGTGTCTTTACCCATGGTATGGTACTGATACCCTTCCAACTGGGATCACAGGTTGGACTCCAACTCAGTTATCTTATTTAGGGCATATCGATTAGAAGATTACTTCCCAAAGTCTCAGTCTCAGTCTTCAGAGTAGAACTCAGTTTAGTTTTACAAAATTAGGACTGTCACATATAGTCAATTAGTATCAGTAAATCAGTTATCAGTAACTTTAGATATTAGTTACTTAGTATCAAAATGCAGGACTTTGCTTCTGAAAAGCTAAATCTCAGTATTTATTTATATGCACATTAGTGCATACTCAGTATTTACAGCAGTATTAGTTATCTATGTATTCTAATGATCAGTTACTCGATATTATGCAGTCAGTTATTGTTCATACATATGATCTCTTATATTCAGTCTTACCTCATCTAGCATACCAGTACATTCCACATACTGATGTATACTCTTTCTTTGCGTTATGATGTCTCATATCATAGGTTCGGATGCAATTGTTCCCGACCACGCATATATAAATTAAGATTCAGCCAACAGTAGTAGATTAGCATTGAGTACTCATCATTCAAGGATATTTTTTCATTTTATTATTATAGTAAATTTAGTATTTCAGTAGATGGAGTTAGTTAGGGGATTGTCCCAGCAACTCTACATTCATACAGTTCAGATTAGAGGCTTTTCAGACTAGACTTTCAGATAGTATTCAGTTTTATAGATTAATATTATCAGTTGATATTCTTTATCAATATTTCAGATATTTTGAAACTTATGGCATTTCAACCTATTTTTCTACATTTATTATAGTATCATGTTTTAGTGCTCACAACAGATATTAGTCATGGGTTAGCTTGTGGTCCTTCAATGTCATAAGAACTGAGTAGAGTCTGGGGTATAGACTCGGGGTGTTACAAACTTGGTATCAGTGCATATAGTTCAACAATGTCCTAGGAAGTTTGAAATCCGTATCTAGTATAGTCTTGTACATGGGTGTGTAGTATGCCTCACTTATGGACAGGATGCTATGAGATATTTTAGGAAAAGTTTCCCTTCTTTTAGTATTCATGTCGTGCGAGTGAGTATCAGCTCAAGTTAAACTCTTAGTCGAATATGTTTTCTCCTTTTTATTTACAGAATATGCCTCCCAAAAACACTAACGAAAGGAGAACCAAAAATCAGTCGGCACCTCAGCCCGTTCAGGAAGATCCTTTAGATGAGCATGTCTCTCATGCAGAGTTCAGAGCTATATTTACTACTCTATCAAACTCAGTAGAAGCACAGAATGAATGACCAGCTGCTATTTTGGCTAATCAAGTGGCTAATACTACTGCAGCCAAAATTTAGGACTTCACCCAAATAAATCCTCCCCTATTCTTAGGATCTAAGACAGAAGAGGATCCATAGGAGTTCCTTCATTAGGTTTAAAAGGTCATGAATATTATGGGAGTGACTTCCAGTAAGAATACTAAGTTAGCTGCCTATCAACTACAAGATATAGCCTATACATGGTTTAAGCAGTGAAAAGTAGACAGGGGCACAGATGTCGAGCCCATTGAGTGGGAAGAGTTTGCTGCTTTCCTAAAGAAATTCTTTCTCTTAGAGCTGAAAGAAACCAAGGTGTTAGAAACATCAACCTCGGGTAAGGTAGTATGAGCGTGAAAGAGTATTTCCTTAAGTTTACTCAGTTAACAAGGTATACTCCCCATTTAATAGTAGATAGTAGGTCCAAAATGAGCAAGTTCGTATTTGGTGTGTTAGATAGTATGGTTAAAGAGTGTATAACAGAGATGTTGATTAAGAATATGGACATATTTGGGCTTATGGTCTATGCTCAGTAGATAGAATAGGCTAAGAATAGAGAGAGGGATAGGTATAACAAGAGAGCTAGAACAGGTATCTTCAATTTCAATTAGTCTAAGTCAGAGGGTGGAAACCATTCTCAGTTTCATCCAACATCTTTTGTTCTAGGTCCATCCTCAGCCAATGCTCTAGTACCTAAGTTCAGAAATGGTAACAGTGATAGGGCACCAGGCTTTAAATATCAGGGTAGTTTCAGCAGTGCTCGAACAAATCCTCTTTGTCAGACATATGGCAGAAACCACAAGGGTGTCTACAGAGTTGGCAGTGATGTTTTTTTAAGGTGTGCTGAGTTAGGCCACAGAGTCAAAGATTATCCTCAGTCAGGTTCTCAGGGTCAGCATACGCGTTCCTCAGCTTAGTTTGGTTTCCCAAATTAGTAGGGTGCCGCTTCTAGTGCCACCAGTGGGTAATTCCCAAATAGGCTTTATGCACTTCATTCCAGATAATATTAGGAAAATTTTCTTGACATGGTCGCTAGTACATTATAGATCTTCTATTTACATATTTATGCCTTACTAGATCCAGGAGCTTCTTTATCTTTCGTAACTCCTTATATAGCCATTAACTTCAGATTTAGTCCAGAAATTCTAGCAAAGACTTTTTCAGTTTCTACCTCAGTGGGTAAATCTATCATAGCCCAATGGGTATACAAGAACTGTTCGGTTATGATATTTCAGCAAGTTACTTCAGCAGACCTTGTAGAGCAAGAGATGGCAGAGTTTGATGTCATTCTCAGTATAAATTGGCTCCATTCATGCTATACTTCTGTTGATTGTAGAAACAGAATTGTTCATTTTCAGTTTCCAAATAAACTAGTCCTTGAATGAAGGGGTAGCACCACAGCGCTTAAGGGTTAGTTGATTTCACATCTTTAGGCGAGAAAAATGATATCTAAGGGATGTATCTACTATCTTGTGCGAGTTAAGGACACTATTTTAGAAAATCCTAATCTTGAGTCAGTTCCAGTGGCAAATGAATTCTCATATATGTTTGTCGAAGATCTTCCTGGAGTTTCTCCCGTTAGGCAAATAGACTTCGGAATAGACCTCCTTCCAGATACTCAGACCATATCTATTCTGCCATATAGAATGGATCCAGCAGAACTCAGAGAGTTAAAAGAATAGTTCAAAGATCTCCTAGAAAAGGGATTCATCAGACCCAACATCTGCTCATGGGGCATACCAATTCTATTTATGCATAAGAAAAATGGTTGTCTCAGAATGTGTATTGACTACCATCAGTTGAACAAAGTCACAGTAAGAAATAACTATCCACTTCCTAGAATTGATGACTTGTTTGACCAACTTCAGGGAGCCAGTTAATTTTCTAACATAGACCTCATATCAGGATATCATCATCTCAGATTCAAAGAATATGACATTCCAAAAATAGCTTTCAGAACCCAGTATGGTCACTTCAAGTTTCTAGTCATGTCCTTTAGTCTTACTAATGCCCCAGCAGCTTTCATGGACTTAATGAAACCCGTGTTCAAATAGTACTTAGACATGTTCATTATAGTCTTCATCAATGACATTCTTGTTTAGTCCCGTAGCAAGAA
Source organism: Capsicum baccatum var. pendulum (assembly GCA_030864225.1). Lineage (NCBI taxonomy): Eukaryota > Viridiplantae > Streptophyta > Magnoliopsida > Solanales > Solanaceae > Capsicum > Capsicum baccatum. The sequence continues at coordinate 188,048,033 of CM061554.1, forward strand.
TGATCATGCAGATCATCTCAAAATTGTACTTTAGACTCTCAGAAATCATCAGTTGTTCACCAAATTAAGTAAGTGCAAATTTTGTCTAAGGTCAATAGCGTTCCTTGGTCATATTATTTCTGGTGATGGCATTAGAGTTGATTCTCAAAAGACCGAAGTGGTGAAAAACTGTCTTAGACCCATCTCTCCATTAGATATTAGGAATTTCTTGGGTTTAGCTGGTTATTACCATCAGTTTGTTGAAGGGCTTTCATCTATTGCATCCCCCATGTCCATATTGACTCAGAAGAAAGTCTAATTTCAGTGTTCAGATTACTACGAGAAGAGTTTTCAGGAGTTGAAGACTCGACTCACCTTAGCCCTAGTTTTGACTCTACCAGACGGTTTAGATGGGTTTGTTATGTACTGTGACGCATCCAGAATAGGTTTAGGTTGTGTTCTCATGCAGAGAGGTAAGTTCATAGCCTACGCCTTTAGACAGCTTAAAACCCATGAGAAGAATTATCAAGCTCATGATCTTAAGTTAGCAGTTGTAGTGTTTGCCTTAAAGATTTGGAGGCACTATTTGTATGGGGTGTATATAGATGTGTTCACAGATCACAAGAGCTTCCAGTATGTTTTTTCTCTGAAATATTATAAGTATTCTTTATCATCCAGGAAAAGCCAATGTATTAGTTGATGCTCTCAGTAGACTGTCTATAGGTAGTGTTGCTCATGTTGAGGACAGTAAAAAAAAGTTAGTTCAGGAAGTTCATCAGTTTGCCTGACAAGGTGTCCACTTAGTCAATTCAGCAGAAGGTAGTGTGTGGGTTCAAAATAGTTCTGAATCCTCTGTAGTTTCCGAGGGGAAGGAAAAGTAGGATAGAGATCCCAATCTTGTTAGGTTCAAAGAGTCAGTCAGAGATGATAAAGTAGAGGTCTTCTCCCAAGGGGAAGATAATGTGTTTCATTTACAAGGTCGTTTATATGTGCTAGGTTTATATGACTTGAGGCAATGAATTCTTGCAAAAGCACATAGTGCAAATTACTCAATTCATCCAGGGGCCACTAAGATATATCGAGATTTTTGAGAGATCTATTAGTGGAGTGGGATGAAGAAGGATATTGCAAAATTTATAGCTAAATGCTCTACATGTTAGCAAGTTAATATTGAGCACCAGAAGCCTACTGGGTCCATGTAGGAGTTCAGTATTCCCAAATGGAAATGGGAAGAAGTGAACATAGACTTTGTGATGGGTTTGCCTCTCACTCATCATCATCATGATTCTATTTGGGTTATCTTAGATAGGATAACTAAATCAGCTTATTTGTTGCTAGTTCAACTTCCTATTTTGCCAAGGACTATGCCAAACCTATATTAGAGAGTTGGTCAGGTTACACGGAGTCCCAGTATCCATCATCACAGATAAAGGTACCCAGTTTACCTCTTATTTCTGGAAAGCATTCCAAAAGGTTCTTGGTACCCAAGTTCACCTCAGTACAGCCTTTCACCCTCAGAAAGATGGTCAAGCAGAAAGAACTATTCAAACTCTAGAAGATATGCTAAGAGCATGCGTTGTTGATTTTAAGGGTAGTTAGGATGACCACTTGCCTTTGATCAAGTTCACATACAATAATAGCTATCATTATAGTATTCAAATAGCCCCGTTTGAGACTCTCTATGGTAGGAGATGTAGGTCTCTAATTGGTTAGTTCAAGGCAGGCGAGGCCACAGTAGTAGGATCTGACCTAGTGTTTGATTCCTTAGAAAAGGTTCAATTAATCAGAGAAAAGTTTAGGGCTTCCCAGAGCCGACGAAAAATGTATGCAGATGTGAGGAGAAAGTATCTCAAGTTTGAGATCGATGATTTTGTGTTCCTAAAAATCTCTTCTATGAAAGGAGTAAAGAGGTTTGGCAAGAAGGGAAAGCTCAGTCCCCGATATGTTGGTCCTTACAGAATTCTTAGCCATTTTGGAAAGGTAGCTTATGAGCTTGAGTTGTCTTTAGATCTAGCCTCAGTGTATCTAGTATTCCATGTCTCCTTGCTAAAAAAATGCATTGCTGACCTAGCATTCATTATTCCTTTAAAGGATGTAAATGTTCAGAATGATCTCTCTTTCGAAGAGGTTCCAATCCAAATCATCAATCATCAGATTTGCTGACTAAGGAACAAAAAGGTTCCCTTAGTCAAAGTTTTTTGGAAAAATCAGTCTGTAGAGGGAGATACTTGGGAAGTAGAAGCAGATATGCGGACCAAGTATCCTCACCTCTTCTCTGCAACCACAGATCCAGCTTAAGGTAACAGTCTTCCTTAGCCTTACTCAATTCCATGTTCAGCTATAATTATAACTTGGTATCCATTACCGTTGTATGTTCAGTCATTCATTCATGAATTAGTTCAGTCATATACTCATGCAATAGATAGATATATGTTCAGTATGAGAACCCAGCTTTTCAATAGCTTCAGTTATAAATTCTATGCATCAGATATGCATATTAAGTGTAAGAGCTCAGTTTGTCAGTAGTTCATTCATGTAGTCATACATCAGATATGCATGTTCAGTGTGTAAACTCATTCTATCAGTGTCTCAGCTTAATTCGTCTCATTCGAGGATGAATGTTTCCAAGGGGGAGATATTGTAATACCTCATATTTCTTAAGCTTAACTTAACTTGGAGTTCATGAGTTATCCAATATAAAAATTTGGAAATACTTATTATTTTTAAGTTTAGATCCTTCCATTGCGTAGAAAATTGAATCAGATTTCCAACAATATAAAATTTTCCTAAATTTGATAACCGAGTAAGAAGTTATGACTATTTTAAGTTTCAGTAGTTAAATACTGTAATTCCGGCCAGTAGCGCATCGCAGAGCTTGACAAAATGACAATTTTTAGTTTCCAGTGAGGTACCATGATACCAGCACGTTATGCCAAGCCTCATTTTCATATTTGTAAATTTTCAGTGAGCCAACGTGACTGTACCACATCGCGCTGAGCTTCCAGGTCCCATCACATATTGCAACGCAATTCCACCGTATCACACCACCAGCCAAATTCCCAGTTCTCATTTTCCAGTGGCTTGATGCGATAGCGGCGCATCGTGCCAGCGCCTAAAATCGAGTTTTTTAATATAAATTTTTAAGTCATGCTTAGGGGTAAATGGGTATTTTACCATGACCCTAATCAGTCTAAACAGGAAATTTACCCCTAAAATAACCCATTATCTCATCATTTTTTCACTTTATTCAAAGATTAAGTATTCTGTCTCTCAAAAAGGTGATAAACCCTAGCTTAAAGAATATAAGATCCATCTCAAGGGATTCACCAAGAATTTCATGAAACTCACAAATTAAGGTATGTTAGGTGTTCATCTATAGGCTCCTTTAACCCATAGAGTCCATGAATCCATTTTCAAAATACAAGTTTGTTGAATTATGAACTTCCATGCTTGAATTGAATTGAATTCATGTTCATGTTAGTGTTGGGATTTAGTCTATGATTAAATTACATTCTTTTATAAAATTAATCATTGTATGTGATAAATTACATGATCTTCATGATAAACCCTTCAATTTACAAGTTGATTGTTGAAACCATGTCAACCCTAAATGTTTATGATTTAATGATTCAGTTTTGTCTCCCCATGTGTTTGTTAAAATGCCTATGTGAATGAAATAGTGTCATTATAACATTATAGAATGTATTCCCCATTCATGTATAAGTAGATGCATTACAAGTGTTTCATTAAATGTCTCTATGAGTGAATTATGGACAAGTGTACATTGTTATCTATTTCAAGATTATGTTATGCCTTTTTTATGCTATCGAGTCCTTCGGGTATTTAATACCTGACAATTCAGCTTTTTACCCAGAGCCAGTGTTAGTTACAGAATCTCATTCATCTTAGGATCAGTAGTACTCTCAGTCAATTATAGAACTCATTCGAACTCAATCAATTATAGAACTCGAGAAAAGTTAGTAAACTCAGTATTTAGTCCAGTACTTACCAGATGAGGGTAACACTTCACTGTCTTTACCCGTGGCATGGTACTGACACCCTTCCAACTAAGGTCATAGGTTGGACCCAATTCAGTCAGCTTATTTGGGGTATGTCGGTTAGATGATTACCTCCCACGATCTCATTCTCAATCTTCAGAACAGAACTCAGTTCAGTTTTATAGAATCAAGACTGTCAGATACAGTTAATCAGTATCAGTAAATCAGTTATCAGTAACTTCAGATATCAGTTACTCAATATCAAAATTCTGGACTTTACTTCAGACAATCATAGTCTCAGTATTAATTTATAGGAACATTCGTTCATACTTAGTATTTACAACAGTTTTAATTATCCATGTATTCTAATGATCAGTTACTCTACATCATGCAGTCAGTTATTGTTCATGCATATGAACCCTTGGATTCAGCCTTACCTCACCTAGCATACCCATACATTTCACGTACTTACGCATATTCTTTCTTTAAGCTATGATGTATCATATCATAGGTTAGGATGCTTAGGTTCCTGGTCGCACATAGATAGATTCAGATTCATCCAACAACAGTAGATTAGAAGTAAGTACTCATCATTAGAGGCTTTTCAGACTAAACTTTCAGACAATATTCAGTTTTATAGTACTATTATCAGTTGATATTCTTTATTAGTATTTCAGATGTTTTGAACCTTATGGCGTTTTAGTGTATTTTTTTCATTTATTACTGTATCATGTTTCAGTGCTCAAAGCAGATATCAGTTATGGGTTAACTTGTGGTCCTTCAGGCTTGTAAGAACTGTGTAGCATCTGTGGTATAGACCGGGGCGTTACAGCCCCCATCCCTAGATTCTCTTGGTGTGAAATCCTACTCCCAACTAAACTGACATCGGTACTAAACTGAACTAAGTTTAACTAAACATTATTTCTATTAGTGCTCATCATGGTTATACCAACCGAGAAAAATAATAATATACATAGTTTAACTGAATCATTACATGAAAATCTGAATTCATATAAAACACGTAAGTTTTGGGTATTCATAACCCACCAGTATTGAATGATTATGAAAATATGATATAAAACTTGACATAGTGTAGTATGAAATCATGGTTAAAAGATCCAAAACATAGGCATTTAATCAAACATGTAAGAATCATAAGCTTGAGCAGCGGAATGTCTTAAACATGAGGAAACAACATGATTACATGGCTAAATTCATAAATTTGAGGATTTATCCTTAAATCACTTGAACATAACATGGGAATCTCAACACTTAAAACGTGATATGACTCATTCCACTTAAAAAACTTCTAACCATAACTCGAAATTGAATTAATAGGAGATTCATGGATTTATTTCATCTTGAACATGTATAAACTCAGAAATTAAACCAAAAGAGGCTTTTTGGGTTCCTTGGGTGAAAAGGACCCATGGATGAACATCCCACATACCTTAACAACTGAATTTTTGAAGATTTCTTGGATTGGAGCCTGAACTCTTGATTTCCTAAGAATGAAGCTTGAATTTTTCTTGGGGAAGAAGGAGGGTTTTCTTGGGTTAAATTTGAGTGAAAAAGGCAAGTAATGCCCTTTTGGAAGCTCCAATTCGTGTTATGGAAAAAATAGGAGGAGGGAAAATGACCTAAATGCCCCTTAGCTTAAAGGCCAAGGGGTTGGACGAAAGGCATGGCCACGTCATGGGTTCTAGACCAGCGGGGTAAGCCCTGTGCTGCAGTCTCTAATACGATGAACTAGATCGGGCACCATGGGCTCTGTTCCGGCGGACTAAATCGAGCACCTATCACGGTGGATCTACTGGTTTAGTTTTCCAAACATTCCCTATGCCAGTCTAAAAATTCTGAAAAATACCTTTAACAACCCCGAACATGTTTCAACTCAAAAATAAATATCTCGAGGGAGGGAAGACCAAAGTAAAAATCATCAAAATTTAGGGGTCTTGAAAATGACTAAGTCCTCAACACTTAGTGAAATTTTCAAACCTTGAACCCCTTAGCATGCAACTAAGAGTTGAATTGAGCTTAGAATATTATGAGGTGTTACAATAACCATAGGACCCTCTACCAAAAAAGCATCTTCGTCAAAGTAGAGTATTGTTCCAATGATCAGCAATCAATCATCATCTATTCAGTGTTCGAATATCAATAGTCCATATTCTTATATCATCTACTCGGTATATAGGCGGTAGTTATCCTTCTTCTTAGATTTCATTCATCTTGTCACCAAGGAATCAGTTATTCAGTTAATTATATCAGTTCAGTACATATAGGTTTGTTTTTTAACGTTCAAGTATTTATGTTTTATCATATCCCATCTTTGGTTCTACGTATATTGTAAAAAGGAAAGTTTTAAGAAACTAAGTGTAGTGATTCACCATCTTATCAGATTATGTTTGTTACTTGTGCTTTACGATGTTTTTAGCTTTCAGTTTACTCTATCATATTAGCGATTCTACTCATACTTAGGCTGCATGATTTAAGATTTCATATATATAATCAGTTTTACTTAGTGTATTCACCCCCACTTACTCAGTACATTCCAAAAGTACTGATCCATATATACATATATGTGGCTACATTGTTACATAATGTAGGTACCATTTATAGCCCGCACATCATGATCAGACAGTTGTAGTCTCCAGCAAGCAGGTGATGAGTTCTCTTATTTTGGGAACTCCAGACAGTTTTAGTTCATGTATAGTTTATTCATTTTCCATATGTATTGATTAGTGGTAGTTAGAGGCATGTCCCAACTACCTATAGTCAGTATAGTAGAGGCTTCATAGATGTCAGTCAGAGTCAGTCATGTAAATTCAGTTCTTTCCACAGATTTATCAGATTATAAAACTTTATCAATTACATACTATTTCAGATTTTCCATATGATTATGTTTCCGCACAGCAAAACTTGTTATTTGATGTATGAAATTCAATTGCTTAATTGTATGCCAGTTTATCGGTTAGCATGGGATCACTTATGGTTCCTAGCACCATGTGGAATCTAGGATGTACTCTCGGGGAATTGCAGTATCTGATTTTCATAACCCACCAGCTCTATCTAATGCAACTGAATGCTATAATATTAAAAAACTGATCATAATAGAAAAATTCACAAATAAATCCCTAGCTCAATAATTTACCAATAAAAATAAAATTCATGATGGTGAGTAGGAGATGGTGTTAATCTTATGATAAAACATGTACTAATGCTTGAATTCAAGAATTAAACTAAACTCCCAAGAAAACTCATAACTATCATGGAACCCTAGGCAAAAAGGGTGAATTAAACTTAAGAGTTTGAAAGAATCTTTGGGACTCACCGGGTGGAAGGAACCAATTGATGAAATCCTCATATGTTGTTCTCAAGCACACATGCAAGTGTACATGGTCTCACCAACTCGTAAAGTGGATATTTAGACACCAAGTATCAACCCCACAGGGACTAGTGTTAAGTAAATATCCAATTTTTGTTTAACTATAGAGATTAAAGTGGCGTAAAAGTAATCAAAATAATTTTAGAGTTGTACACTAGCATAAAGTAAACAATGCAGAAAAGTAATCGCTTGGATATTAAATAAAAACACGAGGTTAAAGCACTGTGAACATTCATACTAAGCTATTGAACTTCATCAGTTAGATTACTTTTCTTGGTTGTTGATTTGCAGGGTTTATAGTATGATCATGGTCTCGCAGTCCCCTAATCTTCTACCTAACTGGACATTACACCTACATAATTGAGATAGGATACAATAATCCATTTAGATACATTAAGACATCATCCTGCAAGTGAACCAAACAAGGTTTCTTGTTATATCCCTATCCTAGATTCTAATTCAAATCCCTTATTTTATAAAAGAATAAGAATCTTGCTCTATTTACCCCACGTTCTATCATTTTATTCCTCTCTCAAGCTCACAAAGATGTCAATGGATATATTATAAGGGTAGATAATACTTAAAATATTTATAATAAGGATAAATAATCAAACAATATGATACTCAATAAAAACCAAATCAATCAATGAAATATTAATCATGTTCTTGGCCCTAACCCCGGAAAGGGACCTTTTAGCCACTCATGGACATAACCGTATTCAATATAAATTAATCCATGATAAAATCCATAAACAAACTAAATTAAGGAGATAAAAACCCTAATTGAAGTGTTTTACATACCCTCACAAATTTTCAAAGTCGTCCAAGGTGTATAACATCGAGTTCAAGTGTCCTATTTATAGGAAGATAAAACTGTAGATTTTTGCACTAGGTCCCCGTCACGGAGCTCATAGCGGGACTAGGAGGTGGGATGAACCCTAATAGTTGATACACACTGTTTTGTGTTCATTAGTAATATATATATGTATATAACATGTTCCATATCTAAATATTGGATTAGATACGCGCCATGGACATCCAATAAGTCCGTTTTACATCAAATCTTGTCTCCTGCTTTTGTTGATCCATTCCAAACCTTGTGGTATTGTTTACACTTTATTTACAGATTTTATATCATGAATATATCATAATAATAAACTCACCAAGGATCCATTATCATCAAAAACCACGGATTAGAGCTCAAATCAACACACAATCCATAACGGTGAACCAGAAACTTAAGCTAAGAACTAGTTTCATACTATTAATCTTTAGCTTAGTGTTTTGACTCTTGGCTTGATTTGATTGAATATTGAACACTATAAACAAGTTTTTTCACACATAATTACATGATAATAACATTAGTAACTCATTAAAAATACTAGAATTCATCGAGATCACCTAGAACAACAACTAGCTCAAGCTAGTAACACTAGTTTTCTCATTTTCACTCTAAGTGGCCAACTTAAGTACAAACTTTTTGGAAAACACATTACACATTGTAATCACGTGATTAAACACTTATATTCTTAATTATATCATTATTATCAGATTAATCATGCAATTATCCCTCAAAACAAGGCTAAAGAAGCTAGAATAAAAATGCTAAGGTACATAATTCAACCTCATATCATCACCCTACACTTAAAGCCTTGTTCGTCCTCGAACAGGTTTTTACTCTAAGATCAGTAGCTGAGGTGAATTAACACTTCTACAACAAGAAATACACTCAATCTAGTATTATTATGACTACACAAAATGTAAGTTCCTACACTAAGCATGTTACAAACATGTAACACCCCACATATTTGGGCTAGACTTTGAACCATCGTTCCTATGCGTATAAACTCTAATTCCATGATTGGTATTTGAATAGATGTGTCATGATCTTTATCCTAGTTAGTGAGTGCTTATGAGGTGATAAGTTTTCATATAAATCAGTTAAAGCAAAGTGAGTTAAGAGCTTTTAATTCGGCCAAATTTGGTGTTCGATTCCACAAGGGTCAACTTCAAACATGTATAACTTTTTATTTAAGTGGAATTTTTCAGCTGAAGACCCACCAAATGATAGATAATTGATTATCTTCCCAACAATACGAATTTCTCCTTAATTCGATACCTGAGCAAAAAGTTATGGCCTTTGTCGTGTGAGGTAGTAAGGGTTCGCGATTTGGCCGCGGTGCGGTGCTCTATCAACTACATAAGTGGAATGACTTGTTGCTCTCTAAAAATGATAAGGTACATGATGCAGAGCTTATTACCCCTCTGTTTTGGCTTCTTAAGGGTCAAGAGGCACTTTGGTCCTTTTCGCTCAACCCCAAACGTCCAAGGAGCAAATTAAAGCACCCAAAAGGGTATTATTTGCCCATATTCTTCAAAGAAACTCATGTAAAAACCTTACCCTTTGCCAATAACAATAATACAAGCCTTTCATCTTAAGAACACAAGGATTCAAGCTTCAATTTCAATGATTTCTTTAAGAATTTGTCAATTAAGGTATGTGGAGTTTGAACAAGGTTAACCTTTCAACCTTGTGTCCAAATTCATGACTTTTTAAGTTAAATTTACATGTTTTAACATAGAATTCATCCCCAAATCCTTATATATGGAAATATAGAATTATCATGTGATTAAGGGACTAAAGAGCATAAGAATTGTATCTATTCATGTATCCAACTACAAGTTTGATATCTTATCTTGAATTCCATTACTTTGATAAGAAATTGCTAGTCCCTTAAGTTTAGTATGCTTTCATACTCAAACTCACATATCATGATTATATAATAAAGTGTCTATGTAAGATTCCATGAAAAGTCAGAATTAGCTCATGATTCAAGTTCCAATTTCCCATATCATATTCAAGTGAATTTCATGTTAAATCCCCAATTTATGAATTTATCCATGTAATCATGTTAATCTTATACCTTGTTACAATCTTTATTATGAATCTGTTTACTTTTCTCTGTTTTCTATTACTTGTGGGTGTCGTATTTAAGTTATGCCATCTTGTTCCATGCTTCACTATGTATTTGTGTAGTATTCTGTGTCTCGAGCCGGGGGTCTATTGGAAACAACCTTTATACTTCTTTAGAGGTAGAGGTATGGACTGCGTACATCTTACCCTCCCCATACCTCACTATGTGGGAATACACTAGGTTTGTTGTTGTTTTGTTGTTGTTGTTAATCATGCTAATCTCTCATTTTTAACACATTCCCATGTTCAAGTTCATGATTCTCACCTGTTTGATGAAATGTCTATGTTTTGAGTCTTTGACCCATGATCCCATACTATAGTTTTTAAGCTTTGTTATTGTATTTTATGGTCATTTAGTGATGGAAGGTATGAACACCCAATACCTACATGTTTTACATGATTTCCATTTTTCAAGTAACAAGTCAGTCAGACCATGGTTTTAATATCATATTCATAACACCATAATCATGTTGAGCATTATCAATTTATATGATTATAATTACCTTTAAATACGTATGCACTGTTATTTTCAGAGTACCATGACCTGAGCTTATCAATTATCAGTTATTAGTGCATGCACCAGTTAATATTTTAGTGTCATTTAGTTGGTAGTAACACTTAGCACCGAGTGAACGTAGAGATGGTATTTCCCCCGTCAGTTAGGCATGAGGCACTAGTAGAAGTCCCTAGGTTCCATACCTATGAACGTCAGCATAGATAATAATGGGTTTCCATTTAGTTTGGCATGACACCCTCATCCTTTGGGACATCAAACTTGGGGATCCATATCATCAGCCAGTATTAGAGGTTGAACCCGATAGTTCAAATTGGGGTATGTTGGTTATATCTAGCTCCCACAGTCTCTATGTTGTATTCAGAGTGTGTCAGTTCATGTTTTCTTGACCAAGTTATTAGATTTTCAATTATTCAAATACCAGTTATTCATGTTATTCAGATCATGTTAGTACATGCTATACTTGGTCTTGCATTCTCAGTTTTACATGTTTATGTTTTCATGTTCAGTATCCATACATAATCCTCAGCTCATTTTTACAAATGTTTATATTTATAAGAGATTTACATACAATATTCATGTATTACCACTTCCCAACTCTAGTTCTACATATTCTACAAAAGTAAAGATTTAAGAAACTAAGTATAGTAATTCATCAGCTTATCAGATTTTTTTTGTTACTCATGTCTTTTAAGATACTTCAACTTTCAATTTATTTCAGTCTTTTGGTGAGTCTACTTTCACTTAGCATGCATGTTTAAAATTATGTATGAAATTTGTTTTACTTATTGAATTCACCCCCATTTACTTAGTACATTCCAAAGTACTAATCCACAATATATATGAGTGCTACATTGTCTCATAATGTAGGTACAAGTTGTAGCACACGCTCATATTCAGGTAGTTTGTAGCTCCAGCCAGCAAGTGATGAGTTCTCCTATTTTGGAAACTCCAATCAGTTGTATTTCATGTACTATAATTTTATTATTCATACGTATTGATTAGTTGTAGTTGGAGGCATATCCCATCTATCTACAGTCAGTATAGTATAGGCTTTATAGATATTCAGTCAGAGTCGTTAAATATAATTCATGTTTATTTCTTCTATTTTATCATGATATAAAATTTATCACTATTATACGGCGGCTAAGACAGCAGAGTTTGAGGGTTTGTATACGGGGTTAGAGGAGAAAAGCAAGGAAAAAAGTTGTATAGACTTTCTAAGGATAGGGAGAGAAAGGGTCGTGACCATGATCAAGTGAAATGCATTAAGGGAGAGGATGGTAGAGTGTTGGTGAAAGATGTTCACATTAAGAAGAGATGGCAGGAGTAATTTCATAGGCTTTTAAACGAGGAAAGGGATAAAGGCATTGTGTTAGAGGAGTTGGAGCACTCAGAGGATAGCCGCGATTTTAGTTACTATAGACATTTAAAGGTTGAGAAGGTCAGAGAGTCTATTCATAGAATACGAAGGGGTAGGGCGTTGGGGTCCAATAAGATATCAGTGGATTTTTGGAAGTATGCTAGTAGGGAAGGCTTAAGATGATTGAATGATTTGTTCAATGCAATTTTCATGACTGTGAGAATTCCTGAGGCTTGGAGATAGAGTATAATGATTCCTTTGTATAAGAACAAGGGTGTCATTCAGAGTTGCAATAACTATAGGGGAATTAAGCTATTGATTCATACTATAAAGATTTGGGAGAGGGTGGTTAAGCGGATATTGAGGAGGGTCATATCCAATTTAGAGAATCAGTTTGGTTTTATACCTGGTCACTCGATGACAGAGGCAATTCACTTGGTAAGAAGATTGGTGGAGCAGTATAAGGAAAGGAAGAGGGATTTGCATATAGTGTTCATCGATCTGGAGAAAGCATATGATAGAGCCCCGAGAGAGGTTCTTTGGAGATGCTTGGAGGTGATAGAAATACAGGTGGTGTATATTAGAGATAATAAGGACATGTACACTAAAGGGAAGACTCGGTGAGGACGACGGGAGGAGACTCAGGGTATTTTCCGGTAAAGACAGGTTTGTACCAGGGATCAACTCAGCCCTTTCCTTTTTGCATTAGTGATGGATGTGTTGACGCAGAGTATTCAAGGTGAGGTACCGTGGTGTATGTTATTTGTGGATGATGTAGTGCTGATTGATGAGACGCAGAGGGAGGAAAGGGAATGAGAAATTAGAGGTTTGGAGGCAAACCCTAGAATCTAAGGTGTTCAGTTTAAGTAGGTCCAATACAGAGTATTTGGAATGCAAGTTTGATGACTCAAGCCAGGAGGACGGTGTGGTGGTAAGGTTGGACTCTCAGGATATTTGTAAGAAGGACTGTTTTAAGTATGTTAGGTCTATGATTCAGGGGGGTGGCAATATTGAGAAGGATGTCTCTAAGCATATTAGAGTAGGTTGGATAAAGTGAAGGCTCATCTCGGGAGTGTGATGTGATAGGAAGGTGTCCCTTAAGCTTAAAGGCGAATTCTACAGTCCGTCCGGCCATGTTGTATGGAGCTGAATGTTGGCCAGTCAAGAACTCCCATATCCAAAGATTGAAGGTGGTAGAAATGAGAATGTTGCATTGTATGTGTGGTCTCACTATAGGGGATAAAGTCAGGAATGAGATTATCTGAAAGAAGGTGGGAGTGGCTTCGGTGGAAGACAAGATGAGAGAAGGCAGGTTGAGATGGTTTGGGCATATGATGATGAGGATCATGGATACCCCTATTCAGAGGTGTGAGAGACTATATTTGGATGGCTTTAGGAGGGGTAGAGGTAGGCCAAATAAATACTGGAGGGAGGTGATTAGGCATGACATGGAGGAACTGCAGATTACTGAGGACATGACCATAGACAGTAAGGTGTGGAGGTCACATATTAGGGTTGAAGGCTAGTGTGACTGTGTGGGTTGTGGCTAGGCGTTAGGAGAGTGTGGGGGTGGTAGTCCTCTTAGGTCTATGAGTTTATTGTTTACTACAATGAGAGTATCCATTTTCCTATTTCTTATTTCGTATTGCTTGTACTTTACTTATTTTGTATTTCCTTGATATTTACTGTTATTATTTTATCACTTATTTCTGCTGTGTTATACATCCTATTTTGAGTAGCATTACGACCTTGTTATACTATTCTCTCTCTTGAGCCGGGGGTCTATCGAAAATAGCCTCTCTACTTATTTGGAGGTAGCGGTATGAACTTCGTACATTTCACCCTTCCCAGACCTCACTGTGTGGGAATAAGTGGGTTGTTCTTGTTGTTGTATACTTATTTAAATTTCCTTATGATCATGTTTCCGCTCAACAAATTTATATTATATAATCATTTTAATTTAGATGCTCAGGTATCATGCTAGTTCATGGGTTAGCTTAGGATTACTTATGATTCTAAGCACCGTGTTATGACTAGGGGGTGGTCTCGAGTCGTGACAAAACGTAATTGACAGTTCAAGGATACTACTCCAAAACATCCTATCCTCAAGAACTAACTCACCTAGTTGGCAAACTCATACATATTGTTCAGTCAAAGATATCATTCAAATCACCTAACTATCATCAAATATATGCCCTTACTGCAAGAAAGTTACCCATAATCACTCACATAAATGCAATTTATTAAAAATTAGGTACAAGAATCAAATTATGCTTACCCTCACAAAGAATTCACAACTTACATAAGATGAACCATAGGCTTTCCCTTAGTGTAGTACTCCACTAATATCAGAATGTTAATGCTCTGGATCAAGTAGTTTTTTAAGGGTTGTAATGTAGGCTAAGGGATGGTTAGGAACTATTTTGATCAAGAATAATGACTATCTTCCCTAAGAACTTTAATACATCATACTTTTCATTCAATTCACCTTTAGCAACCAATTTCCACCATTTTTGTCTACCCCTATCTTTTTTTTCCCTATCTCATTAAGGTTATTCACATATACTATGGTGGGATTATTGTCTATTAATTCATGATTCAATTTTACCCTTCTTCACACCAACTTTAAGTTACGCACTCCTATGATATCCACCCTCAACTTAAGTGATTTACCTTAGTTGAGATGTACAATGTCCAAGGAGAACCAGGGCCAAAAAAGGTTCATTGCAATGGGAATTTATTTAGCACAAATTTCTCTAACTCCCAACCACACCACATCAATTGTACACACCAATAACTATTACTTTCGAGCTTCACTTTTAACTTTCTCCTACTTGAATTTCAAATTACTTAACTTAATTAATTTTAGACTAAAGTGTTTTGGAGATATGGATCAAATTAAGGTCAATCAAAAAAGGAGATACAGGATACATATGAGGCTTCCAAAGAAAATAAGCTAAAGGCTCAATGGGGTTAACTAGGATTATGCACAAGGGTAGGTAAGAGGGTATGAAACATGGCTATAGAAGAAATGCCTATATCAGCTCCTAAACCCACATTCTTTATTTCTCTTTGCATACACACCAGGAAAGTTCTAGAAATCAAGTGTAACAAGGAATACACAACAACCTCATACACATGTGGCACATGCTCAACTCAAGTAGGATCATCATAAACTCTCAACCAAACAATCACATGAATTCAACATTAAGCCAACAAGTACAAGAGTCATAATCATAAGCCTATGAGTCTAAAAAGTAGTAATTCAACATACTTTTACAATCAAAACACTTGCATCATGCAGTCAAATATAGCACAAATAAGAATATCTTATTTATTCCTAACATGAAAAATTTTAAAATTACTCCTAAAATAGGAATTTCCCCACCCCACACTTAAAAATCTACTTTGTCCCCATAGTGTACTTAAAAGTAGAGATAGAAATACTTCCTGAGGCATCTAGGACTAGCTTGTATCATCTTTATACATCAAGGGGGTCCGGAGACCCCACACTTTGTCTTCGCTATACTCCTTAGCTCAGGTTTTTTGGTACTCATATTTTCCATCAGTCTGTGACTCAATAAAAATAAAAACTAGTGAAGTAAAAATTAAAATACTAAAAATAAAATATACCTTAACTTGGGTTTCCTCCCAAGAAGCACTTGATTTAGTGTCGCGGAAAGACCCACATCAACTTTTTCCTCCACCCTGAGGATATAAATTTCACCTCCAACCTCGCATCCATCTTTTTGTTTCACTCATAGGTTGGTGGTAATAAAATGAGTGAATTGAGTAATGTATGGAGCATGGTAAACCACTCGGCCTTAAAGTAAGGTATATTTTTATGGTTCTTATTTTAGGCAAAATTAAGAATATAGGATTCTTGTTCCTTATCTTCACACTCTTCCACTATTTCAGATGACCCCACAAACACGTAATTATCTAAAAATAATGTATAAAAGTGATTTTAATGAGGCCCAACCAATCCCACTTCAAGATTTACACCATCCACTATGCACTCACTTTTATTCACCTTCTCAATTTCAATCTCATGAGAAAGTAGACAGTTGAATGGCTAAAATTCTTGTGTTTTCTCTACAAATTGGCTAGTATCCTCTTGTGATTTTATTTACCTCTCTGGAGATGATGGTGGTGGTATCTTCTTAACATGTTCATCAACTTTAGTTTTTGAGTACTCAGACCTCCTTGAATTATCAGCAACTTTATCTATATTTGGTTAGGGAGTCAACACTGTATGTACCTCCTTAGTTGTCTTTGGTGGTTCTTCATTGAGCTCTTTACCTTTTCTAAATGTGATTTCCATTATTTTTTTGGGAGGTTTTGTGTCACTTGGCTACCTTGAGATCTGGAATTTTGTGCCAATTTTTCAAAATTATATGCTAATTTTTAAGTTCAATAGCCAATTGTTCTTGGGTGGTCATGAACTTCTTTAACATCTCCTCTATGTTACTGGCCTATGGGTTTTGTTATTGCTGTTGAAACTACTGTTGCTGGTTGTTCCGTGATTGAATTGGTGGCTGTGTCTGGAAATTTTAATTGTAGTAATTCCCATGCCTGGCCTTTAAGCATTGCCCATAAACATTATTGACTCAGGAATGGCAGCACACATAGCTGCAGAATGACCACAATTTCAAAAAACTCACACTAACTTATGGGCTGCTCCAACGATAGGATAATATCCACCTTATATTTGAAAGGTCCCGTCCATGCGCTTCTATCAAAATTTGGACGAAAATCTTCTTGATGGGGTCTCCCACAAAAATAACAAGAACCATCATTACTCAAAAACTATGTATCCCGGGCAGACATATCAAGAAGCGTGAAAAAAGTAAAATAAAATAAAAAGAAAAATTAATAAACTATGTACAACTCAATATAGCTACACTAAAAATAAGATAGTTGCCAATTTATATGTCTCCGGCAATGGCGTCGAAAAGTTATTGTGAACACGCAAGTGTGCATGGTCTTACCAAGTAGTAAAGTGGATCTTTAGAAGCCAAGTACCGATCCCACAAGGACTAGTGTTAACAAAATATCCAATTTCAGTTTAACTATAGAGATTAAAGTGGTGTAAAAGTGACCAAAAGAATTTTAGAGTTGTAAACCAGCGTAAAGTAAACATGCAGAAAAGTAAGAGCTTGGACAATCAATAAATAAAAACCTGGGGTTAAAGCACTACGAAAATTCATACTAAGCTATTCAACTTTATTGTTTAGATTACTTATCTTGGTTGTTGATTTGCAGGGTTTATAGTATGATCATGGTCTCCCTGTCCTTAAATCTTCTACCTAATTGGACATTATAGCTATATCATTGAGCGGGGATGCAATAATCCATTTAGATGCAGTAAGATGTCATCATGAAAATAAAACAAACAAGTCTTATAGGTATATCCCCATCCTATATGCTAATTCAAATCCCTTATTTTATAAAATAATAAGAACCTTACTCTATTTACACCCATATTCTATCGTCTCATTCCCGCCTCCCGAGCTTACAAAGACAATAATGGATGTGTTCTAAGGGTAGATAATCCTTAAAATAGTTATAAAAATGATAAATAAACAAAAAAATATGATAATAAATCAAAATAAATTCAATTCAAAGCAATATTAATCATGTTCTTGGCCCTAACCTCGGAAAGGGGGATTTTAGCCACTCATGGATATAACTGAAATCAAGATAAATGACTTCATGATAAAATCCATAAAAAAACTAAAGTAAAGGGATAAAAAAACCTAATTTAAGTGTTTTAAATACCCTCTCAAAGTTTCAAAATCTTCCAAGGTGTGTAACATCAAGTTCAAGTGTCTTATTTATAGGAGAACAAAACCGCAGATTTTTGCACTAGGTCTGCATCACGGAGCTCATAGAGGGAACTAAGGAGTGTAACGTACCCTCATAATAGATTAAAACTGTTTTTGGTCCATTATGAATCTATATATGTATTTCACATTCTCCATACCCATATACTGGGTTAGATATACGCTCCAAAGTGTCCGTTTTACGTTAAATCTTGTCTCGTGCTTTCATTGATCCATTTTATGCCTTTTGGTTTTTTTTACAATTTAATTTCATCTTGTATATCATACATATATCATAATTAACTCACCAAGGATCCTATATTATCAAACACCACGTATTAGAGCTCAAAAAAAACACACAATCCATAACGATGAACTAGAAACTTAAGCTAAGAACTAGTTTAGTGCAATTAATCTTTAGCTTAGAGTTTTGACTCTTGGCTTGATTTGAATGAATATTGAACACTATAAAAAAGTTGTTTCACACATAATTACACAATAATAACGTTATGAACTCATTAAATAAACTAGAATTCATCGAGATCACCTAGAACAATACCTAGCTCAAGCTAGTAACACTAGTTTTCTCATTCTCACTCTAAGTGACCAACTTAAAAACTTGTTTGGAGAACACATTAAGCATTGTAATTAATTACTTACATACTTCTATGATCGATTATATCTTTGTTATCATATAAGCACACAAGTATCCCTCAAAACAAGGCTAAAGAAGCTAGAATAACAATGTTAAGGTGCATAATTCCACCTCAGATCAATATACCTAGAGGTGACACCTTTGATGAACTCTTAGAAATCGGACAAAGATAGAAGAACCTTAATTTTCTTTTGGAGATGAGAAAATCGCTTATTTTCTTATTGTTTCTTTATTTTAAGACTTAATGATGAATTTGGGGGGAAATAGCCTGATACTCCACCATTAAAGAAGCCTAAAAAATTGGGTTAGGAGTTAGAAGGATAAGAAAGACCAAAAGCCTTATTAAAATATTTAAAAATTCTAAGAAATAGTCATCACCGCTTGGTAACGACTACTTATGTCTTGTCACGAGTCGTGTCCTGAGTTGTGACCTGAAGACCTGGGCTTTTGGTTCCTTTTTGTTATGAAAACTACTTCCTCCTTATCACTCATTAGTTCTGATAACAAGTCATTATGAGGAGTCGTAGTCAAGAAGTTGATTTCTTAGTCATACACTGCAATGGTAACGAATCTAGGCTACAACTCATTATGCCTAACAGCTGATCGTTGCTAGAGTTGTTGTCACAAGTAGTTTGACAGTGCCTTAGAAAATTTTCAACAACTTCTTTCTACGATCTCGGATTAAGGTAAGACTAGTGGCATTGGAAAGATAATTTAATGGTCTATCTTTTGGTGGGTATAGACCTTAAAAAATTAGGCATTACACCCATATTTGGTTTGAGGTCAAAATGGGTTTGAAATAAAAGGTGTAAAATTAAAATTTTAATTTAAAAATACATTCTTCAAGGTTATGGGAGCCTACGGGAGAAAACCCATTTGAAAATGGGTTAAAAATCAATGTCCAAACAAAGAAAATTATTTTTAAAATTTACTGATGAAAACCTCAATTTTTTCAATTTTAAAATCATGATTTAAAGGTGTTTTTGAAGTTAAAATCAATTAAAAATAGTGGTATTATGTGTTATAAGTTACCCATATGAAAATCTACATTGAAACCCTTAAAAATTGACTTTTCTGAAGCTTAGAGATCCAAAAACAAAGGAAACATCAAGAAAAGAGGGGGTTATATACAGTAGTTATCACTTAAAAGGATAAGTGGTCACTTAAGCAACTACTACTAAAATAGTACTAGACCGCTAAAGAGCCTATTGCTTAAGCGAGGTTTGGCAGCTGAAGTGGCTACCGCTAAAGTGATGCTCGGCCGCTAAAGTGGCTAATGCTAAAGCGTCTTGGGACGCTATAGCGGTTGCTGCTTATGAGGCTTCATCTGATATCAGTTGATGTTTATTTTGGTTTGAGCCTACCAAGCTCTGATCGAACCCTCAAGATTTGATCAAGATCCCACCTAGAAAAATATATATATGCTACTACGCTAATTTTAATGTTCTAGACTCAATGGCAGTGTCAGATTTTTTAAAAAGGTGTTTTCACAAAATTAACTCATGGGACCCTATTTCACCATATTCCAAATAAAGAGTTGAAATGAGATATGAAGGTCCTAAAATTGATCCAACCATGCTACCAACCCAAATTTGACATTTTAGATCTACTGGCGCAGTCTATTTTTTTTATTCGTCACTTAGAACGATGAATGTTGACCAAAGTCAACTATATGGCTTCTCAAGCTTCTAAAAAATATCAACTCACACAACTCATTACAAATTTCCTCGAGAATTGTTTCAACCAACTCAAAACCTCAATATCAACGTGTAGCAATACGGAAAAGGCAAAATAGTCAAATCACATAGAAATGAAATACTCACAAACCAAGGTCATTACAAAGTTTAACTTCAAACATTTTATATATTTTTTAAATTTTAATATATATATATGTGTGTGTGTATGTATATATATATATATACATACATATTATAACTAAAATTCAATGACTTCTACGTCACTAGATCTATTATTTTGATCATTACTTCTTAGGTCGGTCCAAAAATAATTACCACCCATAAAACATTTTTGTGAAATAATTAGAACCAATTTGATAAACAAGAAAAAGATAGAGACAATAAAAATGAGCCGTTGATTGATCAATCATTGTTGATTTTCATGCTCATTGTCATACAATTAGACCATTCCATCTGAATAGCTATAGTCCATCAACGTTGTTGTATGCAGTGTTGGAATGATGACCTAGGTCTTTGTTTCTCAAGATTTTGTATGGTTTCAATAGATGTAGGAAGTTTTATCTTGGATCTTTGGAGTATGGCTACTAGAAATTACATTGCATGATACTAAAATTGCATAATGTTAAGTGTTTTTACATCCATTCGTTCTATGACCAATTTGTTAGTCAAAAGTCACAGCTATTTTTTTTGGGCAAAATTTATTAAATTTAAAATTTCATCCATGGAGAAAACGGATTAAAAGTTCAAGACCACACCTCCACCCCCATCCCCCATGATTGTTCTTGTAAGACATATATATGCTACATGGTTTTGGTAAATTTGTATTAAGTTGTATCAGTCAAAAAATTTATTTAAACTTATATAACTTTTAGAAATTATTTCACTTATTGAATTTTAGATCAAAATTATCTATTTACTTGTTGCTATTTGTCTTGATTTTCTTACCATAACTAAATTTTCCTTTTAGACAAAGAAAACATGAATTCTTCATATTTTGCTAATCCTTGTTCTTGTAGGAAAATGTTATAGACTGTATAAATAGAGGGCCCTTTCTTCTAATTTGGTAGCATCCATATGTAGTCATAAGGGCTTTGAGAGTATTATTTAGAGGGGGGATTTGTGAGACATAAGTGTTGTGCTGTCAGTAATGAGAATTTCTTTTAATTGTGTGAGTTCTTGATATGGCATGATTTAATGGCACTTTTGATGCTTAAAACAAGAGAAATATGCAAGTAGTTAGGTCCTTTTGTTAGATGTGATGTATTTTGTGGTTGTTTTGCAGAAAAATAGAGTTGGAAGTGAGTAGAATAAATAAAGGAATAAAAAAACTCAAAAAATTAGTCTTTTCTTGAACAACGAGTTGTTTGGTGACACTACAACTCATTGTCCAAGTTGTAGCATAACAAATAAGGAAATAATTTAAGAATGCTAAAGTCAACACTAGCTGTGACTCGTAGGATTTGATTATGACTCATAGTGAAGGTCTTTATGAGCAAAAGAAAGTTAAAATCCTGAGAAAGTGTATGTTTAAATACAGTGGAGATGAAGCTGGTGATTAGTTCTCAGGTCCTACTATGACTCATCATGATGATCATTCAGAGCATATAAAGTAAGGACCTTAAAGATAAAAAATTTACTCGAGAGACAATGACTCATTGGGATACTGAATAGTCATCACCAAAGAGAATTGAATCCAGGATACAGAGCTTACAATGAGTCATCGTCAGTTCAGACAACTCTTTGTCTGAGGTGTTACCATTGTCAGCCTTATTTTCCTATTTCATTTTTGTTAAGATTTTTATGTTTTGTTGTGTAACTATAAATACCGCTTTAATATTTTAAAAAAAAATATGCAATATTTATACTTACAACATTATATTGAGTTCTAAGATAATTTTGATCTTGGAATTCTTGTTCTTGATTTTTATGGCTTAAGATTAATTTGACATTCTAGTTTTCATTCTTAATTTATTGTGAGCTTATTCATATGCTTTATTTTATGAATTCTATGTGTGTTCTTGCAAACATGAGCAACTAAACCTCTTGACAAGGGTTGTGGAAACCCTGATGAAATAATGAAGTAGAGGAAGTGCAAAATCTTTCTTAATTGGTATTTATGCATGTATTATAGAGTTCTTCAAATTAATTTCTTTCTTAGTGACTGTAGATATTAAAAACCTACCTGAATTTAATACTAACTTGAGACAGAGGTTGAGATTAGGAGAAAAAATCACAACAGTAATTTAAAGCTTCTAACATTTATCTAATTAACTTAAAAGGAAAAGGAGATAACTAATCTACGATCAAGGAGAAGGGTTAGTAATGAGACACTCTAATATAGAGAGAAGATGTCTGAAATTCACCAAAGGGTGTTGAGAGATGGTTGGTGATACATAACTTGTCAGATTCTGCATGCAAGCACTGAGATAGTTTGATGTGCACAATAAGTTTTCAGAGCTAGAAAGTCAGGGGGAACACAGTCTTAGTATTCGTCTCATATTGATTTCAACCTAAAGTGATCAAGCGTTGTTATTACTACTATTTTTAGAACATCCCCCATTTACTTTCTGTACTTTCTACTACATCAACAAGTTCATGATAGAGAATTGTCCTATTTCTCATAGGTTATACCCAGCCTTTGTTGAGTTCTTTATTTGACAGTGATTGCGTTTACTTTATTAGAGGTATAATTTGGATGTCATCAAATTTTGGCATCATTGTGAAATTCCACATACTTTGGCCTTTGTAAATTTCCTGATCTTTAGGATCTCTTCCCTTCTTATAACTCACACCATAAGTTGTATTGTGTGGTTACAAGTTAGGTGACCCTAGTCATAAGTTAAATAATGTGTTATTAGACATGTTCTAACCTGGCTACGAGAGACTTTTCAGTTATATGATCATGTGATAAATAGTTAAGGTCCAGTTGTATGTTGACCATTGTCTAAGCCTTTGGTGTTCTGTGATGGTCACGACTAGACCATATAATTCGTATGGTCTAAAGATAAGTGGACTAGGAATTCATAAGTTGGACAGTGTGTGGTGGCCAATTCACTATCTTTGTGATGATTCAATGGCATAAGCCATAAGTTATGGTGAGGACTCAATGGCTTGACTCATAACAAATGGCGGAATTTTTACAGCTTTAAGTTGGGGGAACTTTGGACATTTCCTACCCCAATCCCTTAATACCCCATATCTTATAACAACTTTTGGTCATTCACTAAACCCTCTACAATATTAAACTCTCTCTAAAACCTCCCAAGATAGATTGGGCTAGGGTTTCTTCAAAGCGGTCATCTAAGAGCTTAAGGATCAAATTCTATTCGTGAATCTTTATAACTCTGGCATGTGAATCTTCCCTCATTGTTAACTCACTACAATCATATGTTTAAAACATTTTTCATGAGTCATTAATGGTGGTTTTGAAAACCAAGGTTGAGGGTTGAATAAATATTATTGGGTATTGTTTCTCATGATTTAATTTATTATTATGCATAATTTAATAATGGTTTTGCACATGTGAGTGCATAGGAATGTTTAATTTATGGGTCATGTTTAACCTAAATTTTATGGGTTTTGGTTTTGAAAATGGTATGCCCTCAACCTATTTGTGAAAATATCAATGAGAATGATCTTGTCACGTGTAAAATTATGTTTTGAACTAAGGCATTGACCTAAGAATGTTAATGATTGGTAAAGGGTTTTATGAAGGCCTTATTAGCTATAAATTGATTTAAAATACTAAGGTTTGAGTCCCTAAATGATGAAAAATAACCAATTTCATGCCATTAATAAAATACAAGTATAGGGAAAGCAATACATGCCTTAATTGACAAGAAATTCAAAGAAAATAATTCCCTTGAGATCGTAGATGATCACCTTCTTAAGCCCTAGCCTTGAGTTGAAAAGGAGAATTTTGAGAGAAAATGATTTAGAGTGAAAATAATGACCTTGGTGTCATGAAAACTAATGAGAATTGGCTTATATAATGCTTAAGGGTTGTTTTAAGTGAAAAGACCCCATTACCCCTAATGTTGGGTGTATTTATGAACTTTAGTGTTGCTTTCCAAGCTCATTTAGCCTTGTTTTGAGGACTTCTTGAGTGCTTTATGTGTTTATGTTGATATAAATAATCATATAAGTGTTCAAGTATGTAATTACAATGTTCAAAGGTGTTTTCAAACAAGTGTGGGTTCAAATTGATCATTTAGAGTTCAACCGAGAAAACTTATTTTACCAGGTTAAGCTAGGTACTATTCTAGTCTATCGTGGTGTATTCTAATGTGTTGAATGAGTTCCTAATGGTTTTAATGTGTAATTATATGTGGAACAACTTGCTTATAATGTGAAAGTTCAATTGGATCTAGAAAAGAGTCAAAATCATAAGTTAAAGATACATGTGAATAACCCTAGTCTTAGCTCATGTTGTGGTGCACCGGTGTTATTTATGCATAAGAAGGATGGTTCCTTTTTAATGTGTATTGATTACCAGCAGCTAAATAAGGTGATGGTAAATAATAAGTACCCTTTTTTGAGGATGGACAATTTGTTAGATCGGCTTCAGGGTGCCAAATTCTTTTCTAAGATTGTTCTTTGGTTCGGATATCATTAGTTAAATATTAGGGAGGTAGATATCCCTAAGATGGATTTCTGTACCCGATATGGGCATTTTGAGTTCTTGTTCATGTCTTTTGGTTTGACTAATACCCCAATGATATTTATGGATTTGATAAATAGGGTTTTTCATCAGTTTCTAGAGTTGTTCATGATTTTCTTCATTAATGATACTTTGGTATACTCTAAAAGTAAGGAGGATCATGTTGATTACCCCTGTATTGTATTGCAGACCTTGAAAGATCAATATTTGTATTCTAAGTTCTCTCAATGTGAGTTCTAGGTGAACGTTCTCATATTTCTAGGTCATGTTGTGTCTAGTGAGGGGATTATGGTGGATCCTTAGAAGGTTGTGGTGGTTAAAAAGTGGCCTAGACCCATGACTCTAAACAATATTCAGGGCTTCTTTGGTTTAGCTTATTACTACAAAAGATTTGTGGAAAGTTTTTGGACTATAGTTGTCCCATTGACTAAGTTAACTTAGAAGAATGTAAAGTTCTTGTGGTCTGAATCTTGTAAGGGTAGTTTCGAGAAGCTGAAGAATAAGCTAACTTCGGCATCGGTATTGACTTTGCCCAAAGGCACTGATGGATTTGTGGTCTGTTGTGATGTGTCTTGTATGGGGCATGGTTGCGTATTGATGCAGCATATCAAGGTGGTCACTTATACCTTTAGACAGTTGAAGGTGCGTGAGAAAAATTATTCGACGCATGTCTTGGAGCTATTGGTTGTGGTGTTTGCATTGAAAAACTGGCATCACTATTTGTATGGAGTCCATGTTGATATATTTTTTAATCATAAGATCCTGTAGTATGAGTTCACTTTAAAAGATCTTAATCTCAGGAAAAAGAGATGGCTTGAGTTGCTGAAAGACTATGAAATAAGTCTTTACTACTATCCAGGTAAAGTTAACATAGTTGTTAATGTGATTAGAAGTTTATCCATGGGGAGTCTAGCTCATGTGTATCAGGATAACCAGGAATTAGTGAAGGACATTCAGCGTTTGGCTAATCTTGGAGTACATCTCTTGGACTCTGAGAATCGTGTTGTGTTTGTGAAGCAGGTGGCATAATCATCTCTTGGTTCAGAAATAAAGGAGAAATAGATATTAGAACCTCTCTTAATGAAAATTAAGGATAATATGGGTAAGCAGAAGGTGATGGCCTTCGAGATTGGTGGTGATGGTATCTTGATGTACCAAGGGAGGTTATGTGTTCTAGATGTTGATGGGTTGTGAGGTAGGATTTTTTCTAAGGCCCATGAATTGTAGTATATGGTTCATCCCGATTCAACAAAAATGTATCATGATCTCAAGGATATGTATTGATGGAATAATATGAAATGGGATATATCTAACTTTATATCTAGGTGTATGGTGTGTCAGCAAGTGAAAATGAAGCACATGAGGCTCGGTGGGCTACTCCAAGAGATTGAACTGTTGGTGTGTAAATGCGAGATAATTATTATGGATTTCATTACCAATATTCTGCGGTCACAGAATCAGTGAGACTCCATATGGGTTATCATGGATAGGGTGATAAAGTCCTCTTACTTCTTGCCAGTTAGGACTAATTTTTCAACAGAGGATTATGCAAGGTTGTATCTCCAAGAGATTGTCGAGTTGTATGTGGTGCCTATTTCCATTATCTCGATTCATTGTACGTAATTTTAATCTCACTTTTGGCGGTTGTTTTAGAAAGTTTTGGGGACCAAGGTGAGTCTTAGTATGGCTTTCCACCCGCAGCCAAATGGGCAAGTAGAAAAGACTATTCAGACACTGGAAGATAAGCTTCAAGCTTGAGTGGTTGACTATGGTGGTAGTTGGGTTGAGCATTTTCCTCTTATAAAGTTTGCTTATAATAATAGCTACCACTCTAGCATTAGGATGGCTCCATTTGAGGCCTTGTATGGTAGGAGGTGTAAGTCTCCTATTGGGTGGTTCGTGGTTAGCCAGGCAGAGATGTTTGGTCTGGATTTGCTTCACCAAGCTATTGAGAAAGTGTAGGTGATTCAAGATAGGTTTAAAGCTACCCAAAGTCGTCAAAAGTCCTATGAAAATGTGAGGCATGCGAATTTAGAGATTGAGGTTATGGATAGGGTGTTCTTGAAAGTGTCTCCCATAAAGGGAGTGATGCAGTTTGGGAAGAAGGGGAAGCTCAATCCCCGATATATTGGTCCATACTTGGTTTTGAGAAAGGTTAGCAATATTGTTTATGAGATGGAGTTGCCTTCTAGTTTGATCTTCATTCACTCGATGTTCCTTGTTTCGACGTTGAGAAAATATGTGGGTGATCTATTGCAGATTATGCCTATCAAAGATATTGGTATTTTGTATTCCTTGTCTTACGAGGAAGTCCCTATCGAAATCTTGGATCGGCGGTTTGTCAGTTGTGGACCAAGGACGTAGTTTCTATAAAGGCTCTATGGAGGAACCACATGGTGCAAGAGGCTACATGGGAAGCTTATGAGGACATGAAGTCCAAGTATCCCTTGCTATTCCCTATTCTAGAAATTCGTGCTTAAGGTATGTATATATTCTTAACATCTTTATTTTCTGACTTTTTTATAGAAAGTATTGCTTTCCTTAGCATTTTTTTTTCCTAACATATTTAAATGTAAGAGTAGAGATGTTTTTGGTTTAATCGTCCTTGTGTTTCCTTGACCCATCATTCGAGGACGAATGATCCTAAGTTGGGTGACTAAAATGCCTCGAACTTTGGTCTTTGCAAAATTCCTAATCTTTAGGCTCTCTGCCCTTCTTATGACAAACACCACGAGTCGTATAGTATGGTTATGGGTCACGTGACCCTAGTTGTAAGTTAACCAGTGTGTTATTGGCCAATTTATATCTTGGTTACTAGAGACTCCTCATGAGTCATATGATTATGTGACAGTGGTTAAGGTACAATCATATGCTATCCAGTTTCTAAGCCTTTGGTGTGATTTGATGGTCACGACTAGACCATACGAGCCGTATGGTCTAGCGGCGAGTGGGACTAGGAAGTTGTAATTAGTACAGTGTGTGGTATCCAATTCTCTATCTTGGTGATGACTCAGTGGCACGAGTCGTAAGTTATGGTGATAAGTCAATAGCTTCACTCATAACCAAAGGCAGGATTTTTACAGCTTTAAGTTGGGGGTACTTTGGACATTTCGTACCCAAAGACCTTAGGACCCCACGTCTTATAACACCTTATGGTCATTCATTATACCTTTTAGAAGATTCAACAACAACAACAAACCCAGTGTATTCCCACATAGTGAGGTCTAGGGAGGGTAAGATGTACGCAGTCCATACCTCTACCTCTAAAGAAGTAGAAAGGTTGTTTCCAATAGACCCCCGGCTCGAGACACGGAATACTACATAAATACATAGTAAAGCATGGAACAAGATGACATAACATAGATACGACACCCACAAGTAATAGAAAACAGAGAAAAGTAAATAGATTCGTAATAAAGCATGAAACAAGGTATCATAAGAAGAAGAATACCCCCACCAAGTAATTCCCTACACTAGCGACCCAAAATGACCCTAGCCTTCTGCCCTAATTCACGTCCTCCAGATCTTCCTATCTAGGGTCATGTCCTCAGTGACCTATAACCGCTCAATGTCTTGCCTAATCACCTCCCCCCAATACTTATTCGGCCTACCCCTACCCCGCCTAAAACCATCCAAAGCTAGCCTCTCACACCTACGAACCAGGGCATCCATGCCCCTCCTCATCACGTGTCCGAACCATCTCAATCGGACTTCCTGCATCTTATTCTCCACTGGAGTCACACTAACCTTCTTTTTTATAGTCTCATTCCGAACTCTATCCCCCCTAGTCAGCCTGCACATCCAACGCAACATCCGCATTTCCGCCACCTTCATTTTTTGAATGTGGGAGTTCTTAACTGGCCAACACTTCACTCCATAAAATATGCTCGGACGGACTGCCACCCTGTAGAGTTTGCCTTTAAGCTTGGGTGGCACCTTCTTATCACACAACACCCCCAAAATGAGCTTTCACTTCATCCATCCTGCCCCAATACGGGGCGAGACATCCTCGTCAATCTCACCGTTACCCTAAATCACGGCCCCAAGATACTTAAAACTATCCTTCTTACATGCCACCTATGATTCCAACTTCACTACCACCTCATTCTCCAGCCTCACGTCATTAAACTTGCATTTCAAATACTCTGTCTTGCTCCTACTCAACCTGAACCCTTTAGACTCAAGAGTTAGTCTCCACATCTCTAATTTATCATTCACACCCACACACACACCCGTGTCTCATCAATCAAAACTACATCATCTGCAAAAAAGCATACACCAAGGCACCTCTCCTTGAATATGCTGCATCAACACATCCATCACCAAAGCAAACAAAAAGGGACTAAGAGTAGATCTCTGATGCAATCCTGTCAAGACAGTGAAATGCTTTGAGTCTCCTCCCGCCGTCCTCACCTAAGTTTTAGCTCCATCATACATGTCCTTAATTGCTTTGATATATGCCACCGGGACTCCACTCACCTCCAACCATCTCTAAAGCACCTCCCTGGGGAATTTGTCGTATACCTTCTCCAAGTCGATAAACACCATGTACAGGTCCTTCTTCCTTTCCCTATACTATTCCACCAGCCTCCGTACCAGGTGAATTGCCTCCATCGTCGAGTGGCCAGGCATAAATCCAAACTGGTTCTCCAAAATAGACACTATCCGTCTCAGCCTCACCTCGACCACTCTCTCCCAAATCTTCATAGAGTGACTCAATAACTTAATACCCCTATAGTTATTGCAACTCTGAATGTCACCCTTGTTCTTATAAAGAGGGATCATAGTACTCCACCTCCAAGCCACGAGCATTTTCGCTGTCTTGAAAATTTTGTTAAACAATCCAGTCAACCACCTTAAACCTCTAAAGAAAGATTGGACTAGTGTTTCTTCAAAGAGGTCATTTAAGGACTTCAGGATCAAATTCTCTCTATGAATCTTCATAACTCGAGAATGTAAATCTTCCCTCATTGTTAGTTCACTAAAATAATATGTTAAAAACATTGTTCATGAGTCATTAATGGTGTTTTTTGAAACTAAGGTTGAGGATTGAATGAATATTGTTGGGTATTTCTTCTTATAATTTAATTTATGATTATGTATGTTTTAATAATGGTTTTCACATGTGAGGGAATGGGAATTGGGGTTTAACTAAGGGGTCATAGTTAGCCTTAAATTTGATGGGTTTTGGTTTTGATTATGGTATACCCTCAACCTGTTTGTGAAAATATCAATGAGAATGATCTTGTCAGATGTTGAATTGTATTTTGAACTAAGGCATTAGCCTAAGAATGTTAATGATTGATAAAGGGTTTTATGAAGGCCTTGATGGCCATAAATTGGTATAGAAGGCTAAGTGGGTTTGATTTCCTAAATGATGAATTGAATTGACGTCTTTGTTAGAAAATGGAATCGAGTCCAAAGATGATTAATAATGGCTATGGCATGTTGTATGCTAGAAAGTGGTGTTGGTATGATGATACCAACTGGATGCCTTTGGTAAATAATTGGATTAATGGTTATGTATGTGTAATGAATGTTTAATTGATCTTAAAAATAAGATGTGTAGACGGGTCATAAAAGTTGACTTCAAAGGACTAACACTAGAAATCGCACTAGTGGTGTGGGTGTTTGTATTACTGGGAGGTTCGAGTCCCCTGAATATATGAATGGGAGGTTCGAGTCCCCTATATTGTATACATGGGTGCTTAAGTCACCTTGACTATGATGGGAGATTCGCATCCCCTATAAAGGTATATATGGATATTCTCTCGTTCGTGCGACTACACGCACTAGGGCCCTTCCATCTAGGGGAGAGCTAGGCCCATAGATCTCGTGGGTGCCTTATTTCATGCTAAGCCTTGTTCCCTACCCCAACATGTGGTATTATATATGTATATATATTTTACATGATATTATGCATTGAATATTGTATTAGTTTTGGAACTGTTATTATTGCATTATTTTTTTCCTCTGTCAATGAGTTACATGTTAACGCACCAACCACTAAATATCTCCGGACACTGTATCCCCATGTGATGTAGGAATTAGAACCTCTTCTACTTTTCTTGTGTAGTGATCAGGTGCTCGAGTTAGTTTATGAGTTGACATTGAAGTGATGAGCTTCCATACTTCGAAAGGCTTCATTTCATGGTCCTTAGTTCATATGTCTTAGACCTTGTTTAGCTTTGTTTTGGCTAATATTGGGGGCATGTCCCAAAATTTTATTGATTTTGGTTTTATAGAGGCTTTGTTGGACTACTTTGGACTTGGGTGGTTTGGTTGATTGTTTTGGTAATGGACGGTAGTCCCGTTACTAGTGGTTGGTGTAGTTATATTATGAATTTTCATTAGTTTTGTTACGTTCTATCTATTTATATGTTTGAAATTCAACCAAAAATTAAGGGTGTTGTGTTGGTTTGGTTAGGTAAAGGGAGTGGTATTTGATCCACGTGGGACTTGAGATATTCATTGTGACTAGGCCCCTGTTCGGGTCATGACACGTTGCTAGGAATACAATTATGGATTTATTGATTAAGGTTGTTGATTTTTAGATTTCTACTATTCTTGAGGTATACGCCTGTGTATGCCCAGTACTCAGAGTCAAAGCAATTCCTTGATCCCACTTGATATTGAGCAAGAGCAGAGCCTATGACAGAATCATAAGATGGAAGAGCAGGAGCATAGGGTTCAAGATGACCTAAATCTCTTGAATCCCCAACCTTTTTATGGTGTTCAAGAAATATGTAACGCCCCGAGTCTATACCTTGGACGTTTCACGGTGCTCATAATCCTAAAGGACCACAAGCTAACTCATGTCTGGTACCTGCTACAGTAACTGAATAATATTACTGTAACTTTGTGGAAATAGGCAGAAATTTGCCATAAGGTTCAAATATGAAATAACTATTAAATATGGTATCACAATACCAAAACTGAACATCAATACTGAAAATTGAACAACTGTCTAAAAATGCTCTAGTCTGGAAAGCCTCTAAACTGTCTGAACTATGGATTTGATCAGACAATCCCCCAACTAACTTTGACTACTGAAAATGAACAGTAATGCTGAAAAACAATCATGTCCTCGAACTATGACGACTCACCACTAACTCTGTCTGCTGAGAATTTAAGCTGCTAAGGGTGCTCTGGAGCCCCTGCGTCTGAACCTATGATATAAGACATCATAGAGCAAAAGAAAAGCATGTGTCAGTACTTTGAATGTACTAGTATGCTCAGTGAGGCAGGCTGAAATGCATGGGTTCATATGCATGAACAATACTAACTAAATATTATGAGTATGACTGAATGAGAGTACTTGCATAAATGCGTAGACTATGAATGAGATCATGATAACATTGAATATTGAGTCTGAATACTGATTTACTGATATCTGAGTTTATGGATTGATGATAGGCGTATTTACACGCCTAAAGTGCTTTAATTTACCCATATTTTAGCTAATTTTTGAGGACAAAATATATAACTCATGCACTTTTAGTCCTTTTTCCTGTAATTGAGCTAACAAACGTGATTAGCAAGTTTTTAGGTATAAATGATGCAGATTTCAGCATTTTATGGATAACTTGACGCCAAAGGAAGCTTCACGAAAGAAGGAAGGGAAAGCTTGGACGCCAAGGACCAAAAGTGACGCATGGGAAACCTGTCCCGGGCAAAAACAGCAATTCTAAAGACTTTGGGGACTAGCAGTAACTTATTAGGATTATGAGAATGATGCGGTAACCTAGTAGGATTGGGTTAAGTAATGCAGTAGCTTAGTAGGAATAAGATATGGGTGTTATAAATACCCTATTTTGCTAGAGATTTTTATTCATTCTACTTCTAATTCATTCTTCTACTATCCGAACAATTTTAATCTTTTCAACACTTTCAATTCTTATTCTCTTCATCTATTCAATTCTTAAATTCCACAACAAGAGAAAAGCTATTCTAAAAGGAATTCACGCCTAAAGTCATACCACACCATACTTCACGTGAGATCTTTATTGTGGTATAATGATAATGTCTATTGTGATTTCCATCGCACTCATGAGTAGCTAAACTTCTCTGTTGCGGTTATGGAACCCGTATGAGATACTATCTATTGCTATGAGTTTGTGAATTCGCGACACGTATGCTGCTTATATCATTATTCTCTTCATCTTAATGCAAATTCTTGTCATTGCAAACGCATAGAATACGCCAGTATAGAATTAACTTGTTCGAAAGAAAAGTTATATGTCTGGAAAAGAGATAATGTCAAGGTAATAAGGCACCAACCCCTTTTAAAAAGTTAGTGTCGTAACTGGATTAACCTCTTGGAGAATTTGTACCATTAGATACACTTTAAGCTCGAAATAGTTAAAGTGAAATAGTCCTTGTTAGGTCGAAAGACGCTTGGATTTACCATAGAATACAATTCTCTATAAGCACATGCATGTTTGAATTCCGCATAACTCATAGCCAATAGAGACGTATAACTCATAAGGTGGACATAACCCCAACTCTCAATTCTCATTGGTTAAACATCTTACTAAACACTCTTTCCGTTTACTTTGCTATTTCTATTTTTTTACTTTACTATTTTGTTTACATTATTTGCACATTAAAATCCCCTTTTTTTTTACAAGACTTGCACCAAATGTCTAATAATCTTTGCCTACTTATTGACCGGCTATTCCCTATGGGATCGATACCCAACCCAGTTGGGTTCTATATTTGACAACAACCGCTTACACTCTTACGAGAGCTGTAGTTTGAGCGTTATCAAATTTTGGCGCCGTTGCCGGGGAATACGATTGTCTACTAAGTTTGTGATAGTTACTAGACCCTTTGGTCAAAGATTCTCGTACTTTAGTTTTTGTTTTCTGCAGGTTTTTATCCAGTGCATGCCCCATACACGAAGTGCTGGTCAACCATTATTACCTATCAATCCTGAACCGCAACGTATTGGCAGAATGGAGGCTCAACAGGAAATTGAAAGAAGGGCTGCTCAACAGGAATAGGCTAGACTAGCTGCTCTGGCCGCCGCTCAAGTGCATCAATAGAATATTGATAATCCTGGGCGAGCAACAAATCCTGACGATGAGGACCTAGGTGATGACGAGTTACTAAACCCAAGGCATGATGCGGAGATAGCAACACCTGCTAACAGAAGAGATCGTCAAGCTAGGTTTAGGCATAAACGCCAACCCGTGCAACTAGCATACGACGATGATGATGATGATCTCGATGGAGATGGATCCACTGGAGCCATTATTCCTCCGCCATTGGCACCCGGAGCCAAGTTCAACATCACGAGCACCATGATTCAGTTATTACAACTCAAGGGACTATTCGGTGGATTTGCAGGAGACGATCCGAATATGCATCTGATCAACTTTATTTCTACATACAAGTCATTCGACAATCCTGGCGTTGGACAGAATGCAATTCGACTGCGCTTATTTCTATTGTCTCTATCTGGGGAGGCAACTCTATGGTTGAATGGGCTGACTCCTGATTCTATTACTAATTGGAGGAAATTGAAAGACGCTTTCGTAGAAAGATTCTTTCCACCATCCAAGAGAGCGCAATTGATAGATAAAATCAGCAACTTTCGGCAGCTTCCAACCGAATCTCCCCACGAAACATGGGAGAGGTTCAAGACGAAGCTTATGAGGTGCCCAAACCATCATATGACCAATGTTCACTTGATGGAGATACTATATAGATCCTTGAATTCAATAACTAAACCTGTGGTGGATAATGCGGCTGGAGGATCATTTATGGACCTCACCTTTGTTCAGGCAAGTGATATGCTAGACCGGATAATGAAGCAAAGTAGGGCGTGGCATACCAGAGATTCTGAGGTAGCAAGTCCCACTTTTGCTATAGGCATGACTGCAGAATAGAGGAGAATAGAAGAAGAACGTGATCAAGATATGGCGCACATGAAAACACAAGTGTATCTTCTTACAAAGCATCTATTATTAGGGAAGACCGAAAAAGTCAAAGCTATTGCGTCAAAAGGAAGAGAGAAATCTGATTCTGAAGAAGAAGCCAACTACTTGAACAATCAGGGGGGTTTCCGAGGCAATACCCAAGGAAACCAAGGTCGGAACTATTATGATAAATCTAGAAACAAGGACCAAGGTAGTTGGAAGAACAAGAATAACAAGAGTGGTTTGTATGTTTCCCCAGGGAGACGTGATGCCACTACATCTAGTCCTGCAAATATGGAAGACATGATGGCTAAACTGTTGAAAGGAGTAGAGGCAACCAGCGCGGGAGTAACTGAGGTAATAAATGATTTATCCTCGATGAAGCAATTGGTTGACTCACATTCCACTTCAATAAAACAAATAGAGCAGCAATTGAGCCAACTTTCAGCAGCACTCAATAAAAGAAAGGCTGGCACGTTACCTAGTGACACTGTGCAAAATCCAAGAAATGATGGATCATGCATGGCTATTACTACCAGAAGTGGTAACGTGCTGTAAAATTCATCCCAAAGCAAGCAAGTGGCCAAAAATAATGGAGATAAGGACGCCATAGAAGCTGACCAAGATGTCCATGATGTCACCCCTAGTAGTTTGCAGCCTGAAAAGACCGTAATTCGGGAGAAAGAGGAGAAGAAAGCCGTGGAGAAAACAATTCCGCTTCTACCACCACCTTTTCCTTAAAGATTGAAGAAGAAAGCTGATAATACCAAGTTCAATAAATTCATGGAATTGTTAAAACAGTTGTCCATTAATGTTCCGTTGGTAGAGCCACTAGAACAAATGCCAGGGTATGCAAAATTTATGAAGGATCTGTTGACAAAGAAGCGAGCAGCAAGCTATGAGTTGACAGATACTGTTCATCATTGCAGTCCAATTGCTACCCGATCACTAGTTCAGAAGAAGGCTGACCCCGGTGCATTTACTATTCCTTGCACCGTTGGATCTTTGAATTTTGCCAAGGCATTATGTGATTTAGGAGCCAACATCAATTTGATGCCATTATCTATTTACAAAAAGTTAGGGTTGGGTGATCCTACTCCAACCAATATGAGGCTCGTAATGGCAGATAGGTCGGTAAAATGACCTGTTGGTATTTTATGTGATGTATTGGTGAAGGTTTCTTCATTCATCTTTCCGGCAGACTTCATTATTTTGGATTGTGAGGCAGACTCAGAAGTTCCCATAATCTTGGGGCGCCCTTTCCTTGCAACAGGAAGTGTGCTTATCGACTTGAGAGCTAATGAGCTTTTATTCTGAATAAATGACGAAGTAGTTTGCTTTGATATGTGTAAATCATTGAAGCAACCCAAAGATCTGAACATATTCTCGGTAGCTGATGTTTATTTTGATGATGTGAATGAATTACTTGAAGAGAAGCAGCTTATTGATGACCCATTGGCGGTTTTACTTATGAATGTTGAGCGTAAGGAAGCTGAAAATTATGAAGAAACTATTGGGGCTCTAACAGGGTTAGGGTCGTATCCTCATGCTCCCAAGAAGCTGGACATTAATCTCAAAAACCGACCTACACCACCAGCTAAACCATCTATTGAAGAGCCACCCACGTTAGAATTGAAGAAGCTGCCTAGTCATTTAAAGTACGCATTCTTAGGAAGCAAAAATACACTCCCAGCTATTGTGGTGGCAGACTTGGGTGAGCAGCAAGTTGTAGCTCTCACCACTATTCTACGGAAGTATATAAGAGCCATTGGTTGGACCATCGCTGATATTATTGGTATTCCACCTGGGATTTGTACACACAAGATTCAGCTTGAAGAAAATTGCACACCAACTATTGATATTTTCCTGTAATTGAGCTAACAAACGTGATTAGCAAGTTTTCAGGTATAAATAATGCAGATTTCAGAATTTTATGGATAACTTGATACCAAAGGAAGCTTCACAAATCATGGATTCACATATATATCAATTAATCCCACATGAAACTTATCATAAAACATGGATTAGAATCCCAATTAACCATTATAAACATGAATATAATCAAGCCCAACATGAAATTCATGAAATCCATACACTTGAAGTTTTAAAATAGTTTCTTGGACTCCGAGGGTGGAAGGAACCCTAGGATGAATACTTCACATACCTTAGTTGGTGAATTTTTGAAAATTAATGGTGGAACCTGAAGCCTTGAATTTGAATTTAATTTACCTAGGGTTTTTGTTCTTGAGCAATTTGTGAAAGAATGAATATAACTAGCTAAAAGAGGGCTAAATTTCATGTTATGGGGGCTGAAGGGAGTGGTAAAAAGCCTTAATTAACCCTGAGGATGCAACCTTTTAATTACTAAAAAATGTGTTATCAACGCGCAGACCAACGCGCCGCGTCATTGGCATTGATGCAGTGAACAACGTACCACATTGAGTCTGCATCAATTCACTAGAATTTGCACTGAGCTGAGGGAAAAATTATCTGTCAATGCAATGGACGATGTGACACATCGATATCGCATCGACTCACGATTTTGGTCACTCGAACATGGTCTAAACGAGGTCCAAAAAATCCAAAACTTGTTCGAGAACACATATTGACCTTCTTGATCATGAAGTAACTTAAATATCAACATTTAATGGACAAAAAGGTCGTAGAATAAGATTGCCAACTTTTGAAGGCTAAAATAACACTAAGTCTTAATAATTAGCTAGAATTTTCTAAGTCTGGGACCCCCTTAACAAGCTTAAAGGATTGAATTAAGCTAAGAATTTTATGGGATCTTAAATATTCTCTCCCTTGGGAACATTCATCCTCGAATGAGACTGACTAAACTGAGAATACAGGTAGACTAAACTTACTTACTGGACATGAATATCTGAAACATGATTATTTGAATGACATTACTGACATACTAAATTTCATGTTGAACATGAATATCTGATGCATGATTCCATGACTGAGTTATTTTAATGAATGTATGACTAGGATTACTGATTAGTTGAGTTCCTCATACGGAACATGCATATTTGATGCATGAATACATGAATGAATATGAAATAGTAATTGATATCAAGTTTGTAATGGAAATCTAGCAATAAAACTAAATAAATTGAAGGAAAACTATTACCTTGGTTAGAGTCTAAGTTTTCAGAGAAAATGTGAAGATACTTTGTCCGCATATTTTCTTTTGCTTCCAAGTAGCTCCCTCAATAGACTGATTCCTCCAAAGAACTTTGACTAGAGGGATTTCTTTGCTCCTCAATCTACAAATTTGATAGTCAAGGATTTTGGCTGGAATCTCTTCATAAGAGAGGTTGTTCTGAACAACTATGCCCCCTTACGGGGACTACGGCCGATGGGTCACCTATGCATTACTTTACCAATGAGATATGAAACACTGGATGAACTGAAGATAGATCTAAAGGCAACTCAAGCTCGAAAGCTACCTTTTCGAAATGGTAGAGAATTTGGTAAGGACTGATATATCGGGGACTGAGTTTCCCCTTCTTGCCAAATTGTTTCACTCCTTTCATAGGAATGATTTTCACGTACATAAAATCACCAATCTCAAACTCGAGATCTTTTCTCCACACATCAGTGTACAATTTCTGTCAGCTCTGAGCTGTCTTAAGCCTTTCCCTTATCAACTGAACTTTCTCTAAGGCATCAAATACTAAGTCAGGCCCTATCATTGCAGCCTCTCCCACTTCAAACCAACCAATGGGAGATCTATACCTCCTCTCATAAAGAGCCTCAAGTGGAGCCATTTGAATACTGGAATGATAGTTGTTATTATATGCGAACTCAATCAAAGGCAAGTGGTGATCCCAACTACCTTTAAAATCTATCGCACACGCTCGCAGCATATTCTCTAGAGTCTGAATGGTCCTCTCTACTTAACCATCTGTCTGAGGATGAAAGGTCGTATTGAGATGAACTTGGGTACCAAGAACC
This sequence comes from Capsicum baccatum var. pendulum, assembly GCA_030864225.1. NCBI lineage: Eukaryota > Viridiplantae > Streptophyta > Magnoliopsida > Solanales > Solanaceae > Capsicum > Capsicum baccatum. The sequence continues at coordinate 188,086,975 of CM061554.1, forward strand.
TTCTGGAATGCCTTCCAGAAATGAGAGGTAAACTGGGTACCTCTATCTGAGATAATGGACAACGAAACACCGTGCAATCTGACCAACTCCCTAATATAGATTTTGGCATAATCCTCAACTGAGTAAGAGGTATGGACTGGTAGGAAATAAGCTGATTTGGTCATTCTATCTATAATGACCTAAACTGAATCATGCTAACGAAGAGTACGAGGCAAACCCGTCACAAAGTCCATGTTACTTCTTCCCATTTCTAGGTAGGAATGCTAAACTCCTGCATGGACCAACGAGGCTTCTGATGTTCAATCTTAACCTGCAATATATCTTTTTATCCTACTCCACCAATAGATCTCCAAAAAATCACGGTACATCTTAGTAGCCCCTGGATGAATAGAGTAGTGCGCACCATATGCTTCTGTAAGGATTTGCTGCCTTAAGTTATCTACACCTGGCACACATAGTAGACCCTGGCAGCGCAACACACCATCTCTCCCCCCTTGAGAGAAAACCTCCACTTTTTGATTTATGACTGATTTTTTTAACTTGACTAGACTGTGATCCCTATCCTTCTTTTCCTTCACCTCAGAAACTAGGGATGATTCTAAACTACTCTGCACCCTCACACTACCTTTTGTTGAATCGACTAAGCGAACACCTAGTCGGGATAGCTAATGAACTTCCTGAGATAACTTATTTTTACCATTTTCAACATAGGAAACACTAACCATAGACATTCTACTGAGAGAATCGGCCACTATATTGGCCTTGACCAGATGATACAGAACACTCATGTCATAGTCTTTCAACAACTCCAACCACCTTCTCTGATGGAGGTTTAGGTCATTTTAAGAGAATACATACTGCAGGCATTTATGATCAGCAAACATATCAAGGTTCACACCATATAAATAGTGCCTTCAAAACTTTAAGGCAAACACTAATGCTGCTAACTTAAGATCATGAGTAGGATAATTTTTCTCATGGGGTTTTAGTTGTCTAGAGGCATAGGCTATGACCTTACCTCTCTGCATCAGAACATACCCCAAGCCAACTCTAGAGGCATCACAATACACAACAAAGCCATTTGAACCATCTGGTAGGATCAAAAATAGAGTTGTAGTGAGTCGAGTCTTCAACTCCTGGAAACTCTTTTCACAAGAATTTGACCACTGGAATTTGACTTTTTTCGAAGTCAGTCTAGAAATAGGGGATACAATAGATGAAAATCCCTTAACAAACCTTCAGTAATAGCCGGACAAGCCCAAGAAACTCCTGATATCTTAAGGAGAGATGGGTCTGGTCCAGTTTTATACTGTCTCGGTCTTTTGGAGATCAACTCTAATGCCATCACCAAAAATGATATGGCCGATAAAAGCTACTAACCTTAGCCAAAATTCACACTTACTAAATTTAGTAAATAACTGATGATTTCTGAGAGTCTGTAATACTATTCTGAGATGGTCTACAAAGTCATGCTCACTGCGGGAGTAGACAAGAATGTCATCTATAAGGACTATGACAAACATATCCAAGTACTGCTTGAACACATGGTTCATCAAGTCCATGAAGGCTGCTGGGTAATTGGTAAGACCGAAGGGCATAACTAGGAATTCAAACTGACCATACCGAGTTTTGAAGGCTATCTTTGGGATGTCATATTCCCTGACCCGGAATTGATGGTAGCCTGATCTGAGGTCTATCTTAGAGAAGTAAATAGCATCCTGAAGTAGGTCGAACAAGTCATCAATTCTGGGAAGTGTATACTTGTTTTTGACCATGACTTCATTTAGCGGATGGTAATCAATACACATTCTAAGAGAACCGTCTTTCTTACACATGAATAAAACTGGTGTGCCCCATAAGGACATACTAGGTCTGATGAATCCGTTATCTAGGATTTCCTTCAACTATTCTTTTAATTCTCTGAGTTCTACAGGTATCATTCTATATAGCAAAATAGATATGGGTTAAGTATCTTGAAGAAGGTCTATTCTGAAGTCGATTTCCCTTTTGGGAGAAACTCCAGGAATATCTTTGAGAAATACATCCAGGAATTCATATGCTACTAACACTGATTCAAAAGTAGGGGTTTCTAAACTAGATTCCTGAACTCGAACAAAATGGTAGACTCAAACCCTAGATATCATCTTTCTCACTCGAAGGTAAGAAACAAACTGACCCCTAAGTACTGAAGTACTACTCCTTTACTCTAGGATGGGTTTACTCAAAAAACTAAAAATCAACAATTCTATTTCTACAGTCGACTGAGGCATAGCAGGAATGAAGCCAATCCATGCCGAGAATGAAATTGAAATTGGTCATCTCTAATTCGACTATGTCTGCTAAAGTAACTTTCTGAGATATCATAATTGGGAAGTTCCTGTATACTCACCTAGCTATGATGTATTTACCCACTGGAGTAGAGACTAAGAAAGGCTCTACTAGAATTTTGGGACGAAATAAGAAATCAACTGCTATATATGGAGTAACAAAGGACAAGAAAGCTCCTGGATCTGGCAAAGCATAGACATATAAATGGAAAATTTGTAACATACCAGTGACCATATCAGTAAAATTTCATGTTCCTGTTGAGACTGAAGAGCATAGAGTCTATTTGGGCGCTGCCCACTGGTGGCACTGGATACGGCACGCTGCTGATTCGGGCGGCTAGACTGAGCTGGGGGACGGTTATATTGACTCAAAGAACCCACCTGAGGACACTGTCTTACCCTGTGGCCTAGCTCGCCACATCTAACATACACATCACTGCTAGGTCTACAGATACCCTGGTGGTTTCTATCGCACTTCTGATAAAAGGGATTTATTCGGGCGCTGGGGTTTATGTGCCTGACATTTTATCCCTATTGCCATCTCTGAATTTTGGCACCAGAGCACTAGCTAAGGATGGAGCTGGAACTAAGGATTTTGGGCAAAACTAAGAACGATTCCCATCCTCTGACTTAGGATGAGCGAAACTGAAACTACCTGTTCTTGCTCTCTTGCTTTCCCTCTCCTTCTCTCTATTCTTAGCCTCCTCTATCTTTTGAGCATAGACCAAGATCCTAGATATTTCTATCTCTTTAATTAGCATTGCAATTCTACACTGTTTGACCACACTGCTAGATACCCCTAACACAAACTTACTCATCTTCGCTCTGCTATCTGCTACTACATGTGGGGCATATCTGGACAACTGCATAAACTTAAAAGAATATTTGTACTATCATATTGCCCTCCTTCAGGTTTATAAACTCCAAAACCTTTTCTTCCCTCAACTCTAGTGGAAATAACCTATCCAGAAAAGCAACTGCAAACTCTTCCCTTTCTATGGGCCCTGCATCTATGGCCATCTCTTTTTTTCACTATTTAAACCATGAGTATGCTGATACGCCCAAATTACAACTCTCATTAGAAAGTATAAGCGGTCGCTGTCAAATATAGAACCCAACTGGGTTGGGTGTCGAATCCCACAGGGAATACTATAGTCACTAAGTATTGCAATTATTATTAGACTATTGGTCGAAAATTCCAAGGAAAGGGGGTTTTGGTTTAAGTGCACAATAATGTTATTAATGTAACGAATGAGATGATATATGTAGTAATATTTGATCACAGAGAATGACAAGTTAGGGTTATGTCCACCTTGTAGTTTATACTTCTCTATTAACTATGAGTAATACGGAATTTATGCATGCATGCACTTATAGAGAGACGTATTCTAATTCCAAACCCAAGTGTTTTTCAACCATCAAGGATTTATTCACTTTAGTTCTTTTGAACCTAAAGTGTACAACAAATTGTACGAACTCTCCAAGAAGTTAATCCTGCTAGGGCATTAACGTGTAAATAGAGGTTGGAAACCCTATTTTCTTGTCACACTCTCTTTTCCAAATATGTAACTTTTCTATCAAACAAGTTAATGCTATAATGGCACATTCCCTATGTTTGAAACCATGAGAATTCAATCAAAATGAAGAGAGTAATGATATAAGTGGCATGACACATCATAAATTCACAAACTCATAGCAATAGAGAGTATATTACAAGGTTTCCATAACCCTAACAAATAAGCTTAGCTACTCATGGATAAAACAAAAATCAAAATAGACATAATCATCATACTAAATCTAGAACAATCTCGGCGATGAAGATGAATAGCAAGAATAAGAGGAAAGCACGTTTTTCTCTCTAATTTCGCTTCCACTGAGTCGTTCGTCTCTCTCTCTCTCTGGTTTCAAAATATTACAAAATCTGAATAATGAATAATGAATGATAATGCTGAAAATTCAGCAATAAGGTTTTTGATAATATCCTTCTCTACTAAGTTGCTACAGCATCCTTAACTATTTAAAAATACTGAGTTTGCCCGGGAAAAAGTTCTCATGCATCACATTCAGTCCAAAAGCTGCCTTCCCTCTTATGTGAAGTTTTCCTTTGCTGTCCACAGGTCCACAAAGTGCTGAAATCTTCCTCATTAGTACCTGACAAGCATGCTAATCACATAGGTCAGCTCACTTAGTTGAAAATAAATTAAAAGTCCAGGAATTATGTATTTTATCCTCAAAACTTAGCTAAAACATGGGTAGGTTTTGGTGCTTGGACGTGTAAATACGCCCAACATCACCACCCCACACTTAAAGCTTTGTTTGTCCTCGAACAAAATATTACATCCATGCGAACACCTAACTAGAATTTCACAAGATCAACACAAAATTTTTAACAAGACATACATGGCAATTATTAACAAAGAGTAGATTTCTTGATCATTACTAGAGACAACTCACCCTCGAACATAGACTCGGGGCTGCCAAAGAAATGCCTAAATCATCTCCTAAACTCACAATCTTTATTTCACTTCACACACACTCTAGGCAAGTTCTAACATCAGTCGCAACAAAGAATATACAATAACCTCACACACACAAGGCACATGGTCAACTTAATTGGGAGCATTATAGATTCTTGACCCAACAGATCAATGAATTAAACCACAAACAATTATCACACAGTGAGTCACAACTTAGATCCTAAATTTTTCAATAGTAATGATTCAGCACAAACTCTTGTTATAATGCCATGCCGTCTATCAGAACAATTTCATGCAAAATTTAACTAATTACAACTAACAAACTATGACTAAATCAAACAACTAAGAATAAATGTAGGCAGGCAGTACACAATACGGAAGACATATACCCGCACACCACACTTAGAAAGAACACACTACCCTCAGTGTAAATAAATAAGCAAAACCTAATTAGTCAAACTCCTCCTCTATATCTAGGGTCATACCCCCTGCGTCAGAATCATCATCAGAGTCGTCATCATCAGAGTTGTCCTCCACATCTGAGTCTGGCAGTCGGTGATCATCGTCTGTCAACACATCATCATCTAGAGGTTCCTCAAAATTTACCCCCACTCCATACATGGCCCGAGCATGCTCATTAAGAGGGTAGTCATAGTCCAACTGCCGAAGCTCTGCATCAGTCGGCACACGACCCCCATTCATCATGGTAAACCTAGTCATGCCATACAGATAGAGAAAAAAACTTTCATCTCGAGCATGTCTCTCAACCGTTGTAAGGTTGATGCCTTGACCAGTTTCTGGCTCTTTAATTTTCCTGAGATCTACCTTCTTCGGGTTGTATGGCAGCTTATGGTCTGCTGGCTCCTCCTCAATGTGCTATTTCCTTAAGATTGCAGTCAAAAAATTGCCGAAACTGAAATGGGACCTTTTGTGCAGCCTTGCTTTGTGCATTGACGATCGTATAACTGCACCAATGTTTATGGAATCATTCGTCATTAGAGCATATACCAAGCAGACTCGATCACGCGTTATCTTAGTGTATTATGTCCCAGGAATCAAGCAGGAGTTGACTATCCTTAACCATATATGAGCTTCTCTGTTCAAAGAAGCATACAGGTAAGTATTGTGACGACCATTATCCTTGTGACGAGTCCACCGGGTCATGGACCTTGATCCACACAACGTATGTCTGATTGCCCTGTAGGGAGGTCTGTGATAAAGCTCCTTGAGTGGTCATTGATCCACACTTGGAGTACCCAGAAAAGAGTTGAAGAAATCAGCGTTCAATTGCAAGACTTGGCCCCGAATCTTTACTTCACTTCTGGTAGTCCTTGGGGAGCAGTTGGCATAAAACTCTCGAGTCAGATCAAGATTGCATTCCCCCATATCTCGGAAGATGAAGTCAAGATTTAGTGCCATGATTTTAGCCAAAATGCGGGGGTCTCTCTTTGCTAAACTTTCCTTCTACATCAAATCTACATGAACATATTTCTTCACTTTATTGTTCTTATACCATTCCTTCCCTTCCTCCTCCAGAACCCACTTGATCCCAAAAGTGCGTCGAGGCACTTAAAGAGAGGAGGAATCAGCCTGGTCTTTTCTTGACCTTTTCTGACCTTTTTGTGAGGTGGATGCTTTCTCCTTTCCCTGTCGTCCTTTTGGAGCCATGTTACCTGAGATCACAATAGAGCTATGTTAGTTTCATTTCGGAAGATTCACTATAATCGAAAAAGAAAATAGTGATGGCACCACCCCACACTTAATTTCTTTGCACAAGCTAATTGAGTGAGTGATGTCGATTACTCAGACTTCATCGACATACATTTAGATGGTATGTTCCAACAACATTAATAGCGCAGTCACACTTTCAACCCCTCACTTTACATAACAATTTCTCAGTTTCATATAGAGAAATGACACACAATGGTCATGTAATCTTGACCATCCTTTCCAACTTTATTTCATTGGATTAATGAAATCTTTGAACAAGACTACCACATAGAAATCTTATCATGTTATAGCAAGGAAACAATCACACCATCTTATGCTTGTGGTCAATTATGATCACTACATCGATGAACGAGTCATTCAAACATTCAAGCTTACAACTCTCAAGATTATGCATTAACTTCAAAATTTCAACTCCATATAAAAAATTATGACAGTGAATACCAATCAGTACATGCCGGAGTAAAGTCAAGAATACCTACAAGAATCCTTTCACTCAATGAGATGCATCATAACAAACCAACCATATCCTTATCACCAAGAACCACTTCAAAATATAATAAACCATTATAATCATAGCACTGCAACAACTACGGAATATAAAAGAACAACTTACTTGGTGATGGATTGGGAAGAAAAGAGGAAAACTTGAAGAGGATAAGAGAGCTTGGGCGGCACCTAGTTTCAAAAAACAATTGAGTGGTGTTCAAAGGTAGAGGGTATATTTAAAGGATAAGCCATGGGTCGGTTTGATCCATCTACAATCGGGTTAGTAGGCAAAAAGCATAAGTAGGCGGCGCCTATAACATTGCCTATGCATAAGTAAGCGGTGCCTTTAGCATTGCCTATGTTAGCATAGGCGGCGCCTATAGCATTGCCTATGTTGGCATAGGCGACTCTTTGCCCATCGCTTATGTGAGGCAGTGAGCATAGGCAATGGAATAGGAGACGCCTAGCCTATTGCCTATGTTGGCATAGGCGGCGCCTTTCCCATTGCCTACATTGGCATAGGCGGCGCCTTGCCCATCGCCTATGTGAGGCAGTGAGCATAGGCAATGGCATAGGCGGCGCCTAGCCTATTGCCTATGTTGGCATAGGCGGCGCCTATCCTATTGCCTATGTTGGCATAGGCGACGCCTAACCTATAGCCTTTGCTCCATCATTCCTAGACTTACCACCATTGGCATGGCTCACTTTCAAATCAAAATTTGGGACTAATCTCCTTCTTTGTACGTCTTGCACCTACACTTAATCAAAAACAACAAAAATGATTAGAAGGATGGTTTGCCTCCCACCAAGCACCTTAGTTTTGGTCGTGGTTCGACTCTTCTTTTTGAGCTTTTATTTATCAAAACAAACTCCTTGTGAAACAAACTCCTAATGATGGGTTGCCTCCCATGTAGTGCTTGATTTATTATTGCGGCACGACATAGCTGTCTCGAGTACTCAGACTTCATCGAGATATATGGTGGCTATACATTTTATCGAGTCGGTTGGACCGATATATGGCTTCACTCGTTGGCCATTCACCTTAAAGACACCACCATCATTGTTTTCTAACTCCACTACTCCAGATGAGTAAACTTGGCTAATTCTGAATGGACCAGACCATTTAGACTTCAACTTACCTGGAAATAGCTTCAGTCTGGAGTTGAAAAGAAGTACCAAATCGCCCTTCTGAAAGTTTCGTTGGATAATCCTCCGATCATGGTACTTCTTCATCCTTTCCTTGTAGAGATCTGCTCTTTCATACGCATGTAGATAGAATTCATCCATCTCATTCAGCTGTCCTAATGTCATATTAATCGCATTATCCCAATTCAGGTTAAGCTGCTTCAGTGCCCACATTGCTTTATGTTCTAGCTCAATTGGCAAGTGACAAGCATTTCCATAAACTAGTTGGTATGGTGACATACCAATTGGTGTTTTAAACGCGGTCCTATATGCCCATAAGGCATCGTCCAGCTTTCTGGACCAATCTTTCCTGCTGGCATTCACAGTCTTAGCAAGGATTAACTTGATCTCCCGATTTGAAACCTCTACCTGCCCACTAGTTTATGGGTGGTATGGTGTAGCTACCTTATGTTGCTTAACCCCATATTTTACCAATACGGCTCTGAACAGCTTGTTGCAAAAATGTGATCCTCTATCGCTTATGATGGTACGGGGTACCCCAAAATGAGAGAAGATATTTCTCTTTAAGAATACTACAACACTCTTACCTTTATTATCAGCTAGCGCGACTGCTTTGACCCATTTGGATACGTAGTCCACAGCAACTAGGATATATTTCATCCCGAATGAACTCACAAATGGGCCCATGAAATCAATTCCCCAGACATTGAATAACTCTACTTCAAGCATTTTAGACATGGGCATCTCATGGTGCTTTGAGATAGAGCCTTGCCTCTAACACTCTGATCATATCTTCTTACAAAATCGTAGGCATCCTTGAATAATGAAGGCCAATAATAGCCACTTTGCAGTACTTTCCTGGCCGTCCGATCACCTGCATGGTGACCCCCAACTTGGGAATCATGACTTGCTTCCAGTATGCTAGGCACCTCCACATCTGGGATGCATCGCCTAATAATACCATCAGCACATCATTGAAAAAGATAAGGCTCATCCCAGAAGTAATGTTTCACATCATGCATGAATCTCTTCGTCGGGGAATGCATCATCAATATCAAGGTCGATTTGCACTATGTGCTCACTCTCAAGTCTAGATAGATGATCAGCTACTTGGTTTTTGCAACCTTTTCTATCCTTTACCTCGAAATCAAATTCTTGAAGCAGTAACACCCACCTAATTAGCCTTAGCTTAGTATCTTTCTTTGCCATTAAATATCTTAGAGCCGCATGATCTGTGTGAACCACTACTTTGGTTCCCAACAAGTAAGCACGAAACTTTTTGAAAGCATAAACAACTGCTAGAAGCTCTTGTTCAGTGATGGTATAGTTCTTCTGTGCTCCATTCAAGGCCTTGCTCGCATAGTAGATTGGATGAAATATCCTTTCTCTTTTCTGACCAAGTACAGCACCCAAGGCTACCCCGTTTGCATCAGACATAACTTTAAAAGGTAGAGACCAATCGGGTGCTACAATAATAGGAGCTTCAACTAGCTTTCCTTTGAGGCATTCAAATGCCTTTAAGCAATCTTCACCAAAGTAAAACTTTGCCTCCTTCTCCAAAAGTTTGCATAATGGGCTAGCAATCTTGGAGAAGTCTTTAATAAACCTTCGATAAAAACCTGCATGACCGAGAAAACTACGAACCCCCTTTACAGAAATTGGAGGTGGTAGTCTCTCGATAACTTCAATCTTGGCTCGATCAACCTCAATTCCCTTTTCAGAGACTTTATGCCCAAGAACGATGCCTTCCTTAACCATAAAATGACATTTCTCCCAATTTAGCACCATATTGAATTCAACACATCTCTGCAAAGCCATACTCAGATTTGCCAAGCATGATTCAAAAAACACACCAACAATCGAAAAGTCATCCATAAACACCTCCAAGGTGTCTTCAACCATATCAGAGAAAATGGACATCATACATCGCTGAAAGGTGGCAGGTGCATTACATAGCCCAAATGGCATTCGTTTGAATGCAAAAGTACCATATGGGCATGTAAAAGTGGTCTTATCTTGATCTTCAGGAGCAATGCAAATCTGGTTATATCTGGAATAACCATCTAAGAAACAAAACCATCCCTTCCCTGCCAATCGATCAAGAATTTGATCCATGAATGGCATTGGGAAGTGGTCCTTTAATGTCCATGAATTCGGCTTTCGGTAATCCATGCACACTCTCCACCCTGTGAAAGGTCTAAGTGAAATTACCTCATTCTTTTTATTTGCTACTACTATCATGCCCCCTTTCTTGGGCACACATTGTACTGGACTCACCCATTTACTGTCTGAGAATGGATACACCATCCCTGCATCTAACCACTTTATGATTTCTTTCTTAACCACCTCTTGCATAGGTGGATTCAAACAACGCTGATGCTCAATAGTGGGCACGCAATCTTCCTCGAGCTGAATTTTGTGCATACATATCCCAGGAGAGATACCAATTATATCAACAATACTCTAACTAATGGATCTCTTGTACCTCTTCAGAACAGAGATGAGAGCCTCTACTTGTTGTTCACCTAAATCAGAAGCAACAATAACCGGCAGTGTATTTCCACTTCCCAAGAATGCATACTTTAGATGACTGGGTAGCTCTTTCAATTCTAGCACAGGTGGCTCTTCAATGGATGGCTTTGCTGGTGGTGAAGGTCGATTCTTAAGGTCAAGGTCCAGCTTCTTAGGGGCATATGAATATGACCCCATTCCTGTCAGAGCACAGATAGTTTCTTCGTACTCTTCAACATCCTCATGCTCAAAGTTCAAAAGCACAGCAGCCAATGGCTCAACAGTAAGCTTCTTCTCTAAAGATAATTCCTTCTCATCCTCATAATCAACATTAGCTACAGAGAACACATTTATATCTTTGGGCTGCTTCATTGATTTGCATACATCAAAACATACCACTTCGTCATTCATCCAAAATAAAATCTTATTTGCTCGTAAATCAATAAGCACACTTCTTGTTGCGAGGAAAGGACGACCCAAGATTATGGGAACTTCAGAATCCACCTCGCAATTCAAAATAACAAAGTCTGCAGGAAAAATGAAGGTAGAAACCTTCACTAGTACATCATATAAGATACCAACAGGTCATGTTACCGACCTATCTGCCATTACAAGCCGCATGTTGGTTGGTGTAGGATCGCCCAACCCCAACTATCTATAAATGGCTAGTGGCATCAAATTAATGCTAGCCCCCAAATCACACAACGCCTTAGCAAAATCCAAAGATCCAACCATGCAAGGAATAGTGAAAGCACCAGGATCTGCCTTCTTCTGTACTAAAGACCTTGTGGAAATTGCACTGCATTGATGAAAATTATCTGCCAGTTCATAGCTTGCTGCCCTTTTCTTTGTCAAAAGTTCCTTCATGAATTTGGCGTACCCTGTCATCTGCTCCAATGCCTCCACCAAAGGCACATTAATAGTCAGCTGCTTCAACATGGTCATGAATTTACTAAACCTGGTGTCATCAACCTTCTTCTTCAGTCTCTGAGGAAAAGGTGGTGGTGGATTTGGAAGAGTTTTCTCCACCACCTCCTTTTTATTTTGCTTCCCATTATCAATCTTTTCAGACTGCTGACATCTAGGTGTAGTATCATGAACGTTCTCATTCTGATTTTCAGCTTCTACAAAATCATCACAATCTGCTTCAATAACATTCTCTTCTATATTATCAACCACGGGCTCGCCCTTGGATGGATTTTCCAATACCTTACCAATCCAGGTAGTAATAGACAAACATGATCCATCATTCCTTGGATTTTACACAGTGTCACTAGGTAAAGTGCCAGCTTTTCTTTGATTGAATGCCGCTGATAGTTGACTCAATTGTTGTTCCAGCTATTTTATTGCAGTGGAATGTGAGTCAACCAATTGATTTATTGAGGACAAATCATTTTTTACTTCAGTTACTCCCGTGTTGGTTTCCTCCACTCCTTTCAATAGCTTAGCCATCATGTCCTCCATGGACATCATCCCAGAGCCATATATAGCAGTTTCACGATTTCCAGGAGGAATATACAAACCACTCCTGTCAGTCTTATTCTTCCAACTCCCTTGGTCTCGGTCCTTGTATCCAGATTTATCATAATAGTTCTGACCTTGGTTTCCTTGTGCATTGCCTCAGAAACCACCCTGATTATTCAAGTAATTTGCTTCCTCCTCAGAATCGGAGTCATCTCTTCCCTGTGATACAATGGCCTTGACCTTTTTTGTATTCCCTGATAATAAATGCTTGGTAAGAAGGTCCATCTGCATTTTCATGTGAGCCATATCCTGGTCACGTTCCTCTTCTCTTCATCTCTGTTCTGTCGTCATGCCAATAGATACAGTAGAGCTTGCTACCTCAGAATCCCTGGTATGCCAAGCTCTACTCTGCTTTGTTATACGATCTAGCATATCACTTGCCTCAATAAAACTAAGGTCCATGAATAACCCACCCGCAACATTATCAACCACTGGCTTAGTCACCGAATTTAAAGCCCTATATAATATTTCCATCAAGTGGATATTGGTCATCTGATGAATTGGGCACCGCATAAGATTCTTCTTGAACCTCTCCCATGTTTCGTGGAGAGCTTCAGTTGGAAGATGTCAAAAATTGCTTATCTCATCTCTTAATTGGGCTCTCTTGGATGGCGAAAAGAATCTTTCTAGGAAAGCGTCTTTCAGTTGCCTCCAATTGGTAATAGAGTCAGGAGTTAGCCCGTTTAACCATAGAGTTGCCTCTCCAGATAGAGACAATGGAAATAAGTGCAGCCGGATTGCATTCTGTCCAACCCCTGGATTGTCAAACGATTTGCATGTTGAGATAAATTAATCAGATGCATATTTGGATCATCGCCTGCAAGTCCACCAAATAACCCTTTAAGTTGCAATAGCTGGATCATGGTGCTAGTGATATTGAACTTGGCTCCGGGTGCCAAGGGCGGAGGAATAATTGCCCTTGTGGTACCAGCCCCATCCAAATCTTCATCATCATCATCAAAAGGGACCTGCACAGCTCGGCGTTTAGGTCTCACTCTATCTTGATGATCTCTATTGACATTCCTGTTCACAGGTGCAGCCACATCATCTGCACGCCTTGGATTTAATAACTCATCATTACCCAGGTCCTCATCATCAAGATTTGTTGCCCGACCAGGGTTATCATCATTCAATTGATTTACTTATGCAGCTGCCAATGCAGCTAATCTATCGTACTCCAGTTGACCAGCCCTTCTTTCAATGTCTCGTTGTGCATCCATTCTGCCAATAAGATGTGGTTCAGGATTTAGAGGTAATAATGGCTGACCAGAACTTCGTGTATTTGGCATGCACTCTACCAAAGATGAACAAAACAAAAAGAACAAACAAAAAGTAAAATTTAAGAATCTTTGACCAAAGGGTCTATTAACTATCACAAACTTAGTTGACAACCGTATTCCCCGGCAACGACGCCAAAATTTGATACGCCCAAATTACAACTCTCGTTAGAAAGAGTAAGCGGTCGCTGTCAAATATAGAACCCAACTGGGTTGGGTGTCGAATCCCACAGAGAATACTATAGTCACTAAGTATTGCGATTATTATTAGACTATTGGTCGAAAATTCCAAGGAAAGGGGGGTTTTGGTTTAAGTGCACAATAATGTTATTAATGTAACGACTGAGACGATATATGTAGTAATATTTGATCATAGAGAATGACAAGTTAGGGTTATGTCCACCTTGTAGTTTCTACTTCTCTATTAACTATGAGCAATACGGAATTTATTGATGCATGCACTTATAGAGAGACGTATTCTAATTCTAAACCCAAGTGTTTTTCAACCATCAAGGATTTATTCACTTTAGTTCTTTCAAACCTAAAGTGTACAACAAATTGTACGAACTCTCCAAGAAGTTAATCCTGCTAGGGCATTAACATGTAATTAGAGGTTGGAAACCCTATTTTCTTGTCACACTCTCTTTTCCAAACATGTAACTTTTCTATCAAACAACTTAATGCTATAATGGCACATTCCCTATGTTTGCAACCATGAGAATTCAATCAAAATGAAGAGAGTAATGATATAAGTGGCATGACACATCATAAATTCACAAACTCATAGTAATAGAGAGTATATTACAAGGTTTCCATAACCCTAACAAATAAGCTTAGCTACTCATGGATAAAACAGAAATCAAAATAGACATAATCATCATACCAAAACTAGAACAATCTCGGCGATGAAGATGAATAGCAAGAATAAGAGGAAAGCACGTTTTTCTCTCTAATTTCGCTTCCACTGAGCCGTTCATCTCTCTCTCTCTCTCTGGTTTCAAAATATTACAAAATCTGAATAATGTATAATGAATGATAATGCTGAAAATTCAGCAATAAGGTCTTTAATAATATCCTTCTCTACTAAGTTGCTACTGCATCCTTAACTATTTAAAAATACTGAGTTTGCCCGGGAAAAAGTTCCCATGCATCACATTCAGTCCAAAAGCTGCCTTCCCTCTTATGTGAAGTTTTCCTTTGCTGTCCACAAGTCCACAAAGTGCTGAAATCTTCCTCATTAGTACCTGAAAAGCATGCTAATCACATAGGTCAGCTCACTTAGTTGAAAATAAACTAAAAGTGCAGGAATTATGTATTTTATCCTCAAAACTTAGCTAAAACATAGGTAGGTTTTGGTGCTTGGACGTGTAAATACGCCCAACATCATATGCCACATCCGATAAGTGATATGTAGCTAAATCAGCGCTCTCAAAGGCCATTACCCCCATAATATTTGCAACTTTATGCACCTGATCAATAACTTCCTGAGATTTCTCATCTGACTTAGACCCGATAAATTATGGAGGGTTCATTTAGGTAAAATCCCAAATCCTGGCAGCAGTAGTATTGGCCATTGCATTAGCTAGAATAGCAGTTGGGAGTTCATTCTGGGCTACCACAGAATGAGCTAAGGTGGTGAATACTGTTCTAAACTGTCGTGGGAGACATACTTTCCTAGAGGATCTGGATGGATAGGCTGAAGGGTTGGCTGGTCTCCCATTCCTCTTCCCTGAGTCCTTTTTGGAGGCATATTCTATAAATAGAAGAGAAACTTGGACTAGACTGAGAATTTAACTGGAGCTCATGCTTACTCGCATGACATAAATGTTAAAAGAAGAAAAACATTTCCTAAAAAATCTTGTAGCCTTCGGTCCATAAGTGTGGTGCGCTGCACACCCATGCACAAGACTCTACTTGATGCAGCTTTCAGACTTCCTAGAACTCTATTGAACCTAGCTCTGATATGAAGTTTGTAACACCCCGAGTCTATACCATGGATGCTACACGGTGCTCATAATCCCGAAGGACCACAAGCTAACCCATGTTTGGTACCTACTGCAGTAATTAAATAATAATACTGTAACTTTGAAAAAATAGGCAAAAATTTGAGATAAGGTTCAAATATGAAATAAATACTAAATATGGTAGAACAATACCAAAATTTAATATCAATACTGAAAACTGAACAATTGTCTAAAAATACTCTAGTCTTGAAAGCTTCTAAACTTTCTGAATTGTGGAGTTGATTGCACAATCCCCCAACTAACTCCGACTACTAAAAATGAACTAAAATGCTAAAAAACAATCATGTCCTCGAACTATAAGGTCTCACCACTAACTCTATCTACTAAGAGCTGCTAAGGGTGCTCTGGAAACTGTGCATCTGAAACTATGATGTAAGACATCATAGCACAAAAGAAAAGCATGCGTTAATACTTTGAATGTACTGGTATGCTCATTGAGGTTTACTAAACTTCTTGCGTTCATATGCATGAACAATTCTAACTGAATAACATAAGTATGACTGAATGCGAGTACATGCATAAATACGTAGGTTGTAACTGAGATCGTGATAACACTGAATACTAAGTCTAAATACTGATTTACTAATATCTGAGCTTACTAATACTATATTACTGATAACTAAATAATTGTATTTGACAGTCTTTATTCTGTGGAATTATACTGAGTTCTATACTGAGCTAACTGACTGCAACTGACAGTCCTGAGTCTGTAGAATAGAACTGAGTTCTATCCTGAGACTAAATCTGAAACTGAGATTGTGGGAGTTAATCATCTAATCGACATGCTCCTTTATATATAGATTGGGGTCCAACCTATAACCCTATTTGGAAGGGTGTCAATACCATATCACGGGTAGAGACAAGTTGTGAGTTAACCCTCTATGATAGGAAGCCCTTTTGTCAACCCTCGCTGGCAGGACAACTCGAATGAGATGCATCAACCCAAATAATATCTAGAAGGAAGATATCTCAACCTACACTACCTACGTAGTTGTGTAATGCAAGGATTGCTACTATGGGTCAAACCCTTTGCTGGCAGGAATGCCCTCATCTCTAGGTTTGCTCGGTGTTGAATCCTACTCCTAACTGAATACACACTAAGCTGATTTCTAGTTTTTACTAGGATGTACTGAACTATTATTAAATTTATGGAGTTCTATTGACTGACGAAATACCACTGAATAAGTTTACTGTGGTCCAAACTAATTACTAAACTATACTTTACTAGTACTGAGACTATTGAGTTTTTCCTGAGTCCTGTGACTGACTGAGAGTACTAATGATCGAGACATGACTGAGATTATCTTGTAATTGACACTAGCTCTAAGTACACAGCTAAATTGTTGGGTATTAAATATCTCCAGGACTTGATAGCATGAAAGTAAATCACAACATAGTCTTGAAAAGCATAATCAAGTGGACTTGGTCACAACTCATTCATGGAGGCATTTTATCAAACACTTGCATGATACAATTCGCACATAAGCTGACATGACATGATTTACTTCTCTTATTGGTTCACATGAGCAATTTATCAAGCACTTAATGAGCATGATACATGTACATAACATTAAACACAAGTAAACATCATAATTCAAATCCAACTTCATAATTTCAAGGGTTCAACATGGATTCACATGATATTACATATATATATCAATTTATCCCACATGAAACTTATCATAAAATATAGATTACAATCCAAATTAACCATTATAAATATGAATTTATGTTTGGGACCCTCTTAACAAGGTTGCCAACTTTTGAAGGCTAAAATAACACTATGTCTGAATACTTAGCTAGAATTTGCTAAGTCTGGGACACTCTTAACAAGGTTAAAACACTAAATTTAGCTAAGAATTTTGTGGGATCTTACAAAATAGCCATGCAAACCAATAAGCGGTTATTAGTTGTTAAGAATATAAGGCAAACAAATTTCGTTGTGCAACTAAAGTAGAAATCATAAGATAGGAGACAGAGTATCGAGAAACACTCAAATGAGATAAAGTTAAAAATAATAGAGGTCAAAAACCCCTTTCTTATCAGTACTTACAAATTTATGATGATTAAAAAGAAGATTTAAGGTATGCTGAACTAATTGAGTCAAGAGCCATCCTTCCTCATGAGTTTCCCCAAAGAGTGAAGTTTGATATTATGAGTGCAATGATTTAGTTGTTCAATCTAAAGGGTGTGTTTGTTGGTTTACCGACTAATGATAAAAACATGCACATTATGAATTTTGTGGGGATCTTCACTTTGTACAATCTATCGGGAGTGAGTTAGGAAGCATTATGACTATTTCATTCTCTCTTATAGGAGAAGCAACATTTTGGTTAGGAGAAATACCTCGAGGTTCCATCACTTGTAACACCATAAGATCCCATCCCAAGACGTCACATGATGCTAATGGCCCTGAAGGACCATAAGCTAATCCTTTACTGATATCTGTACCTATGCACTTCATAATATCTAAAATAAATGCAGAAACTATCCATAAGGTTCAACACATCTATGAATACTCAAAATTGAAAATTGAATACTAATACATCCATTTGAAAAGCCTCTAAATTGTCTGAACTGTGGAGTTCATGGGACATGTCCCCAACTAACTCCATCAATTGAAAAATAACCAAAGTCTGATGCAATAATAGTAAACTGAAATTCATGCTCGAAAAAACAAGACTCACTGCTACTACTACTGACTAGGACTAAACTACTAAGGAAACTCTAGATCCTGTACCTCTGAACCTTTAGTGTCAAATAGAACACCATAGCGCAAATGCATCAGTACATGAATGTTGATAACGCTCAATCTATAGTTCTCGTAGGAGTGTAAAGCGGTCGTTAGCAAATATAGAACCCAACTGGGTTGGGTATCGATCCCATAGGGAATAGCTTGGTCAACAAGTAAACAACGATTACTAGACTTTTAGTGCAAGTCTCGTAAGAAGGGGGATTGTAATGTGTAACCCAAAATATTAAAGTAAAAACTGAAAATAGCAAAGTAAACAGAAAGAATGTTTAGTAGGTTGTAAATCAATGAGAATTGAAGAGTTGGGGTTATGTCCACCTTCTGAGTTATACGTCTCTATTGGCTATGAGTGTGTTGAATTCCGACATGCATGTGCTTATAGAGAATTATATTCGTTGGTAAATCCAGGCGTCTTTCGACCTATTCGAGGATTATTTCACTTTAACTCTTTTGAGCTTAAAGCGTGTCTAATGGTACGAATTCTCCAAGAGGTTAATCCAGTTACAGCACTAACTTTTTAATAGGGGATGGGACCCTACTACCTTGACATTATCTCTTTTCCAGATAGATAACCTTTCTTTCGAACAAGTTAAATGTTATACTGGCGTATTCTTGCGTTTGCAACCACAAAGAATTTAGATTAAGATGAAGAGAATAATGATATAAGCAGCATACGTGCCACGAACTCACAAACTCATAGTAATAGATATTATCTCATACAGCTTCCATAACCCCAACAGAGAGGTTTAGTTACCCATGAGCGAAGGAAATCACAATTGACATTGTTATTATACCACAATAGAGATTTCGTGTAATAATGATGTGGTAGGCGTTAGGCATGAACTTCCCTAGCAAGTAACGTTTCTCTTGTTGTGAAAAAATAGATGAATAGTAGAATAGAAGAAGAATAAAGAGTAGAATTAATGGAAGAATTAGAAGTAGTAGTGAATATATAATAGAAAGATGGAAAGAAGATTTAAAGTAGAATGTGTATATAAAAATCTCTAGCAAAATAGGGTATTTATAATACCCATATCCTATTCCTACTAAGCTAATGAAATACTTAACCAAATCCTACTAATCTAATGAAATACTTAACCCAATTGTACTAGGTTAATGTATCATTATCCTAATCATAATAAATTACTGCTAGTCCCAAAGTCTTCAGAAATGTTGTTTTAGCCCGGGACAGATTTTCCATGCGTCACTTTTGGTCCTTAGGCGTCCAAGACTCCCTTTTCTCCTTTCGTGAAGCTTTCTTTGGCGTCAAGTTATCCATAAAATGTTGAATTCTGCATCATTTATACCTGAAACTTTGCTAATCATGTTCGTTAGCTCACTTACAGGAAAAAGGACTAAAAGTGAATGAAATATATAATTTGTTCTCAAAACTAGGCTAAAATATGGGTAAAATATAGCACTATAGGCGTGTAAATTCGCCTATCATCAACACCCCACACTTAAAGCTTTGTTCGTCCTCGAACAAACTATCATGTCCTTCTAAACATCAACTTACAGTTTTACAGTATCAACACAAAATATTCATCAAGACAAGGACAACAATTATAGTAGAAACAATTTAACCTCTAGCATAGACTCGTGATGGTGGTCAACTCATAGTCAAAATTTAAGGTACAAAGAATCATACACAACTACCCAAAACTCATCAACCATGTGTGTCTCACAATATATTACCCATAATCACTCACAAGTATAGCATCTTTTTCAAACATGGGTATAAAAGTATCCTTGCTCTCGCTCTCACAAAGAATTCATATGCAGCAACTGATGACCATAGGCTTGCCCTTAGTGTAATGCTCCACTAAATGTCAGAATGCTAAGCTTAGGATCAACTAGGTCTTTTATGGGTTGTAATGTAGGCTAAGGGACAGGTAGGACTATTTTGGCCAGAAATAGTGACTATGTTCCTAAGCGCTTTAATACATCACATTGTATCATTAACACTTTTCTTTCAAACAACCTTTGTACTTTCTTTTATTCTACCACCCTTTTTCTCCTCTTTTGTTTTTCAATTTTAAGCAACTTTTCAGCATCCCTTTCCTTTTTCTTTCCATACCTCTTATGATAGCACTTTCTTTTTCATAACAAATTCAAGCACCAATACATTCTAAAGCATTATACACACCCAATTCCCTCTTATTTTGTCACATGACTTTATACTTTAAAGCACTTAGGAATTTGGATCAAATTATGGTCTTGAAAAAATGGATTAGGCTTACATATGAGGTTGTCAAAGAAAATAGGCTAAAGGCTCAAAAGGTTTTAACTAGGATAATGTCCATGGGTAGGTAAAGAGAAGGTAAATAAGTGTAGGTTGCCAAAGGAATGCCTAAATCATCTCCTAAACTTACACTCTTTATTTTCACTTTACATACATACCAGGCAAGTTCTAGCATCAACCACAAACATAGAATATACAATATCCTCACACACAAGGCACATGGTCGACTTTATTGGGAGTAGTATAGACTCTTGCCCCAACAGATGAAGGAATTGAACCACACAATATCACATAGTGAGTCACAATTAGAGCCTAAACGTCTCAATAGTCATGATGTTAGCACAAACTCTTGTTATAATCTCATATGCTGCCTATTAGAATGATTTTATGTGAAGAAAATTTTACTACTAAAAAATACAAAAAACAATTTTGAAAAACAACAAACTAAGCAAACAAACATAAATAAATGCAAATACGGATAGAGAAGTAAAGCATGCAAATACCACCACCCCACACTTAAACGGGACACTGCCCTCAGTGGAAAATAAATACGAAGAACCTGGTCAGTCGGACTCTTCCTCTATGTCGGGGGTCATACCCCCTTCATCGGAATCATCATAGGAGTCCTCGTCATCAGAATTCTCTTCCACGTCGGAGTCTGGCATGCGTCGATCATCATCGGTTGGCACATCATCATCAAGAGGTTCTTCAGAGTATGTACCTACTCCACACATCTCCCTCGCATTCATATTTATTGGATAGTCATGGTCCAGCTGTTGGAGCTCTGCAGCAGTTGGAACACGTCCACCACTCATCATTGTGAACCGAGTCATTCCATAAAGATGACGGAAGAAATTCTCATATCGAGCATGTCTCTCCGCAGTAGTAAGGTTGACGCCATGTGTTGTTTCAGCATCTTTGACCTTTGTGAGGTCAACCTTCTTCGGGTTATGTGGGAGTTTGTGATTAGTTGGTTCCTCTTCGATGTCCTCCTTCCTCAAGATTGTTGTCAACAGGTTGCCAAAGGTGAAGTGGGACCGCTTGTGTAGTCTGGCCTTCCGCATTGTAGAGCGAATGATTGCCCCAATGTTGATAGGGATATTTGTCATCAATGCGTAGACCAAACACACTCTATCTCTTGTTATCTTGGTGTACTGGGTCCCAGGAATAAGACAAGATTTAACAATACGCAACCATATTCTTGCTTCCCTATTCAAAGGAGCATAGGGGAAGGTGTTGTGTCATCCGGTGTCCTTATGTCTGCTCCACCTTGCTATGGATCTACTTCCACAAAGTGTGTGTCGCATTGCTCTATAAGGAGGTCTGTTGTACAGCTCTTTGAATGGTGCTGGATCGACTGAAGGCAAGCCAAGAAAGGAGTTGATCAAATCCGCATTGAGTTGTAGAACTTGGCCCCGAATCTTGACTTCGCTGCCTGTGGTTTTCGGCGACCAATTGGCGTAAAATTCCCTTGTTAAATCAAGATTATATTCTCCCATGTCGCCGAAGATGAAATCCAGATTTAATACCATGATTTTAGCCAACATGCGCGGCTCCTTCTTCACTAGGTTGTCCTTGTTTATCAAGTCGACATGAACATATTTTCTTTCCTTGTTGTTCCTATACCATTCCTTGGATTCCTCCTCAATAACCCATTTTATTCCAAACATGCGGCGTGGTAATTGCATTGAGGATGATTCTCCTTGGTCCTTGCGACCTCTTTTCTTGCCCTTTTGGGAAGTGGTAGCCTTGTCATGTCTTGCTTTAGGAGCCATTGTACCTGAGACTTAAACAGATTCATGAGGATACAATCCATAAACAAGCCATAGGTGTACCGCCCCACACTTAGTTTTGTTGATACAAATTAGTGAAGTGAAAGTGGTCGATTACTTAGCTATATTCCGACAAGAAAATCAGAGATGTATCACTTCTTGCAACCTTTGCAATACTTTCATGTTAGGTATAACAATACTACTACATAGGGATTACATCATGGTATAGTTTTTATCAATAATCACAACCTCCTATGTCGGTAGGCAACTATAAGTCTCATCCCGCTGAACGGGATCTTCTAACATGTAGGTATCTAAGTGACAAGGTTATGCAATGTTCATGACTATATTAATTCCGCAAGTAGTATGACAATGCACCAAAATCAAATTCAAGTCGGAAATAAGTTAAGATCATCCTAACGTACATGTTCACTTACTTGGTTTTGTATCAACAATTCAAACATATTAACATCACCAATATTTCTTCAAGATGTAGCAATTCATAATAGACATAGCAACGTAGTACTTACGAAAAATAGATGAAGAACAAGAGAGTACTTACGTGATTGAAGACTTTGGAGATGTTCTTGTGAAGTGAGAGAGAAAAAAGAAAAGTTTTGGGAGGATTTGGATGCTATGTGCGGCGCCTAGGTCAAGATTTCAATGTGTTTATGTTTCAAGACTAAGTCCCCTTTATATAGGAAAAGAATGGGTCAGTTTTTGACCCATTTAAAATCGGTTTTGGAGACAAAAAGTGACCATAGGCGGCGCCTTTAGCTTTGCCTATGCATGGTATAGGCGGCTCCTAATGCAAAGCATTTGCTAGCATAGGCGGCGCCTAGTGCAATGCCCTTAGTGACCATAGGCGGCGCCTTTAGAATGGCATATGAGATTCCAAGACCAAATGCTTTAGCATAGGCGGTGCCTATGCTATAGCATACTTGAGCATGGGCGGCGCCTATGCCTTTGCACACTAGATTCCGAGACCTTAGGCTATACTATAGGCGTTGCCTTGTTCGTGGCCTAGTTTTACCTAGGCCTAGCCTTGCTCGATGCCTATTTTGTCATGAGCAATGCTCAACCCATAGCCTTATGCATCTTAATTCCAAACTTACCACCTTTACCATGCAATACGTCCAAATTGTCATTTGAAACCAATCTCCTTGTTGAATACCTCTTGCACCTATATTTGCTCAAAACCAATGAAAACGTTTAGTACGATGGGTTGCCTCCCATCTAACGCCTTAGTTTTGATCGTGGCACGACTCTTATTTTTGGATTTTCATTTATCAAAAGCAAAACAAGTACTAGAACGAAAGAAAGACAAAACGATAAACGATAAACGATGGGTTGCCTCCCATCTAGCGCCTTATTTATTGTTGTGGCTCGACATAGTTACCTCGAGTACTTAGACTTCGTCGAGATAAGTGATGGCCATATAATTCATCGAGTCAAGAGGACCGATATAAGGTTTAACACGTTGACCATTCACCTTGAAGACAACACCATTATTGTCTTCCAATTCAACTACTACAGACGAGTAGACTTGGATAACTTTGTATGGACCAGACCACTTGGATTTTAACTTACCTGGGAATAACTTCAATCTGGAATTGAAGAGAAGCACCATATCATCCTTTTGAAAGTTTCGTCCAACAATCCGTTGATCATGATACTTCTTCATCCGCTCCTTGTATAGGTACAATCTCTCATAAGCATGAAGACGGAATTCATCTAATTCGTTCAGCTGCTCCAACCTCAGATTCATTGCATCATCCCAATTCAAATTCAATTGCTTCAACGCCCACAATGCCTTATGCTCAAGCTCAATGGGTAAGTGACAAGCCTTCCCATAAACTAGTTGATAAGGGGACATGCCGATTGGTGTTTTGAATGTAGTCCTATACGCCCATAGTGCATCATCTAGCTTCCGAGACCAATCCTTCCTATTAGCATTTACCGTCTTCACAAGGATTTGCTTGATCTCCCGATTGGAAACCTCTACTTGTCCACTTGTTTGTGGGTGTTAAGGCATGGCTACCTTATGTTGCTTGACACCATACTTGGCCAACACGGATTTGAATAGCTTGTTGCAGAAGTGCGATCCTCCATCACTTATGATAGTACGTGGTACCCCAAAGCGAGAGAAGATATTCCTCTTCAAAAATGCTACAACACGCTTTCCCTCGTTGCCGGCCAACGCTACAGCTTCAACCATTTTGAGACATAATCTACAGCAACTAAGATGTACTTCATTCCAAATGAATTCACGAATGGACCCATGAAATCAATGCCCCACACATCAAAGATTTCTACCTCAAGAATTTTCGACATGGGCATCTCATGGTGTTTCGAAATAGCACCTTGTCTTTGGCATTGGTCGCATCTTCTAACAAAGTCATAGGCATCTCTAAATATCGAAGGCCAATAATATCCATTTTGCAATACTTTCCTTGCTGTCCGATTACCTGCGTGATGTCCACCAACTTGGGAAGTGTGGCATGCTTCCAAAATAGTAAGCACCTCTACATGGGATATACATCGTCGAATAATACTATCCGCACATCGTCGAAACAAATATGGCTCATCCCAATAGTAGTGTTGTACGTCATGCATAAACTTCCTCTTTTGATGGTATGATAAAGTGGCAGGTATCACATTACTCACCACAAAATTTGCAAAGTTGGCATACCATGGTAACTTTTCTGTTATCGTTGCTAGGATCTCTTCGTCAGGGAATGCATCATCAATCTCGATATCAGGCTGCGCCACATGCTCGTTCTCGAGTCTAGATAGATGGTCGGCCACTTGGTTCTCGCAACCTCTTTTATCTTTAACTTCAAAATTAAACTCTTGTAGCAGCAATACCCATCGAATTAATCTTGGTTTTGCATCTTTCTTTGTCATTAGATACCTAAGAGCTGCATGGTCTGTATGAACGATCACCTTAGTACCCAATAGATAGGCACGAAACTTCTCAAACGCATACACAACCGCTAGGAGCTCTTGTTCTGTCACAGTGTAGTTCCTTTGGGATTCATTGAGGACCTTACTCGCATAGTAGATAGGATGAAATAATTTCTCCTTTCTCTGACCAAGCACAGCTCCAACGGCTACACCACTAGCATCACACATGACTTCGAACAGGAGAGACCAATCTGGTGCTACCATGATAGGGGCTTCAATGAGTTTTCCTTTGAGGCATTCGAATGCCTTTAAGGAATCTTCATTGAAGTCAAACTTCGCATCTTTCTCCAAGATTTTGCACAATGGACTAGCAATTTTGGAGAAGTCTTTGATGAACCGACGATAGAAACCTGCATGGCCGAGAAAACTACGAACTCCCTTCATCGAAATTGGAGGCGGTAGCTTCTCAATGACTTCAATTTTTGCTCGATCAACCTCAATTCCTCTTTCGGAGATTTTGTGCCCAAGAAAGATTCCTTCTTTTACCATGAGTGGCACTTCTCCCAATTCAGCACTAGGTTGAATTCTACACATCTTTGCAATGCCATGCTTAGGTTTGACAAGAACGCTTCAAAAGACACCAACAACTGAAAAGTCATCCATAAATACCTCCAAAGTGTCTTCAACCATATCAGAAAAAATAGACATCATACAGCATTGAAAGGTGGCTGGTGCGTTACATAACCCGAATGGCATACGTTTGAAAGCAAACGTACCATATGGGCATGTAAACGTCATCTTCTCTTGGTCTTTGGGTGCAATACAAATCTGATTATAGCCTGAATAACCGTCTAAGAAGCAAAACCATCCTTTCTCCGCTAATCGATCTAGCATTTGGTCCATAAATGGTATTGGAAAGTGATCTTTGAGTGTCCAAGAATTCAGCTTTCGATAGTCCATGCAAACTCTCCATCCAATGACGGGTCTGAGTGGAATAAGCTCGTTCTTCGCATTCGCGACCACCGTCATGCCTCCTTTCTTGGGAACACATTGTACCGGGCTTACCCATGCACTGTCAGAGATTGGATACACAACTCCTGCATCTAACCACTTAATTATTTCTTTCTTCACCACTTCTTACATAGGTGGGTTTAGACGCCTTTGATGCTCAATGGTGGGTGTGCACTTCTCTTCAAGCTAAATCTTATGTGTACCAATCCCAGGTGGAATACCAATAATATCCGCAATGGTCCATCCAATGGCTCTAATGTACTTCCGTAGAATAGCAATAAGAGCTGCAACTTGTTGCTCACCCAAATCTGCTACAACAATGATTGGAAGTGTGTTTCTGCTTCCTAGGAATGCATACTTTAAATGACTTGGCAGCTCCTTCAATTCTAACGTGGGTGGCTCTTCAATAGATGGCTTAGCTGGTGGTGTGGGTCGATTTTTAAGATCAAGGTCCAGCTTCTTGGGGGTATGGCGATATGTCCCTAATCCTGATAGAGCACAAATAGCTTCTTCAGAATTTTCAGCATCCTTATTCTCTCCATTCATGAGCACAACCGTCAAAGGGTCATCAATAATTTGCTCTTCTTCAAGTAATTCTTTCTCATCATCAAAGAAAACATCAGCCACCGAAAATACACTCAGATCTTTGGGTTGCTTCATTGATTTGCAAACATCAAAGCGAACTACCTCGTCATTTATTCGGAATGAAAGCTCATTAGCTCTCAAATCAATGAGCACCCTTCCTGTAGCAAGGAAAGGATGCCCCAAGATTATGGGAACTTTTGAGTCTGCCTCACAATCCAAAATAACGAAGTCTGCCGGAAAGATAAATGAAGAAACCTTTACCAAGACATCACATAGAATACCAACAGGTCATTTTAGTGACCTACCCGCCATTACGAGCCTCATATTGGTTGGAGTAGGATCACCCAACCCCAACTTCTTATAGATAGATAATGGCATCAAATTGATGCTGGCTCCTAAATCACATAATGTTTTGGCAAAATTCAAAGACCCAACGGTGCAAGGAATAGTGAAAGCTCTGGGGTCAGCCTTCTTCTGAACTATTGATCGGGTAGCAATTGCGCTGCAGTGATGGACATCATCTTTCAACTCATAACTTGCTGCCCGCTTCTTTGTCAAAAGATCCTTCATAAATTTTGCATACCCAGGCATTTGTTCAAGTGCCTCCACTAATGGAACATTAATGGTCAGCTGCTTTAACATAGTCATGAATTTACTGAACTTCGTATCATCCGCCACCTTCTTCAATCTTTGAGGGAAAGGTGGTGGTGGGTATGGAATTGTTCTTTCCACGGCTTTCTTCTCCTCTTGATTCCGTTTTTCAGCTTTTTCGGGTTGTAATCCATTGGGATTGACGTCATGGACGTTGTGCCCTTTTTCTGCGTCTTCTGTAGCCTTATCATCAATGTCCACTACTTCGTTATCCACTTGCTTGCTTTTTGCTGAAGTTTCCAGCACCTTACCACTTCGGGTAGTATGTAGACGAGGTAGGTTAAATGCAAGGGCTCATTCATGCATATTATCTAAATTGAATAATCATGAAAATGCCGCACGAGAACACGTACACATACATAAATGCATAGACCATAGTCACAATCATCACAAATCTAGAGACTGAAACTCGGATACTGCCTTAATACAAATTGAACTCACTACTGACACTAAGATACTGAGACACTGACTCATCTGATACTGATGACTGAGAAACTAGATGTACTTACATCGATGATTTAATTCTAAGCTTACTGTGCTTGACTAACAAGATTAAAGATCAACCTCTCTAACGGATGATTAAGGAAGCTATTATCAACGATAAGGAAATGATTATATTTGAATCTGACAACAAGAATACTCAATAAAATTTGAGACTGTGACAAAGCCTGTCTGGCGGCATATCTCTGATTATGATATCAAATAATTGTATATGAGATCAAGCCTATCTAACGGATGGTCTATTAATTAATGGAACTATCTGAGTTCCTCGTAGAGATAGATGACTATATCCGACAGTCCTGATTTTTGAAGATTGGTACTGACACTGAGACTAAATTTGAAACTAAAACTGAAACTATAGGAAGTAGTTACTTAATCAATATGCCCCAACCTACCACAGGTAGGGTCCAACCTGTAACCCCAGCTAGAAGGGTGTCAATACCGTGCCACAGGTAAAGACCTCTATCGAGTCAATCCTTTTTGACAAATAACCCTCAATACGAAGTCGACCTGAGGCAATATCATAGTCAAATACTCTCTCTAGAGGTGACACCCTTTACTGACAAAGACAACATCCTGCACTGGCTACGTAGTTTTGGAGTTTAGGGATTGCTACTAACGACTCCAGCCTCTCTCTCATAGAACGAAAGGAGCCGACATCCCTTTCCTCGCTTGATGCTAGATTATACTCCTCACTGAAAGACTCTGAACTGAATTCTGATACTGATCATGTTTCTCAAAAGATTTGACTGAGTTACGTTGAGATCACTTAGTTCTGTATCTGACGGAAATGGTATTAACTCATGGTATCTGACTGATGGTACAGAGCTTGAATAGATTACTCGAATAACTTTTGAGATTAGAGTTCAACACTTGAATACTATAAGATCTAAGCCGATTACAAGAATGAGGCTAGATTACTAGCGATACAGAGATTATAGATGTAACTGAGATTACTGAGATTTCTTAAGTTCTGTAACTGTCTGAGGATACAGCGTTATATAATTCACTGAGTTTTGAGAGTCATGGCTCGACTAGAATTATCATGAAACTGACACGAGCTCTAGACAACAGCTATATTATCGGGTATAAATACCCCCAGGACTCGATAACATAAAAGTAAAGCATAACCATTCTTAACTAGTCATCACAACAATCATTCATTCATTATTGCAATCATTATGAAATCACTTCAAGCATTTAGCGATCACAAACATCTATTCATCATCACAATCACCAAGGGGTCACTTTAAGCATTTCAGAATCATAAACATATAATAGCGTAGGGAAAACATGTTACTAGATCATACTCCCCTCTACTCTTCTCCCACATCACTACCCAATCATAAGCAACATCCTTCAACCTATAAGATGCTAACTTAACACTCTCCTCCTTAAAAACATGCATAATCCAGGTAATCTTCTTCATCTCCTCTAGTTTTAATCTATAGAAGATTAGAATGAGACATCCTATGGAAGGAAAATGAGGAAACTTTTCCAGAATATTTGAAAGAATTGGAGAAACCAGATGTGAAGGGGAGTGCTTTGAATTCAATCTTTATGAGCATTATAGATAACTTTCTTTGGGAAATTACTAATAAAAATCTACAACAACGTCATGGAAAAAGGTTGTAGGAGAGATATGTTATTAAGGATACTTCCACATAGCCCTAGGATAGAGTTGCAGCTTTAGATGAAATATTGGCATTCATTACTATGTATATAATAACTAACATCTTTTGGAAGATCAATATCTGAGGAAATCACTGACAAACTACTTGTACTTGAAAAAAAGTTGTATAACCTTCATATGAATGAAGGTACAGCAGTTAAACCTCACCTTGATAAGGCTAATTCAATTATAATGGAATTGAAGAACGTAGATATTAAAATTGATAGTGAACATCAAGCCTTGATCAAGTTATGTTTTTTACCACCTTATTGTGATACTTTTTTTGATACATTGCTCTATGGGAATGATAGTATTTCACTAGATAATGTTAGTAATGCATTAAAATCTACAGAATTAATGAAGAGAAACTTGGACAAGACTTAGAATTTAACTGGAGCTCATGCTCACTTGCATGACATGAATGTTGAAAGAAGAGAAACTTTTCATAAAACATCTCGTATCCTTTTGTCCATAAGTGTGGTGCGCTACACACCCATGCACAAGACTCTACTTAATGTGTCTTTCAGACTTCCTAGAACTCTATTGAACCTGGCTCTAATATGAAGTTTGTACCACCCCGAGTCTGTACCCTAGACGCTACACGATGCCCATAATCCCGAAGGACCACAAGCTAACCCATGTCTGGTACCTACTACAGTAACTGAATAATAATACTGTAACTTCTAAACTATCTGAATTGTGGAGTTGATGGGACAATCCCCCTAACTGGGTGTACTACTGATTATGAATCCTCTATAATGCAAAGATTGCTACTAAGGGTCAAACCCTTTGCTGGAAGGAATGTCCCCATCCCTGGGTTTGCTCGGTGATGAATCCTACTTCCAACTTAATAAATACTAAGCTGATTTCTAGTTTTTACTAGATGGACTAAACTGTTACTAAATTATAGAGTTCTATTGACTGATGGAATACAACTAAAAAAGTTTACTATGGTCCGAACTAATTACTGAACTATACTTGACTAGTACTGAGTCTATTGAGTTTTTCCTGAGTCCTGTGACTAACTGAGAGTACTACTGATTATGACATGACTGATATTATCTTGTAAATGACACTGGCTCTAAGTACACAGCTAAATTGTTGGGTATTAAATACCCCTAGGACTCGATATCAAGAAAGTAAATCATAACATAATCTTGAAAAGCATAATCAAGTGGACTTGGTCACAACTAATTCATGGAGGCATTTTATCAAATACTTGCTAGATACAATTCTCACATAAGCTAACATGACATGATTTCCTTCTCTTATTGGTTCACATGAGCAATTTATCAAGCACTTAATGAGCATGATACATTTACATAACATTAAACACAAGTAAACATCATAATTCAA
Source organism: Capsicum baccatum var. pendulum (assembly GCA_030864225.1). NCBI lineage: Eukaryota > Viridiplantae > Streptophyta > Magnoliopsida > Solanales > Solanaceae > Capsicum > Capsicum baccatum. The sequence goes on from CM061554.1 coordinate 188,117,927, forward strand.
TTCCAACTTCACAATTTCAAGGGTTCAACATGGATTCACATGATATTACATATATATATATATGTATATATCAATTAATCCCACCTAAAAATTATCATAAAACATGGATTAGAATCTCAATTAACCATTATAAATATGAATATAATTAAACGCAACATGAAATTCATGAAATCCATACACTTAAAGTTTAAAAATAGTTTCTTCAACTCCAAGGGTAGAAGGAACCCTTGCATGAACACTTCACATACCTTAGTTGGGAATTCTTCAAAATTAAGGGTGGAATCTGAAGCTTTGAATTTGAATTTAATTTACCTAGGGTTTTGTTCTTGAGCAATTTGTGAAAGAATGAATATAACTTGCTAAAAGAGGGCTAAATTTCATGTTATAGGGGATGAAGGGTGTGGGTAAAAGGCTTAATAAACCCTAAGAACGTGGCCTTTTAGTGATTGGAAATTGTGTTATCGACGCGCAGACCGACGTACTGCGTCATTGGCATCGACGTGATGACCAATGCGCCACATCGATTCCATGTTGGTTCGCTGGAATTTGCACTGAGCTAAGGGAAAAATTATCTATCGACCCGATGGATGACTCGATACATCGATATCACATCGACTCACTATTTTGGTCACCCGAACATGGTATAAATGAGGTCTAAAAAATCCAAAACTTGTTCGGAAACACGTATTGACCTTCCTGATCATGAACTAACTAAAATATCAACATTTAATTGACAAAAAGGTCATAAAATAAGATTGCCCACTTTCGAAGGCTAAAATAACACTAAGTGTGAATACTTAGCAAGAACTTTCTAATTCTGGGACCCTCTTAACAAGGTTAAAAAACTGGATTAAGATAAGAATTTTGCGGGATCTTACAAAATAGCCATACAAACCACTAAGCGGTTATTAGCTATTAAAAATATGAGGTAAACAAATTTTGGTGTGCAGATAAAGTAGAAATCATAAGTCTGGATAAAGAGTATCGAGCAACACTCAAACGAGATAAAGTTAAAAAAATATAGGTCAAAAATCCCTTCTTATCAGTACTTACTAATTTATGATGATTAAAAAGAAGATTTGAGGTATGTTGAACTAATTGAGTCAAGAGACATCATTCCTCCTGAGTTTTCCCAAAGAGTGAAGTTTGATATTATGAGTGCAATGATTTAGTTGCTCAATCTGAAGGGTGTGTTGATAAAAACAAACACATTATGAATTTTGTGGGGATCTTCACTTTGTACAATCTATCGGGAGTGAGTTAGGAAGCATTATGACTCTTTCATTCTCTATTATAGGAGAAGCAACATTGTGGTTAGGAGAAATACCTCATGGGTCCATCACTTGTTACGCCCCAAGATCCCATCCCAAGATGTCACACGGGGCTTATAACCCTGAAGTACCACAAGCTAACCCTTTGCTGATATTTGTACCTATGCACTGCATGATATCTGAAATAAATATAGAAACTAGCCATAAGGTTCAACACATCTATGAATACTCAAAACTGAAAACTGAAAACTAATACATCCTTCTGAAAAGCCTCTAAATTGTCTGAACTGAGGAGTTGATAGGACATGTCCACAACTAACTCCATCAACAGAAAAATACCCAAAGTCCGATCCAATAATAGTAAACTAAAATTCATCCTCGAATGAAGAGGACTCACTACTACTGCTGTTCAATGGGACTGAACTGTAGAGAAAGCTCTTGATCTTGTGCCTTTAAACTTATGGTGTTATATAGAACACCATAGCGCAAATGCATCAGTACAAGAATGTACCGAGTATGTAGACGATGTAGGTTAAATGCAAGGGCTCATGCATGCATAATATCTAAACTGAATAATCATGAAAATGCCGAATGAGAACACATACACATACATGAATGCATAGACCGTAGTCACAATCATCACAAATCTAGAGACTGAAACTCGGATACTGCCTTACTGCAGACTGAACTCACTACTGACACTGAGATACTGAGTCACTGATTCATCTAATATTGGTGATAGAGAAATTGGATATACTTACATCGATGACTGAATTCTGAGCTTACTACTCTCGACTGGCAATATTAAAGATCAACCTCTCTAATGGATGATTAAGGAAGCTATTATCAATGGTAAGGAAATGATTATATCTGAATCTGATAATAAGAATATTCAATAGAATCTAAGACTGTTATCAAGACTGTCTGGTGGCATATCTCTGATTATGATATCAAATAACTGTATATGAGACCAACCCTATTTGACGAATGGTCCATGAATCAATGGAACTATTTGAGTTCCTCATAGAGATAGATGACTGTATCTGATAGTCCTGATTTATGAAGATTGATACTGAGACTGAGATTGAATCTGAATCTAAAATTAAAACTGAAACTATGGGAAATAGTTACTTAACCGACATGCCCCAACCTACCACAGGTAGGGTCTAACCTGTAACCCCAGTTGGAAAAGTGTTAATACCATTCCACGGGTAAAGACCTCTCTCTGTTCAATCCTCTCTGATGGATGACCCTCAATAGGAAGTTAACCTAAGGCAATATCATAGTCAAATACTCTCTCTCTAGAGGTGACATCCTTTACTGATAAAGAGTCTTGCATCCTACACTATCTATGCATTTATAGAGGTTAAGGATTGCTACTAACTACTCTAGCCTCTCTCTCATAAAATGAGAGTAGGCGCCATCCTTTCCTCGCTCGATGCTAGTTTCTACTCCCAACTGAAAGATTCTGAACTAAATTCTGACACTGATCATGTTTCTCAAAAGATCTGATTGAGTTACGTTGATATCACTTAGTTTCGTATCTGACAGAAATGGTACTAACTCATGGTATCTGACTAACGATACAGAGCTTGAATAGATTACTCGAATCACTTCTAAGATTAGAGTTGAACACTTGAATACTATAAGATCTGAGCCAATCATGGGACTGAGGCTAGATTACTAGCAATGCAGAGATTACAGAGGTAACTAAGATTACTGAGATTTCTTAAGTTCTGTAACTGTCTGAGGATACAGCATTCTATAATTCACTGAGTTTTAAGAGTCATGGCTCAACTGGAATTATCATAAAACTGACACAAGCTCTAGATAACAGCTATATTGTCGGGTATAAATACCCCCAGGACTCGATAACATAAAAGTAAAGCATAACCATTCTTAACTAGTTATCATAACAATCAATCATTCATCATCGCAATCATTATGACATCACTTCAAGCATTTAGGGATCACAAACATCTATTCATCATCACAATTACCAAGGGGTCACTTTAAATATTTCAAAATCATAAACATATAATAGCGTAGGGGAAACATGCTACTAGATCATACTCCATTCAACAAGGTCTTGCATCAAATACTTCGCACGTATATTAGTATTGGCATGGATTCGATAGCACATGATTTGGGAAAAACTTCATATTATCATGTCACAACTTACTCGTCAAGTACTTGGCACGTATTAAAGTCTTAGCGTGTATCAAAGAGCACAAAATTGGGAAATTATTATTATCATGTCTCAACTTGTTCACTAAGGCCTTTCAAAAAACACTAGGCATGCATGGGTTCACACTTATTTAGGGATTTTCTACTATCATGGAATAATTCTTTCACTTGGGCATTTTATCAAACACTAGGCATTAATAGACTTGCTCATACTTTGGGGTTTCCGAATCAACATACTATAGTAAGCCTTATGCTTCACCTAAAATTTTTTATCAAACTTATGGGGAACATGATTTGCTTATTCAACCATTTCTACAACCAAATGATATGGACACATCACATAGGAAACCACTTCAAGAGGGATCATCACAAATATAATTAAAATTCCACAGACTAGGGTCAAAGCCCATAAATCTTGTAGACAAACATGAATCAAAACTCAAAAACATATGGAATATCAATTTCAACTCACATGAATTAATAAAAACTTATAAACATAAAATCTTTGAGTTTTAGAAAAGGGTACTTGAGCTTCTTGGATGAAAGGGACCCAAGAATAAACATGTACATACCTGGGGAAACTCTTTTCTTGAAGGTTCTTGGATAGATTTCTTGATTCCTCTTTATTCTCCCTTGATCTCTCTCGATTTTTGTTGAAGAATAAGAGATGGTTTAATTTTTTTTGGAAACCCTAGTTTTTGGAGTGGAAAAGAAAAATGAGGTTGAGATCCCTTGGACAGGTATTTATAGAGGCTGGGGAAAAGTGGAAAAGACCAAAAACCTCCTGGAATTAAACTAAAAAATCCCGATTTTACATGCTGTCGCGACGGACCATAATAGCGCCAGCTTACTAGAATTTGAACAATTGGGAAACTGCATGACGGCGCGACACAATGGAAATGGCATTGCCCCGTTGGTTGTGAAATGGAACTATACCGCAACACGGCAAATCATGGAGTTTTACTGTAATTTGACAATTGCTAATTTGGTTGGCTCCACGACGCACTAAGGTGCCAGGTGGCACTCTATCTCACTAAAATAGCTCTAACTCTTCACCCAAGTGTCCGATTTTGGCGAATTTTGTATCGATGGAAAGCTTATTCAATGTTCTACATGGAAAAAAGTAGAAATTAGGAAAATTCCATATGATTCAAAGTATTTCATACTTGGAAAGATATTTCTAAAACTTTTAGACTTGGATTTCCTCTTTACTAAATACGCTCTAAGGCTCAGACTGAAAAAGGACTTTACTGGGTATTACATTATCTCCCTCTGGGGAACATTCATCCTTGAATGTCGCTTGATAGACTGAGACTATGGATCAAATGAACTTACTCAACAAATGGAAATATCTGAAGGTATGACTACACAGCTGGAACGACTGACATACTGCGTTCTCACACTGGGCATGCATATTTGATGCATGGAACACTCGACTGAATCTACCCATAGCTGGGTTCTCATAACACTCATGCATATCTGATGCATGACTCATAACTGGGATGATCTCATGAATACATAGTTAAACACACACTGACAAGCTGAACTCATTTCTACTAAATGTGCATATCTAATACATGAATGTCCAGCTGAGCTGACCTTCAAAAGCACGACTGACAATGCAATAGCAACTGATGCTAACTTCATAAAGAAAATCTAAACATGCATCTGGATGAATCTAATGATATGCAAACATCATAATACTATGGGGTATCTCCCCCTTAAGACTCTATGTTCCTCTAAACACACTTCGCAGAAATACTAGGGCGGTGCGCGGGGCACCTGCAGACTAGGTCATAATTGACCGACTAAGATCTGAAAATCATGTATAACTGATGCTAGCATATAAGCTTAAAATAAAAGCAAAGGATCTAACAATGCATATCATAAAGATGAAGGGCTTATAACATACCCAGGTATATTTGAGGGAATCTTTCCCGATCAAGGCAAGCCTGAGGCGCATGGAGTCTACCCTTTTGAGTCAGCACTCTACATTCTCGCATTCTATGGCCTGGATCACCACACCCGCAGCACACATCACTACCATCCCTACACATGCCTTGGTGGCGCTTTCCATACTTTCTACAATACGGATGGGTACGAACACCACTAGCGCTACTATGGGCTTAGGAGCCCGACGCTCCCTCAAATATGACACCCCCGAACACAGGTGCGGGAACGCTAGCTGAAGATGGAGCTGGAACTATAAATCTCCGACCATTCCAAGAATGACTACCATTCTGGGACCCTGCCTGAGAGAAACCACGACTACTTGTCTTGGCTCTCTTGCTCACTCTTTCTCTCTCTCCTTTATTTTATCTGCCTCAATCTATGGTGCATGCATTATTAGCCTAAAAATATCAATATCTCTATTAAGCATAGCAGATCTATACTCTTTCAACACATAACTTGATACCCCAAACAAAAACTTACTCATACTCGCTCTAGGGTCAGCTACTAGGTCAGGAACATACTTAGCTAATTGGTTAAACTTAAGACAATACTCTTTCACGATCATAGAACCTTGCCTTAGGTTCATAAACTCTTCTACCTTAGCCTCTCTCATCTCTAGAGGAAATAAACTATCTAGAAAGGCACTCTAAAACTCAAGACAAGTCACAAAAGCTTCTTCACCTCCTCAGAAATATGTATAATCCGGGTGATCTTCTTTACCTCCTCTAAATACAACTGTAGGTCCACACCTACCACTGACCCAAAGAATTTTGGCGGGTTCGTTTTCATAAAATTTCTAACCCTGGCTACAGCAGAATTCCTATCTTGCTGATGTGGGGCTTCAGCCTGATGATTTCCCCAAACATTAGTCACAGCTTGGGATAGCTCCTGAAAAGCTGCTTGAAACTTTGTATGTGACACACTTTCATTCTTAGGATTACTGGCTGTGGGGGATGGTCATCAACCCCATGGACAAAATCTCTGTGAGGCTGCATACTCTATAAATGGAAAGAAGAAGTGCATTAGAATGAGAATCCACTTGAGCTCATGCTCACTCGCATGATCTGAATACTCATGAAGGGAAACTTCTCCTAAAACATCACGTAGCCTCTTGTACATAAATGTGGTGCGCAACACACCCATGCACAAGACTCTACTAGATGCGGATTTTTAGACTCCCTAAGATACTCTTGAATGTTAGGCTCTAATACCAAGTTAGTAACACCCCGAGATCCTATCCCAAGATGTCACACGGTGCTCATGACCCTGAAAGACCACAAGCTAACCCTTAACTGATATTTGTACCTGTGTACTGCATAATATCTAAAATAAATGTGGAAACTAGACATAAGGTTTAACACATCTATGAATACTCAAAACTAAAAACTAAGTACTAATACATCCGTCTAAAAATCCTCTAAACTGTCTAAACTATGAAGTTAATGGGACATATCCCCAACTAACTCCTTCAACTGAAAAATAACCAAATTCTGATGCAATAATAGCAAGCTAAAAATCATCCTCGAAAGAAGAGGACTCACTTCTGATTGAACTAACCTGCTGAGAGAACTCTGGATCCTGTGCCTCTGAACCTATGGTATCAAATAGAACACCATAGCGCAAATACGTCAGTACAAGAATGCACCGAGTATGTAGACGAGGTAGGTTAAATGCAAGGGCTCGTGCATGCATAATATCTAAACTGAATAATCATTAAAATACCGCACGAGAACACATACACATACATAAATGCATAAACCATAGTCACAATCATCACAACTCTAGAGCTTGAAACTCGGATACTGCCTTACTACATACTGAACTCAATACTGATACTGAGATACTGAGACACAGACTCATCTGATTTTGATGACTGAGAAACTGGATGTACTTACATTGATGACTGAATTCTGAGCTTACTGCTCTTGACTGACAAGATTAAAGATCAACCTCTTTAATGGATGATTAAGGAAGCTATTATCAATGGTAAAGAAATGATCATATCTGAATCTGACAACATAAATACTCAGTCGAATCTGAGACTGTGATCAAGCCCATCTTGTGGTATAACTCTGATTATAATATCAAATAACTGTATATGAGACCAAGACTATCCGATGGATGGTCCATGAATCAATGAAACTATCTGAGTTTCTCATAGAGATAGATGATTGTATCTAACAATCCAAATTTCTGAAGATTGATACTCAGACTGAGACTGAATCTGAAACTAAAACTGAAACTGTGGGAAATAGTTACTTAACCGACATGCCCCAACATGCCACATGTAGGGTCCAACCTGTAACCCTAGCTGGAAGAGTGTCAATACCATGCCACGGGTAAAGACCTCTCTCTGGACAATCCTCTCTGATGGATAACCCTCAATAAAAAGTTAACCTAAGGCAATATCATAGTCAAATACTCTCTCTCTGGAGGTGATAGCCTTTACTGATGGAGACTTCTGCATCCTGTGCTAGCTATATAGTTTTAGAGGTCAGGGATTGCTACTAACGACTCCAGCCTCTCTCTCACTGAACGGGAGGTGTTGTCATCCCTTTTCTCGCTTGGTGCTAGTTTTTACTCCCAACTAAAAGACTCTAAACTGAATTTTGACACTGATCATGTTTCTTAAAAGATCTAACGTAAAATGTATTAACTCATGGTATATGACTGATGATACAGATCTTAAATAGATTACTCGAATCATTTCTGAGATTAGAGTTGAACACTAGAATACTATTAGATCTCAACCGATCTTGGGACAAAGGCTAGATTACTAGCGATACAGAGATTAAAGAGGTAACTAAGATTACTGAGATTTCTTAAGTTTTGTAACTATTCGAGGATATAGAGTTCTAAAATTCACTGAGTTCTGAGAGTCATGGCTCGACTAGAATTATTGTGAAACTGACACGGGCTCTAGACAATAGCTATATTGTCGGGTATAAATACCCCAAGGACTTGATAACATAAAAGTAAAGCATAACTATTCTTAACTAGTCATCACCATAATCATTCATACATCATCGCAATCATTAAGACATCACTTCAAGCACATAGGGATCACAAACATCTATTCATCATCACAATCACCAAGGGGTCACTTTAAGAATTTCAAAATCATAAACATATAATAGCATAGGGGAAATATATACTAGATCATACTCCATTGAACAAGGTATTGCATCAAATACTTAGCACGTATATTAGTATTGGCATGTATTGGATACCACATAATTTGGGAAAAACTTCAAATTATCATGTCACAACTTAATCTTCAAGCACTTGGCACGTATTAAAGGATTAGCGTGTATCATAGAGCACGAAATTAGGGAATTTATAACTATCATGTCTCAACTTGTTCACTAAGGCCTTTCAAAAAACACTAGGCATGCACGGGTTCACACTTATTTGGGGATTTCCTACTATCATGGAATAATTCATTCACTTGGGCATTTTATCAAACACTAGGCATGCATAGACTTGCTTATACTTTGGGGTTTCTGAATCAACATACTATAGTGACCCTTATGCTTCACATAAGCTTTTTTATCAAACTTATGGTGAACATGCTTTACTTATTCAACCATTTCTACACCCAAATGACATGGACACATCACATTGGAAACCACTTCAAGAGGGCTCATCACAAACATCATATAAATTTCATATACTAGGGTCAAAGCTCATAAATCTTGTAGACAAACATGAATCAAAACTTAACAACACATGGAACATCAATTTCAACTCACATGAATCAATAACAACTCATAAACATAAAATATTTGAGTTTTAAAAAAGGGTACTTGAGCTTTTTGGATGAAAGGGACCCAAGAATCCACATCTACATACCTGGGAAAACTCTTTTCTAGAAGGTTTTTGGAAATATTTCTTGATTCCTCTAGATTCTCCTTTGATCTCTCTTGATTTTTGTTCAAGAAGAAGAGACAATTTAATTTTTTTTTACCACCCTAGTTTTTGGAATGGAAGAGAAAAAGGAGGCTGAGATCCCTTGGCCGAGTTTTATAGAGGCTGGGGAAAATTGGAAAAGACTGAAAATCCCTTGGAATTAAATTGAAAAATACCGATTGTACATGTTAGCATGATGCGCCATAATCGTGCCAGCTCACTGGAATTTGGATAATTGGAAAACTGCACGACAGCGCGACTCGGTGGAAATCGCATTGCCCCCTTAGTTACAAACTGGAACTATACCGCGATGTGGTGGAATTGTAGAGTTTCACTGGAATTTTACAATTGTCATTTTGACTGGCTCCGCGACGCGCTAAGGTGCCAGGCAACACTCTGTCTCACTAAAATGGCTCTAACTCTTCATGCGAGTGTTCGATTTAGGTGAATTTTTTATCGATGGAAACCTTATTCAATTGTCTACCTGGCAAAAAGTAAAAATTAGGAAAATTCCATATGATTCAAAGTATTTCATACTTAGGAAGATATTTCTGAAACTTTTAGACTTGGATTTCTACTTTCCTGAATACGCTCTAAGGCTCAGACTGGAAGAGAACAATGCGGGGTATTACATCACTACTTGGAATGAGTTGAGGATATAGTTCTTAGATTAATTTTTCCTACTTCTAGAATATTGCAGTAGAAGGATGAGATTTACAATTTTACACAGTTACATTCTAAGGCATTGTATGAGACTTAGTTGAGGCTTAAGAAGAAGTTGATGAATATACCCTATCATGGGATTTTGGTGAGGAATTTTCTTAAAATATTTTATTGAGACTTGAATGTAAACACCAAGGTTTTTACTGACACTATAACAGGCAGGTCTTTCATGAGTCTTCATTGGGAGTTGGCTAAGAAAATTCTAAACTGGATCTCTAAAACCAACCAAGGGTGGCATACTCGGGAGGTAGAAAGATGAGTTTGTTCTTATGATAAAAGTATTTCTAGTGAGTAGAGAGCCCTAGATAAGATAGTAACTCAAAATGTAGCACAGCTTAGGACTGAGATTGAGGTTCTTATGTAATACCCCGTAAAAATTGCATGTCAAATTCAGATCATAAAGCTCCATGAGAGATTCCAACACTTATAAAAATTTTCCTAAGTATTCAAGTTCAACACTTAATCTCATTTTAGACCTCCTAACTTTGGAAATTTATTTGACGACCTTTCCGACCTCCATTTTTGGATTTTCAAGTAGTGTTGCGATGGGGAAATCCCCTAGTACGCATTGGACACATTCCGGGTGCATTTTGGGCTCATTTCAGTGGCTAGCTCACTGGTTTGAAATGCTCCCGCATTTCGGGCGCATTTCAGGTCAATTTTAGTCAACTTCAAACGATCATAACTTCTTGTATATAATAAACGGTGAGAGGTGCTATATATCAATGGAAATATATTTGAGTATTATTTCCAATTCAATTGGTTTCATATAATTTAAAAATTAGAGTAAAAAGTTATGATCAATTTACTTTAGCCTGTCAGACAGTCAATAGAGGGACAAATGCGTCTTTCTCTCTTTCTTTAGGGGCATTTTGGTCACCTTCCACCCCTATATATACTCCATAACACGATATTAATAACATTTGATACCAGAATATACTCCTTTTGCTCAATTTCTCTCCTAAATTATCAAGAACAAGTAAGGGTTCAATTGGGGGTTTCAAGATTCAAGCCAAGATCACCATAAATTTTCACGGATTCTTAATCTAAGGTATGCGTAGTGTTTATTTATAGATCCCTTTCATCCATAAATCTCAAGAACCCTCTTTTAAATTAGGAACCATAAATTCATGTTGTTGAAGTTGGATGATGCCCAAGATGGGATCTTTGTATGTTTGTGTGAAACCATGATGGTATATGATGTATAAATATGTGAAATTGGTGGTTGAATACTTGTAATCTTGATGAATCCACCTATGCCTAAGATGTGCATGAATGGTGTTTATGAAAATACCTGAGAGACTATAAATCATGCTTTTATGACATAATAGGTCCTAAATGACTAGTCCATGCTCCATGCTCATGTTCAACATAATTTCCATGCTATTATGTTGAATTGAAGATGTTGTATGAGATGCTCATGATATGGTTGTGAATGTTGATGGGATCATCATGAAACTATATTGATGAACTCATGGCATGTTGATTATATGAAATCCCTCTTATGTATAGGATTTGCAAGAACCATGTATAGTATGAAATCTTCAAGTTATGATGTTATGAAATGTAGACTTTAGTCCAATGATCAAGAATTATCAGGTTGTGTCAGTTTCCTTCCATCGAATCCTGGGGGAACTTGTACCCAAAAAATATAGTTGTGTGCCTAGAGCCATGTCATGTTTTTACGATATCCATAGTCAATCCATGCTCCATAGAACTCAGTCAGTAATGTGACTCAGGAAAAATACAGTAACTTAGTATTCTCAAAACTCTCATGAACTCAGTCAGTCGTAAGTAGAATTTCGACGGTCTACAGAACTCAGTAACTCAACTCAGTATTCATGTTCAATGTCTATTCAGATGGAAGTAGAATTCAGCACCAAGTGAACCCAACGATGGGTATCCACACTGCCAGATTGAGGGTGAGATTTCTAGATGCAATTCTTGTGTTCCAGAACTATGCAGCCAGCATAGGTTGAGATATCAACACTACTAACTTTAGAGTTAATTAGGTGGATACTCGTCGTTCTCTTATGGGGACACTGCCAGACTTGAGGGTCACTCACAGCTTGTCTTTACTCGTGGCAAGGTATTGGCACCCTTCCAATCAGGGTAAAGATAGGACCCTGATTTAGCTATTGAAGCATATTTGAGGTATGTCGGTTAGATGAATTCTCCCACAGTTTTAGTTACAGAATTAGGACTGTCAGCTACAGCCATTCAGGCTCAATAATAGAACTTAGATAGTTCTTTAGTTTTTAGGACTGTTAGATATAGTCCACTCAGATACAGGATAGAACTCAGATAGTTCCATCAGATTCAGGACTGTCAGATACAGTCATTCATGTTATCAATTATAACAATTATCAAAACTCACTTATCAGTCATGCTAGATATCGGTAAACCATATTATCAGTATTCAGTTTCAGGACTGTCAGATACTGTCAATCAAACAGTTCATCATAATCAGAACTGTCAGAAATGATCATTCACTTATCAGTAATATAATATCAGTCTCTCAGTATTCCATAATATAGTATCAGTTCCTCACTTATCAGTGACCCAAATATTAATATTAGTAAATTCAATCATTTAGTATCTCAGTATCAGTAAACTCATGTGTTAGAATTCAGACTCAGTAGTCAGTATCACGACGAGTTTAGTTATAGTTATCTGTGCATGTATGTATTCTGACATTCATATTAGTCAGCATTATTCATGCATATAAACCCTTTGCATAAAGCCTACCTTACTCGTATACTCAATACATTCAGTTGTACTGACGCATTTGTGCTATGGTGTTTTCTTTTAATATTACACCATAGGTTCAGAGGCATGAGTTTCAAAGCAGCAGTAGCATTGCAGATTTAAGCAGTTAGTGTCAGCAGTGAGTCCTCTTCATTCTAGGATGATATGATTATTACTTTATTTATTATTTCAGTTGATGGAGTTAGTTGGAGACATGTTCCTTCAACTCCTTATTCAGTACAATTAGAGGGTTTTAGACTATAGCATGTCAGATAGTTATTTTAGATTTGTGTTGGTATTGTTATACCATTTTCAGACATTATTTTATCAGATGTTTATTCAGATTTGAACCTTATGGCCTTACAGCATTATGTTTCTGCATATTTTACAGTATGGTTATTCAGTGCTCAGGTACAGATATCAGTCATGAGTTAGCTTGTGGTCCTTTGGGGTCATGGGCACCGTCTAGCATTCCAGTTCAGAAAATTGGGGTGTTATAGATTACTAAGCTATTCGCAGCCTTCAAAGTAGAAAAGGTGAATGTTGTGGGTGCACAAGGTAAATCTTCAAGGTTGTATGAGTCTGAAACTAATAAGGAATAAAAGTTTTTAGATAGATAGATAGAGCATTTTAGATCTAAGGAATAAGGGTCTGGTCAAGATACTTGGAACTCGAGGTAAGAGAATCAAGGTTGAAACTATTATGAGGACAGATATAGGATAGAAACAGAGAACGAGATGATGACTAGAGGAGAAAGGATGACTATAAGGAGAAGATTAGTGTGAATATTTCATTAGGTAATCATAATGCTGACTCGAGGATGGAAGAATTTCTTGCTAAGATAGTAAAGGGTTTCAATAATCAAGAGAATTGCCTTAAGGAGATTATGAAAGACATATCAGGATTGACCCAAAAAGTATAATCGTATGACACCACTATTAAGTAACTTAAGCAATAGTTTGTTTAGATATTGGCTACATTAAATCAGCATCAGCAAGGCACTTTTTCGGGTAATATTATGCAAAATTTGAAGAACGACTGTCATTGTTTAGATATTACTATTCAGAGTGGTACCGCTACTTTTATCCTTTTATACCAGTAATTAAAGAGATAAGGAATGATGTTGTTGATGTTGATAATGCACTCGAAGTAGAAACTAAAAAGTTGGTGTCTAATGGTAAGACATAACAGAAATAGATAAGTGTAGAAAAATGAGTTGAGAAAGATAAAGGTAAGGGTAAGAAGGTCGAACCAGTCTTAACGTCTATTCAATGACCTCCCCCACCTTTTCCTTAAAGTTTGAAATAGAAAAAGGAAAAAAAGGAAAGTATAAAAAGTTTATTGTTATGCTAAAGAAGTTAAGTGTGAACATCCTTCTTCTTGAAGGTCTTTGAGGAGATATATGGCTATGTGAAATTTATGAATGATTTGGTGACAAAGAATATAATTGTTAGTAATGAGAATATTGGTGAATTACATCATTGTAATTCAATTACATCTAGATCTCCTGTGAAAAAAAAAAATTGACCCTAGTGCATTCATAATTCCTTGTACAATTGGGTGATCTAGATTTTCCAAAGCTTTGTATGACTTGGGTTCAAGAATTAACTTGATACCACTGGTAATGTTCAAACAACTAAGCTTGAGACCTCTCGAACCCATGATGATGCAGTTATTGAGGGCGGATCGTACAGCTAAGAAACCCATAGGCATATCATTTAATGTTTTGGTTAAGGTGGATAACTTCATCTTTCTAGCTAACTTTGTTGTCTTGGATTGTGAGGTTGATTTTGAGTTGCCCATAATTTTGGGGGTCCATTCTTAGCCATGGGTAGAGCATTGGTTGATATGGAAAGAGGTGAGCTTAAATTTAGACTGAATAATGAGGAAGTCATATTCAATGTTCGCAAAACTATGAAGCATTCAACTGACGTGGGGAGGTTTCGGTAATAATTATGTTGATGACCCTGAAGGCCAACCCTATGGATACCTTAATGAAATTTGAGTAATTATGGTACCCACATCATGTCACAGTGTTAAATCAGGTGCTACTTGAGAAGTAACCCAAGATATCTTTTTATTTCTACATTTGTGATGATTTGTGTTAGTGTGATTATCGTTAGATCTGCACACTGAAGGTGCCACGACTATGTCCCAATGCATTAGGGACAGTGCTTGCTTATTCGATGGGGGTTAGGCCACTTTTGGGTCTAGATGTCTTCTTGAGGTTTTGGTTGTCGTGTTGCTTTTCCCTATAGTCTATTCTTAGTAGGGTTGAAATTTTTAGGTATTTTTTTGTTTAATTAGGAGAAAATAAGAGACTTAAGTGCAATTAACATGTTTTGTTTGTTCTTAAGCATGTTGATAAAAATGTTACCCCTGCTAATTTTTGTGAATCTTGTGATATGAATCTATGGGACCATCACTTGACTCTAGACATGGAATTAGGATTAGGAACAAAATAACCATAATTAGTATTACATAAACTGGATAGGTAGTTGTTGGTGATATAACTTTGTACCATGTGTGTGTGAAATACTTACCTAGCTTCTTGTGTGCATTTAATAAAGAACTTGCCTAATTATTCTTGCCTAGGTTTTACGATTGTTCGTTAGTACATGATCATAGGCTATTTTTTACTTAGTCCACTCTTAGACTAAATAACCGTCCAAATGTAAATAAGTATCCCTTGATTCCGTATTTGAGCCAACATAGACCTATTTTTTGGTTTCACTTTTTTACCTTCCCAATTTGATTATAATGAATCTATTTTGGCACTAGTCCCTCCTTGGACACTATCCACCTCAACTCAGATAAATTGCCTAAGTTGATGGTGGCTACATAGGGGTGCGTAGTTAAAGTTGGATATGCATAAGGGTCAAATTAAAAAGATAAAGAAATTAATGTTGGATGTGGTATAAAAAGGGAAAGATTAAAAGAAGTTTAAAATTTGTAAAGAAAAAAAAATAATAATGAATAAATGAAAAATAAGAAGAAAACCACACCAAAAGGAGAAATTATAGAAGTAAAAGAAAAATAGTTAAGAAGTAGGGCAAAATTTAAGTGTAGTGTTAAGGAGAGTGGGTTACTGTATCCCAGATGTATCATACCTACCACCAAGCCCATATTACAAGCCGAGCAATGTCCTATAGTGATCGTAGTCTAACTGTTCAATAAACTAAGGCATAGAAAATAAAAGAAAGACTATGGTATTTTGTGCACATTGATTGAAACTTATTTTTGTGAGTGTCTCATTATAGTCCCTTACATTGATATGACACTAAGAGAGTTAGGACTTTCTTGTCGTGAGAGAAATGGGTTATGTTATCGATTGCTTATCTATTCAGGTAAGGTAAATTACATATTTGCTTGGTTATTTGTTTCTAATGTGATGCCATTATTTGGTTATTTTGTGTCTCACTATTGTACCTCATGTATCGACACAATGGTTTTGAAAAGTTAGAAATAGGATGGGGTGAAAGTCATTGAGCTAAAATTGAGTCGACTATTATAGGTGCCTTAGGTTTCATTTATTTAAGCATCCTGTGTTGTGTTTGTTATGTATTAGTCTCTTGAGGACATGAAAATGTTCTAAGTTAAGGGTGTTGATGTGCCATGGTTTCTTGGTACTTTCGATGCTTAAGACAAGGAAAATATCAAAGTATTTAGTTCTTTTTGTCAGAACATGTGATGAGTTATCACCAAAGAGAATTGAAGCCAGGATATAGAGCTGATAACGAGTCATTATCAGTCTAGATGACTCATTATCTGAGGCGTTATCGCTACCAAGCTTATTTTCCTATTTCATTTTGATTAGGATTTTTAGTTTTTGTTTGTAACTATGAATACCTCTTTAATGTTTTTGTATTTCTCACACTCTTTATACTTACAATATTATATTGAGTTCTGAGATTCGATTTTAATCTTGGAATTCTTGTTCTTGATTTTTACTATTTGAGATTAATTTGATACTCTAGTTTTCATTTTTAATTTATTGTGATATTATTAATATGCTTTCTCTTATGAATTCTATGGGTGTTTTTGAAAACATGTGTGGCTAAAATTCTCAACTAGGGTTGTGGGAACCCTAATGGAATAATGAAGTATAGGAAGTGCAAAATCTTTCTTGATCAGTGTTTATGCATATATTGTGGATTTTCTTTGTATTGATTGCTTTCTTAGTGACTACAGACACTAAGAACCTATTTGTAATTAATACTAACTCGGAAAAGAGGTTGAGATTAGGAAAAAAAGATCACAACGGTAATTTGAAGCTACCAATCTTCATTTAATTAACTTGAGACAAAGAAGAGAGTTAATCAAAGATCCAAGACAAGGGTTAGTGATGCAACACTTTAAGACCAAGAGGAGATGAGTGAAATTCACCAAAGGTCGTCGAAAGAGTGTTGGTGTTACATAACTTGTTAGATTCTGCATACAAGAACTGAGATAGTTTGATGAGCATGATAATTGTAAGGAGTTAGGAATTCAAGAGAACACAGTCCTAGTATTTATCTCATATTGATTTCAACCTAAAGTGATCAAGCATTGTTAATACTACTTCAAAATATCCCTCTATTTTCTTTCTGCACTTGCCGACTATATCAGCAAGTTCGTGATAGATATTTGTCCTATTCCCTATGGGCTTGGCCCCAAACTTTATTGGGTTATTTATTTTACAACGACTGCATTATACTTTCTTGGAGGTTTAATTTAGGCGACATCAATTGTCTCTCTCATACTCTCTTTTATATTGTGGATTTCTCATCTTTCTTATGGATATAGTGTGATTGACTGAACCACATTAAATTATTGTGCCTTTTTGGTGTATTTCTCATATGTCTTCTTATTTGGCGTCTTTTGGGGTTTACTTTACTTGCTTCTGTATGACACCTAATTATTTTGATCCTGATAGTTGGTATTAGATAAAAATTGGGGTTTCTACATATAATTAAGGGTTAAGATGTCTCCATCATCTTCAACAAAGTATATGAAATAGAAAAATTCAATAGAAGGGTCTAGTTTCAATCTATAGAATATTAGAATGATACATCCTATGGAAGGAAGATGAGGAAGCTTTTCCAGAAGAGTTGAAAGAATCGGAGAAACCAGATGTGAAGGTAAGTTCTTTGATTCAATCTTCATGAGCATTATAGATAACTTTCTTTAGGAAATTACTAAATAAAAAATCTACAACAACGTCATGGAAAAAGGTTGCAAAAGAGAGATATGCTATTAAGGATACTTCAACATAACCCTAGGATAGAGTTGCAGCTTTAGATAAAATATTGGCATTCATTACTATGTATATAATTACCAACATCTTTTGGAAGATCAATATTTGAGGAAATCGCTGACAAACCACTTCTAATTGAAAAAAAGTTGTACAACCTTCATATGAATGAAGGTACAGTGGTTAAACCTCACCTTGATAAGTTTAATTTAATTATAATGGACTTGAAGAACGTAAATATTAAAATTGATAGTGAGCACAAGCCTTGATCATGTTATGTTTTACCACCTTATTATGATACTTTTTTTGATACATTGCTATATGGGAAAGATAGTATTTCACTAGATAATATTAGTAATGCATTAAAATCTACAGAATTAAATAAGAGCTTTTTGGGTAGCAGAGTTGAAGGTAAAGGTCTTGTGAGTAGGGGAAGAACACAAAAGAAACACTTTAATAGAAAGAGTCTAATACCATATCAAAGTCTAGGGCAAGGAATAATAACTACCATGAGTGTGGGGAGCAGGATATCTATAGAAAAGATTAACCTAAACTAAAGGAGAAAAGAGAAAAGAAAAAAATTGATTACTCAGCAAATATTGTTGACACTAGTAGTAATTTTGATGACAGTGATTATGTAGGGGAACTTTGTTTCGCGACTTCTAATCATGGGCAAAATTTCTAGGTTCTTAATTTTGATGTAACTTTCCATATAAGTCCACACAAAAACTGGTTTACAACTTACAAGCAGACGGGTGAGACTTTATATCAAGGTGATGATAATTCATTCGACATAGAGAGGATTGGTAACATAAAATTGAGAATGTTAGATGGATTTATTAGAAAAATACCGAGTGTTGGCATGTTCCTCAATGAAGTAGAATTTGATTCTCTTTCGACATTGGATAATCATTTGTAAATGTTTCACTCAGACAATGAAACACTTAAAGTGTGTAAAAGCTCTATGGTACTCGTGAAAGGCAAGCTTCATTCTAGATTGTATTATATTCAAGTGAGTTTAGTTGAAGAAAGAGCAATTGTAGCTTCTAAAAAGAGTGATATGAATCAGTTTCAATTGTGGCACTTGCGACTTGGTCATATGAATGACAAGGAATTGTCACTGATGAACAAGAAAAATTTGTTGGATGGGTACAAAAAATCAAGCTTTGAATTTTTGTGAGAATTCTCTATTTGGTAAGTAAACACGAGTGAAGTTCAACAAGAAGGTAGAGCACAAAACCAAGGGCAAGTTAGATTATATATATTCAGACTTGTAGGGTCCAAACAGAATTCCTTTCCAAGTGGTTCTAGGTACTTTATGATTTTTATTGACGATTAATCAAGAATGGTATGTTTGTATATTTTGAAAACAAAAGATGAGGCATTTCCAGTATTTATTAAATAGAAGAAAACAGTTGAGAGCAGACCAAAAGGAAAAATAAGCGTCTTCGAACAGATAATGGGTTGAATTTTGTAACTTAGAGTTCAGTGATTTCTACAGCAGAGAGGGAATAGTGAGATATCGCACTTGTGTTGGAACACTATAACAAAATGGTGTTGTAGAATGTATGATCAGAACACTTTGTGTCAAGGAAAAAAATATGCTTTCATACTCATGTACTAGATAGGATTTTTGGAATGAACCAATCAATACAATTTTTTATTTGGTCAATAGATCTTCATCCACAGTAATGAGTTCAAAACTTCTATTGAAGTTTGGTATGATGGCTTGCTATTTTTTCAAATTTGGGGATATTTGGTTGTCATGCTTATGCTCATGTAAGGGATGGAAAACTTGAATTGAGGGCAAAGAAGTGCATATTTCTAGGGTATGCAACTGGAGTGAAAAGTTACATGTTGTAGTGCATAGATCAGAAAACTCCAGAATTAATTATTAGTATAGATGTGACATTTCATGAATCTGCATCACTAGACATTTAGAAGGTGTCATGACCCAAAATAGGCACGAGATGGCACCTACTACACCCTCCGGTACAGATAAACCTATTCAAATCCAAAATAAAAATTTAAGTAATATAGAAGTGGAAAAAGATATATTAAACCCAAAATATAAATTCAGTACAGGTAACTCTATCCCAATTCCAATTAAAAATTAAAATAATACAGAAGTGGAAGAATATATATTAAACTCAAAATATAATACCATGAAGAAGTAATATCTCAATATACAAATTAGGTCTAGTTGTCCCTAGTAGAAGCCTCTACTATAGAATGAAATAGTAATTTAAGGTATCTTAAATGTGAATAATACATAAGATAAATATAGGGAGATCTGAGTAAGCGTTGTAGTCTAACACTACCTCAATCTCTACAACACCAACTCTGATAGAACGCAATCTACAATCTACCAATCAAACTAACACCTGTACAGGGGGTAGAAAAATATTTAAAAAAGAAAGGGTGAATATGTAACCACATTTACTCAGTAACCATCATCGATAGCAAACCTAATCCAAAGCAATAGCGAGGACCACCATCCCAACTAAACAAAGTTCCCAAATAATTTATAACCTGTAATCATATCATTTCTTCCTATCAGGGTAACCTTAATACAACAGCCAACATATTCACCAAAAATAATGTAGGTACACTAATATGGGTGAGTCAACATTATTTATTTATATTCAACAACAAGGAAAAAATCAATTATAATATACAAAGTAATATAGAATGAAAATAGGAAGAGAGTTCACACATATATAAGTGTATATCATACTACTAATAGGAGTTACACATCTATCTATCCTATCAAGACTCAGCCACACCCCAAGTCTCAAATATTCCAACCTCTAATTAAGTATATGATGATATAGGATAATGCAATGAAGTGAGATGAATGCTCAACAAAATATCACAAATAAGGTCCTAACACAAAAATGCAGTACAAGAGTAAATACTAAAATGGTATCAAACCATATCAAGGATGATAATTTAATACAATTAATGCAATGCAATGTAGTGATGATAATGATGATGATGGGATGATGATGAAATATTTTTTAAAGTTATTGCATAACTTTCTGTATACAACCACCGATCTTGAGACTAATAGGTAGGACTCATGTGGGAGAAGGGTTTCCTAAACCATGTAGTCATATAATCATAAGCACATGACTCAAATCAACATTACCGACGCATCCATCAGTATAGGCATTTTATAAAGTGTCTTCTTTTCTTACAAAAATTAGAATGTCTCAGTGGTACAACTGTCTCATAAATATGCGTGTGTGATATGAGGATGTAATGTTCACAACCAATTAGTACAAAGATCAAAATTCATTTAGTACATGTATAAGTGAGCTCAGAATTAACTCAATGTATTAATAATTTATTATATCAGTATCCACTTGGCACCACCAGAATAAATAGTCATGTAGTCATCAATATAGCATTTTCAACCCCTCACCGGGGAATCACTATAATGATAATGAAATTAAATGCTCAAATAAGACCTACAATGTCAAGTCAAGCCCCTACTCGAGTGACACAATAATAGATAAGGAATTCGAATGTACAGATAAGACCTATGATGATAAGTCAAGTGCCCACTTGGGCGATGATGATAGGCGTATTTACATGCCTAAAGTGCTATAATTTACCCATATTATATGTAAGTTTTGAGGACAAAATATATAACTCATGCACTTTTAGTCCTTTTTTCTGTAAGTGAGCTAATAAACGTGATTAGCAAGTTTTCAGGAATAAATGATGCAGATTTTAGCATTTTATGGATAACTTGACGCCAAAGGAAGCTTCATGAAAGAAGAAAAGGAGAGCTTGGACGCCAAGGACCAAAAGTGACGCATGGAAAACCTATCCCGGGCAAAAACAGCATTTCTCTAGACTTTAGGTATCAGCAGTAACTTATTAGGATTAGGATAATGATGCAGTAATTTATTAGGACTAGGATAAGTACGCAGTAGCCTAGTAGGAATAGGATATGGGTATTATAAATACCCTATTTTGCTGAAGCTTTTATACAAAAAAAAATTATTCTCATTATTCTCATCATTCACATTCTAATTCATTCATCTACAACTCTAAACAATTTTCTTTCAATTAATTCTTATTTACTTACTCTTCATCTATTCGACTTAAAATTTCCACAACAAGAGAACCGCTACTTGCAAGGTCTTCACGCCACAAAGCCCTACCAACATATACTACACGTGAGATCCTTATATTGGTATGATAATAATGACTATTGTGATTTCCATTACACCCATGAGTAGCTAAACTTCTCGGTTAGGGTTATGGAAGCCTTATGAGATACTATCTATTGCTATGAGTTTGTGAATTCTTGACACGTATGCTGCTTATATCATTACTCTCTTCATCTTAATTTAAATTCTTGTGGTTGCAAACATATAGAATACGCCAGTATAGCATTAACTTGTTCGAAAGAAAAGTTATATATTTGGAAAAGAGATAATGTCAAGGTAATAGGGCACCAACCCCTGTTAAAAAGTTAGTGCCGTAACTGGATTAACCTTTTGGAGAATTTGTACCATTAGATATGCTTGAAGCTCGAAAGAGTTAAGGTGAAATAGGCCTTGATAGGTCGAAAGACGCCTGGATTTACCATAGAATACAATTCTCTATAAGCACATGCATGTCTGAATTCCGCATAACTCATAGTCAATAGATACGTACAACTCAGAAGGTGGACATAACCCCAGCTCTCAATTCTCATTGATCAAAACCAACCAAACAATCCATTTGACTCTTCTATTTTATGTTCTTACGATATTATTTTGTTACTCACACTACAATCCCCCCTTTTTACGAAACTTTCTCCAAAAGTCTAATAATCTTTGCTTACTTAGTGACCAAGTATTCTCTGTGGGATTCGACACCCAACCCAGTTGGGTTCTATATTTGACAACAATTGCTTACACTCTTACGAGAGCTGTAGTTTGAGCGTTATCAAATTTTGGTGCCGTTGTCGAGGAATACGGTTGTCTACTAATTTTGTGATAGTTACTAGACCCTTTGGTCAAAGATTCTCGTACTTTACTTTTAGTTGTTGTTTTTGTTTTCTGCAGGTTTTTATCCAGTGCATGGTATTAGAAGAATGGAGGCTCAACAGGAAATTGAAAGAAGGGCTGCTCAATAGGAACAGGCTAGACTAGCTGCTCTGGCCGCCGCTCAAGTGCATCAACAGAATATTGATAATCCTCGGCGAGCAACAAATCCTGACGATGAGGACTTAGGTGAAGATGAGCTACTAAACCCTAGGTGTGATGCTGAGGTGGCAACACCAGCAAACAGAAGAGATCGTCAAGCAAGATTTCGGCCTGAACGCTGAGCCATACCATTCGATGATGATGATAATGATCTTGATGGAGCTGGTGCCACAAGACCCATTATTACTCCGCCATTGGCACCCGGAGCCAAGTTCAACATCACGAGCACTATGATTCAGTTATTGCAACTCAAGGGATTATTCGGTGGACTAGCAGGCGATGATCCGAATATGCATCTCATCAACTTTATTTCTATATGCAAGTCATTCGACAATCCTGGTGTTGGACAGAATGCAATTCAGTTGCGCCTATTTCCATTGTCTCTATCTGGGGAGGCAACTCTATGGTTGAACGGGCTGACTCTTGATTCTATCACTAATTGGAGGCAATTGAAAGACGCTTTCCTAGAAAGATTCTTTCCGCCATCCAAGAGAGCACAATTGCGAGATGAAATCAGCAATTTTTGATAGCTTCCAACTGAAGCCCTCCACGAAACATGGGAGAGATTCAAGAAGAAGCTTATGAGGTGCCCAAACCATCACATGACCAATGTTCACTTGATGGAGATACGATATAGATCCTTGAATTCAGTAACTAAACCTGTGGTGGATAATGCGGCTGGAGGATCATTTATGGACCTCACCTTTGTTCAGGCAAGCGATATGCTAGACCGGATGACAAAGCAAAGTAGGGCATGGCATACTAGAAATTGTGAGGTAGCAAGCCCCATTTTTTCTATAGGCATGACTGCAGAACAATGGAGAAGAGAAGAAAAACGTGATCAAGATTTGGCGCACATGAAAACACAAGTTGATCTTCTTACAAAGCATCTACTATCAGGGAAGATCGAAAAAGTCAAAGAAGTTGCGTCAAAAGGAAGAGAGAAATCTGATTCTGAGGAAGAAGCCAACTATGTGAACAACCAGGGGGGTTTCCGAGGTAATGCCCAAGGAAACCAAGGTCGGAACTATTATGATAATTCTGGAAACAAGGACCGGGATCAAGGGAGTTGGAAGAACAAGACTGACAGGAGTGGCGTGTATATTCCTCCTGGAAGACGTGACACCACTACATCTGGTTCTGGAAATATGTCCATGGAAGATATGATGGCTAAGCTATTGAAAGGAGTGGAGGCAACCAGCACGGGAGTAACTGAGGTAATAAATGATTTGGCCTCAATGAAGCAATTGGTTGACTCGCATTCCACTTCAATCAGACAGCTGGAGCAACAATTGAGTCAAATTTCAGCCACATTAAATCAAAGAAAAGCTGGCACCTTACCTAGCGACACAGTGCAAAACCCAAGGAACAATGGAACATGCATGGCTATTACTACCAGGAGTGGTAAGGTGTTGGAAAATCCAGTCAAAGGTAGGCAAGTGGCCGACGATGTAGTAGATATTGCCGAACCAGAGGACGCTGAAGAAGCTGAAGAAGGCGTCAATGACGTCACCTCCCAACGTCCACAGCCCGAAAAGATCACCAATCTAAAGCAAGAGGAAAGGAAAGTCGTGGAGAAAACTATTCCCCTTCCACCACCACCTTTTCCTAAAAGATTGAAGATAAAGGCGGATGATACAAGGTTCAGTAAATTCGTAACGATGTTGAAACAGCTGACCATTAATGTTCCATTGGTTGAGGCTCTGGAACAGATGCCTGGGTATGCCAAATTCATGAAGGACCTTTTAACAAAGAAGCGTGTAGTAAGCTATGAGCTGGTAGATAATATTCATCATTGCAGTGCAATTGCCACAAGGTCCTTAGTACAGAAAAAGGCAGACCCTGGTGCTTTCACTATTCCTTGTACGGTTGGATCTATGAATTTTGCTAAGGCATTGTGCGATTTGGGAGCAAGCATCAATTTGATGCCACTATCCTTCTACAGAAAGTTGGGGTTGGGCGACCCTACACCAACCAATATGTGGCTCGTGATAGCAGATAGGTCGATAAAACGACCTGTTGGTATCTTAAATGATGTGTTGGTGAAGGTTTCCACCTTCATCTTTCCTGTAGACTTTGTTATTTTGGATTGTGAGGTGGATTCTGAAGTTCCCCTAATCTTGGGACGCCCTTTCCTCACAACCGAAAGTGTGCTTATTGACATGAGAGCTAATGAGCTTTTATTTCAATTGAATGATGAAGTGGTCCGTTTTGATGTATGCAAAGCAATGAAGTAGCCCGAAGATATGGATGTGTTCTCTGTAGCTGAATTTAATTATAAGGATGACAAAGAATTATTGGTAGAAAAGCAGCTTACTGATAAGTCACTATCTGATGAGCTGCTGAATTTTAAGCGTGAGGAGGCTCAAGAACATGAAGAAACTATGTGTGCTCTAAAAGAAATAGGGTCCTATTCTCATACTCCTAAGCAGCCGGACCTTGATCTTAAGAATCAACCGTCACCAACAGCAAAGACTTCCATTGAAGAGCCCCAGTGCTAGAATCAGAAGAGCTCCCCAATTATCTAAGGTATGCGTTCTTGGGAAGTAGAGATACACTTTCTGTGAGTGTGGTGGATGATTTAAGTGAACAGCACGTAGAGGCTCTCATCTCTGCTCTGAAGAGATACAAGAGAGCTATGGGTTGGACTATTGATGATATAATTGGTATCCCGCCTGGGATATGTATGCATAAGGGTCATCTCAAAGAAGATTGCATGCCTACAAGTAAGCCTCATTGTCATCTGAATCCATTCAGAAAATGACCCACCATCTATCTCGATGAAGTCTAAGTAATTGAGATAGCTATGTCGTGCCGCGACAATAAATCAAGCGCTTGATGGGAGGCAACCCATCGTTTTTAATTGTTTTTGTTGTTTTTGTTTTCCTAGGATTTTGTCGATCCATGACCAAAACTAAGGAGCTTGATGGGAGGCAACCCATAATTCTAATCGTTTTTGTTGTTTTTGAGTAATTGTAGGTGCAAGAGGTGTAAAGGAGGAGATTGTTTTCAAACTTTGATTTGGGAGTATTGCATGTTGAAGGTGGTAACTTAGGAATGAAGAAGCAAAAGGATATGGGTTAGGCATTGCTTATGAGAATATAGAAAAAGAACAAGGCCAGGCCTATGTAAATCTAGGCCACGAACAAGGCAAGGCCTATACTATGGCCTAAGCTCTCGGATTGTAGAGTGCCATAGCATGGGCGCCGCCTATGCTCAACAATGTCATAGCATAGGCGCCGCCTAAGCAAAAGCATTTTGTCTCTGAATCTCATATGCCATGGCATAGGCGCCGCCGATGCCTAACAATGCCATAGCATAGGCGCCGCCTATGCTCAACAATGCTTTGCAAAAGGCACCGCCTATGCCAAGCATAGGCAAAGCATTAGGCGCCGCCTATGGTCACTTTTGGTCTCCAAATCCGATTCCAAATGGGTCAAAGCCCGACCCAAGCTTTTCCTATAAATAGAACCTTAGTCTTAAATCAAAAACACATTACAATTCCACCCTAAAGCGCCGCCTACCTCTCTAAATTCTCTCAAAAGTTTTCCCTTTGCTCTTTTACTTTCCAAGAACATCTTCCTAGGCCATCAACCAAGTAAGTACTTCTTTGTTCTTCTTTTATATTCCATAAGTACTACACTACTACGTCTATAATGAATTGTTTAATCTTGAAGTAGCATTGATGATTTGAATATGGTTGATTTGTTGTGATGAAACTAAGTGAGTGAAAGAACACGTAAGGATGCTCTTGACTTGTTTCCAACTTGTATTTGATTTTGATACACTGTCATACTTTTGTGGAATTGACATAGTCTAGAACATTGCATAACCTTGTAACTTGAAAGCTTGCTTGAATGACTTGTTTCTTGCGATGAAAATCAAGGTTAACTACAAACATAAGATGTTGTGATAAATTGATACAATATCCATGTAGTAGTTGTATTCAAAGTAATGCAATAATTCAAAACATAAAAGCATTGCCAAGATTACATGATCTAGAATTGAGAAAGGATAGTTAAGATGATACGAAAAGTATGACTGCACTGATTATATTGTTGGAACATAACACCTAAACGTATATCGATGAAATCTGAGTAATCGACATCGTTCACTTCACTAGTTCATACAAACAAACTAAGTGTGGGTTGGTGCCACTACTTCTTGTTTATTAATTGTATCCACCGAGATGAAGCTAACATGACTATTATTTTAATCTCAGGTACAATGGCACCAAAACCAAGACAAGGGAAAGAAAAAGCAACCACTTCACAAAAAGGCCAAAAGGGGGGACGAAAAGAGAAAGGAGAATCCTCCTTGCTGCAAATACCTCACCGCATGTTTGGAATTAAATGGGTCCTCAAGGAGGAAGGAAAGGAGTGGTATAGGAACAATAAAGAGAAAAAAATATGTTCATGTGGAGTTGATACACAAGGAAAGCCTAGCAAAGAAAGAACCCTGTATGTTGGCTAAGATAATGGCGTTACATCTTGATTTCATCTTCCGAGATATGGGAGAGTGCAATCTTGATTTGACACGTGAATTCTATGCCAACTGGTCACCGAAAACTATAGGGAGTGAAGTAAAGATTCGGGGCTAAGTTCTGCAACTAAATGTAGAGTTCTTCAACTCCTTTCTGGGTTTGCCATCTGTTGATCCATCACCACTCAAAGAGATGTATAATAGACCTCCGTACAGGTAAATTAGACACACATTGTGTGGAACAAGATCTATGGCACGATGGAGCAGACACAAGGACACCGGTCCGCACAACACCTTCCTATATGCTTCCTTGAATAGAGAAGCTTGAATATGGATGCAAATAGTCAACTCTTGTCTGATTCCAGGGACCCAGTACACGAAGATTACACGAGATAGAGTGTGCTTGGTGTAAGCATTGATGACGAATGTTCCTATCAATATTGGGGCAATAATTCGATCTACAATGCAAAAGGCCAGGCTATACAAGAGGTCCCACTTCAGCTTTGGCAATCTATTGACCGCAATATTGAGGAAGGAGGACATCAAAGAGGAACCGGCTAATCATAAACTTCCACAAAACCCAAAGAGGGTTGACCTCACAAAGGTTAAAGATGCTGAAACCACGCATGGCGTCAACCTTACCACTACAAAAAGGCATACTCGGGATGAGAGTTTCTTTCACCATCTTTATGGCATGACTCGGTTTACCATGATGAGCGGAGGTCGTGTTCCAACTGCTGCAGAGCTCCAACAGCTGGATTATGACTACCCAATGACTGAGCATGCAAGGCAAATGTGTGGAATAGGTGTATACTTTGAGGAACCTCTTGATGACGATGTGCCAACCGATGATGATCGTCGAATGCCAGACTCCGACGTGGAGGAGAACTCTGATGGCGACGACTCTGATAATGATTCCGACGAAGGGGGTATGACCCCAGAAATAGAGGAGGAGTCTGACTAACCAAGCTCTTCTTATTTATTTTCCACAGAGGGCAGTGTGTCCCGTCTAAGTGTGGGGTGCTGGTATTTGCATGCTAACCTTCTTTATCTGTATTTGCATTCATTTATGTTTGTTTGTTTTATATTTTTTAGTAGTTAAATTTTTTTAAAAAAAAATTAACTTTGCATGAAATTGTTCTGATAGGCAGCATGGTATTACGACAAGAGTCTGTGATAAAATCATTACTATTGAGACGTTTAGGCTCTAATAGTGACTCATTATGTGATAATTATGTGGTTCAATTCCTTCATACGTTGGGTCAAGAGTCTATACTGCTTCCAATAAAGTCGACCATGTGCCTTGTGTGTGAGAGATGATAGTATATTCTATGTTTGTGGCTGATGCTAGAACTTGCCTGGTATGTATGTAAAGCAAAATAAAGAGTGTGACTTTAGGAGATGATTTAGGCATTTCTTTGTCAACCTATGATTGTTTACCTTCATTTTATCTACCCATAGACATCATCCTAGATAACCCCCTTTGAGCCTTAAGCCTATTTTTTTTTACAGCCTCATATGTAAGCCCAATCCATTTTTTTTCAAGACCATAATTTGATCCAAATTCCTAAGTGCTTTAAATTGCAAAGTGATGTAACAAAATAAAAGGAAATTGGGTGAGAGTAGTGCCTTAAAGTGAATTGGTACTTGAATTCGTTATGAAAAAGAATGGTTAATATAGAGGTGTGTTATAAAAAAAAAAGGAAGAGAGAAAAATGAAAAGAAAAATAAAAAGTTAATTCTGTTCAAAATTGAAAAACAAAAGAGGTGAGAAAGGGTGGTAGATTAAAAGAAAGTAGAAAGGTTGTTTGAAAGAAAGCATAAATGGCATAATGTAATGTATTAAAGCGCTTAGGAACATAGTCACTATTTCTGGCCAAAATAGTCCTACCCGTCCCTTAGCCTACATTACAACCGGTAAAAGACCTATTTGATCCTAGGCTTAGCATTTTGATATTTAGTGGAGCATTACACTAAGGGCAAGCCTATGGTTATCAGTTCCAACATATGAATTCTTTGTGAGAGTGAGAGCAAGGAGATACCCATGTTCCGAAAAATGCAATATTTGTGAGTAATTATGGGTAAGATCTTATGTGAGACACACATGGTTGATGAGTTTTGGGTAGTTGTGTATGATTCTTTGTGCCTTAACTTTTGAATACGAATTAACCATCATCAGGAGTCCATATTAGAGGTTGAATTATTTCTAGAAGTGATCAGAAAACTACTCTTTGTTGATAATTGTCGTGCCTGTCTTGATGAATATTTTGTGTTGTTACTGTGAAACCCTAAGTGGATGTTTAGATGGACATGATATTTTTGTTCGAGGACGAACAAAGCTTTAAGTGTGGGGTGTTGATGATAGGCGTATTTACATGCCTAAAGTGCTATAATTTACCCATATTTTAGCTAAGTTTTGAGGACAAAATATATAACTCATGCACTTTTAGTCCTTTTTCCTGTAAGTGAGCTAACAAACGTGATTATCAAGTTTTCAGGTATAAATGATGCAGATTTCAGCATTTTATGGATAACTTGACGCCAAATGAAGCTTCACGAAAGAAGTAAAGGAGAGCTTGGACGCCAAGGACCAAAGTGACGCATGGAAAACCTGTCCCGGGCAAAAACAACATTTCTCTAGACTTTGGGGATCAGCAGTAACTTATTAGGATTAGGATAATGATGCAGTAATTTATTAGGACTAGGATAAGTACGCAATAGTCTAGTAGGAATAGGATATGGGTATTATAAATACCCTATTTTGCTGAAGCTTTTATACAAAAAAAAAAATATTCTCATTATTCTCATCATTCACATTCTAATTCATTCATCTACAACTCTAAACAATTTGCTTTCAATTAATTCTTATTTACTTTCTCTTCATCTATTCGACTTAAAATTTCCACAACAAGAGAACCGCTACTTGCAAGGTCTTCACGCCACAAAGCCCTACCAACATATACTACACGTGAGATCCTTATATTGGTATGATGATAATGACTATTGTGATTTCCATTGCACCCATGAGTAGCTAAACTTCTCGGTTGGGGTTATGGAAGCCTAATGAGATACTATCTATTGCTATGAGTTTGTGAATTCTTGACACGTATGCTGCTTATATCATTACTCTCTTCATCTTAATTTAAATTCTTGTGGTTACAAACATATAGAATACGCCAGTATAGCATTAACTTGTTCGAAAGAAAAGTTATATGTCTGGAAAAGAGATAATGTCAAGGTAATAGGGCACCAACCCCTGTTAAATAGTTAGTACCGTAATTGGATTAACCTCTTGGAGAATTAGTACCATTAGATACGCTTTAAGCTCGAAAGAGTTAAGGTAAAATAGTCCTTGATAGGTCGAAAGACTCCTGGATTTACCATAGAATACAATTCTCTATAAGCACATGCATGTCTGAATTCCGCATAACTCATAGTCAATAGATACGTACAACTCAGAAGGTGGACATAACCCCAGCTCCCAATTCTCATTGATCAAAACCAACCAAACAATCCGTTTTACTCTTCTATTTTCTGTTCTTACGATATTATTTTGTTACTCACGCTACAATCCCCCCTTTTTACGAAACTTTCACCAAAAGTCTAATAATCTTTGCTTACTTAGTGACCAAGTATTCTCTGTGGGATTCGACACCCAACCCAGTCGGGTTCTATATTTGACAACGACCGCTTACACTCTTACGAGAGCTGTAATTTGAGCATTATCAGGCGACATAATAATAAATAAGGCATTTAAAGCACAAATATGACTAATAGCCTCAAGTCAAGCCCTCAATTGAGCATTATAATAATATATCCTCTCCAACCAATAAGAAATATGCAAATAATACCCTACTTGGGCACACGATCATAAATAATTACTTAAATCTATAGATATGTTCACACAAGCCACTAAACATATTCAAGATCTAAAATAGGAACCGAATAGTAATTATTCAAATCACTAAATTATCTATCTACGTTCTATTCTAAGGATACCTACAAGTTGTAAAACTAACTAATTAAGGCAATAATCTAACTACAATCCATCACAAGACTCCGTCACTCATGAAAATGTTCGTTATTTCATCTAAGAGGAATCCTCAATCCTAAACGAATTACAACATACAAACAAGCACGCATATAACACATAAACACTTTGAAAAAATTCAAGGTAAATCTCAACTTGCCTTAACAGAAGACCTGCAATCAGAACACTATCCAAAGCCTCACAGGAAGCTTGACTCACTTGAATTATCTCCAAAAATATTCAATCTAATAAATACTATATCTAAGCATCAAAAGAAATTCAACGATAGCCATATCGACTATCTTTAAGATGGGTCTAAAATAGACCTCAAAATGGGTTTAAAATGAATGGGATTATTTTAGAAATACATTTTTCATAATTATAGGAACTTACAGCTGAAAATCCATGCAAAAATGAGTTTAAAATGAGGTCCAATCACAGAAAAATCATTTCAAGCTTTACCAATAAGAACCTCAAAAATTTATCAAAAATCAAAAAGGGTAAAAATAAAATTTTATTTGACAATAATAATCTCAAGTGAAATGGACTCTATGGGTGAAAACTCAAGCAAAAATAAGAAAGAATCAAAATTCAAATCAAAGAAATATCAAATTTTCAATTTGGGGGAAGAACCTCAAAATTCTTCTTTTTGAAATCTTTGATTTCAAAGAATTTGATGATAAAGTTGGTACAAAATGATTTAGAATTGAGTTAGGGACTTACCCGTACGAACTTACGCAAGAAATCTCCCCCAAAATTTCCCTCTCAAGCTCCCAAAATCATAAAAATGGTGAATATGCAAAAAGAGGCTAAATTCACGAAATTGAGTTGTTTTCAATAAATTCAAGGGCATGTTGACCGCACTGGTGATAGATGACCACGTGCGTTGACCGCACCAACAATCAATAATTTCAAAATTTTATTTTTGACCCTCAAAACTCATCTGAAACACTATGAGCATGTACCAATAGTGCAAATTGCTTATAAAATATGTTTTAAATCCAATAAAATCATCAGATTTATGAAAAAAATATTTACAACAAATTAATCCCTAGGTTCCCTTTAGGCCAAAATATTCTATTTGCAAACGAAGGGTCGAAATACAAAATAAAAGTTTCAAACCCGAACCAACCATGCTACCAATCCAAAGTCGATGTTCCAGATCTAATGGAACTATCAGAATCCTTATTTGAGACTTAAATCACAAAATATTAATTGAAGTCAAACTTATTCTTTTAAGGATACTCAAAATCATAAACTCAAATAACATGCTCCCGAATGCATCGAGGACCATGTCAACCATATCCACCACTCATAAATTAAATAACTCAATCATGGGGAGGGGCAAAATCATCAAAACACAAAAAAATCTAAAATCACAATGAGGGTCATTATAAAAGAAGAAGGCATTATCAAAAACAAATTATAGTGTCAGTGGCCGCATTGAGCTAGAAATTGAATCTCCACTAACTCAGCCAAGTAGTTTAGTGATGGATAAGGTGCAAAAGATCAATCAAGATGATCATTACAATAGGCAGAGAAAATAGAGTGATCGACCAACCAAAGAGGTTTGCGAATATAGTTGATGAAAATCTTCTTGGATATACAAATTATATGAAATTTGTTTTATCAGTTGCAGAGACCATTGACTTGTTTGAGCCTAATAGCTATAAAAAAAGTTAATGGTGGATTGGTATTATGGGTAAAGAGATTTAGTTACTTCATAAGAATCGAACATGAAAGTTTGGTTCATTGCCAAGGAGATAAAGGGTAGTAGGCTGCAAAGGGGATGGTAATGTGAAGAAAGTGCTTACTTATGATAGTCCAGTAGTAGATGATGACCAAGATAGTTCCAACCAATAAGTTTAGGTGTTGCCTAGACTTGATTGGTGTGTGCATTACTTAGTGAGTCCTTTCGAGGGCTGAAGGCAAGTCATAGAGATGTTGATCCTATTGTTGAAGGAAATTCAAGTTAAGGCGAAAATTTATTAATTATGTCTTGAATTTTTCTCTTGTCTATTGTAACGACCTAAAAATTTGATGAAATATGTGAAATTTGTAATTTTATATAATTTGACTATTTTAACCATCTCGGTAGTTGCATTATGATATTTTTGGGGTGTGGGAGTGATTGGCATGATTTTTTATGCATTTTGGTATCATTTATACAATATTGTAGTTTTTGATGGCTTCGAGAGCCTTATTTTGGACTTATGTGGATATCTTTTGATCCGTGCGATGGATGGCCGAACGGACTATGCCAGCAGCTCCGGAATATCAATTTTAGTCTAGGTACACCTTTGGTTCAGGTCTCGGTGCACCCGAGCTAATTTCAACTTATTGATCGGAAAGTTAAAAAATTGAAAATATGGGTGTGGGACCCATATTTGATCGAAACAACTTCGGATGGAAAATCTGACTTGGCTAGAGATCCAGAATATTGATTTTAGGGTGTTAGCATATTTGGTATAATTTTACGGCTTTTAAATCTCATTTCGACCCTCGATTTAGAAAATTATAATTTTGGGTTTCGGGGGTGAACTTTGTGAAAACGATATTGTTTTGAAAATCTGATATCGTCATCGCATCCGAAACATCAAATTTAGTATGGTTGCATAGTTCATTTGCATAAATCGGACTCCAAACGAATTCTGAGCACCCGTCGAAGTCCATTTCGACTCAAGAAAAAAAAACTGCACAGCTATTGCAGAAAATCTGAAATAAATAGCAGATTTTTCACCCTTTTTGGTTCATTTTGTTTATTTTTCATCTTGTCTCTTGGGAGTTAAATCCTAAATAGTTTGGGAGCTTAAAGGTGAAGTTTGTGTGAGTTTGGAAAGCTAAATTAAAACTCATTTCTTAGTTTTATTACGGATTTAAGGTAAGAATTCATCTCTTTTCTTAGTAATCTCTTGATAAACTCCTCAAAACCCCAAAAATCTTAGGGTATGATTTTAAATCAAAATATCACTCTTTTCACTTGAATAATATTTTTATCTCATAATTACTAGTTTTTCATCAATTTAACCTTCAAAACAACTTCGATTCTTGATTTTGACTCGGATTTTATCCGGTAAAGCTCAAAAATGGTTTTTCTTCGATTTGAACCCCATTTTTGACTCAATTTAACTTTGGTATTTAGCTGTAGGTTCCTAAAAATATGGGAAACATATTTTTGAAATAAAGTTTTGATTTTGCTCTTCTTTTTCGAAAATCCATTTTGGAAATCTGTTTTGACTCCGAACAAAAGTAGACAATATGGATGTCGTTAGTTTTATCTTGATGCATATATTTCATATTTGATATTTTTAGTGGATTTTGAGATTATTCGTGAAAAGTAAGGTCATAGATTCAAGTGTAGCAAACCAGTTTCGACTTTTGAGGTAGGTTATGGCTTAACTCTTTCAGACTGGGCTGGATAGTAAATAATGATAAAAAAAGCATATTAAAAGTGGAAACTAATCATGAAAATGGCAATTTATGTGTTGTGCCCGTGTGGGGCCTATATGTGATGTAATTGTCGGACTTGAGTTATTATGTGATATGTGTGACCGTGTGGGGTCCTATGTGATATTGATAGCCTTAAATACATGTGAATAATTGTATTGTGTTGTTAAAATGCTTAATGTGGTACCATTGCTATATTGTGATTATATTCATACTTTATTGGGATATGGTATATGTAGAAATTCATGGATAAAACGAAAATAATGAATGAATATTGGCTCATGTGGTTGTGGAAATATATCATTGTAGTTGACTGTGGAAATATATCATGTGGTTGGTTGTGGAAATAGTCATTGTTATTGGTTGTGAGCATTACATCTTCATATCATACTCATTCATGAAACATTGGTACCACTGTGGCAACATCTGAGAAACACTGGAAAACACCTTTTAAAAAAATATTATAACACCTTATAAAACCCTTTCCGAGAGATGTGCCAAAAAGGAGATATGAGATATGTGGATTGTATATGGGTTGACGAACCCCCCAAGGGTCCTACATCGGGATACTTTAGCTCCATAGGTGTAGACGAGGATTGTACGACGATCCCAGAGGTTGTGCGACGACCTCATACATTATCATCATCATCATCATCATCATATACATTCCACTTACTTTATTGTGTTTATGTTGCGTTGTATTGCCTTATTGACTTGTCATCTATGTATTTGTCTTACCTTCCTTTACTTGTATATGATGATCTTGTATCTACATATTCTCTCTTATTCTATTTATATATGACATAATATTTATTTGTGTTCTATACCTTGGTGTGTTGTTGTAATATATGTGAGATATATTAGAACTGTTAGTGCAATCATTGTGGGATATTTTTTTATTGCAGGTGATGTTCCCTTAGTGTATATTTGGTATGCTTTATTTACTACTTTTCTTGGTCGGCCTATGATACCTATTGAGTACAAGTGGACCGTACTCATGCCTACTGCGCCCTTTCGGTGTAGGTCTTAGCTTGAGTGCGTCTCAACTTGATTGACTCGGGCAAATGTTAGAGCTTCCAAGGTAGCGGTTGGACATTCATGTGTCCAAAGTTCACCTTTATCTTTCTATAGTTGTTATGTCCTTATTAGTATTCGGAGACAGTTATTATTCCTTTGTGGTTATTTTTCTGATGCATTTAACTCTTGGATTGTATTAGTAGTTCTTACACTATTGACACCTGGTTTTGGGAATGATTGATATTTTGGATAAGTTCTTTCTGTATTTATATGATTACTTATATGGTTAGGCTTTGTTCTAGAAACCTTACCTTGGGATATTTGTGTCTTTTCCACTTTTTGTATCAGTTTGGGTGATTGACTTACTTGTCAAGGTATGCCGCGACAAGTGCCATCATGACCCTTATTTTTGGGTCGTGACAAATTGGTGTCAGACCATCCAGGTTTTATTAGTCTCAACGGTGTAAGAATGGGATGTCTAATAGAGTCTCTCGGATTGGTACGTAGACGTTTGTATCTATCTTCGAGAGGTTATAGAACGTCTTTAGGAAACTTCTCTCATTTCATTCTTTATCGTGCGATGTTTTTTCATACCTTGTGTTCCGAGTTATGTTTCACTCTTTCTACGTGAATAGAGTTGCTTATACCTCATATCAATTGAGAGATGTTGTAAGAAATTAGTGGATATCATTTGTCGGTTGTAGGCTTATTGATGCTCCTGAGTTGACTTTAGATCAGTTTATTTATGCCTTTCTGGAGAGATTTATGCCTTTCAGTTTGAGAGATCATATGCGGGATGAGTTTGATCGTTTAGAGCATGGCTCCATGATAGTTTTTTTTAGTATAAGGCATGTTTCCATACCCTATCCAAATATTCCTAAGATGGCATTTCCACTGGTTTGAGAAGATTCAAAAGCTCGTGAAGGATTTAGAAATTTCTCTTTAGTTGGCTATATCTAAGATAATTATGCTTAGAGCTCCTCTTTAGAGTATTGTGGATCATGGTAAGATGACAGAGGGTATTATTAGTGCATCTCAGGGAGGTGCTAAAAGGGTACATCATTTTGGTGAGTTCAGGAGTCAGACCTATCAAGAAAAGATTTTAGAAGGTCTCATGGATACCATGGTAGGCCAGTGCAGGTGATTCAGCTGGTGGATCTTCTAATTTAGCAGTTTAGGGTAGCCATTTGGGCTTAGTTGTACTTTCTCTTATTAAGACTGGTCATAGAGGTTTCTATGAGTGTGATAAAATTGTCCATATCGTGAAGGATTGTTCTCATCGTGTGTTTAGAGATACTCATATTTCATCTGTAAGGGGTAGGGGTGCTACCAGAGATGCAAGGGGTAGAGGTAGTGGACCTCGTGGAAATGGCCGTGGGGCCACTCAGGCAGTTAGTGGTCATGGGTCTACCCAGGTAGCTGGTTATCATGGTTAGTGTTATGCTATACCATCCAGACCAGAGGCAGAGGCTTTTAATGTTGTGATTACAGGTATATTCATCGTTTGTTTCAGACCTACATCTGTATTGTTTGATTATGTGTCTGTATATTTTACTTTAGGTTTTTATTCTGTTAGTGAGCCTCCTGTCATGCCTATTTGTGTATCCACCCCAGTAGGTGATTCTTTAGTGGTAGATCAGGCTCATCAATCTTGTGTTGTGACTTTTGTCGGGCATGAGACTTTGATAGACTTGTTTGTGTTAGATATGATCGATTTTGATATTATTTTAGGTAGGGATTGGTTGTCTCCTTATCATATTGTCTTAGATTGTTTTTCCAAGACCATAACTTTATCTTTGCTGGGTGTGCTAAGGATAGCTTGAAAGGGTGCACTTCATTCGGGTCCTAAGAGGATTATATCTTTGATGTGTGATCTAATGCTAACATATTTGAGTCTTTTAACTAAGAATAATTGCAAAGTCTTAAGCAACTTTTGTCATTTTTGATTGGTTTATGTTTGATTTTGCAATTTGAGCTGATATAATAGAGAACTAACAAGAATGGGAGCAAAGAAGTTGAAATCTGAAGAAAGGGGTAGCTAACAACATTAGTGATAAGTCATCAACCTGGTGATAAGTTATCAAGTTCGTCGTCAGCAGTAAATAGAGAATTGGCCTAAGTTGAAAGATGTGATGACATTTTGTGATAAGTCGTCAAGGGTCTGATAAGCTGTCAAGAATGTCGCCAGCCTGAGGTAGCACAGAAGAACTGAAGCAGAGCTTTGACGACATTTTGTGATAGGCTGTCACGGAGCTGATAAGTTGTCAAGTTTGTTGTCAGCCTTAAACAGAAAGAGCCAAAACTAAAGAAGGAGCTGATGACATTTGTGATAAGTCGTCAGCCTCCTAATAGGCTATCACAAATGTCGTCACCTAATCCGAGGGATTTCTGAATTCTATTATTTTGTTTCCATAATTAGGGTGGACTATTTAAAGTCTTGTTTAGGATTTTCTTAGGAGTCGGCACATTGAGTTTTGACAATACTTTTGATATTTTCTATCTAATTTCTTGGCTTGAAAAAGAAAATATTTGGGATTTCCTTTGTGATCTAATCTGTGATTCACTAGTTATTATTGATCTTGTGGTAAGTTTATCTTTCAAAGCATGAATTTATCTAGTTGCTTTGTTTATTACGTCATGAGCGGTTAAATTCCTTTAACCAGAATTATGGGATCTTGGGTTAGGTCTTGATAAGGGCTGAGTGATCAAGATTTGAAAGGTGGTAGGACTTCTTAATAATTTTGAGGTTTTAATTAACGTCTGTTGGTTGCAAACAATAGATAAAACCTACT
Source organism: Capsicum baccatum var. pendulum (assembly GCA_030864225.1). Classification (NCBI taxonomy): domain Eukaryota; kingdom Viridiplantae; phylum Streptophyta; class Magnoliopsida; order Solanales; family Solanaceae; genus Capsicum; species Capsicum baccatum. Next base: position 188,156,926 of record CM061554.1, read on the forward strand.
TTGACTTGCTTGAGAAAGAAATCAAATATAGTAGGAAGTGAATTATCAATAGGGACTTGGAAATACTCCATTTAATAATCAGCGTTGTAACAAGGTTGGTTAACCTGAGGTCTGGGCTGTGAATATAAATTCCCTAAGTCCGAGAGGATTAGGTAATTAAATACTTAAGTAGGTCAAGAGACATTTAAGCATAACTTCGATAAAGATAACTTGTTGCCTTACCTACCGTGAGAATCCTGAACCACTAGTAGCATCTGTCAAGTACCAAAATCCCTAGTGAACATAATTCTGGTTTTTCATAAACTCTTGATTATGAACACTTAAATTAAAGTAACCAAAAATTTAGTGGCTAATCTCCAAAACCCCCATTTTATCTTTTTGTATCATCTGTTTGAATTCAACTTGTAGCTATAGTCTCAAATTAGCTTAATCGTCACTCACATTATTCCCTGTGGATTCGATCCCGACTTCAAAAGCTAGGTAAATATATTGACGACGACTGCCTTGCACTAAATTGAAGTGTAAGTTGAGCATTATCAATCTTATGTTCAAGATCCTAAATTGGTTGAGAGGGGATGTTTATCTTACTTGGCCCGTATTTGTGACACCAGTGTTATTTCATCTTCTTCTTTAGATTCTGTTCGTATTGTCTATGAGTTTATAGATGTGTTCCCTACGAACTTGCCTGGTATGCCTCCAGATCGAGATATTGATTTTGCCATTGATGTTAAGCCGGGCACTAAGCCCATTTCTATCCTTCCTTACAGGATAGCCCCAGCAGAGTTGAAGGAATTGAAGGATCAGTTGCAGGAGTTATTGGATAAGGGATTTATCCGATCTAGTATTTCACCTTGGGGTGCACCTGTCTTGTTTTTAAAGAAAAAGAATGGGTCTATGCGGATGTGCATTGACTATCAGCAGTTGAATAAGGTGACGGTTAAGAATAAGTATCCTCTTCCTCGCATTGATGATTTATTTGATCAGCTCTAGGGTGTTGTGGTGTTTTTGAAGATTGATTTGAGGTCTTGTTATCACTAGTTGAGGTTAGAGCTTCGAATATTTCGAAAACTGTTTTTCGGACTCGATATGGTCATTATGAGTTCTTGGTCATGTCCTTTGGGTTGACCAAGGCCCCCGCCGCATTCATGGAGTTGATGAACCGAGTGTTTCGACCATATCTTGACTCCTTTGATATTGTATTTATAGATGATATCTTAGTTTATTCCAAGAGTGAGTTTGACCATGAGGAGCATTTGCGAATTTTGCTTCAGAGATTGAGGGATGAGAAGTTGTATGCTAAGTTCTCTAAGTGTGAGTTTTGGTTGGAGTATGTTTCTTTCTTGGGTCATGTGGTGACTGAATAAGGTATTATGGTTGATCCAGCTAAGGGTGCAATGGTTCGTGATTGGGCTAAACCTACTTTGCCCACCGAGATTCAAAGTTTTATTGGCTTAACCAAGTATTATCGGTGTTTTATTAAGGGTTTTTCATCCATTGCAGCTCTATCGACCAAGTTAACTTAGAAGGAGATTCCCTTCCAGTGGTCTGATGCTTATAAGGCAAACTTTCAAAAGCTCAAGGATTTGTTGACTTCAGCTCCTTTATTGGCTTTGCCCTAGGAGAGCATGGGATTTATTATCTTTTGTGATACTTTAGATGTTGGGTTAGGTGTTGTGTTGATGCAGGAGGACAAGGTAATTATGTATATGTCTCGTCAAGATTGGAGCCTCATGAGAGAAATTATCCTACCCATGATTTGAAGTTGTGCTAAGTTGTGTTTAACTTGAAGTTATGGAGGCACTACTTGTATGGAGTCCGTTGTGAGATCTTCTCAGATCATTGTAGCTTTCAGTACTTCCTTACCAGCAAGATCTTCATATGAGGTAGCACCATTGTCTTGAGTTGCTTAAGGATTATGAATTAACTATCCTCTACTATTCAGGCAAGGCTAATATGGTTACGGATGCCTTGAGCTGAAAGTAGATTAGCATGGGTAGCTTGGCATATCTTATGACCCAGGAGAGGCTTTTGGCCTTAGAGATTCAGTTTTTAGCTAACCAGATGGTTAGACTTGATATTTCGACACTAGGGCATGTTTTGGCATTTGTGAAGGCTAGATCTTCTTTGATGGAGTAGATTCAAGCTCATCAGTTTGACGATGTTGGATTGAGGTTGATTTGCAATAAGATGTTGAGTGTAGAGTCTAAGAAAGCCTCACTTGATTCATATAGAGTTTTAAGGATTGGGGGCTGAGTTTGTATGCCGAGAGTGATGATTGGATTAGGTTGATCTTGGAGGAAGCCCATTATTCCAGATATTCTATCCATCCAGGTGTGACTAAGACGTATCGTGATTTGAGGCAGCACTACTGGTGGGGTGGTATAAGGCGAGATATAGCGGATTTTATATCTCATTACCTTTATTGCCAGCAGGTAAAATTCGAGCATATGAGACCTGGTGGGTTGCTTCAGAGGTTACCCATTCCCAAGTGGAAGTGGGAACGAATTACTATAGACTTCGTGACTGGGTTGCCTCATACTTCTCGTAGTTTTGATAGTGTTTGGGTCATCATGGATCGATTGATCAAGTCAGCTTATTTTATTCTGATTTAGGTCTCATTCAGTGCTGAGAGGTTAGCCCCTATCGTTATTTGTGAGATTGTGCTTCTTCATGGTGTATCGGTGTCCATTATTTCAGATCGAAGTTCTATGTTCACATCTCACTTTTGGAAGACATTTCAGGATGAGTTGGGTACTTGGGTTGATCTTAGCATAGCATTTCACCCCTGACTGACTACTACTCAGGTTTTAGAAGATATGCTCCGTGCGTGCATGATGGATTTTGGTGGCCAGTGGGAGAAGTATTTGGCTTTAGCAAAGTTTTCATATAGTAATATCTACCATTCCAGTGTTGATATGACTTCTTTTGAGGCATTGTATGATAGGCATTGTTACTCCCTAGTGGGTTGGTTTAATGTTTTAGAGGTAATACCTCGAGGTACGTACTTACTTCGTGAGTCTTTGCTAGTTCGAGTCTTTCAGGATAGACTTAGAGCGGCTCAGAGTATGCAGAAGTGCTATGTTGATCATAGACTTTGTGCCTTGAAATTTGATGTTGGTGATCATGTTTTCCTTCGAGTTTTACCCATGAAGGGTGTGATGAGGTTTGGGAAGAGAGGCAAGCTTAGCCCCAGGTATATTGGTCCATTTGAGATTCTTCGAACTGTTGGTGATGTGGCTTATGAGTTGGCTTTGCCCCTTGATCTATCAGTTGTTCATCAAGGTTTCATGTTTTTATATTTCTTTGCTATATTCTTGATGAGTCTCATGCCATTCGTTGGGAGTCAGTTCAGTTAGATGAGCGGTTGTTTTTTGTTGAGGAGCTAGTTTCCATTTTGGCTTGGGATGTCAGGCAGTTGCGCTCTAGAGTGATCCTTATAGTTCAGGTCCAGTGGAAACATCGACCTGTAGATGAGGCTATTCCTTGGTTCAGGTATTTCCTTGCCTTAGTTCGAGGATGAACTAGATTTTAGTGGTGGATGATGTAACGACCTAAAAATTTGATAAAATATGTAAAATTTGTGATTTTATATAATTTTACTATTTTTTCCTCCCCATAGTTGCATTATGATATTTCTGGGGTGTGGGAGTGATTGGCATAATTTTCGATGCATTTTGGTATCATTTATGCAATATTGTGGTTTTTTATGGCTTCGAGAGCCTTATTTTGGACTTATGTGGATATATTTTGATCCGTATGATAGATGTCCGAACGGACTGCACCAACAGCTCCGGAATATCAATTTTAGGCTAGGTAGATGTATCGTTCGGATTCTCGTGCACCAGAGCTCATTTCGACCTATTGGTCGGAAAATTGAAAAATTACAAATATGGGTGTGGGACCCACATTTGATCAAAACGACCTGGAATGGAAAATCTGACTTCGCTAGCAGATCCAGAATGTCGATTTTAGGGTGTTAGCATATTTGGTAAGATTTTACAGCTTTTAAATCTCATTTCGTCCCTTGGTTTGGAAAATTATAATTTCGGGTTTCAGGGGTCAACTTTGTGAAAACGATATTTTTTTGAACCTCTGATATCGCCATCGCGTCCGAAACATCAAATGTAGTGTGGTTGCATAGTTCGTTTGCATAAATCAGACTCCGAACGAATCTTAGGCACTCCGTCGAAATCCATTTTAACTTGAGGAAAAAAGAATTGCACAGCTATTGAAGAAAATCTGCAATAAATAGCAGAGTTTTCACCCTCTTTGGCTCGTTTTGCTCATTTTTCTTCTTGCCTCTTGGGTGTTAAACCCCTAGGAGTTAAACCCTAAATAGTTTGGGAGCTTAAAGGTGAAGTTTGTGGGAGTTTGGGAAGCTAAATTAACATTCATTTCTTAGTTTTATTACGGATTTAAAGTAAGAATTCATCCCTTTTCTTAGTAATCTCTTGATAAATTCCTCAAAACTTCAAAAATCTTAGGGCATGATTTTAAACCAAAATTTCACTCTTTTTACTTGAATAATATTTTTATCTCATAATTACTAGTTTTTCATCAATTTAACCTTCAAAACAACTTTGATTCTTTATTTTAACCCGAATTTCAAAGATTTTATCCGGTAAAGCTCAAAAATAGTTTTTCTTCGATTTGAACCCCATTTTTGACTCAATTTAACTTGGATTTTCAACAGTAGGTTCCTAAAAATATGGGAAACATATTTTTGAAGTAAAGTTTTGATTTTGCCCTTTTCTTTTGAAAACCCATTTCGCGGGTTCAAGTGTAGCAGATCGATTTCAACTTTCGAGGTAGGTTATGTCTTAACTCTTTTACACTGAGTTGGGTAGTAAATGATGATACAAAATGCATGTTAAGGGTGGAAAATAATCATGAAAATGGTAATTTATGTGATTTGCCCGTGTGGGGGCCTATATGTGATGTAATTATCGAAATTGAGTTATTATGTGATATGGTGATCGTGTGGGGTCCTATGTGATATTGATAACCTTAAATATATATGAATAATTGTATTGTGTTATTAAAATGCTTAATGTGATACCATTGGTGTATTGTGATTATATTCATACTTTATTGGCATATGGGACATGTGAAAATTTATGGATGAAACGAAAATAATGAGTGAATATTGGCTCATGTGGTTGTAAAAATGTATCATTGTGGTTGACTGTGGAAATATATCATGTGGTTGGTTGTGAAAATAGTCATTGTGATTGATTGTGTGTATTACATCTTCATATCATACTCACTCATGAAACATTGGTACCACCGTGGCAACATCTGAGAAACACTGGCAACACCTTTTAAAAAAATATTGTAACACCTTATAAAACCCTTTTCGAGAGATGTGCCGGAAAGGAGATATGAGATTTATGGATTGTATATGGGTTGACGAACCCCTCATGGGTCCTACATCGGGAAGCTTTAGCCGTAGGTGTATACGGGGATTGTGCGAAGATCTCAGAGGTTGTGCGACAAGCTAGTGCATTATCATCATCATCATCATCATCATCATATACATTGCACTTACTTTATTGTGTTTATGTTGTATTGTATTGCCTTATTGACTTGTCATCTATGTATTTGTCTTACCTTCCTTTACTTGTAGTTGATGATCTTGTATCTACATGTTCTCTCTTGTTCTATTTATATGTGACATAATGTATTCTTTTGTTCTATACCTTGGTGTGTTTTTGTAATATATGTGAGATATATTAGAACTGTTAGTGCAAGCGGTGTGGGCTATCGTTGTGGGACATTTTCTGATTGCAGGTGACGTGCCCTTAGTGTATATTTTCTATGCTTTATTTACTACTTTGCTTGGTCGGCCTATGATACCTACTGAGTATAAGTGGACCATACTCATGCCTACTGCGCCCTTTCGGTGCAGGTCTTATCTCGAGTGTGCCTCAACTTTATTGACTCGGGCGATTGTTGGAGCTTCCAAGGTAGCGGTTGGACATTCGTGCGTCCGAAGTTCACCTCTATATTTCTATAGTTTTTATGTCTTTATTAGTATTCGGAGACAGTTATTATTCCTTTGTGGTTATTTTTTTTATACATTTGACTCTTGGATTGTATTAGCAGTTCTTACACTATTGACAACTGGTTTTGGGCATGATTGGTATTTTGGATAAGTTCTTTCCGCATTGTTATGATTACTTATATGGTTCGGCTTCGTTCTAGAAGCCTTACCTTGTGATATTTTTGTCTTTTCCTCTTTTCGTATCAGTTTGGGTAATAGGCTTACTTGTCAAGGTACGCCGCGACAAGTGCCATCATGACCCTCGTTTTTGGATCGTTGACATATATTTTGAGTAACTCCTAATTGCTATTGGCTTGGGAAACCTTTTGTTCTATTAGATTTGGAAAAGGAATATATTATTTTTATAGGATTGGGAGAACCTTTTCCTTATAGGTTTGGGACTACTTGGTATTTATACATTGGGGATGTAGTTGAAAATTTTAAAGCATTGTACACTTCTTTTCTTTCATTGTGGAATGATCTCTCTACTTTTTCTTGGAGAATTAGGCCTAACCGAACCTCATCAAATCATTGTGTTGTTTCTCTTCTCAATTTTCTTTGTTTATGATTGTGTGCTAGTTAACACACAATATTCTCTCAACATTATTTTTCCTGTACTTCTATATTTATTTTTTTGTTTCTCTCTTCTCAGTCGATGTATAACTTCTTAGTCTCATCTTTGTGGATCTAGAGATGGCGTTCTTCTCAAACATTGTCATTTGTAAATTACCTTTTTTCCTTTCCTTAATAGCAATAATAAATCTCTCTCCTACTTTATGTTGTAAATAGTTATTTGCAAACCTATTGCTCTCCATTAGTATTCTTGGTTTAGTATTTAAACTTCTGGTGTTATTTCATTCAAAATGTTGATAGGTTTTATGTATCTCTTAGAAGTTAGTATCATGTACTTTCTAATCGGACATGTTGAAGTTTATTTATTTGATACTTAGCTAGAGCTTATCAACTGACTAATCCTACTGGAAAAATCATTGTTGCTTGAGGGAAAGAGTGAAATTATTATTTAACATCCAATCTAGTACTTAGTTTCTTGCTTATGTATACATTTGCCAGTTCATGTTTCAAATATATATATATATATATATATTATGTCATACGAAGTTGGTAACTCTTGAGCTAAATTTCAAACATTTCAGAATTTAGATATCTATATTTAAAGTCGAACTTATGTTAATTGCAAATATATTTATTTTAATTTAGAATATACACATTTGAATTTATGCTTTGACTAGAAACAAAGTCAGAAATCATAGAAAAAAATACAAAATAATTACTATCTTGTCACACCTAGAATTTGAACATAGCCTAATGCAATTTCCAAACCCCATTTGCCATCGAACTAGAATATTCCCATGTATCAAGAGAATACAACAATTGATATATGATTAAAAAATATGCTTTACAATTTTGTAACCAAAAGGGATTCCATTTGTCACAAGCTAGCTACAACTATGATTTTGAAAATTTAAACTTCAAACTTGTAGGTCTAACAATTATTTTGAAGTGATTAATACTTATAAAAAAAATTATGAACTTTGATTATGTCTTAAATAGCAATCCTAAAATTCTCTATTTGCGTGCTTCGACTTAAAATTCTGGTAAGATCTTTAGGGAGTAGTTTGACTTGAAACAAATTATACATGAATTGTAATATAGGAATCACTAATGCAAAGATGGTGTTAATCAAAGCATGTTCTCATTAATACCCTTGATCTTTTGTAACAAAAAAATTCTTCCTACCAACTTATTTCTTCTCATCTCCGTCGTCATTCCTCACAAACAAGGATAATCTTAGAAATTCCTCTTTGATAAATTAATTGATACTCTTTGATATATAAATTGATTTCTACTTGTTGGGCCTTAGTCATCTAAAGTAAAAGGGGAAAAAAGGATCTCATTATAATTAAAAAGGAATCAGTGTGCTGGTTTCTTTTCCGAGGAAGTCTTTTTAGGAGAAAAGGATCTCATTATAATTAAGGCAATTATCGAACTCTTTTTAGGAGTGTATATTGAAAGTAGGGGTGTCAAACCAATTCTGTTTTTGTCCATATACCAATTTCAGAAATTTGTTGGCTGCAAAATGCAATGTAACGAAATTGAGGTCGTGCGAGTGTCTAATTGTCAGATTTGATGTTTAAAAAAACTGAGAGGATCCATTGTTTTGGTATTGAATTCTGAATCTCAAATTCTTTGTTTGAGAAAATGAAAAAAAGTTTACATGAGAAAAGAAAGAGGGTTGCAAACGGACCTTTAAATTTTTCTAACTATACATGGTTTCAATCAAAGATGAATGTATATTGACATGTACAGGGGCGGCTCAACCAGTATGATGGTCTAAAGCAAAACTTCAATGAGAGGCTTTATGATTTTATTCGAAAAAAACAAAAAGAATCATATATATAATATCTTGAAGTCTTTTTTTTAGTTTTTCTATATACAAAGTTGTTATAATCCTCATGCCATCAATATCATACACCTATTGAAATAGATTTTGAAAAAATATGCTATTCATAAATTTTTCAAAAGCAAATTAATCTATATGAATTGTGTAAATACTATTAGATCATAATTATTTATTGTAGAAGGTACATATCTTGTTTTCGAGATTTCAAATCTCTTTGAAGAGGTTGACCTATAAAAAAAAATTACATTGACGAATGATGATGTGGAATAATTTAAAATACTTTGTCAGACCCAATTGATGTGACACTTTTTATTTTTCAAGATTCAAACTTTTTAACTTTTGATTCTATGGTTATATATAGAATCATTAAAATTTCGAATAAAATTTATATATTTTGAAAAAAATAACTTATTTGACTCTTGGAATTCAAACACTATCACATATATTGAGACAAAAAATATAATATACACACATATTATGAAATCACTTGTATTGAGACAAAAATATATAATATATACACATATTATAAAATTTTGAGGCCCCTCAAATCAGGGGCCTAAAGCAGCAGCTTTAGCTACTTCATGCTTCAGCCGCCCCTGGACATGTACTACCAAATTATTTACTTGAGGTGATCTATTAGTTTTGAATACTAAAATGTGTCTTTTTCTAAAAAAAAAAAAACGTACAGAAATCCCACAAATTTATCTCTAGTTACTCTCTATGCTTACTTTTTGCTAAATTACAAATAATTTCTTGTTTTGTAATTTTTGAATACATAATTAGCATCCGGATACATAATTTTGAACTTAAGAATGTAACAGATAATTACTTCATTATTATTCGGATACATAATTACCATCCAAATACATAACTTTGAAGTTGAGATACATAATTTGATTACTGAGATACATCTATTTTTTAAACTATTTAGCCGAGATTCATAATACATTAACTAAACGAAAGGGAGATACATAACTAAAATTATGTATCCGAAAATATATGGGTTTGTGGATGTATCCGTCTATTTAAAAAAAATATTTAGATAACTAATAAAAAGAATAGGGATTAGTTATTTCAAAAACACAAGCAGGTTTCATTCCTAGTAGACGGGTGGTAGACAATGTGATTCTTTCTCATGAGTTAGTGAAGGCCTACTCGAGGAAACATTTATCACCTAGATGTGTTATGAAAGTTGATATCCAAAAGGCATATGATACTGTGGATTGGAAGTTTCTTAATCAAGTAATGAAGGGTTTAGGGATTCCTATCAGATTCGTGAATTGGATAATGGAGTGTGTGTCAACAGTTAATTATGCTATTGTGGTAAATGGAGAATACACAAAGCCTTTTGATGCATCTAGAGGCTTAATACAAGGAGACCCTATGTCTCCTTTCCTTTTTTTCTATCGTGATGGAATATCTAAGCCAAAACTTGGTGGCTCTAAAGCAAAATAATCAATACAAATATCATCCAATGTGCTCGAAACTTGGCATTACACACTTAAGCTTTGCGGACGACCTCCTCTTATTTTCAAGAGGTGATTTTATTTTGATATCTTTGTTACATGAAAAGTTTAGTCTTTTTTCAGTTGCATCTGGATTGCAGGTCAACTTATCCAAAAGTTCAATATATTTTGGTGGCGTATACCCTCTTACTAATCAGCAAATACAACAGATTTTGGGATATAGTCAAGGTGTGTTTCATTTTACTTATCTGGGCATTCCTTTGGCAACCAAAAAACTAAGTCTTTTGCAGTGGCAACCTTTAGTGGACAAAGTGGTAGCAAGAATTACCTCTTAGCCAGCAAAAAAGTTGTCATATGCAGGTAGGGTACAACTAGTGCAGATAGTGATTTTGGGAATCCAATCTTATTGGGCTCATATGTTCATTATTCTTGCAAGAGTATTGAAGATAATAGAGGCACATTGCAGAAGTTATGTATGGTTCGGAGTGAGTACCATCACCAAAAAGGTGTTAGTTTCATGGGATAGGGTTTGTTCACCTAAAGCTGCGGGAGGATTTAATATAATAAAGATGAAAATATGAAACAAGGTTGCTATTGCGAAGATGTGTTGGGAGTTGTCTGGTAAAAAAAATAAACTATGGATCTGATGGATCCACAGTTACTACATTAAGGATTGTAATCTTGAAACTGTGCTAATTCCCCTACAAGATTGTTGGATGGTGAAGAAAGTATTTCATGCCAAATCACATATGTCACATGTTCAATATCCTGGATCTACAGGTAGTATCATAAAGGAGATTTATAAGAAATTACTTAAAGATTTCCCCAAAGTCTCATGAAAAAGTGTAATGTATCACAATCAATCTATACCCAAGGCTATGTTTACAATGTGGCTTCAACTACTAGATCGTTTACACATTGTAAATTGACTTCGCAAATGGGGAATTCAAGTTGATGATAGGAGTACTCTATGTAAAAGAGATTTGGAGAATAGAATCACTTGTTTGGGAAGTTTGAATTTTCAAAACAAGTTTGGTCCAGGCTGTTGTGTTGGACTCATGTTTTCCAACCCAACAACATGACTTGGCCTTCATTGACTCAATGGATCATCCAAAAAATCAAAGGCAGAAGTCATATGTCACAGAAGATGAAACTTTTATATGTTGAATTTATATGTACAATCTAGATTGAGAGGAACATCCATATTTTTAAAAAGAATGAACAATCTGTGGAAGCACTGGCAAGGCAAATAGCTTATATAAGTATCTGCAGAGCCTTGTGTTAGAAGATTACTTGACCAATGTCAATACTAGTAGAATGAGAAGAGGAGAATAGATAGGGTAAATTTTAGTAGGAGAGTCTGTGAGTTGGGTTAGTTCTCGGCAGATTATTTTTCGTTGAGATTGGGCAGGTTGTGTTTACTTGCTTTGCTCTGTAAATATCTTACTTGGTGATTAATAAAATTGCTTACTTACCAAAAAAAAAAGAATAGAAATTTTATGTAGTTTAGTAAAGATAAGCTGTGGTATTATGTAATTTTTCTAATAAATAACACAATATCTAGAGAAAAAAAATTAAAAAAAAAATCTAAAGTATGAACTAGATAGAATAAAGAAATAAGTGATTAGTGAAAAATTAACTTCTAAGATATCATTATAAATATAAAGCTGTCTAATCACGTATGTTGCTCCTAACTTAGCTTGTTGAAATTCTAAATTCTCTCTCTTTCTTTGTTAAACTTCAATATGAGAGTCCCTTTCATTGAACTTTATTGGGATGATGAATGGAGAGACTGATGATGATGAACAGACGTGAAGTTGGTAGAATAAAACAAACTAGTGCAGTGAGTTTTTTCCTTTTTACTGCAGTGAGTTATGGATGTGAAAATGGAGGAAAGATGACAACATCGTAAATCATTGCATGTTACGTGTATCATTATATTATTATAATTATATATGAGGGAGGATATCAAATTTTGATAGTCCTCACAAATTTTTTTCACTCATTTATGTTGCTCCGTGGGGCTTTTTCTTTTGTCTTTTTTATTTTTCTTTTACAATCATTTCTTTCTTTTGTCTTTTCCTTAATTTATTTGGCACTCAATTCTTTTTCTTTCAAGTTTATTTTTACATAAATATTTATGATTGGTGTATTTTGAGTTTTTCATATTGTACTCCTTTCATTTTAATTAAAAGTTTTGAATTTTGTGATTTTAAATTAAAGATGTATTCCTTCTATCTCATATTAGTTGTCCACTTTCTTCATCACATAATAATCATAAATAAGAAGAGTAGTTTCTTCAAAAAGAATTTCAACTGTAAGAGTAAATAGAAAAATTAATTAATTCTCTTTTATTTTGCAAATTAACAAATAATTTGGGTTATTATTATTGATAATGTGGACAACTAACATGAGATGAATGGAGTGTGTAATTTTTAAATCTTGTGGTCTTAGCCTTGTCATGAAGAATGTTAAAATTTTAAAAAAAAATATTAAATATAGAAAAAGCCTTTTTGGGGACATATCAAAAAAGAAGTAAGACATATAATTGAAAGAGTAACAAATTTTTATTAATTCTTTTTATCTCTTTACTTTCTCTCATTTATATTATATTTTATTTTTAATGTTTATACTTAATTTGTAATGAATATATTTTATATAATGATGATAGTCTTAATAAATTTTTGTAAATCAAAATTAAGACAACTAAATTTTTACATAACAAAAAACTTGTAGTAAATTGGTACTATTTAATTAAGGTAACGTAATGAAGATTACTTTTTATTTATGGAGGAAAATAACTTTGTACGGAGTATGTCAAAACTAAAAATACTATAACTATGAATAAAAAAGACAATAAAATTACTCTTTATATTTTTTTTGTTATAATTTTTTGGCAAATTTAGTAATGATGAAAATTTATGAATGATTCATTTTGATGTGTCATTAGGTTTTATTAATTATGCAGTAAAAGAAAATAATGAAGGGGAGCCTTGGAGTAACTGGTAAAGTTGGCAAGGAGATTTCAAGCCTTAAAAATAGCCTCTGGCAGACCTTGCAAGGTAAGGTTGCGTACAATACAACCTTGTGGTGGGGCCCTTCCCCGAACACCGCGCATAGCGATGGTGCACCTGGCTGCCCCTTTTTGCAGTAAAAGAATATAATACAAATCAAATTTTTTTAATTAAAACATTATTAATTTTATAGTTAGAGTTTGGGTCCGGGCTTAGCAGAGGCTATGGATAACTAGTATATTATATATACACAGATATTACATATACACGAAATACAAAAGACTTGTGATATATCGTTGTATGTTGTGTTAATGTATAAGTTATCTTATGTTACGATATCGTTATACGCATAGTGATATACATATGGGACACAAGTGATACACATTGTGCGTGTTTGATTCATGTTTGTCGGACGTATTTCAAATTTGTATAATGTTTAGTACACGAATGTAGTATGACAACTCGTACATATTTGTATAACAGCTTATGTACAATATATTTTGAAAAAGAATTCTTGCTAGTTTTCGAAAACTAAATAATCTTGTTATAATCTGTAATTACGAGCATTAATAGTGCAGAAAAATCATTTAAGGCTAAGGGGCAATATTGAAGATATTGGCATTAACATTCCTGATCTCATGAACAATATCTTCTCTATCAAGGTAATGTACAGGAAAATGAGAGGGACTTTTACTAACGTACAATGGGGCCACCTAAGTGGATATTCAATCTTGTGACGGCTATACATGAAAATTACACACTAAGGACTCTGGTTGGTAGGATGCAATAGTCTTGAATTAAATTTTTGTCGAGTTAATATAGTATTTGGTTGTCTAATTTAAATTTAATCTCATCTAATACATGAATAACTAATACATCATAGAATGTATTATTTTATACATAATAAGAAATCATGGAATTACTTATTCATAATTTAATGATACATGGATAAGAGAAGTAAATGACTTAACTACCCCTCAATTCCTTTTATTAAATTTCCCTTTTATTTCATTTTAAATCTATTCACGACAAATTTGGTTGTTATGTTACATTTAATTTGCCAATCACTTTTTACTTTGCCTATGTTAATCAAGTGCTTAAATATCATTTTCTCCCTTATGTTGGTCGATAGCTTAGAATGTGAACTATATTTATGTTATTATGTAATTGTTCAATTTACAGTTGGATTAATTTAAATAGAAAAGATTATTGTCAAATAAATATATAATTTGAAAATCTAAAAATATATTATCAATAGTCTGTGTTGTTCTTACATAGTGTAATTTACATTTTTTAAAAATTATTTCTATATAATATGATCAAATAGGCTCAAATTTTTTTTAAATAAAAATAAATGATCGACTAAACAGAGTGACAATTGTTTATTACTCATATTTTAGCTTTTCTATAAGATACCGCAAAAGGTGAGCAATTTGACTAGTTGAATGAAGTAAAACATCCCTTAAGGATATATTGAAAAGAAGAAAATTTTGTAAAGTTTTGAACTCAAATACAATACATAATATATCTTGTTTTTAATACGACAAATCAAACACGTGATAAAAGATAATTACAATACTATAATCTCTGCGCTGCATTGTTAATCCGTGGATAACTTCTCACCAAACGACTCCTAAGGATCCGCTTGCACACCAATGGGGTGTGATGTGGAGGATAAAAGGTTACTACTGTGTAATAGAAGTTGAGACGGTAAGCTGGCGGGAATTCAATTTTTGTTCAATTTATTTGTTGTTCCCGAAAGGTTATGAATGATTTACGAGAAGAGCGGTGGGAAAGTCGTGTGTTCGGAACAGGTTTTTGCTATGCAGTTAGTTTTTCACTTTCCCAACAAAAACTAATAGAAGGATGAATATTGCAACTTTTTTTTTGGTTTGGATTAAATAAGTGAATGTTGTTGTGCATTATTGGAGCAAATGGAAGTCATCTAGGTTTGGCTCATAATTCAGGCAAGTTTTTAGCTAAAACACAACCGTTGCTATCATTTTCTATACAAATAACTAAGGAATAATACTAAGTACCAAAGAAGAGAGCTCAGAAAGCACAATTGAGCTAGCAATGACCTGAACTTTATGACCAAAAATAAACCTACAGTATAGCATTGGGGATCAACATAACAAACTGAAGCAGAACCAAAGAGAAAGCCAGTTAGTTCCTAACCAAAATAGCCAACAGAGCATAGACAAAACTGGGAGTCAACCAAAACACCACCATCTGGAAATTCTATTGTTGGTTACAACCGACACGAGGCATATTTGGCTCGTCATTATCATCCGTATCATAAGCCTCTTGCCTGCGTCGCTGCTGCTCCTTGCGTCTCATTTCTTCCTCCATGTTGACATCATGCATAGTGGTTTCCTCACACGTATCCAACTCCATATCAGATGAGCACTTCCCTGGTCTAGGTGGCAGAATAGCCTCAAGAGCGCGGCATTTCTCAGGCGAAAGAGAACCAGATTCAGGAAATTCCACATTAAAATGGACATAAAGCCGACCTTTGATGAATGGCCTCCCATACTGGGGCATTCCTTCATCATTTATTGCCTTATATTGATCTGCAAGAGACACCATATGATCAACAACACAACATACCCCATGAAGTGTAGTCCCAAAAAGTGGGGCCTGGTGAGGTAAAGTGTAAGCACACCTTACCACTACAGTAGAGGTAGAGAGGTTGTTTCCGATGAACCCTCGGCACAAGAAAAACAGTTCAAAGCAGTCCCCGAAAAACAAAAAGTAACGGAAGTACCAGAGACACCATAGGATCTCTATATATCAATCACATCTCACTTCACAAAGTAATTACGCACAAATTAAAGGACTCCTTACCAGGCTTTATAACTTCTCCTGGGTGAGATTTGATCAGAAGCTGCCTGCCATCAAGATGAGTCAGGACAAACTGAAAGCCACGGAGAGCTTCTGCCAAACTGAGATTGTGTTCCACGTAAAGATCGTCAGACTTACGCCTAAACTTTGAGTGATTCTTCTGCTGTAATACAAAGATAACATTGCCGGTGATGGTATCTGGCTGCATATAACCACAAAAACAACTATGAGAAACGAAATAACACCAACCAAAATAAAAGAAAAAATCACATACAACAAAAGAAAAGCAAATAGGACTGATGATATTGTATATTGGTGAGAACAATAATTTTTTTATAAATTTGAACAGATTAGACTTGGGAAGAACCCATTTTTGCTTATGAACATTGCCTAAAAACTATGAAGGCACAATTGAACATGTATTGGGGAATTGCAAAAGCTGAGCAGTTTACATAGCAAAAAACTCTTACAGCTTCATCAGCTTCCGCGTTGAAAACAATCTTCTGACCGTGTAACATCCCTTTCTCAACATTTACTTCCAATACTTTCTTTTCTGGTGTAATTTTGTTTCCCTTGCACTGAGGGCACCTATCCCGCTCACTTATATGTTCTCCTGTATCAACAAAGAAAGATTCATCGTTGCAACTAAATTTTTTTTCCTCTACATATAAGACTGAAAATTAGAATTAGAGGAAAATCTCATTACCTGATCCTCGGCACTCGGAACAAACATGTTGCATCTGTTGAATCATGCCTGGGGCTATCTGTCTTGTTGTAACACGCATTCCAGTACCTTGACATCCATAACATCTTCCAGAAGCTCCACTCTTTGAACCTTTCCTGATAATGCAAGTAAATCATATAAAAATCATAAATATGCACCAGCAAAGTTACAACAGATACATGCGAACATGTTAATACACAAGCAACCCAATAAAAAAATGGCCAATTAAGACGAGCTACACTAATAAATATGGATTGGTGTAAAGCCCCCTAATTTCTCATTCAGATATGGTTGAGGACATGGACCGATATGGCGAAAGAGGTGATTTTTGAGAAGAGGTAAATAAACAACAATTTCAATCCAGTTCTTTTTTCTGAACATTCTCACCTTTATTGTCATTCCTGCACCAAAAATGATGTTTCTCAAATATTTTAACCGGCAACTAAGAAAAAGTTTATACTCCCTCCTCCCAATTTAAATGTCGTATGATTGGACATAAAGCTAAAGAAATATGGGAAGACTTTGTATTGGTCCAAAATTATCCTTGAAAAGAGTACTCCTTTGTGGACTTTATGTCAAATAAGTGGGACCAAACATGGGTAATGCATCATTCTTTTTGGACCGACTAAAACGGAAATTGTATCATATAAATTGGGACAAAGGGAGTATTAAATTTCCCATTAAGATGCAGCAACCTCATAACCACGTGGCCACACCCACGCAATAAAGGAGAAGTGACACAAACCAGCAACACCAAATTCACCTCAGTTAACATTCGTGAAGATGATAGATATACTGCATACAAGGGAACTAATATCAAATCGTTATTGTAGATCCAACAAAACTTACCCATCAAGCCCCAGTCCGAGGAGCACAGAAATGGACACTAGCATGACAAAGACATGGACATTTTTTAATCCATAAAATTCAAAATTTTCAACACCGGAAAAACTAGCTCCAAGCCTTTCTCTGTCCCCGCAAGATGCTGTTAAAGCATCTAAAGAAGACGACAGAACCAAGAAAATAGAAATCCTGTTCTTAATATAATACATGTTTTTGTGTACAACAAATGACTAATTTTTTTTTTGAAACTACTAACTTTGTATATATTGATAGAAACTTAGGTTGTACTGAGGCCATATTTACAAGATAAATCCTATGATCCTCTGTCTATAATGAATCCAACACATCAATAATAGATACAAGATCATTACACCAAATCTGATTACACCAAAAACACAGAATCAAGATACAATTCAACTTGATCTGTTCTATGCTATTCTCTACATTCTCAAAGCACCTAACATTCCTCTCTTTCCAAATTGTCCACCATATGCTAGCTGGTATGATTCTCCATCTACTTCTGCTTTTAGCCTGAATCCCGGCTTCTTCCCAACTTTGAAGGGTCTCTGTAATCTTTCCGGGCATAGACCAAGACAAACCTTTGAGATTTAGGAATAGCCTCCATAATTTTTCTGTGATCTTGCGGTGGATCACAGTGAAGGAACAAATGCTTAACAGTTTTTGCCTGCTCTCCACAAAAAACACAGCTAGGACACAGTGTCATCCCCCTTTTCATCAGATTGTCTTTTGTAAGGACTACTTCCTTGGATAGAAGCCAAATAAAACAAGCTACTTTGTGAGGAATATTTACCTTCCACATAATTTTCCAAGGCCAGTCGACATATGCTTTGCCAACCTTTAAGGTTCTTTGTCACTACCCCGCCACCAAAGTTCATCTTCCCCTTCTTGTGTCCCTTTAAACCGGCCGATAGTGTTTGTGAGAAAATATAAGAGAAAAATATTATTGAATTATTGTAACTACATTGTTACATTGAGGCTCTATTTATAGACATTGCATTCCAATCTTTTTCCTAATAGGATACTACGTTACAATCCTTTTTCAAGTAGGATTCTATATGCTATTCCTATTCCTACTCATATTTTAACACTCCCCTCAAGCTGGTGCATAGAAGACATGTACCAAGCTTGTTATGGATGTAATTAACACGAGGATGAGTGAGTGATACGGGTCAAAGAGGCATCTTAGCACTCGAGGACATGAAAACGTGATGAAAGACCCGAGCTTGTGGGACTGCCTAACCAAGGAACAAGTTTTGAAGTGTAGAGAACAAGTCGTAACACTCCAAAGCTGTCCAAGAAGCCAAGCCCCTTTGTTTGGGCTCATTAAGGGCCTTTTGGTCATTTATGTAACAAGTGTTGCCCTAGCCTATAAATAGAACAAAATTAGGTCATTTTGTCATTTAGACTTTGATGATATGTTTTGAGAGCACCATAGAGCATCTTGCAAGGTGGAATCCTTGTGGCAAGGTGGAATCCTTGTATTGGTAGCTTGCTCAGAAACGTTGGTTGCTTGGAGATTCTGGTTCCCTTGAGGTCACATAAGAGATAGGTTTATGTTGTGTGTAGTATTAAAGGTTCAAGAGTGGAATAAGCTCTTGGGTTGTTAATATTACATCTCCATTTGTCTATCTTTCTATCGTTACTTTGTTCTAATCATTGGTGTTCTTGTTCTAGTATTGTAACCCGTGACTTGTTGTCATTGTTATATCTTTGTTGTTGTTCATCTGCTCTTCATATTGTTGTTGTTAATCTTACTTTGGGTTGGCTGTTTCGATGTTAAAAAACACCCTTTATCTCGTCATTGTTGTTGTTATTGTTGAATTCGAGTGTGGTCTCTAAACGGTCCTTGAATCTTTGAATTTGTGGACTGTTTTGAGTGTGTTTTCTTGTCTTCTTGAGTGTGTTTTCTTGTCTTCTTGATAATTCCGGTATCATTTGGTATCAGAGCCATCTTTGGTTTTGTTCCTACAACATCAATCTTGGGCTCTTTTGGTTGAAAATTAAAAAAAAAAAAAAATCTGAAATTTTCAGAAAATTGCAAAACTGTTCATTTGGTGTTCTTGGCCGAAAATTGTGTTATTGTTGAGTATTGACCAAGAATTTTTGTTTGTTTAGTTGTTTCTAAGTGTTGGCTTTCTTGTTCACCAACACTTTGAGTCTAAAATCTAAACTTGAGCTTGAACTTGTTGAAGTTGTTGTTGTGAACTTGAAGAGTGGCCGATTGTTGTTGTTCATTGTGGTCTTAGCCGTGACTTGTTGGCACTGTTGTTGTTATAGGTGGACGTTTGGATTGTTGAGTTCTTGGTGGTTGATGAAGATGTTCTTGATGTTCTTACAACCTTCATAACTTGATGAATAAAATGACTACTAGATCTTAATAAGGTGAAGGAAAAAAGGTGAAAACTTGTTAGTCTTGTAAGACTTGCAATCATCCATCAACTAGTCAATCACTTCTCAACTTTCTTTTCTTTCCTTGTTTTAGGGAACTAGTGCAAAAAGTCAAGTCTTCCATTCTTCTTAATTTGAAGAGGATTTCAAGACTTGTTTCCCTCCAAAACAATTCCCACCAATTCCAAATTACCAATTGTTCAAGACTTCCAATTTTGGAAAATAAAAAAATTGGAAGGCTGCAACCAATACGTGACTGCGACGTCACTGTTACTGTTCACACAACAAATTTTGGCTCAAATTTGGATTTTCTTAGTTTCTTATTGTTGGTTCCTAGTTTCGTTTGTTGACTCTAATAACTAATCGACAAGCTAGTACTCCTCTACTAGATTGTAAATTAGTTTTTGAATACGTTTCTTCGTGTTAACGTTGTTTTTTTGTGCTTTTCTCGTTTTTGAGTCGTATCTTTTGGTTCAAGTTCGTACATTACTTATTTGAGTCGTTTCAAACAAGAATCTACTCTGACCTCGATCCACAATTGGGACCAAGTAACCTCATTGGAGTATAAGCGAGTTATCAACGCTTGTGAGACCAATAGAGTGAAAACATCAAAGTGTGAAAGTGAGGAATTGTGGACTGTTTTGAGTCGACTCGTGGACTGATTTTTGCTAACATTAACGTGTTATTGTTTTTATTATGTTTTAGTGTTCTTAATAGGTACTATGGCATCGGGAAAGGTGACCATGAACGATTTGATGGCTGTCATAATGGGTATGAAACATGACCTTAGTAGTCGAATGGAGAGAATGGAAAGAATAATGGACCGAGTGGAAGGAAAAATGGAAGGGACGGAAAGCTCTCTTTACAAGGAGTTGGATAACTTGATAGAACAACCAAGCCTTCCTAATCAAGTTCTCGTGAGTGGACATGCTCCACATGAGCTATAAGGTAATCAAACTAACTCTTGCACTCTAGTGAATGAGGCTAGTAGCCAACTAAGTGTGAATAATAGTTTGCCTTTAGGTGAGCCGAATGTGCCTCCATATGGTGATGATAATGTACAACTTGAGATTGTGGAAACACTAGTTGATCCATCTAGTGTTGAAGCCATTATGGCAAGTGATAGTACATTGTCTTATGGAAGTCATGAAGACCAACTTGTGTGTGAAAATGGTGATGTTGAACATATTGGCCGATTGACTAAGGATGACCCTCTAGTTGTTTTTGTTGTAGATCATGTTAGTATAGAGGGTGTCAATGCGTGTAATAGCGGTAGTCTTTGGGAAAGGAAGTATGTCCTCCACCTGTGTCCATGGACACTCTACCCTTTTGATCCCGGTGACCATTTGAAATGTGATGTTGATTAATTTCAAACCATATTCGGGAATGGCGTGTGCACATTGTGTAGGCATGGTTATGTTGATGCTAAGCATATCTTGTATGTAATTTGGGCTTCCCGTGATTGGTGTGTCATTTTTGAGAACCCGAGGTATGTTTGGTTATATGTGAAATTTGAGCCACCTTGGCATGATGCTATGATTGATTATGCTAATCCTAACCCTCATATCTTGAGGAACTTGTGTTTGCTTGTCCTTCCTATTATTTTGCAAGGTTCAGATTCGAGGACGAATCCTTTCTAAGGAGGGGAGGATGATACAGGTCAAAAAGGCAACTTAGCACTTGAGGACATGAAGACGTGAGGGAAGACCCGAGCTTGTGGGGCTGCCTAACCAAGGAACAAGCTTTGAAGTGTAGAGAACAAGTCCCAATACTCCAAAGTTGTCCAAGAAGCCAAGCCCCTTTGTTTGGGCTCATTAAGGGCCTTTTGGTCATTTATATAACAGGTGTTGCCCTAGTCTATAAATAGAACAATTAGATCATTTTGTTATTTAGACTTTGATGATATGTTTTGAGAGCACCATAGAGTGTCTTGCAAGGTGGAATCCTTGTGGCAAGGTGGAATCCTTGTGTTGGTAGCTTGCTTAGAAACGTTGGATGCTTGGGGATTCCGGTTTCCTTGAGGTCACGTAAGAGATAGGTTTATGTTGTGTGTGGTATTAAAGGTCCAAGAGTGGAATAAACTCTTGGGTTGTTAATATTACATCTTCATTTGTCTATCTTTCTATCTTTACTTTGTTCTAATCATTGGAGTTCTTGTTCTAGGATTGTAACCCGTGACTTGTTGTCGTCGTTATATCTTTGTTGTTGTTCATCTGGTCTTCATATTGTTGTTGTTAATCTTACTTTGGGTTGGATGTTTTGGTGTTAAAACACACCCTTTATCTCGTCATTGTTGTTGTTATTGTGGAATCCGAGTGTGGTCTCTAAACGGTCCTTGAGTCTTCGGATTTGTGGACTGTTTTGAGTGTGTTTTCTTGTCTTCTTGAGTGTGTTTTCTTGTCTTCTTGATAATTCCGGTATCAGTGAGGGACTTGGTGAATATATCTGCAAGAAAACTGATAAGGACTGCTTTGGACGTCTAGGAGACCTTAATTGAATCGGAACAAACTAAAAAAATGATCCAAAAAGTAGTAAACATCGCTAGAAAGTCGATTTGTCACTAGAAATTTATCGAAAACTGACATAAAATATATGGATCATCTCGAAATCAAGAGACGAGTAGATCTTAAACAAGAAAGTCATCGGAAACTTAGCCGAAACACGCTCACACGCCGGATTATTAGATTTGATGGCTGGAAAATGACTACAATCTGAGGAAAAGAATTATATAGGCAGGGTCGAAATGATGACACGACCCTACTGAAATAGAGAAATATGGGTAGGGTCGGAATGACGACACGATCCTATTGAAAAATAAAAATTATATGGGTAGGGTCGAAAAGATGCACGGCGCTACGCAAATCAAATATGAGAAAATAGTCACCGAAAAGAAGCACAGTGCTAAGAAAAAGAGATACGAAAAAGTAGTCACCGGACAAATGCATGGTGCTACGCAAAGATATGAGAAAATAGTCACTAGAAAGATACACAGTGAGTCAGTGACCCAACTTTTGATAACATAATCATTGGCCAGACAGGAGGCATATATGGATTATAGCCGCCCACCAGTAGCGGAAACTCTTTGATTCTTTACCAAAATCGTGGAAGCTCTGATACCATGTAAGAAAATATGAGAGAAATATTATTGAATTATTGTAACTGCATTGTTACATTGAGGATCAATTTATAGACACTGCATTCCAATCCTTTTTCTAATAGGATACTAAGTTACAATCCTTTTCCTAATAGGATACTACGTTACAATCCTTTTTCAAGTAGGATTCTATATGTTATTCCTATTCCTACTCATATTTTAACAGTGTTAAAAAATTTTGCGACTCTTGTGATTTTCCCAGTCATTTACTTGTCTTCTGAAATTGATCTCCCACCCTTCGACTGTTCACATTTCTGCAATGATCCTGTGTTGTTGTAGCATTAAGTCATAAATGTTTGGACAGATATTCCTCAAAAACCCCATCTCATGCCAATCATCTACCCAGAAGTTTGTCTTCCCCCTTTTTCACTTTAACCTTGCTGCTAATCTTGAATCATCCCACAAAGCCCTTATAGATCTCCACAGGTTCACACCATATGGTGTCCTTACTTCCTTTGTCATCCACTTGTTTTTCTTCCTCATACTTGGCTTCAAACTTTCCCCCATAACATTTGTTTATCATTAGCATACTTCCACAACCATTTCATTCTGAGGGCCTTGCTGTGATTCTGCAGGTTTTTAATGCCCAAACCCCTGTAACTTTTCTCTACTATCAAATTTTTCCATTTGACCAAATTGTAACCTTTCTTGTCCTTGTTTCCTTGCCATAAGAACTTTCTTCTACTCTTGTCAAATCTATCTGTGACCCCTACGGGTATGGGAAATAAAGACATCATGTAAGTTGGCATAACATCTAGGACAAAGTTAATGAGAGTTACCCTACCTCCTAGTGACAAGTGTTAGAATATGAGTAGGAACAGGAATAGCATATAGAATCCTATTTGGGAAGGGATTGTAATGTAGTATACTATTAGGAAGAGGATTGGAATATAATGTCTATAAATAGGGCCTCAATGTAATCACATAGTTACAACAATTTAATGATATTTTTCTCTTATATTTCTCACATGGTATCAGAGCCTCTATGATCTTGGTATAGAATCAAAAAGCTTCTGATGCTGGCGGGCGGCTATAACCGATATATGCCGCCCGTCTGACCCATGATCATGTTAGCAAAAGTTAGGCCAACGCCCTTCTTTCCCCAACTTTCTTATATCAGATTTGTGTAGCACCGTGCATCTCTCCAGACTACTCATATTTACTTTGTGTAGTATTGTGCATCTTTTCGGACTACTTTCTCATATCTGAGTTGCATAGCATTGTGCGTCTTTCCGATGACTCCTTAGATCTGATATGTGTAGTTCCATGCGTCTTTATGGTGACTTCTCAGATTTGATTTGCGTAGGTTCGTGCCATCATTTTGACTCTATCCATATAAGTTATCTTTTTCAGTAAGGTTGTGCCGTCAATCCACCCCTGCCCATATAAATTCACTTTTTTAGTAGGGTCGTATCGTCATTCTGACCTTACCCATATAATTTTTATTTTTCAGTAGAGTCATGTCATCATTCCGATTCTACCCCTATAATTTTTATTTCTCTGTAGGATCGTGCCATCATTCCGACCTACCCATATAATTATCTTTTTTAGTAGGATTGTGCCATCATTCCAACCCTTGCTCATATAATTTTTTCTCAAATGATGACCACTTTTCAGCCATCAAATCTAATAATCCGGCGTGTGAGTATGTTCCGACCAGTTCTTCGGTGACTATCTTATTCAAGATCTATTATCTCTTGATTTTGAGATGACCCATATATTTTAACCAGTTTCCGGCAATTTTCCAGTGACACATCAACTTTCCAGAGATGTTTACTACTTTTCGGATCACTTTTTCAATTTATTCCGTTTCAATTGAGGTCTCCCAACGTCCAAAGCAGTCCTTATCATTTTTCTTGCAGATATCTTCACCAAGTCCCTCACCGGTCCTCGTATTAGTTACATCCATAACAAGCTTGGTACATGTCTTCTATGCACCAGCTTGAGGGGGAGTGTTAGAATATGAGTAGGAATAGCAATAGCATATAGAATCCTATTTGGGAAGGGATTGTAATGTAGTGTCCTATTAGGAAAAGGATTGGAATATAATGTCTATAAATAGAGTCTCAATGTAATCATATAGTTACAACAATTCAATGATATTTTTCTCTTATATTTCTCACAAGAAGTATTGCCCCTTCCATCTTACCAGCTTCTTTTCACACTTCTCTATTACACCATTCCAGATTTCTTTGGATTTTGATTTGGCACCCAAAGGCATCCCAAGGTATGTCGTTGGTAGAGCCGCAACCTGTCCACCTAAAATTGTATTCAGTATTTCCATGTTGTTTACTTCATTAATGGGGTATAGAAAACTCTTTCTCCAATTAATGTGTAACCCGAAAATCCCTTCAAACAGAACTAGTATCACTCTCAATATTTGAGTTGATCTTCTTCTGCCCCACAAAAGATAAGTGTATCATCTGCATATTGTAATAAGTCACCTCTAAACTTTCCCTTCCTTCTCTGGCCACATCGAACCCGCTCAACCAACCTCTTGTGTTTGCTATTTTGATCATGTTGTTGAGTCTCTCAATGGCTAACAAAAACAGGAAAGGGGATGCAGGATCCCCTGCCTAAGGCCCTTTTGTGCTCTAACAAAAACTACTAGTGCACCATTAATCAACACTCAGAATTTCACTGAAGATATACAGAATTTTATCCACTAAATCCACTTAATTTCGAATCCCATCTTCTCCAAAACTCCAAGCAAGTAACCCCAATTAACATGGTCATAAGCTTTTTCGATGTCAAGCTTGCATAGAATTCCTGCTTTCTTCTGCTTTAGTCTTGACCCTACAGCTTCATTTGCCACTAGGACTGCATCCATAATCTGCCTACCTTGAATAAATGCCATTTGTTGTGAGTCGACCAACTTTTCCATCACCCTTTTCAATCTCTCTATTAGGACTTTGGAGAAGATCTTATATATACCTCCTATCAGGCTTATGGGTCTGAAATCCATCAACTCAGTGGCACCTTTCTTCTTAGGAATGAGGGCAATGAAAGTAGCATTGAAGCTTCTTTCAAATATTCCATGTTTATGGAAGTTTTGAAAAGCCTTAATTATATCATGTTTAACAATCTCCCAGCATTTAATGAAGAAGCCCATATTGAAGCTATCAGGTCTTGGGGCTTTGTCCTTTGCACACAACTTGAGACACTTCCTCTTCCTCGAAGTTTCTCTGTAAACTCTCTCTCCTCTATTGAAATGACCGAACAATTAGAGAAATTGCTAGCAGGTCTCCATTGTGAAGTTTCTGTGTACAATC
Organism: Capsicum baccatum var. pendulum; assembly: GCA_030864225.1. Lineage (NCBI taxonomy): Eukaryota > Viridiplantae > Streptophyta > Magnoliopsida > Solanales > Solanaceae > Capsicum > Capsicum baccatum. The sequence goes on from CM061554.1 coordinate 188,183,117, forward strand.
TCCAATAAAATCAACTATCTCTTTTTCAATTCTGTCTGTGTCCACTGTGATCTCACATTGTACCTCCAATTGATCAATGTTATTGTATCTCTTGTAGGCATTTGCAACTCTGTGGAAATACTTAGTGTTCCTATATCCCTCTTTCAACCATAAAGCTCTTGATCTTTGTCTCCACACAATTTCTCCTCTTTTGATCAAGTTCTCATATTCCAGTAGCACGATACCTTTTCTTTTGGACTCTTCCATTGTCAGAGTTCTGTTTTTAACCACTTCTTCAAAGTCTGCCAGCTTCTATAGAAGATTCTTTCTTTGCATGTCTAAATTTCCTTGATCTTCTCTGCTCCATTCCTTAAGTTTCTTCTTCAGGGCTTTCATTTTGCAGGCCAAAACGTAATCAGCTCTCCCCCACAAAATTGAAATTATTCTAGCAGTTTCTGACTCTATCAGTGAACCCCTCAATGTCTAGCCACCAATTTTCAAATTTGTAAGTACCTTTTGTTTTTGTTCCATGTTCCACCTTGTAGAGGAAGTGGTACATGATCTGATACAACCCTCTGCAGTGGAATTAATTTCAAGTTGTTGAAGCTTTCATCCCATTCTTCTGAGATCAGAATTCTGTCAATCCTGGATGCTACTTCATGGTTATCACCTTTGTACCAAGTGAATGTTACGTTCTCCATTTGAAAATCAATTAGACACATATCTTCAATGAAGTCTGAAAATTCCTTCATCTTTTTTGTTCTCCTAACACAATTTCTTTTATCTGAAACGAACCTGCAAACATTATAGTCACCACATACAGCCCAAGACCCTTGGAATAGACCTCTGACAGCACCAATCTCACCTTCTCTCGATGTAGCGATTTGGTGCATACACCCTAGTAATGTGGCAAGAGAAGTTCTGAAGTTGAGCTTCAAACTTACAATTAAGAGTATATGCTCCGATCTCAATTACCTTTCCCTTCCATATTCTACTATCCCACATCATCAAGATACCCCTTCTTGTTGTACTATTTTCAAGTACTCATATTTAATCCATCTGCCTCCCCAAATTTGTTTTAGTGATTCTGTAATATCTCCCTCTAGCTTGGTTTCTTGGAAGCAAAATATGTCCGTATTCCAATCGAAAACCATACTTTTAACTAGTCTTCTCTTATCTCTACAATTCAATCCCCTCACGTTCCATGAAATTAATTTGAACTGCATCAATAACTGATAGAGTTATTTCTTAAAGCTTCCCCCACTTTTGAATTAACATCAAAGGCCACCAAGCTTTGGAGTTCTTAGGCTCCTTTGATTCTGGTCTTCTTGCATATTGCAGTCTCCAATCTTCTAGCAATTCTACAACTGTCTACCTGTAGTAGTAGTTCTAGAGCTTCTTTCTCGTGTCCCTGAAAGTCTACCCCCAGAATTCTCCCTAATTTCACCATGTTTTGTAGCACCCATACTAAGGTTTCTTTCTCTTTTCCTTGTATCATTAGTTGTGGTTTGAGTATGAAGTGGCTCCACATCCTCCACCTCCCAGTTTTCTATTGCTTCTGCAGAATTTTGAACCACTATATCAGTGGTTCCATTTGCGATCATGTTCCTCTCTTCCCGTTAATTACCCTGAATCTCCAGCCCCTTTAATCGCGAAAATTCCCCAGCACTTTCCACTCTGCTTTTTGTTACTTCTTTCTCTGCTTGCTTCTCCTCAATCTGCGTGGCAGCAGAAGCTGTTGTTTGCTGAAAAGTATTTTGAAGGACTTCGTAGAAGTCATCTTTTAATAAGGGGATGGACTCATGTCCATTTAAATTGTTATAAATGCATTGGGCTGCTGGATCCGGCCCAGATGATTTTATATCTGCCGAGCCCAAAGTGTAATGATCCATGTCCCTTTTCTCATTAAAGTCCTCCACATGTTGTGCACGTGCCTTTGACTCACCTTTCCCTCCAGCTGTCAAACCTATGCCTCCCACGTGATCTCTGTCAACCAGATCCCTAAATCGATGGGATATTTGTACTTCATTACAGAGATTGTTTTGTTTTGTCTGCTTGATAATATAATTTACTGGATAACTCCCTTCATTGTCTTCTCCACTGTTTCCTCCGACGAACTCTGGCAAGATTTCGAATCTAAGGTTTGCCTCGGATCGGATTGGAATATAAAACTTGAGACCGTTCTGTGAGCTTACAACTTCTTTCAGAATATTCTTCTCTTCATTGGCGACCAAGATTCTAGCCCACTTCATATGATTCCTCAGTTCAGTTTCTTTCTCCGTAGCCAGCCATCCCCTACAAACTTCTCCAATTTCTTAGAAAACTTTGTGCGACCACAAGTGTAATGGTATTCCGACAGCTTTAATCCAAGTTTCCTTTGGGCATCTTGAGTACGGCACACATCCCTCTGTAGGACTCCACCACTTCAGAGTGAATTTGTTCTTCTGCCAGTGCCATTCATGTTGTAAAACGTGGTCCGCCATGTATCTATTAGGGAATTCGAAAGAAACCTGCTAATATTAATCTCAGAAGTCATAGATATTGACCCCAAATGTGTTTTTCCATGAAGTTGATGACCATCTCTTTATTTCACTCAACGTGGGTCTCTCCCTATTCCCATCTGTGATGCCCCCTACCAGACATCAGTTTAGCAGCCGTCATTTGGTCTCCAGATTTTAGAGATATTTCTATTACCCCCTTATCCGTCCTCACCTCTGCTTCACCAATTTTCTTTAAGTGCCATTTATTGTCTCGAAGCGTAAGGGTAGTTAGCATCAGTCAACATGGGTGGCTCCACAGTAACATTTTTCTTTGGGCATTTAATGAACTCTTCAATCCTTTTTGCAATATCGCACCAACCAGCATTCAATGCTAATTCCGTAATAATTAATACTGATCTTCCCTCCTTATTTAAGGTAAGAATGCTCATGTATCTTCCGTATACGTTCCTCTTCCTGGAGCTGAAGTGCTTTGCATCTCTTTCTGACAATTACCATCTCTTGATCAAGTTCTTTTGGTCTCTAGAGGCTTCCCTCAAGGTGAAGCAAATCCATTCCATGGTCTTGCTGCTCATCTCTGTCCTTCTCATCAGTCTTCGACTTCTCTCGACCTATTCATACCAGACTGTTGAGTTTGATGTCCATCTTGTTATATCGAAAGATTTGAAACCAACATTGAAATAGATCCTATTCTCCTCCATGATAGCTATTAGAATGAAAGGAAAAGAAAGAAAATTTATTCTGAAATGGGATAGCTTGGGGAAAGAAATGAAGGAAAGGAGGAATTCCGGCAAGTTACCACCGGAAGAGACTTTTTCTCCCTCCTACTAGCATTGCACCTGGTTGACAGCAGAGAGAACAAAAATTCATCATAGAGGTTCCCTTTCTCGTGGATCTACTTTGTTCGCTGGTCTATGATCTCTCAAGAAGGATATAGAATTCGGGAAAATGGTGCACTCTTTAAAATGAGAACTTATTTGAAAAGAGAATAACTTTACAAATGACTAATTTTATTATATAAAAAGATTCCATTTTGTTATAGAGAGAAAACTAGCAGATAGTAAGCTCAACTTTTCCTATAGAAGTTGTCCGAATTTGAAGAATTTCAAAAGTATCTAGTACTATGTGTTAGACATTTGTTCAAAGGGTGGTGGATGTTTATACTCAAATGCAAAGCCTGCCTAAAATTTAGTGTTTGTATTTCTCGGTAATACATGCAAACAACCTGTCGTATGAAAATTAAGAAAGGGCTCTACAATAGTGAATCAATTACACATGGAAGAACCTATTGATGATGTCCAGGGTTAATTGGCACAAATCACAAACTAATGCTTCCGGCAGTAATATTTCAATCTAAAATTACTTCAAACAGGACCAACGGAGAGAGACGCCAAAAGAAGAAAAGAAATAACGTGAACAAACATGAAAGATCCTAATGAACCACAATCACCAGTTTATACATCTGTATACATAGAGGATTCACATTCCTTCTCTATTGGACTCCCAGTGACAGAACTTGGTATTGATTCTCAGCCTTAGTGGGAACAGAACTTCTTAAAACACATCATCATTCAACGCATATAGTTGAAAATCACTGCCACAAAATAAAGCCAGTAGGAAATGAAAAAAGTCAGATGATTAAAGAAAGAGAAATACCCTTTACACTTTATGCACAATATGTTCCGTGAAAGAGAGAGTTTTTTTGTTGTGCCATTGTACAATTCCTCCAGCGACACCCTTAGTATGTGTACTACATCTTCACCTTGTTTCTTTCTGTTTCCTCTGAAGCTACCACCACCTGGGATAACCAAGGCAGATAGATGTTTCAACCATAAAAATTTAAGAAAAACAAAAGAGGAATTAGCAGCCCCCACCACCCTCCTTTTGCAGAGTCTCTTTCCCAAGAGGGAGATGAGTCGTTAATCATTATTACCGCCAAAAGCTCCACCAAAGAAAGACTCAAATATGTCAAACGGGCTGTGACCACTACTACCACCACCCATTCCTTCTTTAAGAGCATCTTCACCATACTGATTATAAATCTCTCTCTTCTCTGGATCACTTAGAACTTCATATGCGTGAGCCAACTCCTTGAACTGGTGGATATAAAACCGGACAAAGAAACATAAGACGAAAAACAAAATAAGCATCAGCAGCAAAACGCTCCCTTGGTAATAGACACAACATATTGGGAGCAGCAACACAGAGAAAATTTTAATTGCACGAGCGAGAAGGGAAAACTCACTTTTTCAGGGTCGCCGCCCTTGTCAGGATGATTCTTTATGGCAGCTTTCCTGTATGCCTTTTTAATATCATCTGGACTGGAATTTTTTGGAACACCAAGAACCTCATAGAACTTGGAGTTGTCACTCCTCCTTGCACTCCGGCCAAACATTATGGATCACCTAAGTACCTGCACAGAAGTGCAATAGCTTCAGTTAATTCAATTATTTTAAGACAAACTTATTATATGATGAAAGCTGGATTCTACACATACCATATGTGTGGTAAATGGGGAACTGAGATGTACTGATTACAAGTCAAATCGTTAGGGAAGTATTAGAACTAACAATCCCAACAAGTAGGTTAAGTTCCAACATGTAGTTCAATCACGAAAATGATAGAACATAGAAGACATTCCGTTAGCAATACCAGGGCAAAGAAAAAAAGAAGGCAAAAGCCATGCTCTGAAAAACAATGTTACTAAAAGCCATCACTTCATCGTTTTATACGATGGAGCAATCAAAAACAAGGTAGGGGTAATGCCTACGTACACCCCACCCACCCAGACACTACTTGTGGGATCACACTGGGATGTTGTTGTTGTTGTTGGAGCAATCAAAACGGCGGTCGATCACCTCATAGGTGCAGCAATGCTCTACAGAGAAGCGCAACTTCAAATGGTGAGGCATAAGGTGATCCCAGCAAGACGAGGTTATTCTTTGAATCTGATATTAAAACATGTGAGAGAGAGAAGAGAAGAAACAAAAGCTAGGGCCATTTCTTATAAATACCAAGATTCTTTAGTACGCCAGTCCCCTTTCTATTATTTGTGGTCCTAAACTCCTTTTCAGCTTTCTCCTCCTACTATCTTAGTATATCTATTAAACCAGTCATATCTGAAAGGTTTGTTGTTGTTGTTTTGTTTGATAACTGTTGCACCCACAAACTTGCAAGCACCTCGACTAATTCCATGGGATACTTGTCACCTCCCACCAGCAATAGGTACCAGGTACCAAGTAATTCTACCACGCATCTCAACTAATTCTACACAGTACCCACCACCTCCAATCAGTATCAGGTACTAGGTAATTCTATCCACGAGACTAGAACAGATGAAAAGAAACCACTCAACGTTTTGTCTCAGCTGGAATTTGAACCTAATACCTCATGATGCTCAATCCATTTCATTGAACACTAGACAACACCCTTGGGTGCCAAACAACAAATTAATTCTTTTTAATGGTGCCAGCACCTTTTTGGAGTTTGTATTTAAATATCCCAACAAACTAAACAAACTTTTCAAGATTCTAAATTCCCTATAAGTTCACCAAGACCTCTTCATTATTCTAATGCCACTTACCTTTCCACTATGAGATGCCAACAAGATGCAAAGAATCAAACTTTACAGCTGTAACTACACAGAGAAACTTCCAATCCAAATTTTCACACGAGTAATGGAGGAGAGGGGGGGAGGCAGCACATTACACTAAGCTCCTACTATGGTCCGAACCACAAAGGTCTATTCAGAGGCGGATCTAGAATTTTAAGTTTGTGGGTTCCTTGACCAAAATAAAAATCCAAAAGAAAGTGACAGATGGGGTTAGAACCCACAACCAAGAGGGCAACAATGCTCCAGTAAGTACCTTCGCTGCCACTAGACCAATAGCACACTTCATTGTGGGTTACCAACTTATAATTTTTATATATTTACTAGATCTCTCAATATAAATACAAGATCCGCACGAAAGTTACTGGGTTCCCACCTTACCCCTAAATCCGCCCTGGGTATATTGTAGTTAGCCTTACCCTGCATTTCTACAAGAGGCTATTTTTACAGCTCAAACCCTGAGCAACAGGTAATTTTATCACTCACCTCAAATAATTCACGGGATACCTACCACCACCACCGCCCATCGACATCAGGTAGCAGCAGCAGCAACAGGTACCAAGTGATTCTATCCATCAAGACTAGACTTGATAGAAAGAAATTACTTAGTGTTTTGATTTTTCTGGAATATAAACCCGAGACGCCATGGTGCTCAACCCACTTCATTGACCACTAGGCCACACGCCAGACAACAAATTATTTTGTTTAATTGTGCCAACAAATTATTTCGTTTAATTGTGCCTGCACTTTTTAGGAGTTAGCATCTAAATATCCCAAAAAAAAATTCAAGCTCCAAAATTCCCTATAAGTTCACCAACTTCGTTATTCTAATGTCACTTATCTTTCCGCTAATAAGATAGAAACAAGATGCAAAGAATCGAACTTCACAGCTGAACTACACACAGAAACTATAATCCAAATTTTCACATATGAATAAGAAAATAAAAGGCAGCAAGCTGCACCAAGCTCTCGCTATAGAGAAGAAGGTCTATCACAGTCTTTACCTTGCATTTCTGCAAGAAACTGTTTCTACGTCTCAAAACCCAAAACCCATGTCAACTTTACCAGTTGCACCAATGAATAAAGAGAAAAAGAAATTCACAATAATTGCAACGACTCCAAATCACCATAACTCAAGAATAAAAAGGACAAGCAAATAAGATACAGAGTGGAAAAAAAAAAAACCTACTTTACAGCTGAACTAGTAAAAAAGCGACCGAAAATTAATTTTTAAAAAGTTAACATGCAATTCAAAAGACAACCAAGAATTAGATTTTCAAGAAAACAGCAATAAAAAAAAAAAAAGGACCAACGATTTGTAGCTACAGGAAGAAAAAATACCTCGAAATTGAAAAGGGGTTTTCTAAGAGAGTTTTATTACAGAGGAAAAATGAGGAGCAGCTTTTCTTTTTCTAATCTTATTGAACTTGCATTCAAGGGGAAGAGGACATGTGTTTTCCTTCTTGTTCGAGGTTTTCGTTTGCATTTTTGGGCGGTGGCGTAACACAACGTGCTGAGGAAAATGTTTGAGAAAATTATCAAAATGGTCCTTTATGTATTGAGGGATTACACAATTTTTGTACGTAATGTATATACTTGATGGATATGGTCCTTGCTTTATATATGTAAAAACTAGCGGCACATCGCACGTGAGCGCGGACGCAATATTTATATTTTTTTATTTTAATTTATATGATATATTTTATTTTTTAATTTATTTAAAAAAGAATGTCCTTCTTTTATTTTTAGAAATATTCTATTTTTACAATTTTTGTTATATTTTAATGAAATATTTTACAACCACATAGTCTAAGGTTTATTTATAGCATGAATTTTAAAATAGCATTTCATTTTTTTCTATTCCATGCTTAATCAAATGGTGCCACATTAATTGAAACAAAATTTAAAATTTAATTTGTTTATTTATGTATTTTATGCTTCATTTATTTGTCCCTAGTAAAAATTGAATTTTGGATCATTCAGATCTTAACTCAAACTATGTATTTAATTTTTTGTTTGAATCTAATCATTTAGATGTCAATAAATATATTATTTCTATACTCCTTTTTTGACACAGATATTACTATTGTAAAATACTTCATCCAACCATTTATAATTTATCATTTTGTATCTTTTTTAACTTTGTTATTGAATATTGTTTATTATCTAATACTTATTAAATAACTTATAATAACTAATTAAAAGTGATATAGTAAAATTACTATAAAAAATAACAGTGAAAAAAAATAATTAGGCCACATATAAGTTCTCAAGTTAATTTAAAACATTTACAGTTAACTTATCATTTTGTGTTTATTCTTTTTTATAAAATATTATTAATTTTCTAATGCTTAGATGATCTATAATAATTAACTAAGGGTGATGTAGTAAAATTACGATCAAAACAGTGAAGCAGTCATGTCTTGAATAACTTATAATAACTAATTAGAAGTGATATATAATAAAGTTACTATTAAAAATACTTGTGTAAAAATATTTCAGTTGACTTCATATAAGATGTCAAATTAATTATTAATTTAAATCATCAAGAGTTAATTTATTATTTTACATCTATTATATTTTTATTAAATATTATTAATTTTTAATAATTAGATGACTTATAATAATTAAGTATGGGTGATATAGTAAAATCAAGATTGAAGTAGCTGAAACAGACATGTCATAAATGTCTATTTTATTTTTTATTAAATATTATTAATTTAATACGTAAATAACTTATAATAATTAGGTAGGAATGATATAGTAAAACCACGGCTGAAGTAGGCATATTGTCCATGAGGTGCCTCTTCAACAGCTTCATCCACACTTATATATTAAGAATAGATATATGGCATATTTAGGAGACGTTTGGCCATGAATATTATTCACAATATTTTGGAATACGTTTTCATAATATTTATATTTTTGAAAAACACTTCAGGAGGTGTTTTCACTTTTTTTGAATTCACGTTTAAATTTATTTAATTTTTTTTTTGTAAAAGTCTAATTTTCTTTATTTCATAAAGTAACTCAATTTTCATAAAAATCTAATTTTTGTAAATTTATTTTTACTTTTTATATTTTTAAGAATCAAAAATACCTCATTTCTAAAATACCATTGGCAAACACAACTTCAACTCTATTTTCAACTTCAAAAATACTAAATAAAGTGAATATATTTCTGATTTTCATGGCAAAAATGGGTCCTCTAAAGTCCTAAATTTAACATTTTTACTAAAGGATATGTCACGATCCAAAATTTCATTATTTGTGATGGTACCTACCCAGATCCAACTATAGTAAGTTTGATGCTGCAACTAATAAATATAAAATACAGACAATAATAATAACTCAAGCATTCATTCGATACGAATAATGATAATACAAACTCTCTAGAAACTAAATTAAATCAAGTGAATACAAAATTCCAAGAACTCTAAAGTCATAAATACAAGTGCGACACTATTACAGAACTAGATATTTAAAAAATATACAACTATATGAAGAACCAAATAGGACAGAACTAAGATAGATAGATTCAGATAATTTTTGAATTGGGAAGCTCACCATAGTCTCAAAAGCCTTTAAATACAAATTTCTAGTCGCAGGGTCCACTCGTACTATGATTTGCTTTGGAAGAATACAAAAAAGTAGAAGTCAGTACGATCAACTTGTACTCCGTAGACATCATGGACAGACTGATCTTAATCAAAAAATTATATTGAATAAAAATACTGAAATAACCTTGCACACAGAAAAGTCCCAGCAGTTCAATAGCAATATTTATCACAGTTTATCTCAATCACAACAATAACCAAATACAAACAATACAATGCAATTTTGTAAGATAGTATGTTGTGGCCAATGCCTACTGGTATACACCTCTTCTCAGTCTTTGCTAAAAAGATGGGATCCATGGAAAAGTTACAAGGGACAAATACTTCACCCAGTATGCTACATTAAATAGAATTAATAGAATATCATATAACTACCCCCGAAATCCTACATCGAACTGAACAAGTATCATATATATTACGCCCTCAATCCTACATCAGACTAATTAATTATAGTATATATGATCATGAGATGAATGTTTTTGTGATTTAATCTAATGATCCATGAGATGAATGAGTATGCATGATCACGATAATAAGGTGAAACTGGATACAAAAAATATAAATAAGATTTCAATGAAAATACTCAACTCATCAACAAATACTGCAAGCCCTAATATTGAATCAGAGTTAAGTCCTCAATCACTTCAACTGCATATGTCCCCAATTCGGAAATCTCAAGAATAACTCATTTCGTATATCATAAAATTTACTAATTCTTCCGTCACAACTCAAAAATGTGTCATGATGTCACTTATCGCAGCTGAGCCTTGATAAGTAAGTCAATCACTAAAACTGATACAAAGAAAGCAAAATCGATAATAACATTAACCCAAGAAAGACTTGTAGAATGAAGTTCGACCAATAACGATCTCTCTCTGTGTGTGTGTATATATATATATATATATCGGTTTAGGTGATTGTGACAATTTGTTTGATTTTTTTATGGCTATTTGGTTTATTTTTCGAAATGAAAAGGAGAAAACAAATGACACTTCTTTCCTTCGAGAGAAATAGATGCTAAAGAGTGAGTTGTATGATAATAGATGGATATTGTGTAGGTATTTATGAAGGAAGACCCGACCCAATCATGATCTTTTATCTTTTCGCTTTGTTTTAAAAAAAGTTTAGAAGTGAATGAGCAGGATGGGAAGAAGGGATAAGCAGACACGAGGTTGACATGCCTTCTTGCGTTGCCTGTCAGCTACTTCAGTCATGATTTTACTATACCACCCATTTATTACTATAGGCCATCCTATAGGGGAAATATAAATGGTCTTAGTTCCTGGCTCAACATCAATAGAAAAATTAATATTACAATCTAGAGGCATACCAACCAAATTCATAAGAAACACATCCATAAACTCTTGAACAACTTGAATAAAATCTATAAAAGGTGATGAGGCAACACTAATATTATGGATATAAACAAAATAAGATAGATACCCTCTCTATATCATGCGGCGAGTACTCAAAAAAGATATAATACCCTTTGGTTCTAAATGAAGTGTACCCGCCCAATCTAACCTCGACACACCCGACATAGCTAACAATTTTGGCATAATAGTATAAAATAACATGATAAGGATATAACCAATTCATACCCAAGATAACATAAAAATCAACCATATCTAAGACAATTAAGTCTACCCAGGTCTCGTAGCCCAAAATGTAACCACACATAATCGGTACACCTAATCAACCACTAGAAAATCTTCTACTGGGGTAGAAATATAAGGAGGAATATCAAGAGTCTCACATGCAACATTAAAATTAAAAGCAAAATAGAAGACACATATGAGAAAGTTGACCTAGGGTCAAATAATATAGAAACAGATCCATAACATATCGATATAATACCTATAATAACAGCATTAGAGGCCTCTATATTGGTCCTAGCAGGTATAGCATAGTACTTTCCATGTTTGCTCCTAAACTAAACAACTCTTAAACTACCCCTATGGGCACCTCTACCTCTCCTTTGGGCACCTCTTGCTGCACCCCTACAACTCAGTAAATCATTTCTCACTATCGATAAAGGAGTAGGTTTAAAAATATGTAGAGGATAATCTTTGTCCACTTAGATAAACTCATCACATACAAAACACTCTCTGTAGCCTAACTTAATCTGTGGAGATGCAACAAAATTAAGAGACCACCCTAATCGAATGTCTAACCACTTGAGGTCACTGAGCTTAAAGATCTACCACCTAATACCTATAAAGCGACTTAAATTGGCCTACCATGATAACCCTAGGAACATCTTTTTGAAAAGTATTTACCTTGAAAGACATGTCCACTAAACTTATCATGACGATGCACCTTTTTAGTACCTTTCTGAGTATCTTATATAATTGAATCAATTACCATGGCATGCTCAACAACACTCTGAAAAGAAGCCCCTGAGACTACTATTTGAGTTGTATCCAGCTAATAAGTAACATTTAATCCTTTCACAAACTTTTGAATTTGATTAAACTCAATGAAGATGCTAGCGGCTGAATGCGTAGATAAAGTGTGAAAATGAGCATCATACTTAGAAATAATGATAGATCCCTACTCCAAATGTTCAAATTCATCACGTATCTGGTCCCTCAAACTATATAGCATAAACGTTTTCAAGAAAGTCTTAGAAAATTGAGTATAAGTCATAGCAAGCAAACCCAAAGGTTTACAACTCTCATATGACCTCTACCAATCCCCAACCATATTTGTCAACTGGTAGGTAGTATAAGAAACTCTATGGGACACAAGGGATAAAATATTATGCAACTTATCCAAGCAATCAATTAAGAATTCATAGGCATCCTCGCTAATAGAACTATTGAACTTGGGCGAGCCTAAGCAAATAAACCTCTTCTAATCATCAGAAAACATAATTGTACCTAAAAAAACTAGAAAAATAATAAGTCTGGTAGGATGGGAATCCACATGTGGGGGGTATCATAGATGAAGAATGTACCCCAAAACTAGGAATACCATGATTAGATATTGACATAAAATGTGGAACACCGCTCAAAGTTTGAGAAATATCATAAGTAGATACTGACACATATGACAGAACTACACTCAGGTTTAAAGGAATATCATAAGAAAATGCCGGCACTAACAGCGGTACCATACTAAAAAATAGAGGAACACTATCCAAATAAGTCAATAACCGAATAAGGGTAGAAACTAAATCTTGTAGGACATGAGCTGGTCCCATATCTCCTATAGATCTTAGGTGTATGTATACTCTTAAGTGTCATTATCTATGGCATTTATCCTAGTTTAAAGGACTTATTAATGTGTTTAATAATCTATGTAGTGTCTAATTATGTATTTATGGGTTGCGTGAGATTCTTATAGTATTTAGGGTGTAATTAGAACAAGTTGAGAATCAAAATATTCACATAGTGTTAGATGATAAAACTAGCGGCATACTTCCATGCCCTATCCAGATATCCTATGATAGCATTTCCACCGAGTACGAGAGAAGATTTGAAAGTTTATCATGGGTTTGGATGTATTTCTTCAGTTGGCTACGTCTCAGATGGTTATGTTTGAGGTTTCTTTTCACATTATTATGGATTATGTTAAGATGGCAGAGGGTACTCTTAGTGCATCTCAGGGAGGCACCAAGAAGGCGCGACTTTTAGTGAGTTCAGGAGTCAGACCTCCTGAGGCAGAGATTTTAGAGGTTCTCGTGGATACCTTGGTAGGCCAGTATAGGTGACTTTATAGAGTTTAGGTGGTGGATCTTCTAGTTTAATAGTTTAGGGTAGACATTTGGGCTCAGTTGTACCTTCTTGTATTGAGACGGGTTGTAGAGGTTGCTATGTGTCTGAGGAGATTAGCCATGTGTCCAAGGAATGTCCTCATCATGTATTTAAAGCCACTTCTATTTTATCTATGAGGGGTAGGGGTGCTATCTGAGGTGCAAGAGACAGAGGTAGTGGAGCTTGAGGGGGTAGTCGTGGGCCACCCAATCATTGGTGGTCATAGTCAGTTTTATGCTATACCATCCAGACCTGAGGTAGAGGCTTCTGATGCTGTGATTATAGGTATTGTTTACATTTAGACCTGCAGCTGTATTAGTTGATCTTGAATCAACTTTATCCTATATGTCTGTATATTTTACTTTGGGTTTTAATTTTGTTAGTGAGCCTCTTGCCATGCTTATTCATGTATCTACCTCGATAGGTGATTCTTTAGTGGTAGATTGGGTGCATCGATCTTGTGGTATACTTTTATCGTGTGTGAGACTTTTGGTAGACTTGTTTGTATTAGATATGGTCGATTTTGGTATTATTTTGGGTAAGGATTGGTTGAATCCTTATCATGTTATCTTAGATTATTTTTCTAAGACTGTGACTTTAGCTTTGACTGATGTGCCAAGGATTGCTTGGAAGAGTGCACTTTATTCGGATTCTAAGAGGATTATATATTTTGTTCAGGCTTGTAAATTGGTTGAGAGGGGATATTTATCTTACTTGGACCATATTCATGACACCAGTGTTGTATTGTCTTTTTTCTTAGATTTTGTCCGTGTTGTCTATGAGTTTATGGATGTGTTTCCTACGGACTTGCCTGGTATGCCTCCGGATTGATATATTGATTTTGCTATTAATGTTAAGTCGAAAACCAAGACCATTTCTATTTCTCCTTATAAGATGGCCCCAACATAGTTGAAGAAACTGAAAGATCAATTACAAGAGTTATTGGATAAGGGATTTATTTGACCTAGTGTTTTACCTTAGGGTGCACCTATCTTGTTTGTGAAGAAAAAGTATGGGTCTATGCGGATGTGTATTGATTATCGACAATTGAATAAGGTGACGTTTAGGAATAAGTATCCTCTTTCTCACATTGATGATTTGTTTGATTAGCTTCAGGGTGCTGCGGTGTTTTTGAAAATTAATTTGAGGTCCGGTTATCACCAGTTAAGGATTATAGCTTCAAATATTCTGAAGATAGCTTGTGAGACTTGATATGGTCATTATGAGTTCTTAGTCATGTCCTTTCGATTGACCAATACCCCTGCCGCACTCATGAAGTTGATGAACTGGGTGTTTCTACCGTATCTTGACTTCTTTGTTATTGTATTTATAGATGATATCTTGGCATATTCCAAGAGTGAGGTTGAGCATGAAGAGCATTGGCAGATTGTGCTTCAGAGATTGAAGGATGAGAAGTTGTATGCTAAGTTCTCTAAGTGCGAGTTTTGGTTGGATTCTGTTTATTTCTTGGGTCATGTGGTGACTAAAGAAGGTATCATCATATGCATTGTACTTACTTTATTATGTTTATATTATGTTGTATTGCCATGTTTGTAATTGTTTTATCTTATTTTACTTGTATTTGATGATCTTGTATATGCATGTTCCCTCTTGTTCTACTTATATGTAATATAATGCAGACTTGTGTTCTATCTTGTTGTGATGTTACAATATATGTGATATATTAAAACTATTAGTGCAAGCGGTGTGGGCTATCATTGTGGGACATTTTATGATTGCAGATGACGTACCCTTATTGTGTATTTTGTATGTTTTATTTTTTACTTTGCTTAGTCAGCCTATGATACCTACTGAGTACAAGTGGACCATACTCATGTATATTGCGCCCTTTCGGTGCAGGTCCTAGCTTAATTATGCCTCTGCTTGCTTGACTCGAGATATTGTTGGAGCTTTTAAGGTAGCGGTTGGACATTCATGCGTCCGAAGTTCACCTCTATCTTTCTATAGTAGTTATGTCTTTATTAGTATTCGGAGACATATATTATTCCTTTGTGGTTATTTTTCTGATGTATTTGAATCCTAGAATATATTAGTAGTTCTTACACTATTGACACTTGGTTTTAGGCTTTTCACATTTTTATGATTACTTAGATGGTTTGGCTTCATTCTAGAAGCCTTACATTGGGATATTTTTGTCTTTGTTTTCTTTTTTATATTAGTTTGGGTAATAGGCTTACTTGTCAAGGTACGCTGGGAGAAGTGCCATCATGATCCTTATTTTTGGGTCGTGACAGTCACGCCAATGGACATCTACGATAAAGGCATGCCATGCCCAAGGGTGATTTCGGCCAAAAATCCTTCTACATTATAAATAGTACACTTGTCTTCTATTCAAAACACCTTAGAAGTCTTTGGGAGAAAGAAAACATACGAAAGAGGCTCAAAATAGGTTTTGACTCTTTGCTTTAGTTTACTTTTATTTTTTACTCATGAATTCCGATCTTGTGATTCTTTGTAAAACAATGAGTGGCTAAACGCCCTCTATCTTGGGTTGAGGCAACGGACATGAATACTTAGCTTTCAATTAAGTTGGTTGAATGTTGATTATCATTTTCGGTTATTCATATATTCTTGAATTTATTATTTTATTAACTCGAGACCTCTAGAATACACCTATAATTTTATTGTGACCCCAGAATGATGAACTTTAGATTAGAACATGAAATATATAGAGTGGATTCTTATTCTTTGAATGAGTTAAAGATAAGATTCACAGTTAGGATAGGAATACACTTAATTAATCCCATTTGGTTCCAACACAGGATGCCTTATAAATGTCTTTATAACAGTTCTCACATCCACGCTCAACGATGTAGTTGTAGGGCTAATTTAGATAGACAATTAGAGACTCAGAAGACCATAATCATGTTATCAATCCCGTGAATCAACAACCAAGACAATTAACTTAGCCAACGAGATTGTATATCTTTATAAGAATTTTCAACTTGCCTCGACCCTAGACATGGCTATAGGGTGCATTACACACATATATAGATTCCTAAGGGACCTAAAAAAGTATTTCCCCAATATGAGGGCATGTTGCACACCCTAGTCCCCCCTATGAGCTCCTCAACCCGAACCTAGTAAAAAAAATTGCAGTTTTGTCCTTATATAAATAGGACACTTGAAGTTGATGTTATACACCTTGGAAGGCTTTTAAACTTAGAGAAGAGATGGAAAACAGTTCAAATAGGGTTTTTATTTTCTTACTTTAGTTTATTTATGGATTTTATATGGTGATTATGACTATGTCCATGTGTGGCTAAAAGCCTTTTTCCTAGGTTAAGGCCAAGAACATGATTACTATTTCTTTGAATTGGTTTGTTTTTGATGGAATATCATATTTGGTTTTTTATTTATCCTTGTTATAACTATTTTAAGAATTATCTACCCTTAAGATATATCCATTATTGTCTTTGTGAGCTTGGGAGGGGGAATAAGAGGATAGAACATGGGGTAAATAGAGCAAGGTTCTTATTTTTTTTTATATAAAATATGGGATTTGAATTAGCATATAGGATATAGATATACCTAGAAGCCTTGTTTGGTTCACTTACAGGATGACATCTTAATGTATCTATATGGATTATTGCATCCCCCTCAATGGTATAGTGGTAATGTCTAGTTTGGTAGAAGATTAGAGGACCGAGAGACTATGATCATACTATAAACCCTGTGAATTAATAATGAAGATAAGTAATCTACCAATGAAGTTCAATAGCTTAGTATGATTGTTCGTAGAGCCTTAACCCTGGATTTCTCTCCATTGATTGTCGAAGACTTTTACTTTCTTACATTATTTACTTCTCTTTTAAATCATAATTCTCAAACTCTTTTTGTCACATTTGTACCAATTTAATCTCAATCATTAAACTTGAATCCAATAGTTGTTAAAATAAGTCCCTATGGGATCAATACTTGGCTTCTAAAGGGCCACTTTACTACTTAGTGATACCACGTACACTTGTGTGTGTACTTGGATGCAACAATGAGAAAAAAAAGTAAATGGAGATAGAAGAAAGGCAAATTAGCAGAACAGTGGGAGAGATGGTAGGCAGTGGACTAAGAAGAAGAATTGGGAAAATTCATATTCGACGGCTAGTTATCCTTATCATAATCCTTTTGGTGATCATCATTTTTAGTCTAGCCGTATTTCTAAGGCATAGGGTGCCCAGTCTCAAAATAGTAGAACTCAGTCAGCCCCACCTTACCCTTCTTGTCGTTTTTGTGGGCAACTTCCCTATGGTTATTATGAGGAGGGGAGAAACTTATGTTTTAACTATGGTTAGTTGAGTCACATGCAACCAAATTGTCCTATAGCTAAAGTTGCAACTGTATATAATAAGGTTTCGATCGCTACTTCTTTGGCTTCTCTACTTTAGGGATCTACTTCAGGTACTGACCCTGGCTAAAATCATCTCTATGCTCTTACTACTCATCAGGAATTTAAGGTGTCTCCCGATACTGTCACTAGTATGTTATAACTCTTTTCTTATGATGCTTATTGTCTACTTTATCTAGGTCCTACCCTATCTTATATGACCCTTCATGTGGCTGTACACTTTGGTTTTGGTCCAGAAAATATTTTTGACCCTTTTTCTATGTCTACTCTAGTGGGTGATTCTATTATTTCTAGAAAAATCTACAAGAATTATGTGGTGTCCATCTTTTATAAGGATACATTGGTGGATTTGATAGAACTTTATATGGTGGATTTCGATATAATCTTAGGGTGTGGATTGACTCCATTTGTGCTATTCTTCTCTGGACTGTAGGACCTGAAAGACCAGTTTTCATTTTCCTAATGAACCAGCGATTGAATGGAAGGGAAGTTTCATAGTGACTAAAGGAAGGTTTATTTCCTATCTTAGAGATCATAAGTTAATTTTCAAAGGGTGTCTGTCTTCTAGTTTGGGTTAATGATTTTAATTCTGAGGGTCCCTCTTTGCAATCTGTCTCTATAGTTAATGAATTTTTTGAAGTATTTCTCGATGATCTTCTTAGAATTCCTCCCAATATGGAAAAAGATTTTGGGGTTGATTTTCTACCAGATAGCCATCCCATTCCATTCCTCCTTATAGGTTAGCTCCGACTGAACTAAAAGGGCTAAAGTAGAAAATAAAAGATCTTCTTGATAAGGGTTTCATCTATCTTAGTGTTTCTCTGTGAGGTGCTCTTGTACTTTTCATGCAAAATAAAGATGGGTCTCTTCATATGTGCATAGACTATCATTAGTTGAATAAGGTTACAGTGAAAAATAAGTACCTCTTTCCTAGGATTAATGATATTTTCAATCAGCTGTAGGGTGCTAGGTGTTTCTCTAAGATTGATCTTCATTTGGTCTATCATCAACTGAAAATTAGGGAGGTTGATATTCCCAAGACTTCTTTCTGTACTCGGTATGGCCAATATGGGATTTTGGTTATGTCATTTTGGTTGGTTAACGGTTCGAGTGCTTTCATAGGTCTTATGAACTGACTGTTTAGGAGTTTCTGGATTCATTTGTTATAGTCTTCATTGATGACATCTTGGTGTACTCTAAGAGTGGTGAGCATCATGCCAATCACCTCTGAATATTGTTACAAACTCTTAAGGACCAGAAATTGTATGTAAAATTTTTAAAGTGTGAATTTTGCCAAAGTATTGTTACCTTTCTTGGGCATGTGGTTTCTATTGAGGGGATCAAGGTTGATCTATAGAAAGTTAAGGCATTTAAGAAATGGACTAGGCCCATGACTCCAACCAACATTAGGAGCTTTTTGGGTTTATGTGGGTACTATAGGAGGTTTGTGTAGAGTTTCTCCTCTATTGCTGCTCCGCTGACAAGGTTGACTTAGAAAGAGGTTAAGTTTTTATAGTCCAATTCTCGTGGAGGTGGTTTTGAGAAGTTGAAGGATAAGTTGACTTCTGCACTAGTTTTTAACCTTTCTAAGGGTGCTAATGGGTTTGTGGTGTATTGTGATTCATCCCATGTGAGACTGGGTTGTGTTCTGATGTATCATGGTAAGGTTATAACCTATGCTTCTAGGCAGCTTAAGGTTCATGAGAGAAATTATCCGACTCACGATCTAGATTTGGTATATGTGGTTTTTTCTTTGAAGATCTAGCACGATTATCAATATAGGGTGTATATAGATATTTATTCAAACCATAAGATCTTGTAGTATGTGTTTACGTATAAGGAATTGAACCTCAGGCAGAGACGGTGGCTCGAGCTACTTAAGGATTCTGACATGAGCCT
This sequence comes from Capsicum baccatum var. pendulum, assembly GCA_030864225.1. Classification (NCBI taxonomy): domain Eukaryota; kingdom Viridiplantae; phylum Streptophyta; class Magnoliopsida; order Solanales; family Solanaceae; genus Capsicum; species Capsicum baccatum. The sequence continues at coordinate 188,202,841 of CM061554.1, forward strand.
TCACTACCACTCAGATAAAGTTAATGTTGCTACTGATACTCTTAGCAGGTTGTCTATATGGAGCTTATCTTATGTGAATGAGGAGAAAAAAGGGTTGGTGAAGGATATTCATAGGTTTTCTAACTTGGGAGTCTATCTTTTGGACTCTGAGGATGGGAGAGTAATTGTTCAAGAAGTGGTTAAATCATCTTTTGATGCTGAGGTGAATGGGAAACAGGTTCTAGATCCCATACTTATGAAAATTAAGATGATATGGGTCAACAAAAGGTTATGACTTTTGAGATTGGAGGAGATAACACCTTGATGTACCAAGGAAGGTTATGTGTTCCTAATGTTAATGGGCTATGGGAAAGAATCTTGGCAGAGGCTTTTGAATCTAGATATGCAGTTTATCTGGGTTTGACTAAAATGTATCATGACATGAAGGAAATCTACTATTAGAACAATATGAAGAGGGATATGGCAAATTTTATTGCTAAGTATATGATTTGCCAGCAGGTCAAGATAGAACATTTGAGGCCTAATGTCATATCTAAGAGAAAGAGGCTTTTGAGTCTAGGTATACAGTTTATCTGGGTTCGACTAAACTGTGTCATGACTTGAAGGAAATCTACTATTAGAACAATATAAAAAGGGATATGGAAAATTTTGTTGCTAAGTGTATGATTTGTCAGCAGGTCAAGATAGAATAATTGATGCTTGGTGTCATATCTAAGAGAAATAATTGCCCATATGGAAGTGGGAGATGATAAATGTGGACTTTATTATGGGTCTTCCACGGTCTCACAACCAGTATGATTCTATTTGGGTCATTGTGGATAGAATAACCATGTTTGCTCACTTCTTGCCTGTGAGGACTAATTACTCAAGAAAGGATTATGCTAAGTTGTTTATTCAGGAGATAGTTAAGTTGCATGGAGCTCCAGTGTCCATTATTTTAGATTAATGAACAGAATTCTCTTCCCACTTCTGGCATTTGTTTCAGAAAGGTCTGGGTAGTCGAGTGAACTTTAACACCGCTTTCCACCCTCAAACGGATGGACAAGTGGAGCATACTATTTAGACTCTAGAGGATATGCTAAGGACCCGTGTGATTTACTTTATTGGTAGGTGGGTTGATTATTTTCCACTTATTGAATTTGCATACAATAACAGTAATCATTCTAGTATTCAGATGGACCCTTTTGAGGCTCTTTTTGGTAGATGGTGTAGGTATCCTATTGGAAGGTTTGAGGTTTGTGAGACTAGGTTTTTTGGTCCTGAATTGGTTCATCAAGCCCTGGAGAAGGTTAAAGTGATTAGAGAAAGACTTAAGACTGCTCAAAATCACCAAAGGTCTTATGCGGATGTGAGGCGAAGGGAGTTGGTGTTTGAAGTGAGTGATTGGGTGTTCTTGAAGGTTTATCCTATGAAGGGAGTCAGGAGGTTTGGGAAGAAGGGGAATATTAGTCCCCGTTATGTTAGTCCATATCAAATTGTGAGTAGAATTGGGAATGTTATGAGTTAGATTTGCCAGTAAATTTGGCCTCTATTCATCCTATTTTTCATATGTCTATGCTGAAAAAGTATGTGGGTGACCCTTCTTTGATAGTTCCTATTGAGGACATTGGCGTTTCAAACTCTTTGTCTTATGAGAAAGTCCTGGTTGATATATTGGATAGGAAAGTTCATAGATTAAGAACTAAGGATGTAGCTTTGGTAAAAGTACTCAAAAGAAATCAAAGGATTTTGGAAGCTATGTGGGAAACTGAGGATGTGAAAGCCAGGTACCATTCTTATTTCCAGTAATGGATAGAAGTGCTTAAGGTATGAACTTGATTTCCCATCTTATCACATTTGAAATTTGTCGTTGGATTCTATTTGCATTCTTTCTATTATTGTGCTAAGGGTGCTCTAACTCCTCATTCGAGATGAATGATCCTACGGGGGGAGAGGGGGGGGGGGAGTAATATGACACCATAAGTTTTTGAGATTTAGACCCTCAAAGAGTTTATAATTAAATTAGCCAAGTTTCTGAAATAATTTCAAAAATTGCCAGTGATAGTTGTCCAGGGTACGAATCATTATGAGACGTAACGAGTTGTTAGAAGGGACTCGTTATCATAATAAAAAGTTACCCAGATGTTCAGTCCCTGACTACAAATGTTTTTTATGAATCATGATGTCAAATAATGAGTCATGAGGAGTGATTTATCATCATAATAGTGAGGGACTAGAATTTTGGTCCTCAGGTAATGACTCCGAGCCACAACTAGTGGTCAGGCCTCACGAGTTGTTATCCAAGTCATGACGATTGTTCTTGATTTTTCTTACACATTTTAATTAGGGTATTTTTTTTAGTCTTTTCCTTCCTTCACACTCTTTCCGTAACTTAAAAAACACTCAAAGGAGCCTTTTGCCTTCAGCTATCAACGATTAAACTTACTCTTTTCCTCTTTAACTCCCAAGGCAAGAGATACTAGGGTTTCACGAGGAATTCAATAATTAGGATCCAAACTTTGAGTCATCTTAGAATTCTTTGATATTTCAAGCATGTTGCTCATCCCTAACTTGTATTTTTACATTGTGGCACATATTTACTCAATATTCATATGATTGAATTAATCGATTTGAAATTAGGTTGAGGGCTTTTGATTGTTATTCCTAGAATTGATTTTCCCATATTTTAAATGGATCATTCATGTTTGAATTTGTGATTTTGGGGACTGAATGGGTGCACAATTATAATGATTTAAATGGGGATCAAGGGTTTCCCTAAATTGATGGATTTTTAGCTTAGTAATACTATTAACTTCAACCCACTCTGTGAGCTTTGTTTTAAATATGACTATTCACATAGTTTAACTTACCTTTGAAACATTGTATTGCATTAAGGGATAAATGAATAACAAAAATGATTTTGGATGCCTTTGGTGGAAATGGTTTGGATGTTAAATGGAATTTGGGAGTCAAATGGTTATACGGATCGATTTGGCATAATTGAATTAGCTTGCAAGCATATTGGTCTGATGATACCAAGTCCGTAAATGCCTTAATAAAAACTCCTTGATTAATGTTTTGTTTTATGTGCAAACTATTTTAAATTAGGACTAAATGGAATTATGTACCTCACTGTGAAGGTGTAGGTCCCGGGGGGCCAACATTGGAAACCATGTTTGCCTGCGTGGGGGCACACGTGATGGTGTGCTTGGTGCTCAAATTATATTTTGGATGGCTATTGACTTGGTGCCTTTAGACTTTCCTCGATTTCCTTGTTCGTGCAGCTAATACACATGCATCCCTTTCAGCAAGGGGAACTGAACTAATATAGCCCATGGGTTCCTTTAGGATGGAGCGTGCTGCATAATTCAGGCTAATAGTTTAAACCCTCACGTTCATGACTATTGTACCTATCCCATATCCTATATATGTATATATAAATGTTGTGCATATGGTTTTGACTGTTTTTTGGCAATGGTATTATTTTATCCTCTTCCCTTAAGTTACATGCCAGTGCTCATCCGATTGACTGTCCTTGGACACTGCATTATTTCATGACGTAGGGTATGAGGGCTTTTCTATTAATCCCGTGTAGAATTAGGTGGTGTTGTATGTTGGTCGAGTTGCTATGAAGTGGTGAGCCTCCCTCTTTCGAAAAGCCCTGCCATTTTATTAGTTTTTTTTTTAGATTTTGGGAATTGTGAAATTCTCTTTTGTCATAGTCTAGGGCATGTCCCGACCTAGTTTGTTATTTCTGGTCTAGGGGCTTTTGTAGATAGTGTTGGGATGTTTTGGTCATTGTGTTTTGAATCTTAGAACTTGATTAGACTTATCTATCTCTATTGTATATTTTGGTTGTCTTTTGTTGTTTACTTTTATTGTGCTTTGAAGGTTAGGCTAAGGGGGGTGGTCTCTGGCTCATGGTGGGATTGAGATACTAGTACGACTAGGCCCTGATTCGGGTCGTGACAAGTATGGTCCACTTATACTCAGTAGATACCATAGGCCGATGAGCAAAGTAGGAAATAAAATAACTAAGATATACTATGAGCATGTGACCTGCAAATAGAAGAGTCCCAAACGATAGCTTACACTATCTCCATTAATAGTTCTAATAAATATAAGTATACAAATCAATAAAAACACAAATATAAAGGAGAAAATACACGAAACTACACACAAATCAAGAAAACTAGGGAAAGTAAACATGATATGTACACAATGCAATGTAGATGGAATGAATGGTGAAAGCCATTATATGATTTTTCATATACACCTACCAAGCTCGCAGCTACCAGGCAGGATCCATGGAGGGTTTGCAACCTATATACTATATCTCATGTCTCAATCCCAATTCTTATCTCCGACTCATGTTCACAGAGAGGGTTTTCATAAAGGTGTCTCATTTGTTTCCAAAAGTAGTGTTTTCCAGTGGTACCAGTATCTTATGAATGTATATGTATATAATAAGGATGTAATGTTCACAATCAACTCAAATGATGATATCCAATCTATCCAACATAGAATATATACAAGCGAGTCTAGAAGGCAACTCAGTATCTCCATAATTCATGATTATCAACTCTATTTAGGTCCTATTAGAATAAATATGCATAAAAGTCATCATTAATATCATATCAACCCTTAACTCGGGTATTTTATCATCATAAAAGCAACCAATGATCAAATAAGGCTCATATTAGCAAAATAAGTGCCACACAAGCATTATATCTATAATTAAAAGCATTTAGATGCACAAATAAGACCAATGATGTCAAATAAAGCCCTCACACGGGCAACACACAATATCATATATCAAAAGTCAACTACAATATCATATAATCCACCACACGAGCATAAAATAGTATAAATAATCTTGTAATATAAATCAGATCATTATTTTCCCAATCCATAGTATGCTTCACTAATTCATTAACTACTCATCTCAATTAGAAAGAAGTTAAGCCATAATCTACTAGAAATAATGAAATCCCAATCTAAAGTGCATCAACATGAAGCCTTTCCCTCATAAACAACCTCAAAAACAACTACAACATTCAAATATAGCATCTACATGTTAAAAAATGGCTAATGTTACCATATTATCCCTATTTAGCCTGGGGCAAAATGAGTTCAAAAAATGAGTAGGAAAATATAAGAGGTAAAATCAATTTTGTTTCAAAAAATAGATTCTTCGAGGTTATGGTAGTCTACATGAGAAAACCCATGAAATAATGGGTTAAAATCAAGGTCCAAAATGAAGAAAAACACTTTTTAAGCTTTACCGATAAAAATCTCAACTTTCCACTTTGAAATCATGATTTAAGTGTGTTTTTTCAAGATAAAATCAATGAAAAATAGTGAAATATTATCTTAGAAGTTACCCATACAAAAAACAATGTGAAACCCTCAAAAAGTGTCTTTCCTAAAGCTTGGAGGTAAAAAAATAAAGGAAAAGTCAAGAAAAGGGGGAGGGTTATACACAACTGTTGTCGCTTAAGAGACTATCGCTAAAGAGGTATCGGGTTCTAAAGCAGTTATTGCTTAAGCGACCTTGGTCCGCTATAGAATCTAATGATAAACCAGATCTTGGCTGTTTAAATGGCTACATCAGATATCAGCAAATGCTGATTTTAGTGTAAGCCTACCAAGCTTCGATCGAACCCTCAGGATTTTATGAGGATCCAATTGAGACAAACCATATATGATACTAGGTTAATTTCGGCGTTTTAGACTCAATGACAATGTCAGGTTTTCTAAGAAAGGTCATTTTCACAAAATTAATCCACGAGATCGTATTTCACAATTTTCCAAACAAAGGATCGAAATGAGATATAAAGGCCCCAAAATCAAACCAACCCTGTACTAATCTAAATTCAATATTTTGGATCTGCTGGCGCGGTCCGTTTTGTCATCCAGCACTAAAAACTACAAATGCTTACCAAAGTCAACTATAAGTCTTCTCAAGCCATTAAAAAAAGGAAAAACTACAAACTCGCACAACTCGTTCTCAATTACCTCAGGAACCATGCCAACTATCTCCAAACCTCAATATCAACATGTAGCAACTATGAGGAAGGTCATAATGGTCAAATCACATAGAAATAAAATATTCATAACATGCTTTACATGATAACCCCCCACCAACGTATAAAAAAAATTAAGTCATAAACTACCTTGAAGCCGAAGTCTAAGTCTTTGTCGATAACAAACTCACCTTCTATTTCCCAATAGCTTTGGACCATTATCAATTTATCAAAAATGAGTTCTACACTTAAATTTGAGTCCAACAACATCCATATTGCAACTTTTACTTTGGAATCAAAAATTCAATATCATTACTCATGGGGAAAACTATAATTTTATTAGAAAATATATTTATCCATAACTTAAGGATTTCAAATATGAAATTTTATCAAAAAATAAAACTAGAATCGAGCTTTAAATCATCAAATATACAATTCTTTAACTTTATCGAGAAAACCCCAAACTTTCAAGTTGAAAACCCAAGATTTAAAGGTGAAATCATGAACTTTCAATAGAAAAATGTTAAAATATTGGTTTAGAACCTTATATAATGAAGAAATCTTTAAAAAACCCTTTGAAATCTCACGAAGTCGAATCCACAAGCTTAAAAATTTGAGGTATAAAAGAATAAAGTGATATAAAAGGATTGTTAACTACTAGCGATCTCCGCTCCTGTGAAAGCTTGGTGATGAGTGAGGGGTCATAGAAGCAGAAGCTACTATCCATGTAGGCCATCGTGAAAGAGGGCCTTGACTCGCAAGAGAAAGACTGTAGGAGAGACAAAAGTTTCTTTTGCAGCTTTGCCATTGCGGACAAGAAAACCCAGGAGCAACCAAACTCCAGTTGCTTCAAACCTGCAGAAGTGTTTTGTTGGCTACTGGTGCAGAAAAAGTACTATAAAAGTGGTTGCACTATCACCAACAATTAGATATCAACAACATCAACTCCACAACCTCATAATCGACCCTTAGAACACAACTGAGATCCTCTGAACGCAAACCCACCTTACTACCCGACCAAAATTGATATTTAGTACTCAGTAGTACCATAAAAAACTCCAACATAGGTTTTTTATCAACGACTGTTGATAGAAATCAACTCTAGGCAATAATTTACTAACTATCCAATTAATGACTCAAAACTCATTTGAATGCCTCGTGACCTAAATCAATAATGCTACAAATAAAAAAAATGGCATTTCATAGCTAACAAAAAGGACATAATTCTCATAAAATGTCTAAATCATCAAATTTTGACCAAATCCAACTCTACTAACTTTAAAGTCTTCAAAAATGAAAAAGTCGCATATAACTCAATCGACCATCTCAGAAATGGTGTCACCCACTTTCCCAGTCCTCAAATACCATAGAGCAACTATTGAGAGGAGTAAAATGGCCAAAAGTACTAAGGATCCAAAATTTACTATACATCTTATTAAAGGATCTGTTAAAACTAATGACTTTTATCAGAAGGAAAAGAAAAATCACACTTCTTTTATGAGTTTTTGCTAAAATTGTCCCTTATTTATTGGGGTAGACTTAACTTTATTCCTTCAATTTAATCTTGAGTACTATTATTCCTTTGAGTTTGCAAGACTAGTGGACTTTCAAGTTGAAGTTAATTTATTTGATATAATCAAATATCATTATAACGACATTTCACTGTAATCATGTCACGATCCAAACCCTCTCATGCGAGTACAATTCAAAAAGTTAGCAATAATTAAACTATTTCTACCCTAAATAAGTAGATAAAAACATAGCGCAAGAAGACCCATGACTGCTCGAAAGATGATTCTCATCCTTGAATAAGAAATCAGTCACTATTTATAGATGACGACTCATTTAAGCTGTTGGAATATACTCTGCACTAAAGAAAGATGAGCACAAGTTAGTATCAATACAAAATCACTATGTATTAGTAGGGTTATAGACTGACTCAACTTAATGAACACTTAACCCACAATTTGTAAACAAGAAAAAACCATGTAACACTAGCTATTATACTTGCACTTAGTTCTTCCGTACAGTCTTCCTTACAAAATCAATAAAGTAAACAAAGAAAGCATAGTATAAGCACAAATATTCAACCAAGTCAATTACCATACCTCATAAAATAGATAACTCAACCTTGTCACAATTACCTTTTTATTGAACTTCAACACTAATAATTTAGTTCAACCACCATATCAATAGCCCCGACCGTTCATGGATCCAACTAACAATGATGATATAATTTGGTTCACTCAAGGAACTAAAATAACACACACCAATTATAATTTAGTTCTCTTAAAGAATCTTAAAACTCTCCAATATTGTATACACATATGCTAAGGGTCTTATAAATTTCCATTAGCCATGACCTGCAAAGGACAAGCTCAATACATGTACAAAATATTCCAGACAAGTAGTGTCTGCCATCCTTATTCTAATTCAAGTATTATACCACCCTTATTTTAATGCTCCCACCGTTATAATTCCTAAAATTGATCGATTACATGTTGATCAACCTTTACTAATTCATCTAATAATATCAAGCCATATTATAATATGTATAATCACATAATAAGGTAATTCAAACACACTTGCACTTTAAAACAAGCCATCTTTTACATAATCTCATTTCAGCTTATCTAACAACTTGTAAAATTATCCAACAAGTAACCACTTGGTAGCATGCATTGCAATAAGTAGACAAATAAGCAGTTAACATGCACACATAAATCTAATTAAGCCTTGAACTCCAATTCAATCATCATCTACCTCAATTCAAATCTCGCAATGCTCTAACAAACTTGCCCTTTCTTGTGGCTCGATTATGGTCTAAAACAACATAATAACCACTAATCAAACAATGCTTTAGTAATTTTAAGGATTAAAACCTAATTCTATAATTCCAAGGTCAAATTCATGAATCATTTCCTCATTCAAGGGTTTTCTACCTTTATTCCACTATACTTCTACCAAATTCACATTTACAAAAATAAATTCTAATCGAGTAATTAAAAACTATCCACCTTTTACAAAAAGCCAAGGCTTATATGTTATTTTTACTATTTTCACAAGAGTCAACCTTGATCAAGTTAATACCTCCTCTATGATCACAATCTAGAGATTTTAGAGATTAATTAATGAAAAACTAGTTAAATAGGTCGATTAACTTACCTCAATAAAAGATTTTGGGTGGAAACTGGTGAAGTTTGCCTTGGCCCTAACCTGGCCTTGCATGAGTTTAGAATGAAAAATACGTTTTAACTCTAAAAATTGATTTTTACTACATATAGTCCACTATAGTGGTTCAATTCCTGCTATAGCGACTTCACTATAACGCGACTGACCAATATTGACTTCGACTATAGAATTTTTTTTTTTGCTATTGACAGATCTATGATAGCAGTCTGCTTCATGTAATAGCAGTGTAGGAAAGGCAGTAACTCTAGCAGTTTCATTTTTGTCAATTTTATAACACACTCCCAGATTTTGACATCCCAAATAAATTCGTTTACGTCAAATGCTATTTCCAAAGTTGTACTAACCCAAATTTAATTCTGAAAATTTTTATGAACTCCTTAACCCCTTTTCTATAATATTATGGTTTCAATTCACATAGTCATCACCATGGGATTTACCCATACCACAACAAACTTGGAATTCATCTAAGACTAGCCTAGCCTAAAATTTTTAACACTTTATCTAGTGAGAATCTTAATTCAAATTTTGAAAAGCTAAGCTATACCATAAAGATTGAAAAGAATCATTAAAAATTATTTCTAATAATTTAAGAGAATTTTAATTCGATAAGTGATTCAATAGGTGGAAGGAAGATAGTTTTAAACCATTTCTCATGTGTTACTAAAGTTTTTTATCCTTTTTCGTGTTAGATATTATTAGATATCTTATTTTGAGTATACCTTCTATAATAATAAGGGAAAAATGATATTATGCATAAAAATATGAAAGGCAGTTCATCATTAAATAGGGAAGGTGCATCTTCTATTCGAAAATGAACATTCGAGGAGTACTTTCAGTATAAATAATAAGTTGAAAAAGATGGTAATCTGTAAATTTTATGTGTTGAAATTATATCTACTAGACTATTTCTCTAATTTTGGTGAATTAACTTTCATTTCTCACTCCATTTAACAATATCGTATGTGATTTTGTAAACTTATGAAATTAATAAACAATTACAGAGAGCCACTAATTTATCGAAGGTACTTTCCATAGATTAAATGTTTGAGATCTTTTAAATTATTTTGAAACTTGTGTTTTTAATTATTTACAGAAAAATTACTTCAGGTTCAACTACGTTTAATGTCATTTTTTATAGAAAATTTTCTTTATATATTTCTCTTCTTGAATTTTTGATTCAAGTTTTTAAAATAAAGTTATTTTAATGGTGGAAGAATTATTTAAATTTGAATGATCTCATTTTAAACTTAAGGTCCTAACCATGTGTGTTTGCTGATATAAATAGAAGTGATTTGAGTAGAATCTATGTTTTTTCATAATGTAGGAGATTTAATTTATTCTCATTTAAGAAAATAAGTACGTATTTAGTCATGAAAATGAAAAATAATTTTAGTTTACATGAAATTTTTGAAATGGAGTTTGTCACGATCCAAAAGTTGAGGTCATGATAGTACCTACCTCGAACCAACCGTGATACGTAAGCTGACACCCCATAATAGAAAAGAAAAATCAAAGAAGAAAGAAATTAGATAAATATGATATTTCTAGAGTGAAATTAGGCCACATTAATCAATATAGCTTAAACTTCCAAAGAAATAGAACAATTCCTAAAACCTGGGTCATAAATGTAAAAAACATCTAATATACAATCAAAATTTGAAATATTTAAATCTATCTTTGAAGATAAATAAAGACAAGATACAATAGGATGAGGTCCAGAATCTTCCTCACACTCTGGAGCTCACCGGTACCTCAATATCGACCTGTCAGAGCACGATATCAACCACCGCAGATTGACTTATACTAGGATATGAACCGAGAGGGAATGAAAGTAGGAGTGAGTACAGTCCACATGTACTCAGTAGGTATTATAGACCTAATAAGCAAAGTAGAAAATAAAACAAGTAAAAAATACTATGATCACTTTTCGTGCAAACTGAAAAGTTCTCAACGGTAGCTCACACCATCTTCACTAATAGTTCTATAATTATATGGCAAAAATAAAAACTACATATGAAATATATGTATATAAACTAAGTACACAGAAATAAACACATACATGAAGTGCAAATGATGTAATTCAATGCAATACAATGTAATAAGGGTCAAATATAATGAAGGTAAGCCATCACATTACTTTTCATATACACCTTTTGAGCCTCAGTTCATTAAGATAAGACCCATGAAGGGTTCACAATTCATATATTTCCTCAATCTTAATCAACCTTGTTAGCTAATGTTCACGATCAAGGATTTTACAAGGTGTCTCATTTGCTTTCAAAATTCAGTGTTTTTCAGTGCTACAAATATCTTATGAATATGTATGTATAAAGTTTTAATGTAATTCTCATAACCAATAAGTATGAAAATGATAATCAGTTTAATACAGGCATAAATGAGCTTAAAATCAACTCAACATGACACTAACTCATGATATAAGCTCTCGTTCAACACCACTAAAATAAATAGGCATGTAAGACATCAATAACATCGTTTCAACCCCTCATCCGGGTATCACTATAATGATAAAATCAAACGATGCTTAAATAAGGCCTATCATATCTGTTCAATCCCATGCATAGGCATACAATAACAATAATGACATTTAAATGGATAAATAAGACCTATAATGTCAAATAAAACTCCTACACAGGTATCAAACTAACTATAATCTCTTAAGTCAACAACAATATGCATATAAACACTCACCACAGGTAATACAATAATAATAATAACCTCAAAAATATAATTTCCCAATCTAATCTTCTAAACCATATCATGCTTTACAAGAATGGTTAACTACCCTGCCATTCTGAAGAAAGTTAAGCCATAACCTACACTGAGATGTTGAAATCCAAGTCTAGACCCTTCACCAAGGAGACTTTTCTTTATGATTGATATCATAGTAAACTTAATCTATCAAAACATAATCTACACATAAAAAAAATGAATGATACCCATATCGGCTATATTTAAATTGGGTTCCAAAAGTAGTTTGAAAAATAATTCAAAATTGAAAAGGATAAATTTAAAATTTTATTTTATAAATATGTTCCTCATACGAAAAGAAGTCCAAATCTAAAAACCCATGTAAAAATAAGGTCAAATCAACCTTCAAATCAAAGATAACCCAATTTAAAACTTATCAGGTAAAACCCCCTAGAAATCCATTTTGAAATTATGTTTTTAAAGCTAATTATAAGGTACAATCAATAGAAATTTATGGAAAATCAATTTAAAGATTATCTCAACATGAATGATGATGAAACTGCTTTAAAATTGCCTTTTTTGAAGCTCTCAAGTCCAAATATGGTGAAAATTATGAAAATAAGTTATATATACTGTTTAAGTAAATAGTGCCTCGAAAACACTATTAACCCTTTACGTTCTTGATGGTCAATGATGACCAACCAATAAATTGACTTTTATGTTTGATGTCAACCTCTTTACATTTGGAGAGGCTGATCACCTGGACCACTTGCATTTGCGATGGTCCTTACGCGATCCCGATAAAGTGAGCCGACTTGATTTTCAAAGCTACCCTTCTCAAATATGGTTCCACTATTACATTCATGATGAAAGGCATATTTCTTCTCTGTATTTGTGATCAAAGGTATGCATCCACAGAGAAGGATTGATGCACCATATATCAATAACTTTTGGTGAATTTACATGGTATCAAAATCTCTAAACGGACCCTTAGAATTTGTTGGGAACCCCAGATATACTCCTAAGCTTTTTTGATGGTTTTGACTCAATCACACTATCATAAATTGAGAAAAAATCATTTACAATAATTAGCCTTCGGGGCCCCCTTCAGACTTATTTTGGCTAGTTTCTGTGAAAAGGTTTAAAATGCAAAATAAAAACTCGGGACCCAAACTAACTGCACTCCTCACCTAAAATCGATATTTTGAATCTAATAGAACTTTTCAAATTACAATCCAACATTCAAAATACGAAATGTTAACCAAAGTCAAACTCATGGCTTTAAAAGCCTCTAAAAGTATCAAACTCGCCCAAATTACTTCTGAATGCATAAAAAATCATTCCAAATAAACCCACAACTCAAAACCAGCATATAGTAGTTATACAAAAGGACAAAACAATCATAACACATAAAATGGTAAAATTCATCTCTACGGTTGTTATAGAGTTCAATTTGTGTGTTTTCCAAAATATTAGCAAATAAATTTTAGAATTTGAATGTACTTTCTTATAAATATGATTTATACCCTAATAAAATCTAGCAAAATCACCCAACTTAATTTTCACAACTCCACTAGTCCGATTGTACATTAATACAAAATGTAAACAATATTACTACTTAAGTAATACAAAAAGTCGTGGAGCAACTACTCCCCCGACGTTACCCCCGTAGTATGATATCACCTCCGCATGTGCCAAGACACTTGGATTCATTGCGGAGGATGATGAGGAGGTCTTAGCAGTTGGGACCAAGAGAGTTACTTACACAATTTGTAGGATTCTGTTATGACAAAGGAGGAGGCCCTTAAAAAGGTCAAACATGATTCTTTAGAGACTGCATTCGTAGATAGGTAGAGGTGTGATACTATAGCAGTGGATGCATTATCCAGTAAGACACCTCCAGCACCATCACCTCCGCTAGCTTATATGCCCCTATTTGGGGATGCTCTTGATTCAGGCGCCTAGTGCATCCCAGGTATGTTCTCACTTTCCTATGTTTTGTTTTGTTTTAGTGCATTGAGGATAGTGCACGGTTTTTAGTTTGGGGTGGGCATACTATGTCACCATGGGTTATTTTGTAGAACTGGCATGTCTAGGATAATTATGTGACTTATTGTATTTTTTCTTCTATTGTGTTATTTTTGTGTAATTAGGAGATTTTGAGTCTTTAGGGCAATAGTCATATATTGACTGACTTTTGATACTCCTCCATAAATTTATATTTTAGAATTGTGTTGATGTATGTATGTGTGAATTTTGTGGATCTTGTTATGGCATTAGTATTAGGGATATGTTAACCATTTGCTGATAATTGCATGAACTAGATAGGTAGTAGTTGGTAATATCGACTCTGTGCGATGTGAGTGTGAGATACTACCTAGTTTTCTTTGTATGTTGAATTCAGAACTTGCCTGATTAGTATTGACTAAATTGAAGGATAGTTGGTTAGGAAAGGATAATAGGCCATTTTTTATTTCAATCCACAGTTAGCCTAAATGACCTTCCATGTGCGAATTGTATCCTTTGATGCCTATTTTGAGCCTTAAAGCCTATTTTTCTTATTTTCACCATTCACTTTCCCATTTATATTACACTTCACCTATTTTGGCCCAGGTCCTTCTTGGACATTCTGCACTTCAACACAAGCAAAATGCCTAAGTTGAGAGTGGCTATTATAGAGGTACGTAGTGTAAAATGGGTATGAAGAAGGGTAAAATAGGAGAAAAAGAAAGTAGGGATGGGTGTGGTAGAAAAGAAAAAAAAGAAAAAGATAAATTTGGTAAAAAGCAAAAAATAAAAAATAAAAGACCATACCCAACCTGAATGTGCATAAAAGAATAAAAGGGAGAAATAAGGGTAGAATAAAAAAATAAAATTAGCTAGTAAGCGGGACCCCAAGGTTAGTGAAGTCAAGGAGGATTAGTCATTTTATATGTTCATATGTATCATACCAGCCCCCAAGACTATATTACAAGCCAAGAAAAGTCCTATAGTGATCCTAACTTGACTATATGAATGGTATAGTAAAGAAAATAAGGGCAAGCCTATGGTATTTGACATGCATTTATTGGAACTTCTTTGTTGTGTATGGGTGTCTCTTGACTATCCCTGCATTGACACGCATAATTCCTTATGAGTGAGTGGGACATTTTTTTTATGAGGGAACTTGAGTCATATTGCCAACTATTTGCTTGTTCGGGTAGTGTAATTTGTACATTTGAGTGGTTGTCTGTTGCTAATGTAATTGTCATGCCTTGATCCCACTATGTCACACTGTTGTGCTTTATGATTCATATAAAATTGGGTTCGAAAAGAGATATAGGAGGGGATGTTGTGATTTGAACTTAATGTGATGATTGCCTATCTTGAATACCTTAGATTCTCCTAGTTAAGCATCGTTTTTATTTTGTTGTGTTTTTGTTGCCTGAGTACATGTAAACATTCTAATTTGAGGGTGTTGATGTGCTATAGAAAAATAGCACTTTTGATGCTTAAAACAAGGAAAATATTCAAGTTTCTGATGCCTTTTTGTTATATTTGATCTGTTTTGGGTATGTTTTGCAGAAAATCATGTTTTGGATGATAATTTCATGAAAATGGTGAAAAAAGGTGTTTTTGGACACTTTTAGAGTGATTACGGATGTTTGGGATGTTTTTCGGCTTGATCGTGACCAATGCATGTCCAAGAGCCGAAGAAGAGATGACAAACTGACTCCTGGCACCTACTAAGTTGGCCAATGGACCACATGTAGACCTACGAACCGCATGTACAGAAAGCAGGTGCTAGAAACCCAAAATCCTGAGATCTTATTTGCAGGAAAATTGTCCATCCGCTACCTACGGTCTGCGCCTGCACCCTGTGCCAGATCGCAGGTACAAAGAGTAGGTGGCCACCAACTATGTTTTCTCCTATTTCGTCCAGACTTTATTTTTAGGGTTTTATCTTGTACTATAAATACCCCTTATGTAATTTTTAGTTAGAGATATACCGGAGACACATTTCTAACGCTTAGAAACATATTTTGATTTCAAGATCCATCTTTGATCCCGGGATTACCTTGTATTGACAATGATTGATTATTCAGTTTACAGTTGTGGGTTTTCATTCATCTTATCATTGTGATTTCATATTTTCTTTCTAATATGAATGTTGTTGATTTCTTCATAATCATTAGCGGCTAAAACCCATAGCTAGTTATGAAAACCTGTGTGAATTGATGAAGTAAGGGAGGTGTGATTGTTGATCTGAACCAATACCTATGGCATGCATTGCTTTATCTTCATTATGATTGCTTTCTTAATGGGTCCACACATTAGGATCCCGCCTAGATATTGTTACTTACTTTAAAAGAGGAGTAGTGACTAGGAAAAGATAAACACAACAATAATTTAGGAGTTAATTGTCAATATATTGCCACACAATGGAATATAGTGAATGACCGTTAGCTTTTATCTAATAACTTGAGACATAAAAGGTAATAGTTAACTGTGATCAAGATAAGGGTTAGTAATGCTACACACTGAGACTCAAAAGGTAAAGGGTGAAATCCACCTACTCATCCAAAAAACGGTAGAAGGTACATAACTTATCGATTCTGCATGCAAGGTATTAGGTTGGTTCAATAACACACGATAAGCCTGCGGAGTTGAGATGCCAGGGGGAACACAATCCTAGTGTTCACCTATGATTGATTTTCAACCAAGTTAATACTGTTCTTTGCTTGAGACTATTACAAAAAAATCCCCCTATTTACTTTTTTTGTTTTGCCCATAGACTTCAACCACTGAGATCTGTGAAGCCACATGTTACCTTGGGATTAGACCCCAACCTTAGTTGGGTTACTGTATCTTGACAGTGGTTGTACCATCATAAAAATGGAGGTGTTTCTTGGATGTCATCATCAGTACAAGAGCTACCATACCACATTATAAGCCCTAAAATACTCAATACAATCTGTCTTCAAACAAAAGAGTAGACATTGATAAATAGATGGGAAAAAGGGCAACTCTGGCTCCAAGAGCTCACCCTATCTCGAAAATCCAACACAACACGATCGTTGAATCAGTGGCGGCAAATAGTACTCAAATCTATACCAAAATGGTACAGAAGTGTAGTATAAGTACTAAAACCAAAAGTACTCAATTGGAATCATCAGCCGTTTAACATAAATCATGTATAAATATGATACGATACAAGATAACATAACTAAGTCAAGGAAAGGAAAACCTTGATGTAACCCGAACCTCGCTGTACACAGTTAAACAGATAAACCAGAACAATAACATAAAGAACATGCAATCATAACTACAATATTGGCCCTCAGAAGCCAATAAATACGAAAAAGTACATAACCCAATGCAGACCCCCACAAGCTTGGAGGGTACAATCAAGAAAAACATACTCAAGCCATAACTTGCCCACCTCTCAAGATATCAGTGGGAACCCATCTGTATCATGCCATACTAAGAACCAGTCCTCTTACCAGACTCGAACCGGTACTCATATCATCATCAAAATCAGTTGCTGGACTCAAACCAGTACATATATCATCAGTATCATAATCAATAGTCAGACTTGAACTAGTACGTACATCATTAATATCAAAACTATCGATTTTTATCGTAAATAGCATCAACTCCTAATATCAAGCCATCATGACCATTAAGTACATAGCCTCATTAAGACTCATAATAAATATTCAAAAATATATAACGAGCATATAAAGGTTTACCATAACCTTGCTTAAGTCATGACCTAAGGTGGGTTGAAGGGGGCCCTCTTCTGACCCTAAAATCCCTCATAAGGCTAACTCTACCCCTGACTAGGATAAGGTTTCTAGATCCACTTTTAGATTTTAAGCAAGTCTTAAGTAGTCCTAAGATAGAAATTCTACTGAGGACCTAAGCAACTAAACCAACTACACTTAAATTATGATTTCTGGATGGCCTAAACGGCCCAACTAACCTAAGTACTGTCAATCATATCAGCAATACTTATAACACATCCCATATCCAACATAATATCATAAACATACTATGAAATAGCTTAATCTGTGAAGGAAAAAAAACTAGCCTACTTGCGCATCGAAGAAAGCTCGAAGAATTTGCTATATCATCAATTTCTCCTTTTGAGAAGCTTCTGAAAGGTGCCACATTATCAA
Source organism: Capsicum baccatum var. pendulum (assembly GCA_030864225.1). Taxonomy (NCBI): domain Eukaryota; kingdom Viridiplantae; phylum Streptophyta; class Magnoliopsida; order Solanales; family Solanaceae; genus Capsicum; species Capsicum baccatum. Next base: position 188,220,908 of record CM061554.1, read on the forward strand.
AATCACAATCTACTTATCAAACTGAGAATAATGATACTCATATTTCTCTATTGTTCTTCAGGTCCAAAATCATGCAAAAATTTCATATGGGGCACATTTATGGAAATCATGTTTTCAAAATCAACCCAACGCTCCCCTATGCTCTAAGTGAATTTACCCTTAAAATTGGGTGAAATTAGAGCTACATTAGGGCTTGAATTAAGTCACCAAGCTTTGGGGATTTAAGTTAGATGGGGTAAATCAACCATGTAAATGAAGGAAGCTTACCTCAAATTTGAAGGAGAACTGTGTAATTAATCTTTATCCAAGCTCCCAAAACCACCCATAAACGCTATCCCTAAGCTTTCCCAATTTTTAGGGTTTAAATATCTTGGGGATGGATAAGAAATAGTGAAAAATAGGATAAAGTGGGTATTTATACCCTTCCCAGGTACACAAGTATCACATACGTGATACCTATTGCTTAGCACAAATGACGCTTATGCGATAAAGAGTATTTCTTATGCGCTACCTGTCAACTGCCAAAGGGAATAACTATGTCACAACAAATGTTGCTTATGTTACACTTGATGGTGTCTGCTAGATCGCGTACTCAATTAATGGCTCGTGAACCTGGGTGCACCAATACCAGCACCAGTACCAACTGAGACTTAGAAACTTCTAAGTCATCGCCATCCCCTCGGGATTCATCTAGAATGTCGTATACACAAATAGACTATGCTACTCTATCAAATTCAACGTTCCAAACTCAATGGAACAGTTGAAATTTCCATCCGAGGTCTTTTTGATGAAAAATGGGTCCCATAGCCAACTTACCATTTTGTTAACTTTTGACCATAGCTAAAAATAACCTCAGGTGTCTCGGCACTCAAACCAAAGGTCCACCTAGCCTAAAATTGACATTCTGGAGTTGCTAGAACAGTTAGATTTAGCATACAAGGTCATTTGACTAAAGTTTTTTCCATATAGCCAAGTTGAACTAGCGAAGACTTTAAAATAAGAAATTGGCTCCAAAAACCAAACGAACTACCTGGCAATCGAACTGTCAGTCCCAACAAGTCATAAATGGTTTAGAGCAGCAATAGGAAAGTTTTAATGAAGAAAATAAGTGGAAATATGCAAAATGACCTAAAGATCACCACAATATCCACTACTAAATGAACTTTCATTCGCAAAAGTAAAGGATTAGGATGTACCCAACGTCTCAAACAGGCGAGGATACCATATCTGTATCTTGCTATCGATATCCCAAGTAGCCTCCTCCATTGGGTGGTGCCTCCACTGAGCCTTAACTATAAGAATCTTCCTAGTGCACAACCTCCTGACATCACTAGCTAAAATTAGCACAAGCTACTCCACGAAGGTCAACTGCTAATCCAACTGGACTGAATCCTATCTAAGCACATGAGATGGATTAATAATGTATCACTACAACATGGAAACATGGAATACCAGATGTAGAACAACAAAATATAGGGGTAAGTCTAACTCATACTGGTCACCCTTCTAGGGGAGGTTTACTCCCAAACCTTATCACACCCTTCGTGGGTGACACATAGAGGAATAAACGATCACCATCTATAAGTCTTAAGGCACAAAGTCTATGATCTGCATAATCCTTATGCCTCATCTGAGCTACCCTCAACCTATCTTGAATTACCGTTAATTTATCCAATGACTCTTAAAGCAAGTTAGTACTACGGGGTCTAACTTCGAAAGTCTCAAACCATCTAATCAGGGAACGACATCGCCTATTATACAAAGCCTCAAAAGTCTCCATCCCAATATTCAAATATAACTGTTATTATATGCTAAATTTGCAAGGCTAAGTTCTACTCCCACTGACCTTCAAGCTCCATAACACAGGCTCGAAGCATATCCTCAAGAACCTGAATTATCCGCTCTGACTGGCCATCGATCTAAGGATAAAAGGATGTATTGAGGTCCAGATGAGTACCCAACTTTTCCTAGAAAGCTCTCCAAAAGCTATAAATGAAATGGATCCTTAATCCAAAATGATAGATAGGCATACTATAAATTATCTCACGAATGAAGATACGTGCTAACCTCTTGGCATTGAAGGATATTTGAATAGGAATAAAATGTGCAAAATTGGTCAACCGATCCACAATAACTCAAATGACATCAGAACCATAGGAAGTATAAGGCAAAAAAACTAATAAAGTCCATGGCAATATGATCCCACTTCTACTTAAGAGTGGGCAATCTCTGAATTAAACCACTCGATTACTCATGCTTGACCTTCACCTACTGATAACATAGGCAACGAGCTACAAATTCTGATATGTATCACTTTATGCCACTCCATCAATAATGTTGTATAAACTCTCTATACATCTTAGTTACACCCAGATGGATAGAATACCTAGATCTTTGAGCCTCGTGCAAAATCAAATGAATTAAGTTATCGATCCTCAAAACACAAATGTGGCTATAAAATCTTAAGACACCCTCAAAATCTATGGTAGCCTTCTTGGACTCACCACTCAACACCTAAGCATAGAGGATGTAAAGTCTCTTATCCTCAAACTGGCAATCCCAAATTTGCTCAAATAGCGAGGACCTTGCCTCAACACTAGCAAAAAGCTTCCTAAGATTTGAAATATCAAGTCGCATAATTAAGTTGGCCAAAGACTAAATGTCCATGCCAACGATCTCTGAGAAACTAAAATATAAGCCAAGCTACCCATACTCATTGCCTTCTGGCTTAAGGCATTTGCTACCATATTCACCTTGCCTGACTGATACAAGATGGAGATATCATTATATTTAAGCAACTCTATCCATCTATGCTGCCTAGCATTTACCTCTCTTTGAGTCATAAGATGTTAAAGACTGTGATGATCTATGAAAATCCTACAATGCACACCATAAATATAATGCTTCCAAATCTTAAGTGCCAAAACTACCACTATCAACTCCAAATCTTGAGTGGGGTAGTTGCACTCATGCACCTTAAGCTCCCTTAAAGTATAAGCAATAACATGACCCTGCTACATCAATTTACAACCCAAACAACACCAAAACCATCATACTATAAGGTGAATCCCTCACCCTCAATAGAAATATCCATAATTAGATCCGAAGTAAGGAACTCCATAGGTGTAATACCCTAATTTTTCTAGCTCTAGACCCCCTCAAATGGTATACCACTGTTCTAGCTTTTTGATGCTTCAAGTCTTGTCTCAACCCAATATCGAGCCAAAAAGTTTTGGAAACTTTTCCTTAAGGGCCTGAGACACTACTGTGATGATAACTCAGGTAATGAGTCATTACCACTCGTGATGAGGCATCATGAGTGAGTCGTAGTCACTTTAATAAAGGCCTTAAGATTAAGCCTAGAGACTATGAATAGACTTTATGGCTCATAATAAGTGATTATGAGTCATAGGGAGGGACTCATATCCTGACTAGTAAAAGGCCCAAGACTCAGGATTCAAAATGCGACTCCATCGTATTACTCATAGTCAGTCACGATGAGTCATACGAGGGAAGTCATAGTCAGACCAAAAAAGGGCCTCAGACCTTAGATTTTATCTCATGATTCGTAGTCAGTCCGAATGAGTCATAGGGTAAGTCATAACGATTGGAAACCTAGATTTCCTGTACGTTTTTCCAGGGACTTTTAAGTCTTTCTCCACTCCTTTTAAAGCCCAACCCATATCTTTTAGACTTACCAAAGAGGGGGTATAAAAGATGTAAAACCCTTAATTCTATTTTTATCATAATTTAACTTAGAGAAACCACAAAGGGGTGATTTTTTCTTCTCCCAAGAAGCAAGTGGGGTTCATCAAGCAAGACTAATGCCCAAGAAGATTCATCCATGCATCTACACTTAGGTATGTGAGATATTCATCAATGGATCCCTTCTGCCCATTGAGTTCCGAGAGTTACCTACTTTTACAAGTATAAACTCTTTTCCCCCAATTGGTGAAATTTCATGTAGATTATGAATTTTATAAAGTTTTTTGTCAATTGGTTTGGTTTTAAACCATGAAAATATCTTTCCCCATGATAATGGTGTTTCCATATGTTTGATAATGTAAATGTCCACTTTATGATTAGTTATTGAAATATGGGGCGCTATTCATGATTTTTCATTTACCATGGATTGTGTAATTTTGGATTAGATAGTGCTGGTAGGTTATGAACAACCAATACCTAGGAAAATCATGCATGTAATAGTTTTTAGGTTACAAGTCATTCAGAGTATGCTTGTATCATTAAATTTTGGATATTTTCATAATGAGCACTTATCAGTACCAAATCATGTTAAATGAATATACATACCAGTATTATTTAGTTGGGATTAATACTTAGCACCAAGTGAACACAGGGATAACGGCTCCCCTATTAGTTAGACATGAGTCGTTAGTACCAGTCCTTAAGTTCTAGATGTATGGCGTCACCGTAGATTTTATGGGCTCCCCCATCAGTAGGAATATGACACCCTAGTCCCTTGAAACATTAGATTAGTGGATCCATGCCATCCAGTGTTAGTACCCATGGCAAGGTATTGACACCCTTCCAACTAGGGTTATAGGTTAATCATGATCAGCTCAAATTGGGGCATATCAATTAAATATTAGCTCCTGCAGTATCAGTTCAGTATTAGATTATTCCAGTTCAGGTTAGTATGACTAAGTGTCCAATCTATCATTTATTTAGTTAAATAAATTTATAGATTATTTCAGTACACGCTTTACTTGGTCTTGCATTCAATTTATGTGTTCATGCATTCATATTTAGTACCCTTCTATATTTATACATATCAGCTAGTCCTTATCTCACATACCAATACATTGAAAGTATTGATCTCACACTCTCTTTTATGCTATGTTGCCTTATAACATAGGTTCAAATGCTTAGTTCCTCGATCGTACTTAGACAATTTGTGTGCCACTCATCTACAATATTGGTAAGTCCTCAATAGTTGAGGACTAATTATATTACTTACTATTCTTTCTAGTATTTTAGTTCATGTTTAATTCAATAATTAAAGTTAGTTGGGGACCTATCCCAATAACTCATCATGTTTAGAGGCTTTCAAACACTTAATTATGTTTTTCAGTGAGGTGTTTTAGACTCCTTTATTATTGACTTAAATATTTAAATTTTTATTAGATGACTTTTGCGCAGTAATTTCTTATCATCCTTTAGTATTTACAGCTTGTGCTAGATTATGGTTAGCTTGGGGTTACTTATGGCCTTAAGCAACGTGTTACAACTAGGGGATAGTCATGGGTCATGAAAAACTAGGTATTGGAGAATAAGGTTCAAAGTGTAATAGGGTGTCTGGAAGCCGCGTTAACTAGAGTCTTATGCATGGGTGTGAAGCACACCACACTTATGGGAAAGAGGCTACGAGACATTTTAGGAAAGTTTTCCTTCTCTTAGATTTATGTCGAGTCATAAATTGTAAGCTCTATTAAATTTCCCTTTATAACTCATCCTTCATTCATTCACAGAAGATGCCTATGGGAAGGAATAATGTAAGAAGGAACGCGGACCAGCCCACACGGTAGGAAGACCCTCTGAATGAACATGTCTCCTATGCCAAATTTAGGGCCGCTTTCACAGTTTTAGCCAAGGCTATGGTTGCTCAAAATAACCAGTAGGATGTTACTCCAACCAATCTAGTAGTGAATATGACAACTTCTAGGATCCATGACTTTACTTAAATTAATCCTCCAATATTCTCCAGATCCAAGTCTGAGGAGGATCCCCAAGCGTTTCTTGATTGTGTGCAGAAAGTGACTGATTACATAGATGTAACTTCTAGTGAGAGTGATAACATAGCTTCTTACCAGTTGGAAGGTTAGATCATACTTGGGTTAAGCAACATAAGGAGGATAGAGGTGCCGATGCAGGGCTAATAGAGTGGGATGAGTTTACTATTGCCTTCTTAGATGGGTTTTTCCACTCGAGTTGAGATAGGCTAAGGTGTAAGAGTTTATAAATTTTAATTAGGGCAACATGAGTGTGAAGGATTAATCACTTAAGTTCACTTAGTTAGAAAGGTATGCTCCTACCATGGTGGCGAATTCTAGGGCTAGAATGAGTAAGTTGGTATCTGGTGTTTTTGAGGATATTGTCAAAGAGTGCCAAACAACTATGTTGATCAACGAGAAGGACCTCTCTAGGATGATGGTCCATTCTCAACAGATTGAGTAAGATAAGCTCAGAGAAAAGAAAAGGGGGAATAAGAGGGCTAGAACCAGTAGTTTTAACTTTTCTCAGCAAATTCCTGATAGTGGGAATCATTCTTAGTTTTGCCAAAAACTTTCAGTCCTAGCCTAATCTTCTGCTAATGCTCTAGTGTCAAAGTTTTTGCTAGATGTTTGTGATAGAGCACCCGGTGCTAGGTATTAGGGTAGTGTGAACCGTGGTCGTACTAATCTTGTAAGAGGTGTGGTAAAAATTATAAGGGTGAGTGTATGGCCAATAGTAATGCATATTTTGGGTGTAGAAAGATAGGCCACAAGATAGAGGATTTACCAATAGATATATGGAAGGGCAGGAATGATCATCAGCAGGGCCAGACTAATTCTTTAGCATCACCAATAGGTCGCCCTACTCAGCAGGGTACCACTTCTAGTGCGACTAGCAGACAACGCCAAAATTGAATCTATGCCCTCCTGACTCGGCAAGATTAGGAAATTTGTCCTGACGAGATCACTGTTATGTTACGAGTCTTCTACCTTTATATTTATACATTATTAGACCTCAAAGATTCACTTTCCTTCGTGACTCCTTTGTAGATTTTTACCAGTCTTGAAATTCTAGCAGAGCCCTTCTCAGTGTCTACTCTAGTGGGTGGATCTATTATAGCCAGATGGGTGTATAGAAATTTTCCAGTAACAGTGTCCCATAAAGTTACCTCAATAGACCTTGTAGATTAGAAATGATTGACTTTGAAGTCATTCTCGACATAGATTGGCTCCACTTCTACTCTCACTCAATTGATTGTAGAAATAGAATTGTCCAGTTCTGGTTTCCTAATGAGCCAATCATAGAATAAAGGGTTAGTACCTTAGTGCGTATAGGTCGATTGGTTTCTTACCTTAAGGTAAGGAAGATGATCTCCAAGGGTTGTATTTATTGCCTTGTTTGAGTCAAGGACTCAAGTATTGAAATTCCAAGTCTTGAGTTAGTTCTAGTGGTGATTGAGTTTCCAGAAGTATTTCCTTAAGATCTGGCCCGAGATCCACCAGAGAGGGAAATCGACTTTGAAATAGATCTCCTCCTAGATACAAAGCCTATTTTAATTCCACCTTACAGAATGGGTCCAGGCGAGCTTAAGAAATTAAAAGATCATTTAAAGATCTCTTAGATAAGGGTTTCATTAGGCCTAGTGTTTTCCCATAGGGTGCTTCAGTTCTGTTTATGCATAAAAAAGATGGCTCTCTCAGATTGTGCATCGACTATCGTTAGTTGAACAAAGTCATAATTAAGAATAATTATCCTTCACCTAGGATTGATGACTTGTTCAACCAACTTCAGGAAGTAAATTATTTCTCTAAGATAGACCTCAAATCTGGCTATCATCAACCCAAATTCAAAGAATGTAACATTTCGAAGGCGACCTTCAAAACTTGGTATGGTCACTTCAAATTTGTAGTTAGGTCTTTTAGACTAACAAATGCCCCAACAACTTTCATGGACTTAATGAACAGCCTGTTCAAGCAGTACTTGGACATGTTTGTCATAGTCTTCATAGATGACATCCTTATCTAATTTTTTAGTGAAGGTGATTATGCAAACCACCTACGGATTGTTTTGCAAACCCTTAAGGACCATCAGTTATTTTCTAAGTTCAGTAAGTTTGAATTCTGGTTGAGATCCATAGATTTACTCAATCATATCATTTTTTGTTGGCATTAGAGTTGATCCTCAAAAGACAAAAGTAGTGAAGAACTATCCCAGACCCATCTCTCTATCATATATTATGAGGTTTTTCAGTTTAGCCGGTTACTAAAAATGGTTTATTAAGGTATTCTCTTCTATTGTTTCTCCCATATCCAGACTGAATTAGAAAAAGGTCAAGTTTTAGTAGTCAGATTCTTGTAAGAAGAGTTTTTAGGAGTTAAAGACTCAACTCACTTTTTCTCCAGTATTAACTCTACCTAAATGTTCAGATAGGTTATAGTTCATTGTGATGCTTCTAGTGTTGGTCTTAGATGTGTTTTAATGTAGTGAGGTAAATTTATAGCCTATGCCTCTAGATAGCTCAAAACTCATGAGAAGAATTACTCGACTCATGATCTTAAGTTGGCAGAGGTTGTATTTGTCTTAAATATTTAGAGGCATTACCTCTATGGTGTCCATGTGTATATGTTTATGAATCACAAGAGCTTACAATATATATTCACACTGACAGATCTAAATCTTCATAAGAGAAGGTGGCTTGATTATTGAAAGATTATAATATGAGTGTGTTGTATCACACAGGTAAGGCCAATGTTGTAGATGATGCCCTTAGCATATTGTCTATGGGTAGAGTTTCCCATGTTAAGGTGGATAAGAAGAAGTTAGTTCATGAGGTTCACCAACTTTCTAGATTGGGAGTTTGGTTGGTTGCTTCGATTGAGGTAGTGCATGGGTTTAGAATAGTTTGGGATCTGCTCTAGTGTATAAGGGAAAAGAAAAATAGGACAGAGACGCTATTCTAATTAACTTGAAAGAGTCTGTTCGGGATTAGCAGGTCGAGGTTTTCTCCCATGGGGAAGATGATATACTTCGTTGTCAGGGTAGGTTAAGTGTTTCTAATATGAATGGTTTGAGGTAGTTAATTTTAACACAAGTGCATGGTTCATGATATTCTATCCATATGGGATCCACAAAGATGTACCATGATTTGATGGAAGTTTATTGGAGGAATGGTATAAAGAAGGATATTGAGAAATTCGGGGCCAAGTGTCCAAATTTTCAATAGGTCAAGGTTGAGGACCAGAAACCTAGTGGTATGCTTCAGGAGTTTAGCATTCCCACTTGGAAGTGGGAAGTGGTGAATATGGATTTTGTTATAGGTTTGGCCCATATGCGTCATCAACATGATTTGATTTAGGTCATTGTGGATAGAATGACTAAGTCAACCCACTTATTGTTACTCCACTCTTCATATTCATCCAAGGATTGTGATAGAATCTATCTCAAGGAGTTGGTGAAATTACATGGAGTCCTTTTGACCATTATTTCAGATAGAGGTACTCTATTTACCTTTTAATTTTTGAAGTCTTTTCAAAAGGGTCTTGGTAACCCAATTCATCTCAGTACAACTTTTTACCCATAGATGAATGGACTATTCAGACCTTAGGGGATATGTTGAGGGCTTGTGTTATTGATTTTAATGGTAGTTGGGTTGATCACTTATCTTTGATTGAGTTTTCCTACAATAACAACTATCACTTCAGTATTCAGATGGCTCTATTTGAGGCTATCTATTATAGGAGATATAGATACCCTATTGGTTGGTTTGAAGTTGGTAAATCTACTTTGATAGGTCCAAACTTAATATATGAGGTGATAGAGAAGGTTTATTTGATTCGATAAAGGCCGAGGACAACACAAGGCCACCAAAATACCTATGCAGATGTGAGGAGAAGAGATCTTGAATTTGAAGTTGGAGATTTTGTGTATCTAAAATTTTTTCCCTTGAAAGGGGTGAAGAGATTTGGTAAAAAGGGAAAGCTCTGTCCTTTTTATGTTGGCCCCTATAGGATTTTGAGTCATATTGGAAAGGTAGCCTATGAGTTAGAGTTGCATATGGATTTAGCCTTATTGTACCTGGTGTTTCATATTTCTCAGTCAAAGAAATGCATTGGTAACCTAGATTCTGTCTTTCCTCTAGAAAGTGTTGGTGTGGAAGATACCCTATCCTATGAAGAAATCTCAGTTGATATCCTTGAATATCAGAATCACAAGTTAAGGAATAAAGAAGTTGCCTTAGTTAAGGTTCTATGGAGAAATCAGTCCCATTGAGGGAGCTACTTGGGAAGCAAAATTCGATATGCAAGCCAAATATCTCTATCTTTTCTCAATGAATTCAGACTCACCTTGAGGTAATGGTTTCTTTGAATTAAATCTTTTGCTTTCTATGTCAGCTATCCAGACATGCTTATGTCATAATATTTAATCATGGTTTAGTTCATATGTCTTCAGTGCATGATCTTGGTCTTCCTAGTACTCTGGCTCAGCTAGTTTTATTCAAGGATGAATGATTCCAAGGGGGAGATACTATAATACCCCAAATTTTCAAGCTCTAGACCCCCTCAAAAGATAGACCACTAAGCTAGCTTTCTAACGCTTCAGGTCTTGCCTCAACCCAATGCCATCGCAAAAAGTTGTGAAATTTTCCCTTAAGGCCTGACACGCTGTCGTGACGATGACTCGAGTAATGAGTCATTACCACTTGTCATGAGTGAGTCTTAGTCACTCTAGTGAAGGCCATATGTTTAATCCCAGTGGCTACGACTAGACCTTATGGCTCATAATCGGTGACTACGAGTCGTAGGGAGCGACTCGTAACTTGACCAATAAAGGACCCAAGACTAAGGATTCAGACTACGACTCTATCTTATGACTCGTAGTCAGTCACGATGAGTCACAAGGGGAAAGTTGTAGTCAAACCATAAGAAGGTCTCAAACCCTTGATTCCAGCTTACGACAGACTATGAATCATAGTCAGTCTAAATGAGTCGTAATGACTAGGAACCCATATTTCTTGTACATTTTTCTAGGAACTTTTAAGTCTTTGTCAACTCCTTCTAAAGCCTAAGCCACATAGTTTTGGCTTCCCAAAGGGGGGTATAAAAGACCCAAAACCCCCAATTCCATCATTTACCATAATTTAACTCAGAGAAACCACAAAAGAGAGGTTTTCTCTTCTCTCAAGAAAAAATTAGAGTTCATCAAACAAGTCCAATTCCCAAGAAGATTCATCCAAGCTTATAGACTCAGGTATGTGGAATATTCATCAATAGGTCCCTTCCTCCCATTGAGTCCCAAGAATTACCAACTTTTACAAGTATAAACTCTTTTCCCCCAATTGGTGAAATGTCATGTGTATTATGAATTTTATAAATTTCTTCTTAATTGCTTTGATTTTAAACCATAAAAATATATTCCCTCATGATAATTGTGTTTTCATATGTTTAACAATGCAAATATCCATTTCATGATTAGTTATTGAAAGATGGGTCTTTATTCATGATTTTTCCACTACCATTGATTGTTCACTTTTACATTAGATAGTGCTAGTGGGTTATGAACAACTAATACCTAGGAAAATCATGCATGTTACAATTTTTAGGTTACAAGTCATTCAGAGTATGCTTGTATCATTAAATTCAATATATTTTCATAATGAGCACTTACCAGTACCAAATCGCGTTAAATGAATATCCTTACAAGTGTCATTTAGTTGGGAGTAATACTTATCATCGAGTGAACATAGGGATGGTGGTTCCCCCGTAAGTTAGGCATGAGTCATTCATAGCAGTCCAAAAGTTCCAAACCTAAGGCACCACCATAGATTTTGAGGGGTCCCCCATTAGTAGAGGAATGCCACCCTTATTTTTCAGGATATCATATTAGTGGATCCACGCCAACCAGTGTCAGTACCTGTTGTAAGTTATTGACACCCTTATAACTGGGGTTATAGGTTGGACCCAAATCAACTCAGATTGGGACATGTCGGTCAAATGTTAGCTCCCACAGTCTCAGTTCAGTATTCAAATTAGACCAGTTCAAGTTTTTATGACCAAGTGTCATGTCTTTCATTTATTCAGTTAACCAGATTTATAGATTATTCCAATACATTCTTTACTTGGTCTTGCATTCAATTTTTCTATTCATGCATTCATACTCAGTACCTTTCTATATTTATACATATCAACTAGCCTTTATCTCACGTACCAGTACATTCAAAATACCAATCACATACTCTCTTTTGCTTTATGTTATCTTATAACATATGTTCGGATGCTTAGTTCCCTAATTGTACTTAGATAGTTTGTGTGCTGCGTAACTGCAGTATTTGAGTCCCCATTAGCTGGGGACTAATTATATTACTTACTATGGTCTCCAGTATTTTAGTTTATGTCTAATTCAATAGTCTAATTTAGTTGGGGACCTGTCCCAACAACTCATCATGTTTAGAGGCTTTCAGACGGTTAGACAGTTAATTGTGTCTTCAGTGAGGTGTTTTAGACTCTTCAATTATTGACTTGAATATCACAATATTTTGTTATCTTTCTTCAGTATTTACAGCTTATGCTAGATCATGGGTTAGATTGGGTCACCTGTGGCCTTATGCATGATGTATGAGCTGATGCTAACACATTTAAGGCTTTTAGTTGAGAATAATTGCAAAGTCTTAAGCAATTTTTGTCGTTTTTGATTGTTTTATTTTTGATTTTGTAGTAGAAGCTACGATTCAAGAGAACCAACAAGGATAGAAGCAAATGAGTTAAAATCTAAAGATATTCAAAGAGAAGTATGGCTGATGACATTTTTAATAAATTATTAGCCCTATGATAAGTTATCAGCTTCATTCTCAACCTCAGATAGAGAATGCAGCTGAGTTGAGAGTTGTGATGATATTTTATGATAAACCATCAAGGAGCTGATAGATCGTCAAAATTATCGTCATCCTAAGGTAGAACATGAGAGCTTAGGTAGAGACTTGACGATATTTGTGATAAGTCATCAATGAGTTGATAGGACATCACAGTTTATCGTCAGCCTAAAGCCGCGAGTATCAAAAGCAAAGAAGAGCTGGCGACATTTGTGATAAGTCGTCAGCCTCCTGATTGGTTGTCACGAATGTCATCACCTAATTTGAGGGATTATTAAACTTTGTGATTTTGTTTCCTTATTTAGACTGAATGATTTAAAGTCTTTTCTAGGGTTTTCTTGAGATTTCTGAACTTGAGTTTTGAGACACATATTTTTGTTATTTTCTCTCTCTAGTTTCTTAGCTTGAAAAAGCAATTACTTTGAAGAGATTTGAATCATTACTTTAGGATTTCTACTTTGATCTAATCTGAGAAACACTCGTTACTATTCATCTTGTTGTAAGTTCATCTTTCAAATTATGAATTCAACTTGTTGTATCGATTAGTACATTATGAGTGGCTAAATCCCTTTAACTCGAATTATGGGATCTATGGGTTAGGTCTTGGTAAGTTGCTACGTGTTCAAGATTCTAAAGGTAATAGGACAGCTTGATAATTCCAAGGTTTTAATTATGGACTATTGGTTGCAAACGATAGATAGAACCTGCTTTGATTTGCTTGAGATAAGAAATCAACTATCGTAGGAAGGGAATTATTGACCGAGACTTGGAAGCTACCAACCTTCCATTTATTAATTGACGCTGTAACAAAGTTAATTAACCTTAGGTAAAGTCTGGTTAGTGAATATAAATTTCCTAAGTCCTAGAGGATTAGGTAATTAAATGCTTAAGTAGGTCGAGAGACATTTAGGCATAACTTCGATAAAGAAAATCTATTGTTCCTACCTATCGTGAGAATCTTGAATCACTATTAGCATCTGTCAAGTACCAAAACTCATAGTGAACATTATTTTGGTTTTTCATAAACTCTTGATTACAAACACTGAAACAAAAGTGACCAACAATTATTTGTTGATCATCCAAAACCCCCATTTCATCTTTTCGTATCATTTGTTTGAATTTAACTTGTAGATTTAGTTTCAAACTAGTGTAATCGCCACCCACATTGTTCCCTGTAGATTCGACCCTGACTCCAAAGTTGGGTAAATATATTGACAACGATCACCTACATTTTCATTATAGAGGTGTAGTTTGAGTGTTAACAAAAATGGCGCCGTTGTCGGGGAACAATTTGGCGTATTGAGTTGATTTGGAATTTTAGTTTACTTTCTTGAATTCAAAATCGTAAATATTTGTTTATTTTATTTTTTTATTTTCTTTTATTTTTATTTTTCTCACACCTTTCTTGAGATGTCAGCCTGGATAGATGGTTTTTTGAGTGATGATGATTCTTGTGACGATTCTTGTTATTATTGAGGGGGACTATATTTAAGGCTTGCTATCTAGATTTACCTGGAAGTGCATGGATCGGACCTTCACAATATGATATGGATACTGTCCTACTTACTGTAACTTGGTGTTTGGCTTGTGGTCAAAGTGATCTTACTAAAGATGTGTGTGCTGTCACGATTCAAGCGAAAAAATTAATGTAATGAATCTTAGAGAATCAAGAATAGTTGTGGGCAAAGCTAAAAGAGTTACCACTACCACCATGTTTACAGTGGCTAAAGAAAGAAGATTATGAGGGGGACATTAGCCAATTTAAGGATAAAACTCAAGAATCACAACCACTCGATTGTCATCTTGATCTTGAGACTGACATTGAGAAGGTGAATAAAAGTGAGTGTGTAGTAGATAGTGTAAATTTTGAAGTAGAATTAGTTGGTCTTTACTCGAAGCATTTTTTCATATTATGCTTAGATGATATCTTGTCTATGGATTCATCTAAAATAGTGGAAGAGTGCAAAGATGAGGAACAAATATCCTATATTCTTTATTTTACATTTGATAAGCAACATAAAAACACACCTCACTTTAAGGCTGAGTGGTTTACCACACTCAATCCATTACTCGACTTCTTAATTTTTGTACCACCCTATGATCAAGGCAAAAAGATGGACTCTAAGTTGGGGGTGAAATTCAAATCATCTAAGTGAAGGGATAAAGTATGAAGCACTTTTAAGGTATCTTGATGAATTCTGAGTAGTCAAGATAACCTAGTCGTGCCGGGACACTAAATTAGGTGCTTCTTGGGAGGCAACCCAAGGTATTTTGTTGTTTGTATTTGTATTATGTGATTGACATCAGATATTTGCACCCATGGTGCCACAAGTATGTTTCTGACTCTCTTGTTTTGGTTTGACGTATTGGGGACAATGTATGATTATAAGTTGAGGGTGGGACTACTTGTGGGTGCTGATGTCCTCTTGGGGTTTTTGTTGTCGTGCCTCTTTTCCCCGGAGTCTTGTTCCTAGTAGAGCTGACATGTTTAAGCGTATTGTGATTTGTTGTAAAATATTGTAGTTGAATAGGATAAATACAAGTACCTTAGGAAATTTACATGTTTTTGTAATTTTTGAGCACCTCTCCAATGGACTGAGTATTATATGTGTGAATTGCATCTGATTGTGACCATTGTGTATCTTTGTATGGCATTAGTTTTAATGATGCAGCAATCAGTGCTAAACAGCAGCATGAAATGTATGAGTAGTATCTTGTGATATACTTATGTGCCAAGTGTGTGTGAGATCTTACTCAGTTCCCGTTGTATATTGAAATCCAGAACTTACCCGGTTAGTCTTACCTTGGTTGAAGGATAAGGGTTATGAAAGGATCATAGGCCATTTTGATATTAGCTCACTTTTAGCCTAAATAACCTTACCTATATGTAGAATATCCCTTGATCCCTTATTTGAGCCTGATTATCCTATTTCTTTTTTGACACCTATCATTTTTCCAGTTTATATCATAATGAACCTATTTTGGCCCTGGTCCTCCTTGGACACTTTGCACCTTGACTTAAGCAAATGACCTAAGTTTAGGGTGGCTATTATAAAGGTGTATGATGTAAAATGAGTAGGAAGAAAGGTAGAGTTAAATAAAAGAATTAAAATTTGAGTGCGGTAGAAAAGAGCAAGAAAAAGAAAAGTTGTAAAAAAAGTGATTGTACAAAAAACCGTACCCATCCTGAATAAGTGTGATCAAGAAAAGAGAAGAATAGAAAAAGGCTAATGAGTGAAACCCCAAAAATCTACCATAGTTTCAAGGAGGCTTAGTCACTTTAAATATCATCGAGTCTAATACCAGCCCCTAGCCTACATTACAAGATAAAGAGAAGACCTATAGTGATCCTAGCTAACCTGTCTGACAATCTGGGTAGTTAAAATAAGGGCAAGCCTATGGTATTCAACATACGTTGGTTGGAACTTCATTCTGAGAGTGAGTGTTTTGTGATTGTCCCCATGGTTATATATGTGATGTCTGATATGACAAAAGGGGGATTTCTTTGTAGTGAGGGCACACTGGTTACATCACTAGTTATTGACTTGTTTGGATAGTGTTAACTTGATGTATGCATAGTTGTATTGTTGAGTTGGTGCCATATCTCTATTCCTGTGTGTTGCATTGTTGTTCTTCAATAATATACACAGTTGTTCTTGAATTGACAGACCTTAGAGATGGTGAAGATGTTTGAGCTGATATAGATGATTGACTACCAAATGTACTTTGTATTCTCTTAGTTGTATTTGAGTTGCTTGAGGACAAGAAATTATTTTAAGTTGAGGGTGTTGATGTGTGAGATGATGCTAATACATTTGAGGCTTTTAACTGAGAATAATTGCAAAGTTTTAAGCAATTCTTTTCGTTTTTGATTATTTTATGTTTGATTTTGCAGTAGAAGCTATAATGCAAGAGAACAAACAAGGATAGAAGCAAAGGAGTTGAAATCTGAAGTAATTCGAAGAGAAGTGTGGCTGACGATATTTTTGATAAGTCGTCATCCCTGTGATAAGTTATTAGCTTCATCGTCAGCCTCAGACAGAGAATGTACCGGAGTTGAAAGTTGTGATGATATTTTGTGATAAGCTGTCAAGGAGCTGATAGGTCATCAAAATTGCCGTTAGCCTAAGGCAGAGCATGAGAGCTGAGGTAGAGACTTGACGACATTCGTGATAAGTCGTCAAGGAGTTGATAAGATGTCATAGTTTATCGTTAGCCTAAAGCAGCGAGTATCAAAATCAAAGAGGAGATGACGACATTTGTCATAAGTCGTCAGCCTCCTGGTAGGTTGTCACAAAGTTCATCACCTAATTCGAGGGATTATTAAACTCTGTGATTTTGTTTCCTTATTTAGGATGAACTATTTAAAGCCTTGTTTAGGGTTTTCTTTAAAGTTCCGAACCTGAGTTTTGAGACACATTTGTTATTTTCTCTCTCTAGTTTCTTAGCTTGAAAAAGCAATTACTTTGAAGAGATTTTCATCATTACTTTGGGATTTCTACTTTGATCTAATCTGATAAACACTCGTTGCTATTCATCTTGCTGTAAGTGTATCTTTTAAATTATGAATTCAACTTGTTGTACCGATTATTACATTATGAGTGGCTAAATCTCTTTAACCCGAATTATGGGATCTATGGGTTAGGTCTTGGTAAGTTGCTAAGTGTTCAAGATTCTAAAGGTAATAGGACTCCTTGATAATTCCAAGGTTTTAATTATTGTCTATTGGTTGCAAATGATAGATAGCACATGCTTTGATTTTCTTGAGATAAGAAATCAACTATAGTAGGAAGTGAATTATTGACCGGGACTTGGAAGCTACCAACCTTCCGTTTAATAATTGATGTTGTAATAAGGTTAATTAACCTAAGGTGAAGTCTGGTCAGTGAATATAAATTCCCTAAGTCCGAGAGGATCAGGTAATTAAATGCTTAAGTAGGTCGAGAGACATTTAGGCATAACTTCGATAAAAACAATCTGTTGTTCCTACCTATCGTGAGAATATTGAATCACTATTAGCATTTGTCAAGTACCAAAACTCATAGTGAACCTAAATTTGGTTTTCCATAAACTCTTGATTACAAACACAGAAACTAAAGTGACCAACAATTATTTGTTGATCATCAAAAACCCCCATTTCATCTTTTCCTATCATTTATTTGAATTTAACTTGTAGCTTTAGTTTCAAACTAGTTTAATCGCCACTCACATTGTTCCCTGTAGATTTGACCCCGACTCCAAAGTTTGGTAAATATATTAACAATGACCGCCTTGCAATAAATTAACGTGTAAGTTGAGCGTTAAAAATGCACTGTGTTACAACTAGGGGTAGTATTGGGTCGTGAAATTTTTCTTCCCAAAGCTCAAAACACACTCCCAAACCATCGAAAATAAACATCCTTCAAAGTCAATTTGGTCATAGGTGTTGAAATAGTAGCATTAGCCTCAATGATAGTCAATAATAACTAGTCTAACCAATAAATTTACGAACCTTAGTCAGAGATGTAGGGCTGGCCCAATCACGAGCCCAATCACGAATATCCTCAATCTTTATCGGGTCTACCATAATCCCATCCGTAGACACCACATTCCTAAGTAATGTCACTGACATAAGCCAAAAATCACACAGAGAGAATTTGGGAAAAACATATGATCTTTCAAAGTCTAGAGCACAATCGTTTAATATTGCGCATGCTCCTCTCTACTCCTTGAATACACAAGGATGTAATCGATGAACATAATCACGAAGTAATCCAAATAAGGTCTAAACACTTGGTTCATCAAATCCATGAATGGGGAAGGGGCATTAGTCAACACAAAAACATCACCAAGTACTCATAATAACCATAGTGGCTCCTAAAGGTTTTCTTTGGGGTATCCTCAACCTAGATCCTCAATTGATGGTAACCAGACCTTAAATCAATCTTAAAGAACACCATTACACCCTGAAGCTAGTCAAATTTGTCATCAATGCGGGTTATCGAATAATGGTTCTTCACCATCACCTTATTAAGATACCTATATTCAATACATATATGAATGGAGAAATTTTTATCCTTCACACACAACGCACGAGCTCTCCAAAGGGACACACTCAGTCTGATGAAACCCTTTCCAAAAAGATCCTAAAATTGAGAACTGAGCTCCTTAAGCTCTGTAGGAGCCATACGGTAAGGTGACATAGAAATAGGTTGGGTTCAAGGCTATAGATCAATAACAAACTCAACCTCAGAAGCAGGGGAATGTCAGATAAAATAGTGGAGAAAGCATTAGGAAACTCACAGACTATGGGGAAAGATTTAAGCAAAGGACTCTCCATACTAATATCATAAATATAAGCGAAATAAGACATATAGCCCCTCAAGATAAGTATCTTAGAAAAAATATAAGAAATAATCCTCGTCCGCTTACAGCTAATAAATCCCTGCCATACGATTAGGGGTATATCGGGCATGCCTAAGGTAATGGTCTTGACAAAACAATCCATGAGTGCATGCTAGTGGGATAAACAGTCCATGAATAGAATCACATTAAAATTTACCATGTATAGTATAATAAGATCAACATGAGTATCTGTATCTCTAACAGTCACTATACATGATCTAAAAACTTAATCCTCTACTAAAGAATCACCCACGAGAGTAGATACATATAAAGCCACAAATAACAAATCCCAAGATAACCCTAACCACAGGGCATAATAAGCAAGCACATAAAAGTAGGTGGATCTTTGATAAAATAAAGAAAAGTTCAACTAAATGCACACCAAAATCATACCTGTGACAACAACATTTGAAGACTCAACCTTGGGTATAGCAGGCACTGCATACAACTAACCACGCCCGCTACATGGTTGGACTCCTAACCGATCCCCGCCCTACCTTCTTGAGAACCTCCATGAGCACCCTAGGAACCACCCCTATGACTGTTCATACCAGCTCTAGCTGAAGGATGAACTACTCAAATAGGGGTAACACATTGAGCTGCGGTAACAATTGCCCCACGACTAGGACATACTCTTGAGTAATAACCAAAAGCTTCAGAACCATAACATGCCCCCTGAGTTGAACCCAAACCAAAAGATTTGGCTGACCCAGAATAACCAACTCGACAAGAATAACTAGCAAACAGGCCCCTTAAAGACTGGCCACTACCCTGACCAGGGTGAGCACTGACACAAGACTAACCTCTGTCAGTAATCTGGAGCACTACCTGAATGGGTCTACTAGGTTGACTCTGAGGCTGATACAATAGCCGTGGAGAGTATCTACCCGGAGGACTACTACCTCTAAATCAAGAGTTACTATGGCTCCCACTGAAACTGCCCTAATATCAAAGCCTCTAATCACTACCCCTTGGGTCTCACAATGAATCTCCTCTATCATTTGAGCCTGGTCAGACACCTTAGCACTACCTATAACAACTAAAATCTGAGTGGAAAATGAAAGAAGAAGTCTTAATCCTCGAACAAAATCAAAAGACCTTCTCATACTCAGTAGTCAGAATAAAGGTAGCATGACTAGCAAACTTGTGAAAATGTGCCTCACACTCCACAACCATCATATATCCCTGCTCTAACCTTGATAACTAATTCCTCAAATGATCTCTATCATACCCTGTATTATTCTTAGCTCTGTTCAACTCCTAGTTACATGCATAAGAGGCTTAACACCTGAAAATTTCACTAAGTGTTGGGGACTTAGTTATTTTCAGGCCACTTAACTTTAAGGATTTTTAAATTGGTCTTCCCAACCTAGAGACATTGGTTTTTAATTTAAATTATGTTCATGGGTGTGAGGTACATGTCTCGGAGAAGTTTTAGATTTTTCGGATGAGGATTGGATCATATTTGGATCATGATTCCAGAAGCTCATTGTGATAGGGCCGCATCGCAGTGGTAATAGCGATGGAACCCCCATCGCATCATGGTGACCCTATAAATCATATTCTAGTTACGAATTTAATTGCATGAGGGGCAATTGTGTCATTCCCCCTCAATTTAATTCATCAATTCATAAATTAACGCATCAGTTAGGGTATTTGCCCATCTTCTTCAATTCTCCTCTAAAAAAACCCTACTCACCTCCCAAGAATGTCAATTTCCATTACTTTCACTCCAAGTAAACCAAGAATTCAAGTTCTTAAATCTAAGAACCTTCAAGAAAGCATCAAGATTGGTGTTTCTCTATCAAGTTTAACGGTTTAAGGTATGTGTGATATTCATCCATGGGCCCGTTTCACCCATGGAGTCCAAGAATCCTTTTTATTTTTAAATTATGAGATTATTTCATGTTTAAGTTCCATTATCTCTATGAAGCTATTATTGATTTTAATTTGGAGTTATGTTTACAAGTGTTTTCGATGGGATGAGCCATTACTTATTTTGAATATTGAAATCTTCATATTAAAATCTGTAACTCATGGTTTTAGTATTGTAATAATGTTATCCTTGCATGCTTTACCAATTACCACGCTTAAATTCATGACTCTCATGTGTTTGATGAAATATTTAAATGTTGGGTTTTGAGCAATGATCCCTTACTATGGATTTTAAAGCTTTATATGTCACCATTTTTATTTCCATTCAGTGCTGGTGGGTTATGAATAACCTATACCTAGTTATTTATATAATTTTAGTATCTTCAGATTGATTTCAGATAAACCATAAGCATTGTCATTTAGTTAGTTTTTATGATCAGTTATTTGCTCAGTTAAGCTTAGTTCAGTCCATTAAATAGTATCATTCAATTGGGAGTAGGATTCAGTACTGAGCTAACCAGGGATGGGGTCACTCCTTCCAGTTTAGGGTTTGACCCTTAGTAGTAATCCCTGAGTTATAGAACTACGTAGCTAGCGTAGGTTTGAGATGTCTTCCTGCCAGTTTAGGATTGACACATATCACTTCAGTTCCTTCTAGTATAGGGTGAGTCTTTAGTCCTTCAGGATACCAATTTAGTGGATCCACCAGTCAGTGTTAGTACTCGTGACATAGTATTGACACCCTTCTAACTAGGTTATAGATTTGACCTCGATTAGCTCAGATTAGGGCATATCAGTTAGATTATACCTCCCACAAACTCAGTGCAGTATTCAGTCTAAAATTCAGTTTAGGTTTGCTTGGGTAAAGCATACAGATTACCAGTCATTCAGTTATCAGATATTAGTATTTCAGTTTATAGATTATTTCAAAAATATATATGTGCTTTGTCTTGCATTCTCAGATATTTCAGTTTTCATGCACTCATGGTCGGTTATCTCATGTTATTTAGTTATTCCATAGTTCATGCATACAATAACCCATGTATATCAGCCTAACCTCATCTCATATACTAGTACATTCAAAGTACTAACCGCATACTCTTCTTTGTGCTATGATGTCTTATATCATAGGTTCGGACGCTCTGTTTCCCAACCATACTTAGACAGTCCATCACTTCAGCAGCAGCAACAATAATGGTGAGTCCTTATCTATCAAGGATCTATTATGTTTATTTAGTTATATTTGCATTTCTATTTAGTTAGTTAGTTGGAGTTATTTGGGGCCTGTCCCATCAACTCCTTAGTCAGTTTAGAGGTTTTTTGATATTCAGATAGTCATATAGACAGCTAGTCAGTTTATAAGTCTTATCAGTTATGTTTTGGTATTTTGTCAGGCGTTACAGACTTGTGAATTTATCATATTTTCAGTATTCTGAACTTATAGCTTTAGCACTTATTTTCTGTATATTTCCTTTATTATTATGATATTTAGTGAGGGTAACAGGTACCATCTCACGGGTTATCTTGTGGTTACTTGTGGATGTAAGCACCATTGTCGCGACTAGAGGGTAGCCTTGGGTCGTGATAACACTTCGTATCAAAGTCTAAGGTTTTACAGTATCCTAGAAAGTCTGATATCTATATTGAGTAGAGTATTGTCCATTGGTGTGAAGCGCGCCACACTTATGGACAAGAGACTACTAGACATTTTAGGAAAAGTTTTCCTTCTTTCGGTATTCATGTCGTGCAAATAAGAATAAGCTCTATTTAAAACTATCTTTCTAACTCATTCTTTCTTTCATTTACAGATACTGCCTTCCAAAAGGCACAATGGAAGAAGAAATGGAAATTAGCCTGCACCTCCACCTGTTCAGGAAGATCCCCTGAATGAGCATGTCTCTCATGCCGAGTTCAGACTCACTAGTTTCTCAGAACAACCAATAGGTTGTTACCCTAACTAACCCAGTGGAAAATATAGCTACATCTAGGATTCAGGATTTTACCCAAATTAATCCCCTTTAATATTTTAGATCCAAGTCTAAGAAGGATATATAGAAGTTTCTTGATATAGTTTAGAAGGTGCCTGACATCATGGGTGTTACTTTGAGTGAGAGTGCAGATTTGGCTACTTACCAGTTACAGGATGTAGCTTATACATGGTATAAGCAGTGGAAAGAGGATAGAGGTATTGAGTGCCTTTGAGTGGGAGGAGTTTGCCACGACCTTCTTAGACAAATTTCTTTAATTAGAGTTGAAGAAAGCTAATGTGATGGAGTTCATTACTTTAAAGTAGGGTAATATGAGTGTGAAGTAATAATCACTTAAGTTTACTCAATTGGAGAGGTATGCTCCTTCGATGGTGGCTGATAATAGGTCTAGAATGAGTAAGTTTATTTTTAGTATAGCTGATAGTATGTAAAGGAGTGTAGAACTGATATGTTGATTAAGGAGATAGAATTATCTAGGCTTATGGTTCATGCTCAACAGATTGAGGAACAAAAGCTTATGGAGAAAGAGAGAGAAAATAAAAGGGTCAGAATAGGTAGCTTTAACTTTTCTGAACCAAGTCAGAGAGTGGTAATCGTTCTTAGTTATATCAAAAATTTTTAGCCCCAGCTTCATCTTCAGCTAGTGTGCCAGTGCCAAAGTTCTAGAATGACAGTTGGGATAGGGCGCCAGGCTCCAAGTCCCAGGGTAGTTGTCACGGCCCAAATCCCATCGGGCCGGACTGGCACCCGAAGCCGAGAAGGCCCGGGAGAACCCGTTCAAATACCTGTACTTTCACTTACATGTCACCAAAAATTTGGGCAGCACTTCGCTGCATATAAAAGGGGCTAATTACCTGTATCAGCACAACACGCACAAATATATATACATATATATAATACTTGGCCGTCGGGGCCACCCCATATACGAATATAACATCACTATATAAACTTCCATGACTTTACCCTTCTTTATGTCTACAAAGCCTCTAGGATATACATGACATAACTAGGGTCGGGACAAACCCCCGCCCACACATGACTCCTGTACAATAACAAAATATAAGGAACCGACTCGGAAAGCTCCGAAGTAAACTGGAGCTCACCAACAGTAACTGTATGACCTGGCTCCTATCTATGCTGTGAATGAGCTGAAGTACCTGATCCTGCAGCATGAAATGCAGGTCCCCCGTGAGGGACGTCAGTACGAAATATGTACTGAGTATGTAAAGCTGTAAATAATCATATGTGATATGGGGGGTCAAGAAAATCATACACATGTGAATAAATCATAATAAAAGTGAACCACACTTCATAAACACTTTTAGGATCATGTACATTATTATTAATCTGAATTGGGTTCTTGAATACAAACACATTTGTGGAACGGTATACATTCGTTCATTTCATTCTTTACAATTATTATTCGCCATTACCTCCTCCTCCCGAACCTCCAACCACCTAACAATAATCAATACTGTACCGTACTGTGACCATTAGGCTGCCCCCAGTACATATCAATTGGGATCGACCCATGCTAGGCTTATGCCCCTGGGATACCACCCACACGTATATCAAGTAACACATAAGAGATTTTTCCAATAACTTAGTTCAAAAGCTTTTGAGATTATTACATTAGTGTTCATGCCAATATAGTACCCTTGGAACAATGATACATCAATAGGAATCAAGTAATAGACCTTCTATACAATAACGATGTAATAAGGACTCATTGGTACATCAACAATATGTTTCAGAATCATCAATATCACAACAATGAAATAGGAGACTTTTGGTATATCAATGAAGCATTTTGACACTTTATAGAATGGAAACAACTTCATTGGTAATGTAGAACAATACATGTGTTTGGATAACCATCGGAATCTTACTTTATGGAACATTGGTGTTTTCATGCCAAAGAACATCGTTAGAGTATGCTTTACATACCTCGTTGCAGATTCGGATACCAATTCAACACAACTTCCCGCCTTTACAAATCACTTATCTACAATGAAATATTTGGCATCTAGTATTAGCAACCCAACACCACAATTCTCTTCCATAATTCCATACAACCAATATTTGCAAAGCATTCCAAAAACCAACTTGAACAATAGGTTTATGTGTATATATATATATAATCATCATTTCAATACCATATCATCAATACCACATCATCCCTTCACAATTCAACATAATCCAACCATGCACAAGAATTATCCAACATCATTTCCAATCATCTTTCAACAACAATCAAATAACATACTTCTTATGCTCACATGCATATATATATATATATATACATATCCATATAAATAACACCAACATAATTTACATCCTTACCATAGAATGGCCCTTTGGGTTTTGAAGTCCTGTTGGCACAAATAAAGGGTGCTTCTCGAAGCCCTTGAGACGATGAACACAACTACGGAATCAATTTGGACTTTCCACGGTTGAATCACAAGATAATTAGAGTTGAAAATCAGGCTAGGGTTTGTTCTTTCCTCTAATTGATGAAGAAACTGATTTTTGAGCTCATATACATGTATATATACACATATTCCCGTCCATAATACCATAGAAAATGACCAAAGTGCCCTTAAAATTTAAATAATGTCAAATATGTCCTCCGGTGGACTGTTTTGACAAGCTGAAGTAGATAGACCATAACTCTTTGCTCCGATATCGGATTTGGGTGAAATTGGTATCATTGGAAAGATAATTCAAAGGTCTTTCATTTCATATAAATTAGACCACCCAGTTCGTCCTGTACAAGGAGTTATGATTGTTTGAAGTTGACCCTAAAAATCTGTTTTGACAGGCTGAAGTAAAACGCGTATAACTCCTTACGCAGATGTTGCATTTGGATGAAACCAATTTCATTGGAAAGAAGACTCAAAGATCTTTCTTTTGATATATGGTAGATCTCCCAGTTCATTATATTGAGTGAGTTATGATCGCTCAAAGTTGACCCAAAAAACTGGCAGGCCTCAGTATTTTCCTGCTAATTTACTGTTCACAAAAATCCGTTTTGAGAGGCTGAAATAGAATGAGTATAACTCCTTACTCAGATGTTGGATTTGGATGAAACCAATTGCATTAGAAAGAATACTCACAGAGCTTTCTTTTGATATGTGGTAGCTCGCCCAGTTCATTATATTGAGGGAGTTATGATCGTTCAAAGTTGACCCAAAAATCTGGAAATTTTCCTGCAATTTTACTGTTCACATCCCGGCCACCGTTTTATAGTTTCGAACGTGCTCGCTTATATCCGAAACTTATCCGTTTTTGAAAATATTTATATCGTCGGAAAGCTTATTCAATAACCTTCGTATGGAAACATCGACGGGCAAATTCCGGTATAAATAAGGTCGATTCCTATACACATATAATCAAACTATACACTTGAAACCATCTCAAAATAATCAATACTCATATATACCTAACTTAGGATCAATACATATACTCCAACACATATAACAATGGCTAATGCACGTAATTAAGCACGGGGTGTTACATCCTTCCCCCCTTAAGGACATTCGTCCTCGAATGTGAATGTAGTTATTTAGCCGAAACAAGTTCGAATTCATAATTGATATTCACGTTATCATATAGATGTTATACAGATGTAAAAACTTACTTGTTAGTGTCCCAGTTCCACTCCTTGCACTTCTATTTCATCTTTGAACAAATAAGGGTATTTCAATTTCATTGCTTCCTCCGCTTCCCATGTAATCTCTTCCCTTTGTTGATTTCTCCAAAGTACTTTCACCGATGCTACTTCTTTATTTCTCATCTTCTTAACTTGACGATCTAATATAGCAACAGGCATCTCCTCGTAGGTAAGATCTTCTGTTACTTGCACATCTTCAGTAGAAGTAATAAGGGACGGATCTCCGATGCACTTTCGAAGCATCGATACATGAAATACTGGATGCACTGATGAGAGTTCCTGGGGTAGCTCTAATTCATAAGCAACTTGCCCACATCTTCGAATAATCCTATACGGGCCTATATATCGTGGACTCAACTTTCCTTTCTTGCCAAATCTCATCACCCCTTTCATTGGCGATACCTTCAAAAATACCCAATCGCCTAACGAAAACTCTAGCCCTCTTCTTCTACTATCCGCATATGACTTGTGTCGACTTTGGGCTGTTTTCAACCGTTGCTGAATCACCTTGACTTTTTCTATGGCTTGATACACAAGATCCGGTCCGAACATAAGAGTTTCACCCGCTTCGAACCATCCTATTGGTGATCTACACTTCCTCCCATATAAAGCTTCATATGGTGCCATTTTGATACTTGAATGATAGCTATTATTGTAGGCAAACTCAATAAGAGGTAAATGATCATCCCAGCTGCCTTTAAAATCTATAACACATGCTCGTAGCATATCTTCAAGTGTTTGAATGGTGCGCTCTGCTTGTCCATCCGTCTGAGGGTGAAAAGCTGTACTCAGATTCACTTGTGTTCCCAAACTCCGTTGGAAAGACTTCCAAAAGTTTGCAGTAAATTGAGTTCCCCGATCTGATATAATAGAAGTTGGCACTCCATGTAATCGGACTATTTCTTTAACATACAGCTTCGAATATTCTTCAACTGTGTATGTGGTCTTAACGGGTAAGAAATGTGCGGATTTAGTAAGCCTATCCACAATCACCCATATAGAATCAAATTTCCGAGCTGTACGAGGTAAACCTGTAACAAAATCCATGTTGATCATGTCCCACTTCCAAGTTGGAAGATCTATGCGTTGCATATAGCCTCCGGGCTTTTGATGTTCCACTTTAACTCGTTGACAATTTGGACATTCAGCTACAAATTCTGCGATGTTCCTTTTCATGTCATTCCACCAATATATATCTTTCAAATCTTGATACATTTTGGTTGATCCTGGATGAATGGAATACCTTGAAAAATGTGCCTCTGTCATAATCTTCTTTCTTAGCCCGTCTACATCCGGCACACACAATCGGTTTTGGCACTGAAGTACTCCTTCTCGCGTAAGCTCAAATGCCTTGGTTGCCCCACTCTGAACGTTCTCCTTAAGCTGTAAGAAAATAGGATCCGCATATTGCTTCTCTTTCACTTCAGCTACTAATGAAGATTCCGCAGCATTATGTACGATAAGCTCTTTGTCCGGAGTTTCAAGAAGGCGAACTCCCAAACTAGCTAACTGGTGAAGATCTTTAACCATCCCTTGCCTTTCTATAGGCATCATCATAGCCTTACGACTTAACGCATCAGCTACTATATTCGCTTTCCCTGGATGATACAAAATATCAACATCATAATCTTTTAATAGTTCCATCCACCTTCGCTGCCTCAGATTTAGATCCTTCTGACTGAAAATATATTGTAAGCTCTTGTGATCAGTATATATATCAACATGAACCCCATATAAATAGTGGCGCCATATTTTTAAAGCAAAGATAACCGCTGCCAGCTCAAGATCGTGTGTAGGATAATTTTTCTCATGTGGCCGCAATTGTCTAGAAGCATATGCTATTACTTTACCATGCTGCATCAATACACATCCTAAACCAATTCTAGAAGCATCACAATACACTGTATACCCTTCTGTACCTTCTGGAAGTACCAACACAGGTGTAGAAGTCAACTTATTTTTCAATTCTTGGAAACTCTCCTCACACGTATCATTCCATTGGAACTTGGATGCTTTATGCGTTAGCTTGGTTAAAGGTGCTGAAATGGAAGAAAAGTCTTTAACAAACCTCCTATAATAACCGGCCAACCCGAGAAAACTACGAATCTCCGTCGGCGTTGTGGGCCTTGGCCAGTTCTTCACAGCTTCTATCTTTTGAGCATCAACCTTTATCCCTTCACTAGATACAATATGACCCAAAAATGCCACCGACTTTAACCAAAACTCACATTTAGAGAACTTTGCATAAAGCTTACAATCACGAAGAGTCTGTAATGTCTGTCGTAAGTGATTGGCATGGTCCTCTTCTGATCTAGAATAAACTAGAATATCATCTATAAAAACTATCACAAATACATCCAGGAATGGCTTAAACACCCTATTCATCAAATCCATAAAAGCTGCAGGTGCATTTGTTAGCCCAAATGACATAACTAGAAACTCATAATGACCATACCTTGTTCGGAAAGCTGTTTTGGGTATATCTTTTTCTTTGACCCTCACTTGGTGGTAACCTGACCTCAAATCAATCTTAGAAAAGCACTTGGCGCCCTGTAACTGATCAAATAAATCATCAATTCTTGGGAGAGGATATTTATTCTTAATAGTCACCTTATTCAATTGCCGATAATCAATACACATCCTCAGCGAGCCATCCTTTTTGCGCACAAATAACACTGGTGCTCCCCAGGGGGACATACTAGGCCTTATGAATCCCTTCTCAAGCAAATCTTTCAATTGCTCTTTCAATTCTCGCAATTCTGCTGGGGCCATTCTATATGGAGGAATGGAGATTGGTTGGGTGCCTGGAATTACATCAATACCAAACTCTACTTCTCGTTCAGGAGGCAAACCTAGAAGATCTTCAGGAAATTCATTTACCACCGGAACAACGTGAAGAGTTGGTGGCTCCGCTTCTGTATCCCTTACTCTAACTAAATGATATAGGTATCCCTTGGAAATCATCTTTCTTGCTTTGAAATAAGAAATAAATCTACCTCTTGGTGCGCCGATCTTACCTTGCCATTCAATAACTGCTTTATTCGGAAAATGTAAATACATCATTTTTGTACAACAGTCAATTTTGGCATAACAAGACGCCAACCAATCCATACCCATTATAACATCAAAATCTACCATTTCTAGTTCCACGAGATTAGCCATCGTGTCTCGACCACACACAGTTACTACACAATCTTTATAAACTCTTCTAGCAATAATAGATTCCCCAACCGGGGTAGACACTTCCAACGGCTTATCTAATAATTCGGGGGTTCTTTTGAACTTTCCAGCAACCAAAGGAGTAACATATGATAATGTAGAACCGGGATCAATTAGAGCATATACATCAAATGAAAATATGGACAACGTACCCGTAACCACATCTGGGGAAGCCTCTAGATTTTGTCGATCCGCTAAAGCATAAGTGCGATTCTGAGTCCCGCTGGAACTGGCGACTCTTGTTTCGTTTCTAGCGTGACCCACGGGTCGTGCGCCTCTACCAGAATAAGATACCGGTGACGATGATGCAACAGCTGATCCCGAAGGTCGTGCTACACCACCTGCGCCCCTTCGTGGGCATTCTTTCATCATATACCCTGTCATACCGCACCAATAACAAACATTTGTTCCCATTCGACATGCGCCCATATGATTCCTTCCACATTTATTGCATGGCTCTCGAGGATGTCTCAGTTGGATCATATTCCCTTGCCCATGATAACCCACTGATCGCGAACTATGACCCTCACTTCTTTGCCCAATTTGACTGCCTCTGAACCCCTGATGCTGGGGTGGAGCACTAGCTGCAGAATAAGAAAATAATGGCCTAGGTGGTCTAGCAGAAAATTGAGGTCTAAAACCTCCCTGTGGAGCCATAAACTGCCCTGTAGATCTGGACCTCTTAGAAGATCCACTTTCAAATTCCTGCGTTCTTCTTCTCTGCCTCTGATCTTCCATTTTCTGTGCAAATGCTTGGATCCTAGCTATATCCATATCTTTATTCAGTGCAGCAATAGTACAATCCCTAACCAAATACGGATCCAATCCGTTCACATACCGATGAACTCTGTCATCCATAGTAGCTATAACATTAGGAGCATATCTGGACAAGGAATTAAATCGAAGACTATACTCCCTCACACTTGTATTACCCTGCCGAAGATTTAAGAACTGATCCGCACGGGCCTGACGAGTCTCATATGGAAGATAATGATCAATAAATGCCTCTTTGAACTCTTTCCAAGTAGCTGGGGGTGCATCAATGCCCCTCGACCGTTTCCAGTCTTCATACCAATATATAGCCTCACCTTTGAATCTATACGCGGCTAACTCCACTGTCTCTCTGCCCGATACATGCATCACCTCTAGGGCCCTTTGGATTTGATCAATAAAGTCCTGCGGATCTTCGTTAAGATCGGATCCGGTAAAAGTAGGCGGATCCATCTTAAGAAAATCTTGTGTCCGAAGACTAGCCGCCCTATCAGTACTGCTAGAACCCGCGACAGGAATGGATTGCCCTTGGACTTGCCCAGCAACTATACGAGTCAAAAGTTGCACTGCATTTCTAAGATCTTGATCAACAACATTAATAGGTGGCTCTGGGGATATAGTTCTCCTCTCCCTTATTTCTTCTGGACTGGGGGAAGTTTCTGATGCATGCTCAGCTGGAGCCTCACTTTGATTAGCTGGTATAGTGGGTGACTTACTAGTCCCCTCTCCGGCAGCCACATCTACTTGCTTACCGGTATTCTTGCTTCTGGTAACCGGCATCATTACTATAATAAGAGAAACAAACTGACTCAGTGGTCAACTATGACTTCATATACAATATAAGCTCTATCGCACGATCTAAGACATGAAGAAAAGAAACAATTCCTAAATGTCCATAGCCTCCTGTTTATAGATGTGGTGCACAACACACCGATAAACAAGACTCTACGTAGACACGGCTTTGTAGACTCACTAGGACGAACCTCTCTGATACCACTTTTGTCACGGCCCAAATCCCATCGGGCCGGACTGGCACCCGAAGCCGAGAAGGCCCGGGAGAACCCGTTCAAATACCTGTACTTTCACTTACATGTCACCAAAAATTTGGGCAGCACTTCGCTGCATATAAAAGGGGCTAATTACCTGTATCAGCACAACACGCACAAATATATATACATATATATAATACTTGGCCGTCGGGGCCACCCCATATACGAATATAACATCACTATATAAACTTCCATGACTTTACCCTTCTTTATGTCTACAAAGCCTCTAGGATATACATGACATAACTAGGGTCGGGACAAACCCCCGCCCACACATGACTCCTGTACAATAACAAAATATAAGGAACCGACTCGGAAAGCTCCGAAGTAAACTGGAGCTCACCAACAGTAACTGTATGACCTGGCTCCTATCTATGCTGTGAATGAGCTGAAGTACCTGATCCTGCAGCATGAAATGCAGGTCCCCCGTGAGGGACGTCAGTACGAAATATGTACTGAGTATGTAAAGCTGTAAATAATCATATGTGATATGGGGGGTCAAGAAAATCATACACATGTGAATAAATCATAATAAAAGTGAACCACACTTCATAAACACTTTTAGGATCATGTACATTATTATTAATCTGAATTGGGTTCTTGAATACAAACACATTTGTGGAACGGTATACATTCGTTCATTTCATTCTTTACAATTATTATTCGCCATTACCTCCTCCTCCCGAACCTCCAACCACCTAACAATAATCAATACTGTACCGTACTGTGACCATTAGGCTGCCCCCAGTACATATCAATTGGGATCGACCCATGCTAGGCTTATGCCCCTGGGATACCACCCACACGTATATCAAGTAACACATAAGAGATTTTTCCAATAACTTAGTTCAAAAGCTTTTGAGATTATTACATTAGTGTTCATGCCAATATAGTACCCTTGGAACAATGATACATCAATAGGAATCAAGTAATAGACCTTCTATACAATAACGATGTAATAAGGACTCATTGGTACATCAACAATATGTTTCAGAATCATCAATATCACAACAATGAAATAGGAGACTTTTGGTATATCAATGAAGCATTTTGACACTTTATAGAATGGAAACAACTTCATTGGTAATGTAGAACAATACATGTGTTTGGATAACCATCGGAATCTTACTTTATGGAACATTGGTGTTTTCATGCCAAAGAACATCGTTAGAGTATGCTTTACATACCTCGTTGCAGATTCGGATACCAATTCAACACAACTTCCCGCCTTTACAAATCACTTATCTACAATGAAATATTTGGCATCTAGTATTAGCAACCCAACACCACAATTCTCTTCCATAATTCCATACAACCAATATTTGCAAAGCATTCCAAAAACCAACTTGAACAATAGGTTTATGTGTATATATATATATAATCATCATTTCAATACCATATCATCAATACCACATCATCCCTTCACAATTCAACATAATCCAACCATGCACAAGAATTATCCAACATCATTTCCAATCATCTTTCAACAACAATCAAATAACATACTTCTTATGCTCACATGCATATATATATATATATATACATATCCATATAAATAACACCAACATAATTTACATCCTTACCATAGAATGGCCCTTTGGGTTTTGAAGTCCTGTTGGCACAAATAAAGGGTGCTTCTCGAAGCCCTTGAGACGATGAACACAACTACGGAATCAATTTGGACTTTCCACGGTTGAATCACAAGATAATTAGAGTTGAAAATCAGGCTAGGGTTTGTTCTTTCCTCTAATTGATGAAGAAACTGATTTTTGAGCTCATATACATGTATATATACACATATTCCCGTCCATAATACCATAGAAAATGACCAAAGTGCCCTTAAAATTTAAATAATGTCAAATATGTCCTCCGGTGGACTGTTTTGACAAGCTGAAGTAGATAGACCATAACTCTTTGCTCCGATATCGGATTTGGGTGAAATTGGTATCATTGGAAAGATAATTCAAAGGTCTTTCATTTCATATAAATTAGACCACCCAGTTCGTCCTGTACAAGGAGTTATGATTGTTTGAAGTTGACCCTAAAAATCTGTTTTGACAGGCTGAAGTAAAACGCGTATAACTCCTTACGCAGATGTTGCATTTGGATGAAACCAATTTCATTGGAAAGAAGACTCAAAGATATTTCTTTTGATATATGGTAGATCTCCCAGTTCATTATATTGAGTGAGTTATGATCGCTCAAAGTTGACCCAAAAAACTGGCAGGCCTCAGTATTTTCCTGCTAATTTACTGTTCACAAAAATCCGTTTTGAGAGGCTGAAATAGAATGAGTATAACTCCTTACTCAGATGTTGGATTTGGATGAAACCAATTGCATTAGAAAGAATACTCACAGAGCTTTCTTTTGATATGTGGTAGCTCGCCCAGTTCATTATATTGAGGGAGTTATGATCGTTCAAAGTTGACCCAAAAATCTGGAAATTTTCCTGCAATTTTACTGTTCACATCCCGGCCACCGTTTTATAGTTTCGAACGTGCTCGCTTATATCCGAAACTTATCCGTTTTTGAAAATATTTATATCGTCGGAAAGCTTATTCAATAACCTTCGTATGGAAACATCGACGGGCAAATTCCGGTATAAATAAGGTCGATTCCTATACACATATAATCAAACTATACACTTGAAACCATCTCAAAATAATCAATACTCATATATACCTAACTTAGGATCAATACATATACTCCAACACATATAACAATGGCTAATGCACGTAATTAAGCACGGGGTGTTACAGTAGTGTGAACATCAGTCATACTAATCCACCCTGCAGGAAGTGTGGTAGAAATCATTAAGGTGTGTGTAAGGCTAGCAGTGATGTATGTTTTGGATATCACAAGCTAGGCCATAGAGTCATAGAATGCCCACAGGTGGGTCAACATAGTCAACACAGTCGTTCCTAAGTTCCAGCCAGTCGCTCGACTCAACAGGGTGCCATTTCCAATGCAACTAGTGAACAGTGTCAGAATAGGCTATATGCACTTCAATCTCGACATAATGAGGAAAGTTCTCCTGATATGGTTATAGGTACATTATAGGTTTTTCATCTTCATGTGTATGATATTTTAGACCATGGAACTTCACTTTCATTTGTAACCCCCTATATAGCTATCAATTTTGGTATTAATCCCAAAATATTAGCAAAGCCTTTCTCAGTGTCTACCCCAGTGGGTAAGTGTATCATAACCAGACGAGTATATAAAAATTACTCGATCACAGTATCTTAGAAATTCACGTCAGTTGATCTTATGAAGTTAGAGATGACTGATTTTGATGTCATTCTCGGCATGGATTGTCTCCACTCATGCTATGCTTCAGTAGACTATAGAAATAAAGTCGTCTAGTTTTATTTTCCCAATGAACTGATTATTGAATGGAGGGGTAGTATTTCAGTGCTTAGGGGTCAGATTGTTTAATATTTTTAGGCAAGAAAAATGATATCTAAGGGGTTTATTTACCATCTTATTCGAGTCAAAGAATCTAGTTTTGAGACTCCATGTCTCGAGTCAGTTTCAGTAGTAAGGGAATTTCCAGAGATTTTCCCTGAAGATCTTCTCGGAGTTTCTCCTAAAAGGGAAATTGACTTAAGAATAGATCTTCTTCCAGATACTCAGCCTATCTCTATTCTGCCTTATAGACTGGCTCCGGCTAAGCTCAAAGAGTTGAAAGAATAGTTGAAAGATCTCTTGGATAAAGGATTCATCAGACCCAGTGTTTCTCTGTAGGGTGCTCTAGTCCTGTTCATGCATAAGAAAGATAGTTCTCTTAGAATGTACATTGATTATCGTTAGTTGAATAAGGTCACAATAAGGAATAAGTATCCACTCTCCAGGATGGATGACTTATTCAACAAACTTTAGGGTGCCAGTTATTTCTCTAAGATACACCTCAGATCCGGCTATTATTAGCTCAAAGTCAAAGAATGTGACATTTTGAAGACAACCTTCAGAACTCGGTATGGTCACTTCAAATTTCTATTTATGTCTTTTGGACTAATGAATGCCCCAACAGCTTTTATAGACTTGATGAACAGAGTGTTCAAGTAGTACTTGGACACGTTCATTATAGTCTTCATTATTGATATACTTGTCTATTCTAGTAGTGAAAATAATCATACAGACCATCTCAGAATTATATTATAGACTCTTAGAGACCATCAGTTGTTCTCCTAATTTAGTAAGTGCAGTTTTGGATAAGATTAGTAGCTTTCCCTGGCCATATTATTTCTGGTGATGGGATTAGAGTTGACCCTCAAAAGACCAAAGTAGTGAGAAACTTGCCTAGACCTATCTCTCCATCAAACATCAGGAGCTTCTTGGGTTTGGCTATTATCGATGGTTTGTTGATGGTTTTTCATTTATTATATCCCTCATGTATCGATTGAGTCAAAATAAAGTCAAATTTCAGTGGTCATATTCTTGCGATAAGAGTTTTTAGGAGTTGAAGACTCGACTCCGCTCATCCCCAGTCATGGTTTTTCTAGATGGTTCAGATGGGTTCGTTACTATAATGATTCTAGATTTGGTCTTTGTTGTGTATTGATGCAGAGAGGTAAGGTCATAACCTATGCCTCTAGACAACTTAAGCCTCATGAAAAGAATTACCCTATCCATGATTTGGAGTTAGTAGTTGTTGTATTTGCCTTGAAAATATGGAGGAACTATCTTTATAGGGTTCACGTTGATGTGTTAATGGATCACAAAAGTTTGTATTATGTATTTTTATAAAAGGATTTAAATCTTCGTCAGAGAAAATATCTTGAGATATGAGTGTGTTGTATCATCTAGGTAAGGCTAATATAGTGGCAGACATCGTTAGTAGATTATCTATGGGTAGTATTGCTCATGTTGAGAATGATAAGAGGAAGTTAGTTAGAGAGGTTCATCAGCTTACTACATTAAGTGTACAGTTTGTTGATTCAGCTGAGGGTAGCACATGGGTTCAGAATGGTTCAGAATCTTCTTTGGTTACAGAAGTAAAAAAAAGGCAAGATAGGGATTCTAGTTTGGTTAAGTTGAAGAAATCAGTTAGAGATAAAAAAAAAATAGAGGTTTTCTCCCAAGGGGAAGATAGTGTGTTGCGATGTCAGGTTAGGCTGTGTATGTCGTGTGTTGATGATTTGAGACAATGAATTTTAGTAAAAGCGCAGGGTGCGCATTACTCCATTTACCCAGGGGCTACTAAGATGTATCGTGATTTGGGGGAAATCTATTGGTAGAGTGGTATGAAGAGGGATATTGCAGAATTTATAGCTAAGTGTTATAACTATTAGAAAGTCAAGGTTGAACACCAGAGGCCTAGTGTCATAGTGCAGGAGTTCAACATTCCCACTTGGAAGTGGGAAGAGGTGAACATGGATTTTATGATAGCATTGCCTCATACGCGTCATCAACATGATTCGATATGGGTTATGACAGACAGAATGATTAAATCAGCTCAATTCTTGCTATTTCATACTTCTTATTTAGCCAAGGACTATGCCAAGCTCTATCTTAAAGAGTTGGTTAGGTTGCATGGAGTTCCATTATCTATCATTTTAGATAGAGGTACTCAGTTTACCTCTCACTTGTGGAAGGATTTTCAGAAGTGTCTTGGTACCCAAGTTTATCTCAGAATAAATTTTCATCCTCAATTAGATGGTCAGGCAGAGAGGACTATTCATACCCTAGAGGATATGTTGAGGGCGTGCGTTATTGACTTTAAAGGTAGTTGGGATAATTACGTACCCTTGATTAAGTTTGCCTACAATAACAATTGTCACTCCAGTATTCAGATATCTCCATTTGAGGCCCTCTATGAGAGGAGATATAGATGTTCTATTGGTTACTCCGAAGTAGGTAAGACTGCATTAATAGGGCCAAATTCAATGTTTGATGTGATGGAGAAAGTTCAGTTAATCAGGGAGAGGCTTAAGACAACCCAAAGTCATCAGAAATCTTATGAAAATATGAGGAGAAGAGACCTTGAGTTCGAAGTTGGGGATTTGGTTTATTTGAAAATCTCGCCCATAAAGAAACTGAAGAGATTTGGCAAGAAGGATCCCCGATATGTTGGCACTTACATAATTTTGAATCATTTTGGGAAGGTAGCTTATGAGTTAGAATTGCCTGCATCTTTGGCATCAGTGCATCCGGTGTTTCATGTTTCCCTATTAAAAAAGTGCATTGGTGATTTAGCTGTGGTTATTTCCTTGAAGGATATAGAGGTTAAGGATAGCCTTTTATTCGAAGAAAACCTAGTTGAGATCCTTGATCCTTAGACTCGTAGACTAAGGAACAAAGAAGTTCCCTTGGTCAATGTTCTTTGGTAGGATCAGTCCGTTGAGAGAGCCAATTGGAAGCAAAAGCAGATATGCATACCAAGTACCCTCATCTTTTCTCAGCAAACTCAGATTCAGCTTAAGATAATATTTTTCCTTAGATTGTTTCTTTTCGATTCTCAGTTCCAGCTATATAATCATTCTCATGTTATTGCATGCATTCACAAGATCAGTTTAGTTCATGTATCATGTTTCAGACTCAGTCATGTAATCATGTTTTCAGTTATGCATGTTTAGAATGTGATCTCAGTTGCTTTAGTTTAAATATCTCAGCCTAATCAGTCTCATTCAAGGATGAATGTTCCCAAGGGGAGATATTGTAATACTCCGTATTATTCTTAGCTCAGTTCAACTCCTAGTTGCATGCATAAGAGGCTTAACACTTGAAAATTTTACTAAGTGTTGGGACTTAGTCATTTTAAGACCTCTTAACTTTGAGGATTTTTAAATTGGCCTTTCCGACTCCAAGACGTTGTTTATTGAATTAATTCATGTTCAGGGGTGTGAAGTACATGTCTCGAAGAAGTTTTGGATTTTTCAAATGAGGATTGGGTCATGTTTGGATCACGATTCCAGAAGCTTATTGTGATAGGGTTGTATCATAGTGGTAATAATGATGAAACCCTCATCGCATCGCAGTGACCCTATAAACTACATTCCAGTTACAAATTTAATTGCCTGAGGGGCAATTGTGTCATTCCCTCTCAATTCAATTTGTCAATTCACGAATTATAACGTCGTTAGGGTATTATTTACCCATCTTCCTCAATTATCCTCTCAAAGAAACCTTATTCACCTCCCAAGAATATTAATTTCCATTACTTTCTCTCTAAGGAAACCAAGAATTCAAGTTCCCAAATTTAAGAACCTTTAAGAAAGCATCAATATTGGTGTTTCCTTTTCAAGATTAAGGGTTTAAGGTATGTGTGATGTTAATCCATGGGCCCTTTTCACCCATGGAGTTCAAGAATCCCTTTTTATATTTAAATTATAAGTTTTTTCCATGTTCAATTTGAATTATCTCTATGAAGCTATTTTTGATTTTGATTTAGAGTTATTCTTACAAGTGTTTCCAAGGGGATGAGCCATTATATGTTTTGAATATTGAAATTTGTAACTCAAGGTTTTAGTAATGTAATCATGTTATCATTTCATGCTTTACCCATTACCATGATTAAATTCATGACTTCATGTGTTTGATGAAATGTCTAAATGTTAGGTTTTGAGCAATGATACCCTACTATGGATTTTAAAACTTTATTTGTCTTTATTGTTATTTCCATTTAGTGTTGATGGGTTATGAATACCCAATACCTAGTTGTTTACACAATTTTAGTATCTTTAGAATGATTTCAGATAAACCATGAGCATTGTCATTCAATTAGTTGTTATGATTAATTGTTTGCTCTGTTAAGCTTAGTTCAGTCTAGTAAACACTGTCATTTAGTTGGGAGTAGTATTCAACATTGATCAAACCCCAAGGATGGGGGCATTTCTACCAGTTTAGGGTTTGATCCTTAGTAGCAATCCCTGAGTTACAAAACTATATAGCCAACATAGGTTTGAGATATCTTCCTTCCAGTTTAGGGTTTACACATATCACATGAGTTTCCTTCCAGTATAGGGTGACTCCTTAGTCCTTTAGGACACCAGTTTAGTGGACCCACACAGCCAGTGTTAGTACACATGGCATGGTACAGACACCCTTCCAACTGGGTTATAGGGTGGACCCCGATTAACTCAGATTGGGGCATGTCAGTTAGATGATACCTCCTGCAGTCTCAGTGTAATATTTAGTCTAGAATTCAGTTTAGGTTTGCTTGACCAAAGCCTACAGATTACCAGTCATTCTATTATCAGATTTTAGTATTTCAGTTTACAAATTATTTAAAAAATGTATATGTGATTGGTCTTGTATTCTAACATATTTCAATTTTCATGCACTCATGTTCTGTTATCTTATGCTATTCAGTTATTCCATATTTCATACGTACAGTAACCCACGTATATCAGCCTAACCTTATTTTGTATGCTAGTACATTCAAAGTACTGACAACATACTCTTCTTTTCACTATGACGTCTTATATCATACGTTCAAATGCTCAGTTTCTCAACCGTACTTAGATAGTCCAGCGCTTTAGCAGCAGTGGTGAGTCCTCATCTATCGAGGACCTGTTATGTTTATTTAGTTATTTCTATATTTCTGTTCAGTTAGTCAGTTGGAGTTAGTTGGGGTCTGTCCCATCAACTCCTCAGTCAATTTAGAGGATTTCAAACATTCAGACAGTGAGATAGACAACTAGGTAGTTTATCAATCTTATCAGTTGTGTTTCAGTTTTTTGGTCAGGCATTATAGACTTGTGAATTTATCGTATTTTTAGTATTCTAACCTTATGGATTTATCAGTTGTTTTTTGCATATGTCCTTTATTATTATGATATTCAGTGCTCGCAGCAGGTACCACCTCATGGGTTAGCTTGTGGTTACTTGTGACCGTAAGCACCGTTGTCACGACTAGGGGGTAGCCTCGGGTCATGACAATCTCTATGGTTGCGGGACATATACTTCTCTAAAAAGATCTTAAAGAAATGAGCTCATGTCAAAGGAGAAAATCCCGCTAGCCCAAAATCCAGATGACCTCCCCACTAATATTGAGCTACCAAGTCCAACTAAAAAATAGTGTAGTTCACACCACGAGTCTCAACTAGGCCTAAATTATGGATCCTATCCTCACAATTATTCAGAAACCTATAAGCATCCTCGTTCAGTGCATCAGAAAACCTAAGTATAGAAAATCTCAAGAATGTACCTAACGTCTTTTTCTCCTTAATAGACATAGCAGTTTGGGTAACCACTAGCTGAGAAACTATTGACTGAGCAACCGCCGACGTAGGAAGGACCTTAAATCTATGAGCCACAGTTATAGGTTGCACCCCCGCTTCAGTATCACTCCGATCTGTAAACTGTACACCATCAGATGGTGCACCACCACCCAACCCTAAAATCTTAACCAAAGCATCCCTAAGAATTGAAGAAGAAACAAATCCTAGTAGGGCTTGGGCTAATCCCCGAACCTTATCTAGCTGAGATGGAAGAATCTCTAGATCAGGAGTGAGAATAAGGTTTAGTGAAGGCCCTCTATCCTAGCCTATAGTTGGGCATACATCTCTAGGTTGTACATAACCTCTAGGTCATCCATGAATAGTGAAAGGATCCCTAGGATCGGTCTTAGGACCCTCGTCTCATATAGCAGTAGCACGTGTCCTATCCATCTGCGAAAGAGTAAAACCACAAGAATGCTTTTAGAAACTTAGCACGAAATGAGTAAAACAAGTGAAGAACTCTTAAGAATGTCCTATAGCCTCCCAAAAATAACAAACGGACATCATCATTTCAATCTGCAGGACTCTACTAGACACTTGCTCTTATACCAATAATATCGGTGAAACCTAGGCTTTTATACCAATTTGTCATAACCCAATTTATGAGTCATGATGGAACCTACTCTATCCCGCCAATAGGTAAGCCAAACCATAGCTTGGAGCTATTTTGTAGAGGGTTAACTTAGTGGAAAAATCCCAAAAAGGGTGAATACACAATACAACTCATAAATAACAAAGACAATAGAAATAGTCTGAAAGGTAGACACACGTAGAAAACCATCCCATGACCTGGTAAAGTCAGTACAAGAGCTATAAAAACACATCATAAGCCCTAAAATAGTCAATATAATTTGTCTCAAAACAAAATACTAGACATAGATAAATAGAAGAATAAAGAGCAACCCCAGCTCTAAGAGCTCACCCTATTTTTGAAATCCAACAAAGCATGATCGCTGAATCAATGGTGGTAACTAGTACTTAGATCCACACCAAAAGGGGACAAAAGTATAGTATAAGTACCAAAACCATGGTTAATCAGTAGCCGTCATCATCTAACTGAGTTAAATCATAATATAAATATGATAAAATGCAAGATAACATAACCTAGTCAAGGAAAGGGCAAACTACGATGTAACTCAAATCTCGATGTACACAGTTAAATAGATAAAATAGAATAATAACATAAAAAAACATGTGATAATAACTACAAAATTTTAACCCATAAGCCAATAAATATAAAAAAGTACATAACCAACTCAGGACCCCATAAGCCTAAAAGGTACAATCAAGGAAAACTTACCCGAGTAACCATAACTTCCCCACCTCTATAGATATCATTAGAAACCCATCAGTAGCATGCGACACCAAGAATCACTACCCTTACCAGACTCTAATTGACACTTATATAATCATCATGATCAATCACCATACCCGAACCGGTACATATATCATCAATTTTACAATCAATTGCCAAACTCGAATCAGTACGTATATCATCAATATCATAACTATCGGGTTTTACTGTAAAAACATCAACTTCTAATATCAAGATATCATGAACATTAAGTACTTATCCTCATCAAGCCTCATAATACGAATTTTAAAATATATAACGGGCGCATAAAGGTCTACTAAGCTGGGGGTCTATCAAAAATAACCTCTCTACTTCTCTTGAGGTAGTGGTATGGTCTGCGTACACTCTACCCTCCCCAAACCCCACTAGGTGGGAATACAATGGGTATGTTGTTGTTGTTGTTGTTGTATAAAGGTCTACCAAAACCTAGCTTAAGTCTTGACCTAAGGCGGGCCAAAGGAGGCACACTTCCGATCCCTAAAATCCCGTATAAGGATAACTCTACCCTAGACCAGGATAAGGTATCTAGATCAACTTTTAGATGTTAAAAAAGTATTAATTAGCCCTAATGACACATGGGACATCTATACCTAATAATTGACAAACCTATATGAAATGAAAGAACTGAATGACACATAGGACATCTATACCTAATAATTGAAAAACCTACCAAGGGACAATAGGAGAGACTAGGTCCATCGATCGTTGAACTTCTGGAAATCAATAGTACAACTGGTAGCTGTACTTTTTTCAGAAAAGTTGGTGCACAGCAGCAGAGGAGAAAAAACTTTTAAACTTCACCAATGAAAAATATTCTAGTTTTTTTCATCCTATTTGCTTCATATATATAGTCATTATGTGGGAGAAAAACCTAGCTTTTGCATTATTAAAATTTCTCATTCTTCTTGCAAAGCGACCATAAGTCCCATCAAGGCAAAACTCCAACAACTAAGGGATCAGTTTGCTATAACTGAATATGTCTTTGGGTCTAGGTTTTTGA
The DNA here is from genome assembly GCA_030864225.1 of Capsicum baccatum var. pendulum. Taxonomy (NCBI): domain Eukaryota; kingdom Viridiplantae; phylum Streptophyta; class Magnoliopsida; order Solanales; family Solanaceae; genus Capsicum; species Capsicum baccatum. The sequence continues at coordinate 188,264,043 of CM061554.1, forward strand.
GTCATTGTATTTTGCTCTGACATTGTAAATCTACTTCTCTTTTGAGAAGCTTGTGTAGGTATTTTATTTCCTATTTTCTCTTATAGATTTGAGTTATGGGCTAGCGCTAGTCCTTTTGGTATTGGGGGGCTAGATTTATCCTTGGTAGTACCTTTGTGGCTAGAGTTAGCCTTGATTGTCTTTAAATAGAGTTATTATAGAGAGTGATTACAATAGAGTTATTGTAAGAGCGAGGGGTTAAGATTTTAATTCCTAGGTTGCAAGAGATTGTAATCTAAAAGTTTCTCTTGTTTTAGCAAAGTGGTTGAGAAATTCTACTGAGGTAGGTTGTGGTTTAACTCCCTTGAGCAAAGAGGTTTCCACGTAAAACATATTGTCTCCTTTACTTTTGTTCTTAAGCTTTTGTTCTTAGTCGTACAACTTGATCAAGGACTAGGTTCTCTTTACTGTGATAGACTTATACAAAACCTTTTTTGTTATTAGCTGACGAAACTGGTGAGGGACTTGGTCCCCAGTATAGTGGTGGGCACATGCAAGCCAATAAAAAGGTCCAAGTGCTGGGCCTGTGTGCAAATTTTTTAAATTTAAAGTATACGAATTAGGTAAAATGCCAAATATTAACATGCATGTCTTTATAACTTGGAATATATACATGTTCAAAGTATCTCTTATGCCACATGTTAAGGAAAAAACAATCGTCGCATTGCTTTCGACTTAACTTGGGTGTTAAAACTTCCATCAAACCTTAACCTTCTAATAACATACTAAACATCATAGTATATATATTGATCCCTTAACACACATATTATTTCTTTTTCATTTTTGAAAGGTAGGATATATTCATTATTCTTTAACAAGTTGAATTTAACTTAGAAGCACGGGTATATCAAGTTCTTAATTTATAAACACTCCATCTTATACAACATATTACATGTACCTATTGTATGTAGAACTTAACTTTAAGTTTAAGTTTAAGTGGTGCATTCTTATCACACAGTAGGACTCCTCAAACGAGCCTCTATTTCATTGACCTGTACAATGTGTGACATCTTCATTCATCTCTTCATTTCTTGAATTACAGATTAAAGATAATTAAAACTTTCTTTCTTAAGATGACTCCTGTACTAGGCCTCACCTCCATGCTAGCTAGCCTAATATATCACACCAATGAACCAGGGGCGGCTCAAGCAAATCTGTGGACTAAGACAAAAATCAAATGGAGGCCTTACGTTTTTAAGAAAAATAATTATTTTTATAAAGTCTATTTTTAAAATTATATAATGTATTTAATAATTCTTTTTTAATTAATAATATAGTCAATGCATTAAAAAGTTTTTTGCTACATCAAACTCCTAAATTTTTTTATATAAAAAGATTCTTTTTTCTGTAAATAGTATTTAATATATTTCTTAAAATTTGTAATTTATTATTACTAAAAAAAAATTAGGCCCCTCAAATTTTGGGGGCCTTAGTCGTCCGCCTTTTCTCCGAAAGAGTTGAGCCACCCCTGCAATGAACTTAGACTCCAAGTAATCACTGTCTATTATACTCAACCTGGACGTTTTAGACTCCACGGTTTGTCTCCAAATCTCCGGCCTAGCGTTAACTCTCTATGAGTCTCGTCAATTAGAAATATATCATCTGTAAATAACATACAGTATGGTACCTCACCTTGGATATGTCACGTCAATACATTCATCGCCAAGACAAATAGAAACACACTAAGGTTGACCCTTGGTCCAACCCCATCATGATCACTGAAAAATACTTCGAGTCACCTTCCACTGTCCTTACCTTGGTCTTGGTTCCATCATACATGTCCTTAATTTCCTTAATTGCCCTAATATGAGCTCGGATACACCTCTAGGCTCTAACCTTCAAACGTTATCAAATGTTACCTCCAAAGAACCTGATTGTACAATCTGATAAAACGTACACAATTGACATACAAAAAACATATTATTATGTTTATGTATGCGGTTTTATCTGTCGTTTGTATATCTATTTTATATGTAATGTCTACTAATTTATTGAACATGCAAAGAACATGCACACCCAACATACAAAATACATACAACTTATTGTTTTCCTTCTTCCTCAAGTTTTAAATAAAGTTTCAATCAGAACCAACTCAAATCTTCACCAAAATCCTTAAAATTGATATATAAATTTCAAAGGACTTTCCCAATTGTTCGCAACAACAACACATCCAAACAAATTATAATTTCACAAAAATTGATTCCAATTCAAAGTTTCAAATCTTTTTATGGCTGATAAGGAGTTAATGGATTTATTGCTTTGTGTGGTTTGGTGAGAACGAAAGGGGGAAGAGAATGGGAAGATTAGAGCCTAAAATGAGAAAGGTTGGAGTCTAACTCCATACTTTCCTATTACTATGCTATAATAATTTGATAAAATATCGTTATAGTTTATAATTAAGTATAAGCTTCCTAGTACATCTACAAGATATTAAAAGTACGAAGATCCTTAGAAAAATGATTCAAATTTTTTGTTCTTCATTAAAAAATCCTCTTTGGATTAAATCATCTTTTTACCTTTTTTTTTTCCAAATAATTATCATTATATTGTTGTTCAAATATTTAATCTACAAGGGAAAAAATAAGGAAAAATCTTATACCTAGGAATTAAATGTAATGTGTGATTTTTTTGGTTGGAAGTTTTACACAATTCTTTAGGGCAAAAGCTATCCATGGAAAGAAACGAATGTTTAAGCACAAAAATTTATATTTAACAAAAAGTTATGCATGGAAAGAAAGAATCATGCACAACTTTTAAGGAAAAAAATTTAGGACCAAAGTACGTTTAAAAATAAAAATAAAAAATAACATATTTGATTTAGGTAAGAAAATATCTAACACTTCTAAATCAATTAGAATTTCACTTTATCTAAAAAATGAATATTTATAATTCTATTTAACCAGTTATTTGATCAATTTTTACTAGAAACATACGTGTGATTCTTCTACTTCTATATTTTCTTCTTATTTTTTGTTTTAATTTTGATTAATGATTAATAGGAGTTTTCTTCGTGCATTCATTAAGTTTTTTTAGCATTCTTGATTATATGAGTTCTCTTTTAAATTCTTGATCATATGCAATTATTTTAATTGTGAATAAATCATGAGATCTAATAGATCTTAATTATGTTTATTAATAGATTTTAATGGTTCCTTTTTTTTTTGTACAAGCTCTAATGATTGTGGCACATACGAAATATGATCAAACAATCTTTTTAGAGGTAATTTTAATTTCTTTCATCAATTTAAATAACTATATTTTTCTTATAGATGATTTGCAAGCATGTTTTTAGATTCAAAATCATAACTCAAAATTGAGACATACCTCCTTTCTGCTATCTATTTTTCCATATTTTCTTATATACTAGAAGTTAGCGTTTCCAGCGGATCCATTTGTTTTAAAGTTAATAGTCACTTACTAATAATTCTTTTATATATATATAATTTAATTGATTAAGTCGAGACACATGTGTAGAACAAATTATTAGCATTTAAAGATAACTATTTAATTAAGACACTAATTTTTAGGACTTAAATGTACCAAATTATTTATATTATGGAAGGTAAATATTTATCTTTGAGAAGTAATACCTTTTTAAATATAAATACTAGATATATGTAAACATGTTAATCATAATTGTATCTTTTAAATATAGTTAATGTTAATTAATTTTTATTATTGCATTTATACCAAAAACTGGTAACTTCCTCTATTTTTTATACAATAATTTTTTTAATAATATTGACTTCAAATTCTTCTTTTTCAACAATTTATGTCATATCTCAATTTTTTAGGCATTATAGGCAAATACTTTATTTACAAAATCTGTAAATATTTAAATACTTATTATTTAAATATACTATCTAATGATATTTATATAATTTTTAAAGTCATCTACGTATTAATACATACATAATACATAAATATATATGTGTGTGTGTGCGCAATTCTTTTTTAGTGTTAGTTATTTTAAAACATTAAGGAATCCTAAAATATAGGGTAAAAAGAAAACTTATTTTAAACATTAAGGAGTTTTAAAATATATTGTAAGAAAAATTACATGGTAAATGCAAATTAAACCTAAAAATATATAATTCTTATTGTAAGCAATGAAATTTTATTAAATTTAAATCCGTACAAAATTTGGATAATATTAAATTTAAAATATATTAGTCCCAAATAAATATTGTGGATTAATATAATTGGATTAATTAGTTAAGTACAAACATATATGGATTTAATTAAAGTCCAACCTCAGTTGGGTTAGACCATTAATTTGGACTACAAATGATAACCCCACTTTATCAAGCCCAAGACACCATCATGTTCTAGAGGCCCAATTTGGAGCCACGTGTCAAAGGACATGGCATGCCAAGTCAAGTGAATAAGCCAATGAGACCATGACATGTGTCAAAATGATGTAGACAATTAAAACCCATAAGAAATGTCATGTAACTTAAATCTGATTGGCCAAAGGAAGTTCATGTTTATCATGATTCTGTACTTCCTATAATTATAAATAGGGGCCTCATAATTCAGAAAAAGGAGGAACAAGTTTAACAAGAAGCAAGAGAGAGCTCGTGGATCAAAGCAACAGATTTCTCTAAAAATTCAAGAACAAGCTCAAGATATCAAGATCAAGAGTTCAAGGTTCAAGAACAAGCTCAAGATTTCAAGATCAAGAATTCAAGGTTCAAGAACAAGCTCAAGATTGCACTATCAAGAGTTCAAGATTCAAGAACAAGTTCAAGCTTCAAGATCAAGACTACAAAATTCAAGGACAAGATCAATGGCCCTTGAATTCAAGTACAAGTCGAGATCAAGTTCATCAAGTTTTCAAATCAAGTTTAAGTTCAAGATCAAGACCGCAAGATTCAAGAACAAACTACCAAGCCCTTGGATTCAAGCACAAGTCAAGATCAAATCTTTCAAGTTTGAGTCAAAGTTCAAGATCAAGCTCGAAACTCTTGAATTTATAGTTGATAAGGAGAATCAGAGGAATCATAGAGACTGTAACACTCACTTATTGGAATCAATAAATCGATTGTTGCAGTATTTTCCTTGTCTCAGTTATTTATTTTTGGTCTCGAGAATTTTGTTGTCCAACAAATTCTGGCATGCCTAGTGGGATGATCTCTACCTATCATCTCAGCTTTTCAGACTTTGAAGATTAAGAACGCCAAAATGACTTCTAAGAAGATTAACTCTCAATCAACTGCTTCCAAGGCTGTTGATTCAAGGTTCTCTGCCGAAGTAGAAATCATCCTTGGTGTTACTTTTGGGAGCTGTCATGAGGAGTAAGGCAAACAAGTTAGGACAACAAACACATCCAGTATCGTTCGCGCCCAACAAACACATCCAGTGTCGTCCACGCCAACTTCAGTTTTTGGATCTTCAACCCCCAAAGGAATGAAGTCCAATGCAAGTACTTCGGAAGGAGGAAACAGTGTCGCAGAATTGCTTAAGAAAACTCTTGCTCCACTCGAGCATTCTGGTTCGAAATACTCTGGCGCAAAGAGCGATAGTCGTTCAACATATACGTCATCTCCACTTACACCGCATAAGTTAAGCACTTCGAAGATCTACCTATGTGATAATCCATGTTAATCTCCAACGTCTCCGGTAATCATATAAGCAATAGTAAATGGTGCCTCGTCTATGAAGGAGCAGCTTGCGAATCTGACAAAGGCAATTCCAGGCCTGACCAACTATATTCAGAATCAAGAGGCTAGGATTAATAAGATAGTGGATAGGGTTGAAGGCTTGAAAAAAAGAGAATATAACCATGCACCGGGAAAAGCTCTAGAGGTTCATGAGATAGAAAATCCTGTGAAACAAACACCACCAACTAAAAAGGTGTAAGTTTCTGCTGAAAGAATGGTCCCGATTGGGCAATTGAGGGAATTCATTGAAGGGACCCTCAAAGACAAGTATAATGTTGTCACCAAGTCTTTCCTTGCATATGCCAAGCCCTACACTGCGAGAATAGATAGCCTCAAAATGCCTGCTTGCTATCAACCCCCCAAATTTCAATAATTTGAGGGCAAAGGTAATCCAAAATAATATGTCGCACACTTTGTCGAGACATGTAATAATGCTGGAACTTACGAAGACTATCTTGTCAAATATTTTGTTCATTCCCTTAAAGAAAATGCCTTTGATTGGTATACAGACCTCGAGCCTAACTCCATCGATAGTTGGGAGAAATTAGAACACGAGTTCCTAAATTGGTTTTATAGCATAAGGCATATAGTGAGCATGATCATAAATACTCGGCAAAGAAAGAATGATCCAGTCATCGACTTCATCAATCGATGGATAAGTATGAGTCTAAACTACAAAGATGGGCTCAGTGAAGCTTTTGCAATAGAGATGTGTGTCCAAGGAATGCACTGGGGCTTCTCTATATTTTGCAAGAAATTAAACCAAAATTCTTTGAAAAGTTAGCTACTCGTGCTTACGACATGGAGTTGAGCATGTCTTCTACCGGAAAAGAAGGAGCACCTATCCATGACCCTCGAAGGGGAAATGATAAGCAAGAACTCAAAAGATAGGGCAAGTTTGTCCCCATAAATGACAACAAGGAGTCCATGAATGTTGATGTGTCTCCTGTGAAGGTCACCACAAAGGTGAGCAAGAAGCAAAGTGTGAAGACGACTTTTGGAGCACGTCCAAATCAGAAAACTTTAAAGGAGATGCAAGAAAAAAATTATCCCTTCCTTGATTCTGATGTTGTCGAGATTTTTGATGAACTCCTTCAGCATAAACTCATTGAACTCCCAGAGATGAAACATCCCAATAAAGCTGGAAAAACCAATGACCCTAATTATTATAAATATCATAGACTCATAAGTCACCCTTTGGAAAAATGCTTTATCTTTAAAGATAAAGTCATGCAACTGGCAAAAGAGAAGAAGATCTTCTTCGACGATGAGACGGCCAGTTATCATCAAATATCCATCACTTTTGGCTCGCTCGACCTAGTCCAAATAGTATCGGAGAGCATAATAAGAAAATATTAGAGCCTAACAGGTCTTCAATTAACGAAGACGATGATGAGGGTTGGACTCTGGTGACCAAAGCAGACACAAGAAGACGAGTCTATGAAATAAGACATATGAGCAGCCAACCGAAAGAAGAATGGTGAAGAAACCAAGGAAAAGTTGGTTGAACTTCCAAAGAAGACAAGGGTGACAGAGCTTCACCACTAGAAACCTCAACGGCTGGTGACTTTAAAGTAATTCTTACTGAGTTGGTTCCGCGGAAAGACTGCCCAAGTCAATCTTGAGGCATCTTGTTTTAACACTACCAAAGAGGAGGAAAAGGGTGAAAATATACCCATAGAAGTTCCTCCATTCTCTGAATCGCTTGGCCAAGAGGCATATGTATGTGATACAAAAATAATATTCATAAATAATGATCTTCTACTTGGTGAGGCCCTACATAATCGTTCCTTATACATGGTGGGCCAGATTCGAGGAAAGAAGATCAATAGAATCTTAATAGATGAGGGATCTGGAGTTAACATCCTAACTATCCGCACGATGAAAGAACTTGGTATCACTACTAGAGAACTGGATGAGAGTCGTATAATGATCAAAGGATTCAACTAAGTGAGCCAAAGGGCCATGGGATCTATCAAGTTGGGGATTCGTATGGATGATTTTCAATCAAATATATTGATGTATGTGATTGATGCCAAAACTTCATACAATATATTACTTAGTAGGCCTTGGGTGCACGAGAACAAAACTATCTCATCCTCTTACTATCAATACTTGAAGTACCTCGAAAATAGATTTTAAAGAAAGATAGTAACTGATGATAAGCCATTCACAGAAGCTGAATCACACTTTGCCAATGCAAAATTCTACTTGAAGAACTATGTCGTGAATGAGAAAAAGGTTGATGATGTCAGCAAGACCAAGTGTGATGATATTGCAGCCAAGAAGGCCGTGGTGGCTGTTGAAAAAGTCACCACCAAGAAGCCTCTCTCCACTTTAAATGAAGAAAGCATTGTTCCTATGAAAAAGAAGGCAACTCTTGTTCTTCACTACGTGCCAAAGGTGAAGAAAGAGAGAGATCACCTATCTGATGCCCAAGATAATGTGCTAAATGGGCTAACTTTACCTATTAGGAAGATTGACACGATAAATCTATCCTTAAGGATAATTGTGGCTCAAAATCTGCCACAAGATATAACACTACCTACGAAGTGGACAAAAGAGGGCTTCAACCCAAATGCATACAAGTTATTTGTAAAGACTGGATATAATCCTAATGAGCCATCAAGGTTGGGTAAAATTTTGTTGGAAGGTACAATAAGGCAGGCACATGAAGGCCTAGGATACACACAACCATCTCCAATTTGCATCTCCATAAAAAGGGTGGTTAGTAACTACATTACTAAGAAGAGGAGTCTACCGCATCCAACAAAAGGCCTTCTATCTTTGACCGACTTGGAGAATCAACCGCAAGAACTTCTGTATTTGAGAGGTTGGATCCTATAAATAAGAAGAGAAATAAAAAGCATCAAAGAAGTCATTAAAGTACGATAGTGCACTCTTCGCCTAAGATCCAGAAGGATTTCCAAAGTTTGATTCCTTCTAGAATGAGGCGGTAGACGAAATTGGTGGTTTCATGTAACAAGGTATTAAAAGTGAAGGCTTATTCTGTGGTTTATACCAAGAAACGTGAGGAAGATGAAGAAAGTATTGGCTCCTCATATTATGTTATAACCTAAAATGAGAAAGATATCTCGTCTCAAATGAAGGTTGATGAAGAGATAGAAAATGATTTCATGTGTTATCATATATCTATTAACGATGATGATTCTTAAAAGGAGAAAGATGCTGGAGATGCTCCATCTCAACTTGAAAAAGGAGTAAAAGCCATAATAGATCTCCTGAAAGAAGTTAATCTTGGAACCGATGAAGACCCAAGATCAACTTACCTGAGTACTTTTCTAGAGATGAAGTATAAAATTGCATATATGGACATACTAAAAAAATATATGGATGTCTTCACTTGGAGTTATAAGGAAATTCCTGTCTTAGATCTGAAAGTAGCAGTCCATCAGTTGGCGGTCAAAAATGGTGCTCGTCCTGTTAAGTAAGCTTAGAGAGGCTTTAGGCCAGAGTTGGTTTCACTGATCAAAAATGAAGTTAACAAACTCAGTAAAGCTGGATTTATCCATGAAGTCAAATATCCCACGTGGATTTTAAGTATTGTTCCAGTACGGAAGAAGAATGGCCAAATTCGAGTTTGTATCAACTTTTGGGATCTCAACAATGCCTGCCCTAAGGATGACTTTCCAATCCCCATACCAGAGTTGATAATTGATGCCACCACTGGTTATGAGGCAATGTCCTTCATGGATGGTTCATTCAGCTACAACTAAATCCACATGGCACCAAAGGATGAAGAGCTTACTGCATTTCGTACGCCCAAAGGTATTTATTGCTACAAGGTAATGCCTTTTGGTTTGAAGAATGTTGGCACCACTTATCAAAGGGCTATGCAAAACATCTTTGATGACCTACTCCACAAAAATGTTGAATGCTACGTGGATGATCTAGTGATGAAGTCAGAAAAGAGAGACGACCACTTAAAAGACCTAAGAATGGTATTCGAGTTACTTCAAAGATATAAACTTAGGATGAATCCATTGAAGTGTGCCTTCGGAGTTACTTATGGAAAGTTTATTGGTTTCATTGTGCGACACCGAGGAATTAAAATTGATCAAGCCAAGGTTAATGCAATTTTGAAGATGCCCGAGCCTCAAAATATTCATGAATTAAAAATCCTTTAAGGAAGGTTAGCATATTTCAGGAGGTTCATCTCAAACTTGGCCGAAAAATGTCAACCATTTAGTTGTCTCATGAAGAATGATACTCCCTTCGAATGGGACCAAACTTGTAGTAATGTCTTTGAGAGTATCAAATCATACTTAATGAAGCCACCAGTTCTTGCAACACCCATAGCAGGGAAACCATTGATACTCTATATCACGGCACAAGAGAGGTCAGTTAGAGCACTACTGGCTCAAGAAAATAGTGAAGGCAAAGAAAGCTCACTTTACTATATGAGTAGAATGATGACACCAAATAAGCCAAAGTATTCTTCGATTGAAAATTTATGTTTGGCATTGGCTTTCTCTATCCAAAAGATGAAACACTACTTTCAAGTTCATGTTGTCCGTCTCGTGTCTACGGCAAATCCCATCAAATTTGTGATGTCAAAACTAGTCCTAAGTGATTGACTTGCAAGGTGGTACCTTCAATTTTAACAGTTTGAGATTGTGTACGTTCCCCAAAAAGCTGTAAAAGGACAAGCATTGGATGACTTCTTAGAGATCACCCCAATACCTGATAACTGGGAGCTAAGAGATGAACTTCCTGTTGAAGATGTAATGGCTGTTGAAGTTAGATACCCATGGAAGATGTACTTTGATGGTGCTGCACATCGAGATAGAGCTGGTGCTGGCGTAGTGTATGTCACTCCACAAGAAGAGGTCATCCCCTACTCTTTTACCTTGATGAATCATTGCTCCAATAATGTACTTGAGTATCAAGCGCTCATACTCGGACTAGAGAAGACTGTCAGTATGAAGCAACTGCAATTATAAGTTTTTGGTGACTCCCAATTGGTGATAAAGCAACTATTGGAAAGTTATGAAGTCCGGAAGCCTGAGTTAAGACCATATCATGATTATGCACAGAAGTTAATGGGATGTCTTGGAGAAGTAACCCTCCAGCATGTGCCAAGGAAAGAAAATAAGAAAGTTGATGCCCTAGCTGCTTTGGCTTCAATTCTAACTCTTCTTAATCAGACACGAGTTACTATTTGCCAAGAATGGGTAGCACCGCCATCAAATGAAGATGAAGACATAAAAGGTAAGGTTGAATACCTCATCTCCATGTCTAAAGCTTTAAAGGAGGATTGGAAACAACCTATCATTGACTACTTGTGTTATGAGATACTTCCAGAATATCCAAGGAGAAAAACTAACATTCGTCGTCATGGACCTCGCTTCCTTTATTACAAAGACACACTGTATCGAAGATTATTTGAAGGAGTACTCTTAAGGTGTTTGGGAGAAGAAGAAGCAATTCAAGCTTTGCAAGAAGCACACTCGGGAGTTTGTGGATCACATCAATATGGACCAAAGCTCCATTTTTGCATTAAAAGGATGGGATATTATTGGCTAACGATGGTGAAAAATTGCTTGGACTATGCTAGAAGATGAAAAGCTTGCAAATTCCATGCAAATTTCATACATCAATCTCCAGAGGTACAACACCCAACTGTAGCATCTTGGACATTCAATGCTTGGAGAATGGATATTGTTGGTCAACTACCAAAATTTTCTAGTGGACACTTATACATCTTGGCTACGATAAATTACTTCTCAAAATAGGCTGAAGCTATTACTCTCAATGAAGTAAAGAAATAAAATATCTCAAACTTCATCCGAGTGAATATCATCTACCACTTTTAAATTTCACAGTACATAATAACTGACAATGGAAAGCCATTTGATAACAAGCTAATGAACAAAATCTGTTATCTCTTTGGTTTTAAGAAACGCAAGTCTTCTATGTACCATGCTACCGCCTATGGTCTAGCCAAAGCATTCAATAAGACTTTATGAAACTTGCTAAATAAAGTCGTCTCTAAATCCAAATGAGACTGGCATGAGCAAATGGAAGAAGCTTTATGGGAGGATAGGACAACTTATTATACACCAATGCAAGCAACCCCATATTCACTTGCTTTAGGAGTTGAAGCAGTCCTGTCACTTGAGTGACAAATACCTTTTTTAAGACTGTCTATTCAAGAAGGGCTCACCGATGAAGAAAATACTAAGTTGCGTCTTGCGAAGTTAGAAACTCTTGATGAAAAGAGGCTGGAGACTCAAAAAAATCTTGAATGTTATCAAGCCCGGCTATATCGATCTTTCAACAAAAGGGTTCGATTGAAGTGCTTCTAAGTTGGAGATCAAGTCCTTGCAGTAAGAAGAACCATTATTACTTCTCGTAAGTTTAGGGGCAAATTTACCCCAAAATGGGATGGACCATATGTTCTACAAGAGGCATATTCAAATAGTTCTTACAAGCTTGTCGATGCAGATGGCGTGAAGATTGGCCCCATCAATGCCAAGTTCTTGATGAAGTACTATCCTTGAAGAAAAATGACACTCCTTAAGGCACGAGTATAAACTGCATGTCTACTCCTGGCCTACAAGAGTATAAACTATGAACGACTCAAAAAAAATGTCTGCTAGGTTGAAAACCTTGAAAGAGGCGGCCTAAGCAAAAGTTAGGACGCAAAAAAAAAAAGAAAAAAGAAAAAAAACACTCACCCCAGAACTACGTTGTGACTTGATCCTCTTCATTCAGGTACGTAGGATCTTGGAGTTTTATTTTGAGTTCAGTTGCATGAGTTTCCAAAAAAATATATGTTCCCTCTTATATAAAATAAATTCAGTCTTCAAGAGTGTTTTAACTTTTATCAATCTTCAAACTTACATCAAGTGTTGGTGACTCAATAGGGGAAAACCTCTATGAAGTATAAGTTTCTTTGACATAAATTGAAGTCTTTAGATTCACTAAGTCTTCATGTTTGAGCTTTCAAGTTACCATATTCGAGCCTACAAGTTCACGAAGTCTGATAGTTGAAGTTTTTAAATGACCTATGCATATAAGTTGAAGTATTCAAATTTACTAAGTCTTCATGTTGAAGCTTTCAAGTTACCATATTGGAGCCTACAAGTTCACGAAGTATGATAGTTGAAGTCTTCAAATGACCTATCCATATAAGTTGAAGTCTTCAAATTTACTAAGTCTTCATGTTGGAGCTTTCAAGTTACCATATTGGAGCCTGCAAGTTCATAAAGTCTGATAGTTAAAGTCTTTAAATGATCTATGCATATAAGTTAAAGTCTTTAAATTCACCAAGTCTTCATGTTGGAGCTTTCAAGTTACCATATTGGAGACTAAAAGTTCACGAAGTCTGATAGTTGAAGTCTTCAAATGACCTATGCATATAAGTTGAAGTCTTCAAATTCACTAAGTCTTCATGTTGGAGCTTTTAAGTTACCATATTGGAGCCTGAAGTTCACGAAGTCTGATAGTTGAAGTCTTTAATGACCTATGCATATAAGTTGAAGTCTTCAAATTCACTAGGTCTTCATGTTGGAGCTTTCAAGTTACCATATTGGAGCCTGTAAGTTCTCAAAGTCTGATAGTTGAAGTCTTCAAATTCACTAAGTCTTTATGTTGGAGATTTCAACTTCACCATATTGAAACCTGCAAGTTCACGAAGTCTACAAGTTGAAGTATTCAGATGCTTTGCTACTATAAGTTGAAGTCTTCAAGTCTGCAATATTGAAGCTTTCAGAGTTTGAAAGTTGGAGTCATCAGGTTCTTTGATCTATAAGTTGAAGTCTTTAAATCCTTCAAACCTTCTTGAGTTTACCTTTCAATCTTCATGAAATTACCTTTTCTTATGGCGGGGACAAGTAGCCATCCCTACGCGCTATAAGATTACCATAAGGTTACCTTTTCTTATGGCAGGGACGAATAAGTTGTCCCTATATGCCGTAAGATTACCACAAAGTTGCCTTTTCTTATGGCGGGATAAGTAGTCATCCTGATGCACCATAAGATTACCATAAAGTTATCTTTTACCTTTCTTATGGCGGGTACGAGTAGTCATCCCGATGCGCCATAAGATTACCATGAAGATACTTTTTACCTTTTGCCATAAGATTACCATGAAGTTACTTTTTACCTTTTGCCATAAGACTACCATAAAGTTACTTTTTACCTTTGACATAAGACTTTCATGAAGCTACCTTTTACCTTTTGCCATAAGACTACATAAAGTTACCTTTTACCTTTTCTTATGGCGGAGACGAAAGATTATCATGAAATTACCGTTCTTATGTTGGGGACGAGTAGCCATCCCTTCGCTCCATAAGATTACCATGAAATTACTTTTTGTATGGCGGGGACGAATAGTTATCCCTTCGTACCATGTGGTTATTATCTTTGCATGGAATACGTTATTTGAGAAAGAAGTATAAGTCATGCATGGATGTTAAAAAAAGGAATAATAAAGAATTTTTTTTTAAAAAAAAAAAAGAGAGAAAAGGAATACCTCGCTGTTGAAGCTTGAATACTGCATCAAAGATTGCTACAGAATATGCTGTGAATAATGAGGAGCGCAGGGTATTTATAATTGCTGAGAGGCGGTGAGATGAATTTGACTTTAATGTAAATTGTGCTAAGAAGTTGGAAGTCTGGTTGAAATCAAAGTATAATTTGCTTGTCTCCCAGTGGGAATTGGATGCAATGATTAGGCGGTGACTGCATGTCTTGGATTACAATGATGCAAATACTAAAGGGAGTAAATCATTGGTTGGCCGAATATGGGATTGGAATTGGTTGGCCGAATATGGAATTGGAGTACATTACTGCCTATTGATTAAATAATTTTGTGACTTTACAATTGATTGTCATCATTATTATTATTATGGGTGGTCAAATTTTATGAAATTAAATAATGTTCCTTGGACATCATCCGGTTTCAATTATATATAATGTAAAAAAATTATATATATAAATTACCATTGATTTCAATTAAAGTATAAGTTGTTACTTCAAGTCTACTCTTTGAAAAAAAATTAAATATTTTGACAAATTTTGAAGTAGGAATACTTTGTAAGCAATAAAATTTTATTAAATTTAAATTCGTACAAAATTTGGATAATATTAAATTTAAAATATATTAATCCCAAATAAATATTGTGGATTAATATAATTGGATTAATTAGTTAAGTACAAACATATATGGATTTAATTAAAGTTCAACCTCAATTGGGTTAGATTATTAATTTGGGCTACAAATGATAAGCCCACTTTATCAAGCCCAAGATGTTATCATGTTATAAAGGCCCAATTTAGCGTCATGTGTCAAATGACATGGCATGCCAAGTCAAGTGAATAAGCCAATGAGACCATGCCATGTGTCAAAATGATGTAGTAAATTAAAAACTCATAAGACATGTCATGTCACTTAAATCTGATTGGCCAAAGGAAGTTCATGTTTATCATGATTCTCTACTTCCTACAACTATAAATAGGGGCCTCATGATTCAGAAAAAAAAGAAACAAGTTTAACAAGAAGCAAGAGAGAGCTCGTGGATCAAAGAAACAGATTTCTCTAAAAATTTAAGAACAAGCTCAAGATTTCAAGATCAAGAGTTCAAGGTTCAAAAACAAGCTCAAGATTTCAAGATAAAGAGTTCAAGGTTCAAGAACAAGCTTAAGATTGCAAGATCAAGAGTTCAAGATTCAAGAACAAGTTCAGGCTTCAAGATAAAGACTACAAGATTCAAGAACAAGCTGAATTCAAGTACAAGTCGAGATCAAGTTCTTCAAGTCTTTAAATCAAGTTTAAGTTCAAGATCAAGACCACAAGATTCAAGAACAAGCTACCAAGCCCTTGGATTCAAGCACAAGTCAAGATCAAATCCATCAAGTTCAAGTTAAAGTTCAAGATTAAGATCAAAGCCCTTGAATTTATAATTGAAAGGGCGAATCAGAGGAATCATAGAGATTGTAGCACTCACTTATTGAAATCAATAAATCGATTGTTGCAGTATTTTTTTTGTCTCGATTATTTATTTTCGATCTCGAAAATTTTATTGTCCAACACTTATATTGATAAAACTAATATTGTAATGCAATTTGGACTTTCCTAATTTTTATGAATCATATGTATGAGTTTTTTTTTTTTTTTTTAAAAAAAAGCCATGGAAGTCATTTTATATAAATAAAATAAAACATACAAAGTTCAATTAAAAAAAGCAAAACAGACACATCTGAGAAAAAAAATAAAAGGAAGAAGTTAAAATCCATATGAGTTTAGTTTTCTTAGAATCCATATTATATTTATATTGATAAAATTTTTTATGAGAATAACATGAATTTTATCATATTTAGATAATTTTTTTCTTTGAGGAAAAGGTTTTGTACTTTTAAATTAATTAGAATTTTATCTCAGATGTAAAAGAAAAAATTCTACAATTCTATTCAAATAATATTTTGATCAAACTTTAACACAAAAATGTCGCCTCTTCTTTTACTTCTATTTTTCTTCTTATTTTGATTTTGATTGAAGCCGTAGTGTTTTAGTTATTATCATCATCTTTTATGCCTTTCATTATTCTTTTTAGTTGACAAATTTAAAGATTGTATATGAATTCTATGTAATCAACAATTGACAGTGTTTTATTTCTTTTTAACAATTTCTTATGTTTCTCTTTCAGTTGAAAATTTCTAATTGAAAATTGGACGAGATAAGTGTGTTGCCTCCAAATGAAGTAGTATCAAAAAATTTAAATGTTTATCTTGCCTAAAAATTAAGGTTTATATTACGAGAATTGTGATTTTCTTTTTGATTGCCATAAGTTTTACTCCTTTCGAAGGTATTCAATAGTTTTTATGCAATTTTTTTATGGTAATACAATATATATTGGGTTAAAAAAAAGATCACTTTGGCTCCATTTGGTATTGGAGTCTATATTTTATTTTGGACTCTATATTTTATTTTATTTTATTTTATTTTCTATTTGAACTAGATACAAATTTGTCTTTAATTATTTTCATTTTGAATTTTGAATACAAAGACTTCTATGATAATAGTTAGGGGGTGCTCAATAGTTGGTTTAATTCGATTTTATGTATTATCAATTTGATTTATCAGTTTTTAATTTCTAAACACACTAAATTTGTTTTTGACTTATAAACACACTAAATCGAAAACCAAATCAATAAGATATTTATTATCTATTTTTTGATCTTTAATGATTTAATTTTTAATTTAATTGATAAAGAAATGCTCATATATATACACAATATAAAAATATTCATATAGTCAAAGACTTTGTCTAAGAATTTTCTATTGATTTATATGAAAGTAATTTAATATTACGTTTATAAAGTATAATTTTATACTATTTAAATTTTTGTTTCATAGTTTTATTATTAATTAACACGACACACGTACAAAGCACGTACACTTGACTACTAATTAAAATAATTAGGACTTACCAATAACTTATTTGTGTAAAATTAACATTAGTAAATTAATGTCTTAGACCTGTTGAGTTTCAACACATACACAGAGCCAATACATTGAAAAATAAATAGAAATGTACATTCAACCATTATTTTTTAAGTGTTGTAAAGAATTACCTTTGTCAAAAATTTTAACAAGAAAAGAGAGAAAGAAGAGACCTAAGAATCTTCAAGCCTATGCCTATCAAAGGTATGTCAGTCTGATGGAGTCACAGACATATTTATAGGTAGGCTACGGACTCTTAGGCAAATAACATTAACCCTAGGAACTTTCATAGTTATTTCTTGTCATCGATGAAATACCATATATTCATAACTTGGAGGAAAAGTAATTGACTGATTTATTACTTTACTTGGGAGACAAAGTAAATTTCTTATCAAAAATATGTAGGTCATTAATATGTAATTATATGTAATATTCTTACATTCTTCCACTTGACCCACATGTCAAAATCAGACAATCATTTATGAGTAAAAATAAATAATATGGTCATTAAAGCATATTCATTCAACTTAATAGTTATGCAAAAATCACTTTTATCAAGAATATATTAAAACAAGAATCATGGCAGTCATGCTCTTAATCAAACACTTCCTTTCATGTATTACGATGTACAATATGTTCTAAATAAAGTGTCCAACAACTTTATAAATAAGCTTAATATAAGTCATTCAAAGTCCAACTTTATTGGATTCAATGATCACTTTGTAACACATGAAAATCAAAATGTGCACATTTATGTATAACAAAACAATAATGTCTAGACTAATTGTTAAAGAATATAGCAAGATTAAAATGAGTTACTAAGTCCCATACGGTTCTCATGATCCTTGAAATATTAGCTGCCGAACCTTTAGTCGTAGGATTTGCAAGAATCAAAGTAGGTACTAACATGTTCAAAACTCATATCTTGCTTCTTGACATGATCTATAACCATCAAATACTTTAAGTCGATGTGATTACTTTGATTTACACTCTTATTATTCTTCAAAAAGAATATCATAACAGCTGAATTATCATAGAACAATCTCAATGGTCTTGCAATAGACTCGATATCTTTAACTCCTGAAGTAAAGTTCTTCAACCATAATGCTTGTGATGTAGCTTTATAGCATGCTATAAATTCATCTTTCATTGTGGATGTTGCAATAGTGATTTGCTTAACACTTCACCAATATACAAAACCTCTAGAAAGAAGAAACATGTATCTAAAAGTAGATTTACTATTGTCTTTGCATCCACCCAAATCGGAGTCTGAATACCCAATTACTTTCAGTAAGTTAGAATATCTGTATATAAGCTTAAGATCCTTGGTTTCTTGTAAATATCTCAAAACCCTTTTTTCAGCTTTTCAATGATCAAGACCAGGGTTACTTTGATATCTGTCATCCTACTTCAAAGACAATATGAGGTCTAGTGCAGACCTGTGCATACATAAGACTCCCAACAAGTGAAGCATATGGAATGCCTTTCATTTACTCTTGTTCCAATATACTTTGTGGGCATTGATTCAATAAGAATTTATCACCTTTAATGATAGGTGCTACTATAGGTGAACAGTTTTTCATTCCATATCTTTTTAATATTATTTTAATGTAGACTCTTGGAGATAGTTTGAGCAATTGTTAATATCTATCTCTGTAAATCTCTATGCCAATAACATATGAGGCTTCACCTATATCCTTCATTTCAAAATTTTGGATAAGAAACTATTTCGTCTCATACAACAACCCCAAATCATTAATAGCAAGTAAAATGTCATCCACATATAGGACTAGAAAAATATATTTGCTCCCACTTATCTTCAAGTATATACATTGATCAATGATGTTCTTCATAAATCTGAATTATGAAACAACATTATGAAATTTAATATACCATTGGCGGAAAGCCTGTTTTAGTCCATAAATAGATTTATTCAACTTGCAAACAAGGTGACTTTCATCCTTATCGCAAAATCCTTCAGGATGATGTATGTATAACTCCTCTTTAATATCTCCATTCAGGAAGATCGTTTTTACATTCATTGATTTAGATATAATTCAAAATGAGCTACTAATGCCATAATTTTTCTTAATGAATCATTGTTTGAAATGGGAGATAAGGTTTCAAGGTAATCAATACCTTCTTTTTGAGTGAAACCCTTGGCTACAAGTCTAGCATTATACCGCTCAACATTACTAGATGAGTCTCTTTTGATCTTATAAACCCATTTAGATCCTATAGTATAGACTTCTTTTGGTAATTCAATGAGATTTCAGACTTTATTTTTAGTCATAGATTCTATCTCTTCTTTTATGGAATCATACCAAAGTGTAGAGTTTTCTCCACTCACTACTTATGAAAATAAACATGGATTATCTTTTAGCCCAATATCATAACCAGACTCTTGAAAATATATAACACAGTCACTAGAAATTTTTGGTCTTTGAACTCTTGAGGATCTTCTTACTTTCACTCGTTCAGGTGCTCATTTAATAATGGGTTCAACTAAAGCGAATTGTTCTTTATGTGGATCATCAAGTGGTGGTAGCTCTTGAACTTATTGCTGTTCAGATAATTCATAAGAATTTTACTAATTTGCATTTAAGTTTACAATATATAAAGGTACCATAAGTGGTTACCTTATTTCTTTTAATTTCATCACTTGAGTTGAACTACTCCCACTTACTTCATGTTCCTCAAGAAATTTAGCATTTCTAGCCTCAACAATTTTAGGATGAGAAGGACAATAAAACCTAAATCTTTTAGAGGTAACCACACAGCCTATAAAGAAATCGCTTATTGGTCATTCATTCAACTTTTTTAAATATGGATTATAAATTCTCACTTCAGTTGGACATTCCCAAATATGTAAGTGTCTTAAACTAAGGTTTCTTGGAGATAGCCTTTGGTGGAATCCTATTTAAAATATACACACCGATTTTTAAGGATTCACTCCATAAAGATAAAGATAAAATTAATCTTCTAATCATGCTTCTTACCATGTTCATTAATGTCTAATTCCTTCTTTCGGCCACACCATTTTATTGTGGTGTTTCTGACATGGTATATTGTGCAATTATACCTTCTTTTACAAGTAACTCAGCAAATGGAACTTTAACTTTTCCCTTTTCTATGTACCTACCATAATATTCTCCACCTCTATCAGACCTTACAATTTTGATCTAAGCTCCAATTTGTTTTTATACTTCTGTTTTAGATACATTGAACGCATCAAGTGTTTTTGATTTATTAAAAAAAAGATAGAGATACATATATCTTGAATAGTCATCAATAAAAAAGATGAAATATTTTTCACCATTCAAGCAAGGGGTAGGAAAAGGTCCACAAATATCTGTATGTATGATCTCAAGTAACTGAGGACTCCTTTTGACACCTTTAATGAATTTATTATTCTGCTTACCCTTTATGTAGTCCACACATGTCCCAAAGATAGATTAATCAAGATCTCCAAGAAAAACATAATTAACTAACCTTTAGATTTTTTCAATAGAAATATGTCCAATCTATTGTGCCAAAGACTTGATGAGTTCTCATTGATAATACATCACTTAGTGCCAATTTATTTATCATGCAGAGCTATGATATTACATTCAGTTGTGGGGTACAACTCAAATTTAAATAACTTTTCATACATATTTTCAAAATAATAACTTTATTATCTTTCAAATGTTTTATTGCAGACAAACAAAAATTAAAAGCATAACTAGATATGGATAATCTAGAAAGAAAAATTAAATTCCTAGAATACGATGAAACATAAAAAGTATTTTCTAAATCTAATTGAAAATCATCTTTTGAAATAAGCCTAAAGTCCCCACGCCTTCCACATGTGATGACGTCCTATTCCCAAAGTATATATTTTATTCACTTTCCATCGGCTTTCTTAGAGTTAGAAAACCTGCTTGATTTTGTCAATATGTGTTGTGGAATCAGAATCGATCCACCATGTATTATCAGAAACTTCAATGAAATTAGAATCATACATACAAAGGTAAAATTACCTTTCTTCTGGAGCCACATCTTGTATTTCAGGTAATCTTTCTTCCAGTATCCCTTCTTTCTATAGAAATGGCAAGTGTCTTTGTCAAGACTTTCCTCCTTCTTTATAGGAACACTTGTGTTCTTTCTTACATTTTTCTTATCACGAGTCACTAAATTTGCACTTTCGGGTGTTTTATGTTTCAACCTCTTCTCTTTTTACAGACATATAGTCAAGAGTTCATTGGTTGACCATTTATCTTTATGTGTGTTGTAAGATATTTTGAACGGACTATTTCATAGAAACATAGTTAATAATAAAATATACAAGAAATGGTGCAGACATATAAACCTCAAGGGACTTGATTAGAATCAATATCTCTCATCTCCATAATATGCTCACGCACTGTATGACTTATATCAAATGTCATACTTGATAGCCTCTTTATAAGGGTGTTGGCGAATGCCTTGTCAGAGCTTACAAATAGTTCATCAATTGCCTCTATGTAGGATTTGACATTGTAATTGTTATGGATAGAATCCCCAATGCTTTGACTTATATTGGCCTTTATGAGCATTAAGCTCAAGTGATTATATCAGTCCCACTACTCATAAAAAGCTTTAGCCTTTGCATACTTGATTCCAAGGGCTTAGATGCTTTTTCTACATGAAGTTCTAGATTTATATTTGAACACCCTAAAGTGAGAAGAACTTTCTCCTTCTATTCAAAAAAGTTGTCACCAGACAACATTAAAATTCGAGCATTTTGGTTAAATAGATCAGTAGGACAATACAACACCCCAGATTTTTGGTCCTTGAAAATTTTTAAAATTTTATCCTCACTGTCCTGACAACGACTCCCCTAATAAGTCGTAAAGAGTCTTGACGAGTCGTAAGGACCCAAATTGTAGTATGACCAGTGTGTGTGGCTAAGTCTTCTTCTCTGTGTATAAGTGGCTCACTACGAGTTGTGAGGGCTTATTACAGGTCCTTGTGTGCAAATCGTAGGATGTCCAGTGTATAGTATACCCAAATAATTTCTATGTTGACTATGACTTGAACCTACGAGTCGTAGGGTCCCATTACGAGCCATGGTATATGAGTCATAGGGTCAATAGTATGGGTGCCTGATGACACTGTCTTGGCTACGACTTGTGGTAATGAGTCATAAAGTGTCGTTATAAGTCACCATATGACCCGTAGTCACTGGCGATAATTTTTTAGTTTTAAGTTGAGGGCACTTTGAATATTTACCTCTTTACTCACTTAGACCCCACGTCTATAAGACACCTTTGGTTCATTATTTTAAAACTTTAATAAAATCAAAAACCCTCTTTACTCTCTTAAAATTCCTTCAAATAAAGCAAGTTAAGGTTTTCCCAAGGTTAAGCATATAGGGGTCAATTCAAGGTTTCTTCTCTATAATCGAGAATCTTTCAGGCATGTTACTCTTTCCTAGTTGTTACTTTGTTAAAAGCATGTGTTTTAAAGTATTATTCATATATTTTCTTGGAACATGGTTTGAGGATTTTGAATGTTTGTTTTGGAAAAATGTTTCCCATCATTTACATATGTTTGTTCATGCTTTAATTATAATTTTGAACTTGTGGATTTCATGGGTATGGTGAATAAACTAGGGGATTGTGATTTTCCCTAATTTGTGATTATTGACAATTGAATTGTTAATGACCTCAATCCCAAATTGTGAAATTAGTTTTGAATACAAAAAGTGTGCACATTGAACTACTCTTAAACTATTATATGATGTGAAAAGTCAATGAAGTATAATTATTTTGAATTGAACCTTATGGGGTTGTGTAATTTCCCAAGCTAATATATAATTGAATCAGAAGGGTTGTGAATTTTTTCTAAATGATGATAATTGGTTTGGCATGTTGATGTTACCTTGTAAGTGTAGTTAGGTTAGTATGACGATACCAACAGTGTATGCCTAAATGTGTATCATGGTTCAATGAATGGGAATGTGTGATAAATAATTTAATTGGACTTTAATGAGGGTTGTGTAGTTGATTCTTGAAAGAGGAGGTCCCGAGGGACCAATACTAAAAAACACAATTGTCAATGAAGGAGTCTATCAATCGGGTTGTTCAAGTCCCCCTTATTACATGATTGTGAGATTTGAGTCTCCCATATTATATTACATGATTGGGCTTTTAAGTCACCTTGGTATGCCGGGAGGTTCGAGTCCCCCATGGTGCATATGTACATCCTTAGTTTGTGCGGCTACATTCACTGAGGCCCTTCCAGCTAGGGGAGAGCTAAGCCCATAGAGCTTGTGGGTGCCTTCTCATGTTATGACGATTGAGTTACAAAATTTAGGCTAAAGTTTTAAAGTGTATGTTCAGCATTATTCCCTTTTTAGCATATTATTTATGTATGTCTATGATGATGTGCATATGGTTTTGAATTGGATTTGACTTGGCTTTATTTTATTCCCTATCCTCAAGTTACATGCTAGTGCTTAAGCCACTAACCATATCTAGAGGTTGTAACCTCATGTAATGTAGGCACCAAAGATACCTTTACTTTTCCTAAAACTGTTAGGCGGATCAACTCAGTTCGTCAACCATTGGGGGCGAAGTGGTGAGCTTTCATTGTCTATAAGAGTTGGAAATTTCATCAGTTTCTAATCTTAGATTAGAATTGAGAGTTTACTTTATCATTAACATTCTTATTATCATTGTCAGGGTCGGGGGCATGTCCCGACACCTTATTGATTTCAGTTTTGTTAGAAGTCATTGTGGATTACCGTGGACTTGGGTGATGTTGGTTGGTCATTTTGGTCGGTTATCACCTACATACTTGTCTTAAATTCCTTGATATTATCTTATGCTATCTTGTTATATATTTGGGATTTAACCGATATAGGGGGTATTGTGTTCTATTTAGTTAGGTGTTGGGGGTAGTCTCCAGTCCTCATTGGACTTGAGATACCTATCACAGCCAAGCACTGATTTGGTTCATGACAAAGTTAGTATTAGAGACTAGGTTTGGAATCATTGGGTATCCACAAAGTCGTGTCAAGTAGAGTCTCTTTTATGGGTGTGTAATGTACCACGCTTGTACGGGAGAGGCTATGAGGAATTTAGGAATGTTTTTCTTTCTTATTTTTCTATTACGAGCTATAGAGTTTAAGATCTTGAAATCTTCTCTAATTCTCATATGCTCACTTTTCAGATCATGCCTCCTATAATATCTGATGCTCGTGGAAACTCTTTTATTCCATTTAAGGACAATATGGATAGAGCTCATCCTACTCAATGAGTTCAGACCCGGTCTAGGGTCGCTGCTTTTGATTACCCTAGTGGATTTCAACCAGTTCCCCCTAGCACTCTTCGGACACCTCAAGATGGTGCGTCTAATGTTGAGTTTCACTAGTTGATCCATTTGCTTACCCAGTTAGTGACTTCTTAGACTGAGCGTGTTGCTTGGGGTGGAGGTCAGTAGAAGAGTGGTAGATATGGTAGGAAATGGCCTGACAACACCCAAGCGCACACACAAGTGTGCATGGTCAACCAAGTAGTAAAGTGGACTTCAAGAAAGCTGAGTTATCAATCCCACAGGGATTTGATCTAACAACTATTCAATTTCAGTTCACAGTTTAGATTCAATAGGTGCAAGAGTAACCAAAAAGAGTTTATAATTTGTAAAATAAAGTAAATGAAATAATGCATAAAATAAAGGTGTTAAAACAATCAATGGAGTAAAGCACAAGATTAAATCACTTCGAACAATCATTTTATGTTATTGAATCTCATTCTTTAATTCGCTTATCTTAGTTGTTGATTCGTAAGGTTAATTGCATGATCATGGTCTCCCGATCTATATCCTTTTCCTAATTTGGACATTACAACTACATAATTGAGTGGGGATTCAATAATCCAATTAAGTTCTTTAATCTATCATCCTATGTTTGAATCAACTAAGGCATTTAAATATGTCCCTGTCCTAGACGCTAATTTGAATTCCTTATTTCATAAAAGAATACAAACCATACTTTGTTCATTCCCATGATCTATCTCCCTTTTTCCTCTCCTGAGATCGAAAGGTGGACAATAGATGTATTTTCTGAGTGATCATTCCATAAAATAGTTAAATCAAGAATAAATAAACAACTAATAATGATAAGCAAATTAAACGAAATCAATTCAAAACAATAATACTCATGTTCTTGGCTTTAACCCCAAAAAGGGGATTTTTAGCCACTCATAGCCATAATCAACATCCAAATAACTGTATGAAGGATTAAAACCATAAATAAAGCTAAATTAAAGAAATAAAAACCTAACAAGAAGTTGTGGTAGCCTCCAATGATGTTCCAATCAATCTAGGGTGTTCCAAGATGTTTGAAACGTGATTTAACATGTTATATTTATAGTAGACAGGTCATAAACCAAATGGTATTAGGTTTACACATTGTCCTTTTTTATCAAGGCACTTTTCTTCTGATTTTGATGCTCTCCACATCGCGCTAACATGCCAATTGCTATAGGACCGCAAAGCAGCGTAATCGCGCTAAGATTCTGGAATTTGACAATTGCAGATTCACTCTTTACCGCGATGTGGTGGGTCACCATTTTGGGCCCCTTATGAATCCAGTGGTGGTTTGAACATGACAATTGGATAATCCCACCGTCCACATGTGCCCAAGACATTCCAGGGTTCCAAATTGCGTCAATTTATGTATTGTGCTTTCGTTGATCCATTCTAAGACTTTTTGAGTTGTTTCCACTTGATTTAAAGCTTGTATATCCTTAATGTATCATCGTAGTCCATTCACCAAGCATCCTATAGCATTAAAAACAACAATTTAGAGCTCAAAAAATACAACATCCTAGACGGTGAACTAGAAACACGAGCTAAGCATAGGTTTTATTCACTTTGATCTTAAGCTTATTGTTTTAACTCTTGGCTTGATCTAATTCACCCTTCAACATTATCAATTAGTTATTTCACATATAAATAAATAGTAAAAATCTTAGGAAATCATTAAACATGTCAGAACCCAACACCATAGACTCAACAAGCACCTAGCCCAAGCTAGTAATGCTAGTTTTCTCGGTTGAACTCTAAATGCTCAAATTGAACCCAAACTCGTGTGAAAACACTATTAAACATTGTAAACAAATAAATGGACACTTAAATGCACATTTATATCATTATAAACATATTAAGCATATGAATTATCCTCAAAACAAGGCTAAATAGGCTATAATAGTAATGCTAGAATGCATAAATATACCCAACATCACCCGGTACTTAAATCCTTGTTCATCCTAGAACAACCTTAACTATAAGCATCATGAGCTAAAGAGACTCCACACTTCTACTACAAGCAAGAAATTCAAGATAGTACTATAATGATTACACAGAATGCAAGTTTACAACACTAAGCATGTTATACACAATTAAAAGCTCAAAAATCCTACTTCAAAACATCCTAGCCTCAAGAATTGACTTAACACATGAAAAACTAATGCATATTGCCCAATATAAGACATCATACAAATCACCCATATTCATCAAACATGTTCCCTCACAATAACAGAGTTACCCATAATCACTCATAATAATGTAAATTTAGAACACAATGGGTATACAAATCAAGTTTTGCTCACTCTCACAAGGAATTCACAAGTCTCACTAGATGAACCATAGGCTTGCCCATAGTGTAGTACTCCACTAATATCAGAATGTTAAGCATAAGATCAATTAGGAATTTTTGGGTTGTAATGAAGGCTAAAGGATGGGTAGAAACTATTTTAGAATAGTGACTATCTTTCCTAAGCGCTTTAATAGACTACATTATCAATTAAAACCAATCTCCAACAACCAATTTACACCACTTTTATCTACCCCTTTCTTTTGTTTTCACCCCATCTCATTAAGCTCAATTAATAACACTATGGAGGGGGTATGCTATGCACAACTCATTTAATTTGAACAAATTTTTATCTTTTCATTACTCAACTCCCCACCACAATATATTAATTTTTTGAACACCAATAGGAATTACTTTGGGGTTTTGCTTTCACCTTTTCTCCTCTTATTTCTCAAACTCCTTACTAAATTATTTTTTATACTAAAGCGCTTAGTAGATTTTTGGATTAAATCCAAGTATATAAAAGAAGGGATTAGTATACATATGAGGCTACCAAAGAAAAAGCTAAAAGGCTCAAGGGGGCTGACTAAAGTTACGCAAAAAGGGTAGGTCTAAAGAAAGTATAAAACAAGGTTATCAAAGAAACGTCTAAATCATCTCCTAAACTCACATCCTTTATTTCACTTTGCACACACACCAAGAAAGTTATAGATATCACATGGGAAAAAAAATATACAAAAACTCACATCACACATGGCATATGATTGACTCACATAGGACCATCATAGACTCTCAACCAATAATAGCATGAATTCAAAATTTATTCCACAAGAGTCTCAAAAATGAGCCTAAAAGTCTCAAATGTAGTAATTCATACAAATCAGCATGCTTATATAACTAAAATACTTGCACCATGCAATCAAAAATAGCACCAACAAGAATATTTTACAACAATTTTTTTTAAATTAAGCCTAAAATTGGGAATTTCCCCAACCCACATTTAAAAATATACTTTGACCCTAAAGTGAACTTAAAATTAAGAGATAGAAATACTTCTTGAGGCCTCTAGGACTAGATAATAGCATCTTTTTATATCAAGGGTGTTCGTGAGACCCCACACTCAATCTTTGTCATGCTCTTTAGCTCAGGTTTCTGGTACTTAGACTTCCCATTAACCTGCGACTTAATCAAAAATAAAAAACTAGGTGAAATAAAAACTAAAAACTGAAAATAAAACATACCTACTTAACTTGGGTTGCCTCCCAAGCAGCGCCTGATTTAATGTTGCGGCACGATCCAATTAACGACTTAACCATTTTCTTTCCTACTATTTTTCACACTTAGTCTCCATCTTATTATTATTTTCACCCCTTTTGGGTGTGAACTCTCAAGGGTACCTGATTTTTCAACTTTAGCCTTTTCAATCCCATCAATTTGCATTATGTTAGGTCATGGTATTAAAGCCTTGGGTTGCTCAATGAGGGTGTCTGAAGAGGTCTTTTGTGGAATAACCACCCCACATTTGTCCCCTTCAATAACAGTAATCATATACAATTCCTTATAGTGGGATAGTATGGTTAGTGCCTTGTATACTTTAAATACCTCCTCTTAATCCTCCAACCTCATAGTGAGTGTACCCTGTGTTACACCAATCAACGCTCCTCCCATTGCTAAGAATGGACGCCCCAGGATGATTGGTACCCGTTCGTTTGCCTGAAAATCTAGAATAATAAAGTCAGCAGGAATAATAAATTTACCAACCTTTATGAGGACATCCTCAATAATTCCTTTCGGGCGAGCTATGGTCCCTTTTTCCAACAACAATAGTACAGAGTTCAGTCTAGGTTTCCTTAAACCCAATGTATTAAACAGAGATAGGGGCATCAAGTTGATACTCGCCCCTAAATCACTAAGTGTCGGCACTACCTCGTTGTTGCCAATCTAAATGGGGAGAGTGAACTTCCCAGGATCCTTAAGCTTTTTTGACATCTTTTGGGTAACCAAAAAACTATACTCTTTATTGAGTGTTATTGCCTTTACATCCTGCAATTTTACCTTATTAGCAACCATATCCCTCAAGTACTTAGCGTACTTGGGCATACCCTGCAAAACATCTAACAAAGGTAAGTTAATGTGAAGCTCTTTGAATGTGTTCTTGAAACAAACATCCTCCTTCGCTTTTATTTGCCTATGAGGGAAAGAAAGTGCCAGGATCTGCTTCTTTTCAAGTTCAGCAACATTAATTTTCAAGTACTCAAACTTCCTGGAATTATCAACTTTTTTGGATACCTGTTGGGTCACCACCTCAGCATCTACCTCCTTAATTACCTTTGGAGATTCTCCATGAATCTCTCTACCACTCCTTAAGGTGATTGTCATAACTTGTTTTGGATTTTTTGTATCTCCGGGAAACCCACCTTGAGGCTTGGTATTTAGTTTCTGCTATAACTGCCCCAACTGCAACTCTAAGCTTCTCTGGGCCACTTGCTGATTCTTTAATTTTGCATGTTGACTTTTTATGTCTGCAGCCATTTGCACTTGACTAGCTAAGAGTTATTTCATCATTTCCTCCACATTGATAGTTAACTTATTTGGTGGAGCCTGTTGTTGCTAAAATTGTTGAGGCTGTTGGACATTTCACGGCTGATTTAGTGGCTGAGATTGCCACTTCATGTTGTAGGCACTACCGTAATTAAGCCTCTGAACATTGCCTACATACATCACAGATTCAGGATTGGCAGCACACATGGCTACAGAATGACCACTATTTTCACATACCACACATCAACCACTATTTTGTTGAACTGCATTGACTGTTGCAGTAGGCTCTGTAGCTCCTAAGTTCAGGCTACTGAACTGAGTGTTTATCATATTTGCAATGCTGCAACCTGAGCTGATAAAGCGATATATTAGTCCACTTTCAATAAACTTGTAACTTTCTTGGTAGCACTTCTAGAATCACCATGCCACTATGGATTTTCTTGAGCTATGTGGTTTAATAAAGTGTATAACTCATCATATGTCACCTCAAGAGCTTGACCACCTGCAGCTGAATCTAACAAAATTTTTGTATTGTGATCAAGTACTTCTACAAAAATATGAGTAAGTACCTCATTGGACTGTTGATGGTGTGGACAATACCAAAGAAGTGCCTTGAAGTACTCCCAAGCATGATGAAGATTCTCTTCTGGCTTCTGTTTGAAGCATACTATCTTACTGCGAGGCCTCGTAATCTTTCCAGATGGAAGAACTGAATAAGAATTTTTCTGGCTATGTCATCCCATGATGTGATTGAATTTGTTGGTTCCGTATTTAACCACTTTCTTTCTTACCTAATCATTAAAAAGGGGAACAACGTCATCCTCACATAATCTGCATTCACACTCGTAGGAATGAACGTGTCACTGATTTCCTAAAAATTTCGCAAGTGGACCTATGGATCTTTATGTGAAATCCCTATGAACTGTCCACTGCTAATCAAAAGTTGTACCATATTCTGTTTGATCTCGAATTGCCTCTAGCTGTCGGGTTCTAAAACAGGGAGGTCAAATTGGTTGGAAGTGGGATTGCTACTTCTCTACTGTCTTGCGGGCTGCTTGTTCATCAACCATAATAGTGAGATTATCTTGGTCTTCTTAGATTTATGGAATTTGGGGGAGAAGGATTGCTTCTCTCTTTCTTTGATTGAAAATTTGCTCAGGTTTGGATCTTGGTTCAACCAAGTCTAGATCCCTCGCCAGCTTACTACTTTGTAAACTTGTTTCCTGTAAAAACAAAACTAAGACCAAGCGTGAAAAACACCAAAGAAATCTAAAAATAAAAATAAGAATAAAACCTTTGCAAAATTACAAGTCCCCAACACAGCGCCAAAAACTTGACAGCGCCCAAGTGCACACACAAGTGTACGTGGCCTACCAAGTAGTAAAGCGACCTTAAAGAAAGCCGAGTTAACAATCTCATAGAGACTTGATCAAACAACTATTTAATTTCAGTCCATAGTTTAGTTTCAATTGGTGCAAGAGTAACCAAAAAGGGTTTGTAATTTGTAAAATAAAGTAAAGGAAATAATGCATAAAATAAAGGTCTTAAATAATCAATGGAGTAAAGCCCAAGGTTAAAGCACTTCGAACAATCATATTATGTTATTGAATCTCATTCATTAATTTGCTTATCTTGGTTGTTGATTCGTAAGGTTAATTACACGATCATGGTCACTCGACCTCTAATCTTTTACCTAATTTGGACATTAATACTACATCGTTGAGACAGGATGTAATAATCCAATTAAGTTCTATAAGATATCATCCTACATTTGAATCAAGTAAGACATCTAAGTATGTCCCTGTCCTAGATGCTAATTTGAATTCATTATTTCATAAAAGAATACAAATCATACTTTATTCATTCCCATGATCTATCTCCCTATACCCTCTCTCGAGATCAAAAGGTCGACAATAGATGTATTTTCTAGGTGCTCATTCCATAAAATAGTTAAATTAAGAATAAACAAACAACTAATAATGATAAGCCTATTAAACGAAATTAATTCAAAAAAATAATATTCATGTTCTTGGCTTTAACCCCAGAAAGGGAATTTTTAGCCACTCATAGCCATAATCAATATCTAAATAACTGTACAAAGGATTAAAACAATAAAGAAAGAAAAATTAAAGAAATAAAAAAATAACAAGAAGTTGTCGTAGCCTCCAATGATGTTACAATTGAGCTAGGGTGTTCCAAGATGTTTAAAATGTGATTTCACACGTTATATTTATAGCAGACAAGTCATAAACCAAATAGGATTAAGTTTCCTTGTTGTCCTTGTTTAGAAAGACACTTTTATTCCAATTTTGATGCTCACTGCAATGCACCAACATGCCAATTGCCAGAGAACCATGAAGCGGTATAATCGCGCTAAGATTCTAGAATTTGATAATTGCAGATTCACTCTTTACCGTGTTACATGGTGTCTTCTTCAATGCTATTAGGACTGTGATGTGGTGGGTCACTATTTTGGGCCCCTTATGAATCCAGTGGTGGTTTTCACATGCCAATTGGCCAATCCTATAGTCCACACATGCCCAAGACACTCCAAGGATCCAAATTGCGTTAATTTGTGTATTGGTCTTTCGTTGAGCAATTCCAAGCCTTTTTGAGTTGTTTACATTTTATTTGAAGCTTGTATATCCTTCATGTATCATCGCAGTCCATTTACCAAGAATCCTATAGCATTAAACACAACAATTTAGAGCTCAAAAAAATACAACATCCAAGACGGTGAACTAGAAACACGAGCTAGGCATAGGCTTCATTTACTTTGATCTTAAGCTTATTATTTTGACTCTTGTCTTGATCCACTTCACTCTTGATCATTATCAACAGTTTTTTCATATATAAATACACAATAACAACCTTAATAACTCATTAAACACGTTAGAACAACACGATAGACACGACAAGCACCTAGCTTAAGCTAGTAGCACTAGTTTTCTCGGTTGAACTCTAAATGCTCAAATTGAGCCTAACCTTATATGAAAACACTATTAAACATTGTAAAAAAATACATAGACACTTAAATGAATATTTATATCATTATCAACACATTAAGCACATGAATCATCCTCAAAATAAGGCTAAATAGGCTAGAATAGTAATGCTAAAATTCATAAATACACCCAACATCATGGCTTAAAAAGAAGTAGGGTAATTCTCGTTCCTATTCTACTACTACTACTCCTTATCCAAAGTCATCGGGTGATCATCATTTACTAAATATTGTTGGTCCCAGGGCACAGGGTGCCCAGCCTCAATCTGGTAGGACTCAGTCAGCTTTATCATATCCCTCTTATTGATTTTGTGGCTAAGTGCACATTATTATTTGTGAAAAGAGAAGGAATAAGTTCTGTAAATATGGTCAAATTGGTCATGTGTAGAGGGATTGCTCCTCTACGGTTGCTTCTGAGGTAAATAAGTCCTTGTTGCTACGTCGTCCGCTCCTGTACCAAAGGGAGCTACTTCTATTTTCGATCCCAGTACTAGTCGAAACCATTTGTATGCTTTTGCCACCCACCAGAATTCTAAGGAATCCCCCTATATTGTTACTGGTGTGCTCAAACTTTTCTCTTATTATATATTTTGTCTACTTGATCCTGGGTATACCTTCTCTTATGTCCCTTATTAGCTATTCATTTTGGTTTTGATCCTGAGTGTATTATAAATTCCTTTTTTATGTCTACCCTGGTAGGTGACTTCATTGTGGCTAGAAGGGTCTATAGGTATTGTGTAATGTCAGTTTGTGGTAGAAAGACCTTGGTGGACCTGATAGAGTTGGACATGTTAGACTTTGATGTGATTTTAGGAATGGATTGGTTATATTTGTGATATGTGACTCTTGATTTTTGGATGCTAAGGGTCAGTTTCCACTTCCCTAATAAGCTGGTGATTGAGTGGGAAAGTAATTCCTAGTGCCTAAGGTAAGGTTTATTTTGTATCTTAGAGCCCGAATATTGATTTCCAACGGGTTCCTCTACCATCTAGTGCATGCTAAGGATTCTAGATTTGAAGGCCCTTCTTTGCAGTCTATCACTGTGGTTTGCAAATTTTACAAGGTATTTCTAGATGATCTTCCTGGTATTACCCTCGATAGGGAAATTGATTTTGGGATTGATCTTCTTTTGGACACTCATCCTATTTCTATCCCCCCTTATAGAATGGTTCTAACTGAGTTGAAAAAATTAAGGAGCAATTGAAATATCTTCTAGATAAGGGTTTTACTTTCCCTAATGTGTCTCCGTGGGGTGCTCCCATGCTTTTCGTGCATAATAAAGATGGGTCCCTTCGAATGTGTATAGATTACCGCTAGTTGAATAATATGACTATGAAGAATAAGTATCCACTTCCTAGGATTGATGATCTCTTAGATCAACTGTAAGGTGCTAAGTACTTTTTCAAGATTGATATTTGGGTTGGTTACCATCAGTTGAAGATTAGGGAGGTGGATATCCCTAAGACTGCTTTTCAAACTCGATATGGTCATTTTGAATTTTTGGTGATGTCCTTTGATTTGACTAATGGCTCAGTTCTTGGATTTGTTCAAACTTGTATTTATTGAAAAGATTTTAGTGTATTCTAAGAGTGAGGTGGGTCATGCCAATTATCTCTGCCTTATGTTGTAAACCATGAAATATCAATGATTGTATGATAAATTCTCTAAGTGCGCGTTCTGGTTGAAAGATGTGACTTATTTTGGTCATTTTATTTCTAGTGAAGGGATCATAGTGGATCCACAAAAGGTTGCAGTGGTTAAGAAGTTGGCTAGACCCACAACTCCGACCGACATTCTGAGCTTCTTGGGTTTAGCAAGTTATTATAGGAGGTTTATGGAAAGATTCTCTTCTATTTCTAGCCCATTGACTAAGTTCACTCAGAAAAAGGTGAAGCTCTTGTGGCCAGATGCTTGCGAGGGTAGTTTCAAAAATTTTAAGGATAAGTTAACTTCGACTCTGATTTTAACTCTACCCGAGGGTACCGATAGTTTTGTTGTTTATTATGATGGGTCCCGAATAGGACTAGGTTATGTATTGATGCAACATAGTAAGGTGGTTTTATATGTTTCTAGGTAGTTAAAGGCACATGAGAAGAACTATTCGACGCATAATTTGGAGTTGTTGGTTGTGGTATTTGCTTTGAATATTTGGCGTCACTATTTATATAGGGTCCATATTTACATCTTCTCAAACCATAAGAGTTTGCAGTATTTATCCACCCAGGTAAAGCTAATGTGATTGCTGATGCTCTTAGCAGGTTGTTCATGGAAAGATTATCTCATGTAGATAAGGAGAAGGGAGGATTGGTAAAAGATATTCATGGTTTGGATAACCTTGGATTTCATCTTTTGGACTTTGAGGTTGGTGGTGTGATTGTGCAAGAGGTGGAAAAGTTATCTCTTAGTGCTAAGGTGAAGGATAATCAGGCCTTGGATCCTATCTTAATGCGGATCAAGGATAATGTGGGTTACCAGAAGATAATGTCTTCGAGATTGGTGGTGATGGTATCTTGAGGTACCAAGGTAGGCTATGTGTTCTAGATGTTGAGGGGCTGAGATAGAGGATTTTGGCTGAAGCTCATAAGTCGAGGTACACTGTTTATCCTAGTTTGACAAAGATGTACCACGACTTAAGAGAAATATATTGGTGAAATAACTTAAGGGGGATATGGCCAATTTTGTGGCTAGGTGTTTGGTTTTTCAGCAAGTGAAGGTAGAGCACTTGAGGCCTGGTGGGTTGTCTCGAGAGATTGAATTGCCCTAAGTGATTAATATGGATTTCATTATTGGTATTCCGCTGTCCCGTCATCAGTTCAATTCCATTTGGGACTTCATGGATAGGATGAATAAGTCCACTCAGTTCTTTCTAGTAAAGTCTAATTATTTAGCGAAGGATTACGCTAAGCTTTTCATTGATGAGATCTTAAAGTTTTATGGTGCTCTAGTTTCAATCATATTTGATCGAGGTACTAAATTCTCTTCTGACTTTTGCCATTCCTTTTAGAGAGGTTTAAGGACTAAGGTGTGATTTAGCACTGCTTTCCACCCACAGAAAGATAGACAAGCAGAGAGGACGATACAAAATTTGGAAGATATGCTAAGGTTTTGTGTGATTAAATTTTGTGGCAGTTAGGTTGACCATTTGTCTCTTGTTGAGTTTGCATATTATAATAGCTATCAGTCAAGTATTGGGATGGATCCTTTTGAGGCTTTGCATGGCAGGAGGTGTAGATCTCCTATTAGGTTGTTCGATGTTAGTGATAATAAGTTGTATGGTCCCAACTTGGTTCACCAGGCTACAGAGAATGTGAAGGTGACTCAGGATAGGCTTAGGACCACCCAAAGTTTCCAAAAGTCCTATGTGGATGTAAGACGAAGAGACTTGGAGTTTGATGTGGATGATTTGGTATTCTTAAAGGTTTGTCCCATAAAGGGAGTGATGCGGTTTGGAAAAGGGGAAACTCAGTCTCCGGTATACTAGTCTACATTATATTTTAAGGCGAGACGGTAGTGTGGCGTATGAGTTGGAATTTCCTTTGAGTTTGGGTTCTATTCATCTGGTCTTCCATGTATCAATGTTGAAAAAGTGTGCGGGAGATCCTTCCTTGGTCGTTCCTTTAGAAAGTGTGGGTGTCCCGGATTCCTTGTCCTGTGAAGAAGTCCCGCTTGTTATTTTGGATCTGTAAGTACGTCGGTTGTGGACTAAGGATGTGGCTTCGGTAAAGGTTCTAAGGAGGAACCAAAGGAGTGAAAAAGCTATTTGGTAAGCTGAAGAGGACATGAAGTCCAAGTACCCATTCTTGTTTTATTCTTTGAAAAATCATGCGAGAGGTATGTGTACTCCATGACATCTTTGTCTTTTGTCTTTGTTAAAGGTAAGTGTGGTTGTGTTCTGTGTTAAATCATGCTAACCAATGCCTTATCCTATCATTCGAGGACAAATAATCCTAACGGGGGAGTATGCAACACTCCAAATTTTTGGTCCTTGAAAATTTTTGATATTTTATCCTTACTGTCCTGACAATGACTCCCCTAACAAGTCGTAAAGAGTCTTGATGAGTCGTAAGGACCAAATTATAGCCTGACCAATGTATGTGGATAAGTTTTCTGCTCTAAGTACGAGTGGCTCACTACAAGTCGTGAGGACTCATTATGGGTCGTTGTGTGCAAATTGTAGGATGTCTAGTGTATAGTATTCCCAAATGGCTTCTATGTTGACTATGGCTAGACCCTACGAGTCGTAGGGTCCCATTACGAGCCATGGTATACGAGTTGTAGAGTCAATAGTATGGGTGCTTAATGACGCTGTCTTGGCTACGACTTTTGGTAATGAGTTGTAACGTGTCATTACAAGTCGCCATATGACCCGCAGTCACTGGTGATAATTTTTCAGTTTTAAGTTGAGGGAACTTTGGATATATCCCTCCTTACCCACTTAGACTCCACGTTCATAAGACACCGCTGGAGAATTATTTTAATATTTTAACAAAATTAAAAACCCTCTTTACTCTCTCAAAATTCCTTGAAGCAAAGCAAGTTAGGTTTTCCCCAACGTTGAGCATTTAGGGGTCAATTCAAGGTTTCTTCTCTATAATCAAGAATCTTTCAGGTTACTCTTCCCCAATTATTACTTTGTTAAGAGCATGCATTTTAAAGTATTATTCATATGGTTTTTGGAGCATGGGTTGAGGATTTTGAATGTTTATTTTTTAACAGTGTTTCCCATAATTTACATATGTTTATTCATGCTTTAATTATGGTTTTGAACTTGTGGGGTGCATGGGTATGGTGAATAGACTAGGGATTTGTGGTTTCCCCCAATTTGTGAATATTGACAATTGAATTGGCAATGACATAACCCCCATAT
Source organism: Capsicum baccatum var. pendulum (assembly GCA_030864225.1). Classification (NCBI taxonomy): domain Eukaryota; kingdom Viridiplantae; phylum Streptophyta; class Magnoliopsida; order Solanales; family Solanaceae; genus Capsicum; species Capsicum baccatum. The sequence goes on from CM061554.1 coordinate 188,301,249, forward strand.
TGTGAAATTGGTTTTGAATACGTAAAGTACGCACTTTGAACTACTCTTGAACTATTTTATAATGTGAAAAGCCAATTGCGTATAATGATTTTGAATTAAACCTTATGGGGCTGTGTAATTCTCCAGGCTAATGCGTAGTTGAACCAAAAAGGTTGTGAATTTTATCTAAATGATGATAATTAGTTTGGCATATTGATGTTACCTTGCCAGTATAGTTGGTATGATGATACCAACAGTGTATGCCTAAATGTGTAGATGGTTCTATGAATGAGAATGTGTGATAAATGATTGAATTGGACTTTAATGAGGGTTATGTAGCTGATTTATGAAAGTAGAGGTCCCGGGGGACCAATACTGAAACTGTGTTTGCCGACACAGGGGTCTAAATGATCGGGTGGTTCGAGTCCTCCTTATTACATGATTGGAAGGTTTGAGTCGCTCATATTATATTACATGATTGGGTATTTAAGTCACCTTGGTATGCTAGGAGTTCTGAGTCCCCCATGGTGCATATGTACATTCTATGGTTCATGCGGCTACACGCAATAGGGACCTTCCAGCTAGGGGAGAGTTGGGCCCATATAGCCTGTGGTGCCTTCTTATGTTATGGAGGTTGAGCTACACAATCCAGGCTAAAGTTTTAAAGTGAATGTTAAGCATTGTTTCCTTTTTTGAAATACTATTTATGTATGTATATGATGATGTGCACATGATTTTGAATTGGATTTGACTTGGATTTATTTTATCCCCTATCCTTGAGTTACATGTTAGTGCTCAACCCACTAACCGTCTCCAGAAGTTGTATCCCCATGCGATACAAGCACCGAAGATACCTCTACTTTCTTTTGCATTGTGTTATGTGGATCGGCTCGGTTCATCTATCATTCATGGTGAAGCTGTGAGCTTCTATTCTCTGGAAGACTTGAACATTTCATCAGTTTCCAATCTTAGATTAGAATTGAGAGTTTACTTTATCATTAACATTGTCATTGTCAGGGTCGGGGACATGTCTCAACACCTTATTAAGTTTGATTTTGTTAGAAGGCTTTATGGATTACTGTGGACTTGGGTGATGTTGGTGGGTCATTTTGGTCGGTTATCGGCTATAGACATGTCTTAAATTCCTTGATATTGTCTTATGTTATTTTGTTACATGCTCGGAAGTCACCCGATGTAGGAGGTATTATCTTCTGTTTGGTTAGGTGCATATGAGGTGTTCTTCAGTCCTCGTTCGACTTGAGATACACATCACGGCCAGGCCCTGGTTTGGGTTATGACAGAAAAGATGTGTTAACTACAAAATAAGGATACACATACATAAGATTTGAAAAACATAACCATCAAAATGGATCGTGTAAATATTGATTCTTAAATAAATTTTATACCTTCCCTTTGGTAGAGGTTGCACCCATGTATAGAATTACTTGACCTTATTTGACTAGTAAATTGAATAAAACTAGAAAATAATTCATATCTGTGGGCATAAGATAATTTTTAAACAGAAAGGTTTACTATCTATTCCAATTAATCTAACAAAACTAGTTACCTCTTTGTGGGGTATGGTTACTATTTTGCTAAGATAATATGACTTTATTAGATGTCATTATTATATTTCAATCACTTTACTTTATGTGATTAAAGAGATTATTTTCTTTATATCATATGCTCAGAATGTTCTGGCTAACCCAAACATATGGTAAAAAGAACTCAGAATGACATCTTACAATAGTTAATTTTAACAATTAACTTAAACAAAGTGTTAATTCTTAAAATGCTAAAGCAAATTGAATAGGCAGAGCCTAAATCAAAACATAAAAAAACTTTTATTAATCGAAGAAAAATCGTACAACAAAGAAATAGGTTGAGCCTACATATCCTTAGTTAAAACGGTAAATTCTTTAGCCATAGTGATAATAGATTGCATACGATCAGAGAATAGGCTGAGCTTACTTATCTCCCATTCATATTTCTTTATTTATAATTCTTACTATAAGAATCTCAAACAGTGATAAAACTTTAACCATGTTTCTCAGCCAAGAAATAACAATTACAGTGAAATAAATAATTAAACTTTCATTTTTGATTTCAATGAAATCACAAAATAGCAAAACTTGCTTAAAGATTCCAAGTGTTGTTAGTAGGTTGTCTTTTACCCTTTAGACAATTATGTTCATCACTACATGAAAACTTTAATGTTCAAGAACAACAAGAAAAATAAATAAAATTAGGATAGACATTATCTCCTTCACAAAATTGAGTAATAGTTATTGAAAAGATATTAGACTTCACATGTCCACGGCATTAATAATTTATTACTCATCTCAGCACCAAACAATACGGCTAAAGATGGATCTTGATAACACATGTTGAATTTCAACACATACATAGAGTTAATGCGCCCCCGAAAAATAAATAGAAACGTACCTTCAGTCATTATTATTCAAGTGTTGTGAAGAATCACCTTTGTCAAAAAATTTAACAAGAAAACAGGCAAATAAGAGATCTAAGTATCTTCTAGCCTATGTCTATCAAAGGTATGTTAGACTGATGGAGTCACAAGCATATTTATAGGTAGGCTAGAGACTCTTAGCTAAATAACTTTAACCCTAGGGACCTTCATAGTTATTTCGTGCCATCAAAGAAATATCATATATGTATAACTTGGAGAAAAAGTAATTGACTGATTTATTATTTTACTTGAGAGACAAAGTAAATTTCTCACCAAAATTATGTATGTCATTAACACGTAATATTATACGTAATATTCTTACAAGACCTGCCTAAAAGTTATTTAGGTTGAGAATGGACTCGATCAAGATACCCTAAACAAATGGGTTAATATATAGTCCAATTCAACCTAAACTCCTCAGTTGAGAATTTTTTATGATTCCTATGTCTTTTCTTGAAGTTCTATACTTTAATCGATAATGTTGTAAGTGGACATAAATTTAAAAAATGGTACCTCAGTTGATAGTTGATACAACAATAACAAAAACATGTATTAGTATTAGTATAATCTCATAAGTGACTGTTGATAAAATATTCATAGATCTTATCTCTACCTTTGTGGGTTGGAGAGGTTGTTTCAATTTGGGGTGGGCATTCGATTTGTTCAGATTGGTTGTTTAATATCGATTCGGTTTTCGATTTTGGATTGACAAAAATAATAACTATAATCAAATCGAAATAAATTCGATTTGGTTCGGTTATTTCTAATTTTTATTTTAGTTTTAAAGATTAAAGTAGTGAGCATTTAAATTTGGTGATTTTTCTAGAAAAAAAAAATTTCATCCCAAATATAATTAATTCAACACGCATGAAATAACCTAAGTTTAACATAATATATAACAACATTATGCATAAGTTTGAATAAACAATCCACAAAATTGTTGAAATATCATAAAAAGAATTCACAAGGTGGTCACAGTCATAGCCGTTGGTGTGACGGCAGTGGCGGTACTTGGCAGCGACTATCAACGGCAATGAAGAATTGACAATGATCGAAATTTCAAACGAACTGAGTACTGACGATGATAATGGTTGAGCCTGAACGCCGCTGCAGCCTTCACTATTCAAGTTAATGTTATGTTAGCATTAGGGTTACTAAATGATTATAATTTATATATTTATTTGTTATATTATATCAGTTTATATTATATCTTATTATTATTATATATAAATATAAAAATTATAATATATTATATATAAAATTTTGATTTTTCGGTTTATCCAAAAAAAATTAAAAATTCAAAAACCAAACCTTTTAACCAAATTTCTAAAATTTAAAACCGAAACCAATTCGAAAAATGGAAAAATCGCACCAAAATTAAATTTCGATTTGATTTTTCAATTTTTTCGGTTTGAACCAAAATATGCCCAGCCCTAGCTTCAATTGATAATATTACAAATTCAAGACATACAAACGTGCTTTTTCTAGTTTCATAAACTTTAAAAAGAGAAACTTTCAAATTCAATCTCTGGCTGATCTTTTTTGGCTCTTCTTTGTTTCTTTCGTGCGATTCAATTCAGTCTCTATCTTGTACAGTGACGTCAACTTTTTCATATGTTTGTTATGCTTCAACTTCCTAATTAGATGTCTTCATTTTTTTCCCCATTTTCATGCTTAAATGTGTTGTTACAAAGTTTGCATTTAATTTGTATATGTCCATGCCCAACTTGTTTTTGGTCGATTTGGAGAAGAGGTTATCCATTATACAAATAGAAATTTGATAGAAATCTAAGAGAGAGTAAGACTGTATTTGTATTTGTATTTGTTGGTGTATTTGTGCATTTTAACTTTAAAATATTAATATACATGATAATTTATGGACATAAAGTGGAGAAAGTGGTGTCGTTATACTTTGATAACTCTTACAACTTCTTACACTTTATTTTCTATTATCTACCATATTATCTCTCAAAACTCATATAGATTATGTAACATCTAAACATTCATCTATTTCACTTAATATTTCACTACTCCATTTACTGGATGGAAGAAATGCTACACCTATATAAAGGGTATTCTTCCTTGTGTTGAAGTGAGGAGAAGTAGTATGTTGTGAGATGTGAAGTGTTATGTTTTGAGTTAGTATAGTGAAAGAAAGAGTGAAGTCAAAGAAAAATATTTCAAACCTTCAAGTATATTCACTATATAAAAGAGAGTAATTATATGTTGAAAGAAATGTTTTTTTTATGGAGTTTTAAACTTTTCAATTAATCTGGAGTTGCTTGAGTTTTACGATATTGTTGAGTTGTTGTATTCTGAAACGTACAAGTCGAGAGTGACACTGTTGGATCGGTGTAGATTGTGCCACAATGAACTAAAATTTCCTTAAAGAGAGGAGATATTCGTGCCTAGTTTGAAGATATTTGTATTATTTTTTGTTCATTTTATTTTCAACTATAATTATTATTATTTATGATATATTATATCAATATATTATACCAATAATATGTATTGTTATGTGATAATATTATTTAATTCCATTGTATCTAATTCACTACGATCGTATTTGTACTGATCACTTTTTTGAATAAGAAAATGATATAGTGAATATCACACCTAATTTACCAAATTTAAAAGGTAAATCTAGGCATCATAAGATATTATTCATACCAAATACAATGTCCCATTTTCACCTCTAATTTGTCTTACGTTAACTCTTCTTTTTTGTGTACTAGTTCACTCTATATACTTTGCACGTAATAAATGCGTCAATTTTAGTAATAAATATTTATAAAAAAATAATGGTATTTATGTACCTCTCATACTATTGAGTATAATTTAAAACAAAAATCGTAAACATCATTAAACAATATATTTAAATTATAAATAAATATCAAAAAGAAAAAAGTTCTTGAAAATGGTCATGTTAATTATGTTTGACTAGCTTAATAAAGAAATAAATCATGCTGCCGTGTAATTCAGATGTCTTAAACTGCAGTTTATTAAATTTTATGTACAATTTGTTTTACCCCTCCTAGAACTCACAATCTTAGGATTGGAAGTAAGGTGCTCTTAGCATTGAGCAATTCCTTCTTCTCTATTTAAATTTAGGTATACTAAATAAACATGCCTTTTAATTTATTTTCGGATCACATCTATGATCTCTAGTTTGGGGTGTGCATAAATAGACACTTAAACATGAATAAAGTTGAACAAGTAAGACATATATGGCCTATGTGGCATCCTACATGGTCAATTCTTGTCCTACATTGCGTCTTACGTGTATTATGTCACATAGAACGTGTGTGTCTACTTGTTCAACTTAACAAGTTTAAGTGTCTACTTATACACACCCAAAATTGAGGATCATCAATGTAATTTATGTATTATGTCACATATTTAAATTTATGTATGATTGTTTTTAATACATAGAAAAAGTAATATTGGATTCCACGAGATTGTTTAACAAACCTATTGAATTGGTCAAAGTATTGGACTAAATTGTCGATTTTACAACATATATTGCTCCATGTCATAATCTCGCCTTCTTGGCGCAAAAATAAGATTGGGCTTGCACTTTCTTCCTTTAAATTTGTTTATATGATAACTTATATAATCTGGAATTTTTAATAGGGTGTAGTATTTTTTATCATAACTTTATTAAATTACAAAATATTTTTAATTTGATTTTTGTGATACATATCTTTAGTCTTGATAAGGTGCATTATGATACATCTGTAACAGTGTAGTCAGTTAAATAAGGAAATAACTGATTTTTCATCATTATGTGGAGTAAACCACGTGCAAATCATGGCATACTATATTCACTTTCAAATAAATTTCTGAAATACTCAAAATCAGTCAACTTTCAAATTTTTCTTTCTTCTCCCCCAATTTAAACATATTTTGTCATTATTGAAAGTGTTGACAAACTGATCTTAAAATTTTATGTGATGGACTAGCTTCCAAGATATATCTTTATGATACATCTGGTGCATTTTTCTTCTTCTCCCATAATTTAAACATGTTTTATCATTATTGGGAGTGTTCATAAACTGATCTTAAATTTTTATGTGATGGACTAGTTTTTCAGATGTATCTTTATGATACATTTGGTTCCAGATGTAACATAATGATACATTTGATAAAATTACTCAATACCCATTTAAAATTTAATCTCACACAAAATAAACAATTTACATAAGTCAAACATATGTTAAATGTATATCAAACATTTATAAATGAATAAAAAATATGAAACAATATTAAAAACTATCTATCATACGTATCACCAGTATTCTGACAACAAATATATCACTTATATTTGTTATCAATATACTGATAATAAATGTATTAATCATATGTTTCACAGTTTATAGTACGAAAATGTATCGAGAAAGTAACAACATTATGTATGCATCAAGTGCATTAATAAAAAATATATGTATTAATGTCGAATTCGATATCTAATTTTGTGGATCATTGCAGTGGTCATCGTCATTGCCACAGTCTCGCCAGAAACCATGACACTTTTTTAACTTCTATAGTATGAAGATTATTCAAAAGAATATGAATATTTGTTGACAAGAAACGTACAGTAATGCTTTCAAAAGTTTGAGGAAAAAAAGATAAATAGATACGGAAAAAAATTAAACCAAATTGTAAATTGCAAATGACAAGCTATAATGAAATTTTCTTAATTTAATTTTTGTTAGATATTTTAAAGATTCTTTTCCACTATTTACTTTCCTTAAATAAATGCAAATATGTTACTTCCTTATTTAATATGTATCAAAAGGGAAAGGAAAAATATGAAATATTTTAAAAGATAAAGAATTTTATGTATTTATATCTCATAAATTTATGTTTTGTATAATTTATCTTTATTTATACCCAACACATTTTCTAATGTAGTATTTATGTATCTTTTGAAACTTGCAACTAATCGTGGGATGCAACATATGTGGTCAGAAGCTAGTTGTTACTGTTACTTATTACTTTACTACTTTATGGAAACTCCGGTAGCAGGTAGATGATGGTGGACATTCCTCCTTCTAATTAAGAATAAGGGAGACATCCAGAGTTGCAACAACTATAGAGGTATTAAGTTATTGAGTCATACTATGAAGATTTAGGAACGGGTGGTAGAGTTGAGACTGAGAAAGATTGTGACTATCTCTGAGAATCAGTTCGATTTCATGCCAGGTCGCTCGATTACTAAGGCCATTCACCTTGTGAGGAGATTAGTGGAGAAATTATGGAAGAGGAAGAAGGACTTACATATGGTATTTATTGATCTCGATAAGGCATATAACAGAGTATCCAGGGAGATTCTGTGGAGGTTCTTGGAGGCTAGAAAGGTGCCTGTGGTGTACATTATGTCAATTCAGGACATGTATGATGGCGCGAAGACTCGTGTGATGATGGTAGGTAGATATTCGAAGCACTTTCCAATTTTGATAGGGTTGCATCAAAGATCGACTCTTATCCCCTTTTTATTTACCTTGGTGATGGATGTGTTGACGCGACATATTCAAGAAGGGGTGCCTTGATGTATGTTATTTGCAGATGGTGTGGTATTGATTGACGAGACTCGGAGAGGAGTTAATGATAAGTTGGATATTTGGAGACAGACCCTTGAGGCTAAAGGAATTCGGTTGAGCAGGACCAAGACGGAGTACTTGGAGTGTAAGTTTAGTGATATGTCATAAGAGACTGACGTGGTTGTGAAACTGGACTCTCAGGCCATTCATAAGAGAGAAAGTTTCAAGTATCTGGTTCTATGATTCAGGGCGATGGTGAGACTAACGAGGATGTCACGCATCGTATTGGGGTAAGATGGTTGAAATAGAGGCCTACTTCGGGAGTTTTATGTGATAAAAAGGTGCCCCGAAGCTTAAAGGTAAGTTCTACAGAGTGGCAATCCGAGCGGCTATGTTGTATGGAGTGGAGTGTTGGTCAGTTAATAAATCCCACATCAAAAAGTTAAAGGTGGTGGAGATGAGGATGTTACGGTGGATGTGTGGTCAGACCAGGAAGGATAGGGTGAGGAAATTTGAGAAAATATGGGAGTGGTTTCTGTGGAGGACAAAATGTGAGAAGTAAGGTTATGTTAGTTCGGGCTTGTAATGAGGAGGGGTGCTGATGCGCCAGTTCAGAGGTGTGAGACACTAGCTATGGATGATTTTAGGTGGGGGAGAGGTAGACCAAAGAAATATTAGAGGGAGGTGATTAGGCATTATATGGAGTAGTTACAACTTATGGAGGACATAATACTTAATAGGAAGGTGTGGAAGATGCGGATTAGGATAGAGGGTTAGGGGTGGGAAGTTTCTTGTTCGTAGTTATTGAGTGTTGTCTATGGTTTCAGATTTATAGTTTTAGTATTATCTTGTGGCTAGCATTGTTAGTTTATTTTTCATACTGTACAAGTTTATATGTATTTATGTATTGTGTTTGTTTTATTGTTATTGATTATAAGTCGGAGGTCTATCACAAACAACCTCTCTACTTTACCTGAGGTAGTGGTATGGACTACGTACACTCTACCCTCCCTAAGTCCCACTAGGTGGAAATACACTAGGTATGTTGTTGTTGTTCTTTTTTATTTGTGTATCTTACTTTTCCTTGCATTTTGTTATATGTTTAAATTTTACGTATAAAATACTATAAATTACAATAATTAACAACTTAAGATATTTTAAAGAGATAAAAGATTTAGTTGATATTTAAAATTCTATCAGTGCCCCATAAATTGAAACATAAAGAGTAATTTATATTATTTAGGCAAAATAACTTGGTGGACACTTGTACTTGTCTTGCTTTGTAAAGTAGATACTTCTACTTGTACTTTTGTCATATGGATCCTTTAACTTATCAAAATAAAGCATTTTAACCCCTTTACCTATCAAAACATAATATTTTACACCCTTTTTTCATCCAATTAAGATGAGTGTAATACACTCGTCTATACTTGGCATGACACGTCATTTTTAAATGATATATAGAAAATAAAAAATTCAAAATATATATATATATATAATATAAATAATATTTAACAAAAACAAACTCGCCCACCTCCCACCCCCACCCTTTTTATTCTTGTCTTTCGATTCATTATCGATCCAGTTCTCGTTAAAAGAAATCTGAACTTCTCTAGGCGTAAAAACTCCATGGTTAGGACTCTCTTCTACCCTAGATAATGGCGACATTTGTGAAAATGAAAATTTCATTTTAAAATCGAAATCCTTGCTACTATCCTTCATACGTTTCATTACAACATCGTTAAAGAAATCGTAATTGAAATTTCTGTACACTTTATTCGTAGCATTCTCATTAACACTGGCATTATTATTCAACTGGGTTTTGGAAGAAGATGAACAAGAATAGAGCTCTGTTTCTTTGATGTTGTTTGTTTTGACAACTGATTCTTTAGCATCAGTTATATTATCCATAGCTGGAGAACCCATTGAAGTTATTGAGAGTTTTAGAGGGGTAGGTGGGGTGAAGAAGATGAAGTGGATGGTGGGTGAGTTTTAGAGGGGGCGAGAGGGGTAGGGGGTAGAAAAAAGGTTGGTGCAGGGTGGTGATGGGGAGAGGACAGAGGAGGGAGGGGTTATGTCGGGTGGGGGTGGGGCACGGGAGAGGGGGCAGGGGTCAATGAAGAAGAAGAGGTTGGGATTTTTTTAAAAAAATTACAATTTAAAAAAAAATAAAGGCGATATTTTTGACACCACTACTGACAGAAAAATGCATGAAAAACATATGTTTTTTCAAATCATCAACTTAATGCCACGTATACAAAAAAAAGGATTTAAAATATTCATTTTTAATGGGTTAAAGGGTCCAAATGACAAAAGTGTAAGTACAAGTGTTTACTTTACAGTTTAGAACAAGGGTCCACCGAGCTATTTCGCCTATTATTTAAAAATTATGTAAAAAATACTATAAATTAAAATAATTATCATACTAAGATATTAAAAAAAAAACAAAAAAATTTATTGACTCTCCAAATTTCATCCGTATCATATAAATTAAGACAAAAAAAACATATATTAGGTTTATGTTGGCACATGTGTCTATATCTAATAGATTGATCAATATAGAGTAGTAATTTTAAGAGCAAATATTATATGCAGTTATAATTTTGCCTCTTAATATCCAAATAACAATGTTTTGTGTATTTATGAAACCGCAATAATTTTTCTTTAAGATGTAGCATAATATATTATATTCACGCGCAAATGAAATACATTATATCCATATCGTTATATTTTTACTGCATTAAGCTTGTAATTTATGAGATACACTTGTATCATTATCAGAAACCACCTAACTACCATCAAAAATTACTTATATATCACTATATTATATGAGATGTTCTTATATTTCATGCTTGAAATAGGGAGATACATGTATTAAATATATTTAGAGCATGTTTGAATTAATTTATTTAAGTGTTTTTGTTTTTTAAAAAAAACCTTTTAAGTACTTTTATAGTGTTTGGGTAAAAAAATACCTTTAAGCAATTAGTTTGAAAGCAAAAGTACAAAAAAAGTGCTTTTTAACTCTGTAAGTCCATTCAAATAGGTTCTTGCCAACTATCCTATTTCAGGTAATATGGGGCTATGTTTGTTGTGTCATATACTAGTATGTTCGAATTTTTATGATTAGGTGACTGGCAATTTTGTCAAAGATTCTAATTTGAATGGTAATTTGTGGACTGCGGTAATACATGTCCATATTGTTGGGTTCGAAATCGAGAGGGCGTCATATGGAAGCTTAAAGTTTGCAAATCATAGATATGATTAATCAGATGACAAAGAAAAATTTAATACTAAAAACATATTATTAATTTGGTTTGGTCAAGCGACCTACATATTAAAAACAATATTGAAAAACTTAAAACCTATTGGGAGAAAATTTCCTCCTAAACAAGACTCTTAATTGACTACATTTTAAATGTTACTGTGTTATGACTTGAGAAGACTCTTCCTCTAATAAAGAATAAACCTAATAGAAATCTAATAGGAAAGATATCTTTTCCTACTAGAAAACCTTTTTTCCATCAAAAATGTAATACTAATTGTGGTAGAAAATTACGTAAAGGGGCAAATTCAGGGCAAATCCTAACAAATCTCCCCTTGGCTTGAATTTCTTGGAAATCAATCTTGCTCTTTTTCTTCTTCTTCACATAATCTTCATGTATCACTGTTGTTTTTCATGCTTAAAAATTGAGCTATTTTGGATTAAAAATATATGAGCCTTTTTGGGTTAAAATTATTGGATCCCTTTACAGGGTTAAAAGAGAGTTTTATTTTTAAAGATGTGACAACATGATTGTTGAAGATATGATAGAAATATCTTCTTCGCATGTAGTTGGACAAAGATCATCATTATCATCAAATTGATTGTAAACTATAATCTTATCATGTCTTCAATCTGAACCATCGTACCATTGAACCATAGGTTCTGATACCACTTGTTGGGTTCGAATCGAGAGGGCATCATGCTGAAGCTTAAAGTTTGTAAATCATAGATATGATAAATCAGATGACAGAAACTCATAATAATAAAAACATATTATTAATTTGGTTTGGTCAAATGATCTACATATTAAAAACAATATTGAAAAACATAAAACCTATTGGGAGAAAATTTTTCCCTAAATAAAACTCTTAAATGACTACATTGTGGACGCTAATGTGTTATGACTTAAGAAAAGAGATCTTCTATTTATAGAGTTACAAAACTCTTCCTCTAATAAATAATAAACCTAATAGAAATCTATCAGAAAATAAATCTTTTCCTAGTAGAAATTTCTATCAAGAAAGTAATTCTAATTATGGTAGAAAATCAGGTAAAGTAGCAAATTCAGTACAAATCCTAAAAAATCTCCTCTTGGCCTAAATTTTCTGGCAAATCAATTTTGATCTTCTTCTTCATCATAGAATCTTCATGTATCACTGTTGTTTGTCATGCTTAAAAATGGAGCCCTTTTGAGTTAAAAATATATGAGTTGTTTTGGGTAAAAAATATTGGAGTCTTTTACAAGGTTAAAAGAGAGCTTTACTTTTAAAGATTTGAAAGTAGAATTGTCGAAAATATGATTAAAATATCTTCTCCACATGTAGTTGGACAAAGATCTTCATTATCATCAAATTGATTGCAAACTAGAATCTTAGCATGTCTTTTCTTAACCACCAGACCATTGAACCATAGGCTCTGGGATTAGAAATCGAGAGGGCATCATGCAGAAGCTTAAAGTTTGTAAATCATAGATATGATAAATCAAATGACAAAGAAACACAACTAAAAACATATTATTAATTTGATTTGGTCAAATGACCTACATATTAAAAACAATATTGAAAAATTTAAAATCTATTAAAAGAAAATCTCCTCATAAACAAGACTCTTAAACGACAACATTGTGGATGCTACTGTGTTAGGACTTGAGAAGAGAGATCTTCTTTTTTCTATCAAGAAAGTAATTCTAATTATGGTAGAAAATCAGGTAAAATAGTAAATTCATGGAAAATCCTAACACATATTACTTTTGAGCCACCATTCTCGATCCATATAAATATAGGATTACTGTTGCCCTGTCAATATAGGAATGTATCAAACAAATGTTCTAAATTGCCCTATCTTCTTTTTGTTTTTCATGTCGTTCTTGCCCTTCCTTGTTTACTTCTGCCCTAGAAGCTATTGTTCTCTCATGCTGCTATGGCAAATTGGTCAGACTTGCGGCACACACTCATCTGTATTATAGCAAAGTGTGCTTAAATGATGGAAAATTTCATTGCTTTTGCTGGTGTTTGTACCTCTTGCCGAACTACTGCACCCAAGAAAAATTTTGAGGGGATCTCACCCAACCTCTGTTGCTTATGTTTCCTAATAAGGATAACGATTATTGAGAATTTTACTCTCTTTCTTAGAAAAAAGTTTCGTTCGTAGTATATCACCCAAAAGCTAGAGGGCAAGAGTGTTTTCTGTCAAACGGTTGGCTGTTCACCATGTCATATTATAGAGATTTTAACTTGTTGCATCTTTTCACCCGTGCCCAAATTCAGCTTCCTTTAGAAAAATCCTTGTTGGCTTTACAGGGTTATGATGATGTTCGTAAAGGAGAGGTGCATCATTGTATCACCAAAGCAATTTTATTTGTTAGTCCTTCTGTTACATCAGATTATGTACTAGTAATTAACTATGATACAAATGCTAATCATTTGGCTTTTTGATTACCAAAATATCTTAACTGGACTAAATTTGAGATTGAAGACGGAGCTGGTGGAATTTATAATATGATTTACTTTAAGGGTCAATTTTATTGTGTGACTTATGCGGTGAAGTCTGTGTTTTTAGTGTTGCATGGCCTAGTTTTACTCAACCAATTATAGAGTCACGCTTTCTTAGGTTGGAATATCACATGTATGTTTTTAGCGGGCATCGTACCTACACAATTCAGTTCTACTTAGTTGAGGTAGACGGGATACTTTTACTTATTATCCGATTACCATATGCCCTGTTAGATGATGAATGTCTTGAGTGTTGGGATTGCTTGTGAGACTTTAAAATTTGAAGTATACGAACTAGATGCAATCAAAGGTCATTTGACAAAGATTAACACCCTAGGTGGTGCAATAATTCTTTTGGGCATTAATGGAGCAATTTCCATTGACTCGTCTAAGTTTATAGAAGTTAAGCCTAATCGTATATATTTTAGTGATGACTGAGTTGAAGAAAATTGCTCATTGTAGAG